>JAPTHN010000005.1:6866522-8066522 GCA_026936325.1 Platynereis dumerilii
GGTGTGCAACATTTCTCTAGAAGAACTAGAATGGAGTGCATGAGATGCACACATATATCGCTGCTAGCATTGCTATACATAGTGATGTGCGTACATACCTACATGTATGGAGGCCATGTTTCTGACACAAGGTGTCAGGGCTTTGGCACAATTGTTTGTAATTGTCGATATTGGGTGATTGTTTGCAGGTGTCCATAATTGTGACAAGGCTGGCTCGTTTTGCTTTGTGGAGATACTATGGCCTCCATACACAACATTCTCACAGTGGCAACCACTTGGTGAGTGTGCATGAGTGTATGGAGACCATGTTTCCCATGTCCGAGGGGGTAAGTCCCCATGTCCGCGGGGGTAAGTCCCCATGTCCGCGGGGGTAAGTCCCCATGTCCTCGGGGGTAAGTCCCCATGTCCGCGGGGTAAGACCCCATGTCCGAGGGGGCAAGGCCCCATGTCCGAGGGGGTTAGTCCCCATGTCCGAGGGGGGAAGTCCCCATGTCCGAGGGGGTAAGTCCCCATGTTCGCGGGGGTAAGTCCCCATGTCCGCGGGGGTAAGTCCCCATGTCCGAGGGGTTAAGTCCCCATGTCCACGGGGGTAAGTCCCCATGTCCGCGGGGGTAAGTCCCCATGTCCGAGGGGGTAAGTCCCCAAGTCCGCGGGGTAAGTCCCCAAGTCCGCGGGGTAAGTCCCCATGTCCGAGGGGGTAAGTCCCCATGTCCGAGGGGGTAAGTCCCCATGTCCGAGGGGTTAAGTCCCCATGTCCGAGGGGTTAAGTCCCCATGTCCGAGGGGGTACGTCCCCATGTCCGAGGGGGTACGTCCCCATGTCCGCGGGGGCAAGTCCCCATGTCCGCGGGGGCAAGTCCCCATGTCCGAGGGGGCAAGTCCCCATGTCCGCGGGGGTAAGTCCCCATGTCCGCGGGGTTAAGTCCCCATGTGCGAGGGGTTAAGTCCCCATGTCCGTGGGGGTAAGTCCCCATGTCCGCGGGGGTAAGTCCCCATGTCCGAGGGGTTAAGTCCCCATGTCCGCGGGGGTAAGTCCCCATGTCCGAGGGGGTAAGTCCCCATGTCCGAGGGGGTAAGTCCCCATGTCCGCGGGGGTAAGTCCCCATGTCCGAGGGGGTAAGTCCCCATGTCCGCGGGGTAAGACCCCATGTCCGAGGGGGCAAGGCCCCATGTCCGAGGGGGTAAGTCCCCATGTCCGCGGGGGTAAGTCCCCATGTCCGAGGGGGTAAGTCCCCATGTCCGAGGGGTTAAGTCCCCATGTCCGCGGGGGTAAGTCCCCATGTCCGAGGGGGTAAGTCCCCATGTCCGAGGGGGTAAGTCCCCATGTCCGAGGGGGTAAGTCCCATGTCCGCGGGGGTAAGTCCCCATGTCCGAGGGATTAAGTCCCATGTCCGCGGGGGTAAGTCCCCATGTCGAGGGGGTAAGTCCCCATGTCCGAGGGGGTAAGTCCCCATGTCCGCGGGGGTAAGTCCCCATGTCCGAGGGGGTAAGTCCCCATGTCCGCTGGGGCAAGTCCCCATGTCCGCGGGGGCAAGTCCCCATGTCGGCTGGGGCAAGTCCCCATGTCCGCGGGGGCAAGTCCCCATGTCCAAGGGGGTAAGTCCCCATGTCCGCGGGGGTAAGTCCCCATGTCCGCGGGGGCAAGTCCCCACGTCCGAGGGGGTAAGTCCCCACGTCCGAGGGGGTAAGTCCCCATGTCCGAGGGGGTAATTCCCCATGTCCGTGGGGGTAAGTCCCCATGTCCGAGGGGGTAACTCCCCATGTCCGAGGGGGTAAGTCCCCATGTCCGAGGGGGTAACTCCCCATGTCCGAGGGGTTAAGTCCCCATGTCCGTGGGGGTAAGTCCCCATGTCCGAGGGGTTAAGTCCCCATGTCCGCGGGGGTAAGTCCCCATGTCCGCGGGGGTAAGTCCCCATGTCCGAGGGGGTAAGTCCCCATGTCCGCGGGGGTAAGTCCCCATGTCCGAGGGGGTAAGTCCCCATGTCCGAGGGGGTAAGTCCCCATGTCCGAGGGGGTAAGTCCCCATGTCCGCGGGGGTAAGTCCCCATGTCCGAGGGATTAAGTCCCCATGTCCGCGGGGGTAAGTCCCCATGTCCGAGGGGTTAAGTCCCCATGTCCGCGGGGGTAAGTCCCCATGTCCGAGGGGGTAAGTCCCCATGTCCGAGGGGGTAAGTCCCCATGTCCGCGGGGGTAAGTCCCCATGTCCGAGGGGGTAAGTCCCCATGTCCGCGGGGGTAAGTCCCCATGTCCGCGGGGGTAAGTCCCCATGTCCGAGGGGGTAAGTCCCCATGTCCGAGGGGGTAAGTCCCCATGTCCGAGGGGGTAAGTCCACATGTCCGAGGGGGTAAGTCCCCATGTCCGAGGGGGTAAGTCCCATGTCCGAGGGGGTAAGTCCCCATGTCCGCGGGGGTAAGTCCCCATGTCCGCGGGGGTATGTCCACGGGGGTAAGTCCCCATGTCCGAAGGGTTAAGTCCCCATGTCCGAGGGGTTAAGTCCCCATGTCCGAGGGGTTAAGTCCCCATGTCCGAGGGGGTAAGTCCCCATGTCCGCGGGGGTAAGTCCCCATGTCCGCGGGGGTAAGTCCCCATGTCCGAGGGGGTAAGTCCCCATGTCCGCGGGGGTAAGTCCCCATGTCCGCGGGGGTAAGTCCCCATGTCCGCGGGGGTAAGTCCCCATGCCCGCGGGGGTAAGTCCCCATGTCCGAGGGGTAAGTCCCCATGTCCGTTGCCGTGTCCCCATGTTCTTGGATATTAAATGGTTGCCCCCTCCTTAGTAGATATTAAATGGTCGCCCCCTTATCCTATCTATGTATCTATCTGTGTATCTGTGTATCTATGTATCTATGTATCTGTGTATCTATGTATCTATGTATCTATCTATGTATCTATGTATCTATGTATCTATGTATCTATGTATCTATGTATCTATCTATCTATCATCATTGCTTATTGCCATCATTGATTGCCATCATTGATTGCCACCTAGTAGCAGTTCCAAGATGGTGGATTTGGTTGCTTCATCTGCCAAAGCCTCATGTCCCTTCTATGTATTTCTATGGGCTACCCTAGCGGAAATCGCCGCAACTACTCACTTTTAGCGGCCCCTAGCGGATTTTGCGGGAAAACGTTTGAGCGATGTTGTGATGATCTTTTGGGAAATTTCCGATCCGTGGGCTGGATTTGACATGGTAAATGAATTTTAGAAGCGTAGTAATAGATCTACTAACCTAAGTTATGTTGCAATGAACAAAATGAGACGAACTTTGTCGTGGTAAACAATGTGGGTTTGAAGAAAAGTGCAGTACAAAATATTATTCCACGACGCTTCAAGCTCAAAACAGTATCTAAAGTGTAAGGGGGGACAATTAATCATTCTTTTCTATAAATTTGGCCTAGGCTACATACACACTGCAAATATTTTGGGAAATAACTTGCTTCAAAGTTTGAAGTTGATGAACAACATCACAAGGCGAGGCTAAACCTATGGGGGCATGTATTATCAGGGCTTTTGGAGTCAGGAGTCATAGGCTATTAGACCAACAGGCAGAATGACTGACAGACGGACAAGAATGATTGCATAAGTCCCTTCATGGGACTAAAATCTAATATGGTCCTCATCAGACTTAACAAAAATATGACCATGATGGAAATTATGTGAATATCGATTTATTATTTCTAATTCCATAAATAACTTTACTGTCAGACTTATACATTTATCTTTTTTCTTTAGTATTTATTACTTACATTGACAGCGTGATCATCTATAGCCTTAAAGACGCGGGGCTCAGTGTAGATTTGTTTCTTCAAGAATTTTGGGGGCATCGCCGGTGGGCGCTGCGAAATGGGCGTCGGCTGGGCATCGAAGTTTGCTGGAGTCGCCATCTTGAGGGTAAACTCCAAATTAGGTCAAAGGTCAAATGATCTTAACGGAGGTCACCTTCTGAAAGAGAAAAAGAAGAAATAGGTCAGATGATTGCAAAAGATACGGCATTTTTTAAGTTTCAATGAATGCTACAAAAAGTTTCAATATTCAGTGATATTGGGAAATGGACGGCAAACACAATTATGTTAGATCTTACAAATTCTTTTATATATACAGTTCATTCGACTATAAATGCCATAATCATAAATAAATAACTGTAATAGCTTTGCTTAAAAAGCTAGTTATGACATTGAATTGACTCCTCCCAAACATCACAGCAGAATACAGAAATAGATAACTTTCGATGACATACAGAAATAGATAACTTTCGATGACATACAGCACAATTTTTGAACATTCGAAGGTTATATTTAGCCTGGCCAACCAGCAAAACGCACAATGAATACTCTAAAAATATTTTTAGGCCTACCAAATTTCTCTACATGTATATCAGTAGTTATAAGTGCTTCATGACTTGCACTGCCCTGCCAACAGATGTATTACGGAACAAGTTGACCATGCTAATGATAGGAGCACAATTGATTCCTAATCTATCTATAATTAATTATATATCATAATCTTCAATATCATGATGAACTCATTGGTTTACCAAAACAACCCACATTCATACACTTAGCTTACAATAATCCTACTAGGCATCCTTAATTCCTTATCATCAAATGCTAATAGGACTGTGCACTTCCTGAATCACACACAAAAACAATGTTTAATACCAACTTAAAACTTTCAATTCACTATAAACCTCTGATAAGGCATACTATGATATATCATGGCTAACAGCAAACCATAACAATTAAGTGAAATCAGTGAGTAAATTTGGCGTTATCAGATTCAACTACGCAAGCTGAAGTAGCACCCCGCCCACGAATAGTATAAGCAGAGTTGTCAATTTGATAGTTAATCATTTATGTTCACTGAGTTTTAATTTCCAAGAATTTCAGTCAGAACAATAGACACCAAGCACCAACATTTAATGTAAAGACTTTGAAGCACTAAAAGCAGTTGATGCGACCAAAATTTTAGAAGGGAGTTCTAAAAATTTCCAAAATGTCCTTACAAAGAATTGACCTGATTTTGGTAAAAACTCTCCTGAGTTTAAAAACATTTATAAGTAAAAAGAAAACGTTGTAAAATGTCATGTCAAGCTGCATATATATGAGTCAAATCATAGCCCAATTGGAAACCCTTCCATATATACCTCAATATTTCTAACTCAAAAAATTGTTTAAATTGGCAAACTCACTCCACTAGAGAGACATGGTATGCGAAAATCGACTTGTGTGAAAAATAAACTGACTCGAGCGTGTTAAATTCATCATGTTCATAGTAAATTCACTAAATTGTACAGTCAAAATTCATGCGACTAGCGAGTGAATCTCTCTTTTAAAATTTTTTTGAGATAATGATTGAGACATTATATTAGGATAAACATAAAGTTCAACTATGCATGATTTGGGATGATCTGATATCCTTAGCAATTATCCTATGCTATTTATCCTATTAAGACTATTATCCTATCCAAATATGACAATGACCAGCAACCCACTTTTGAACATATAGCAGTCTGCCAGAATTTCACACTATGTTATTGTACAACCGAGACTAATTCAGCTATAATCGTCATAATTTCCTTTTGTGGGGTAAACTCTGCACAAAAAATATCATACTTTGCCATACAGTCTTTTAGCATAGACTCAACTGTTAATAAAAACAAATTTTTCATTTATTCATGTAAAGTTTCAGACATTTTTATTTTGAAACTTTTTTCTCTTTCAGAAAATAGATTCGCAGGAATGCCAATTATTTATCGCAGAAACACTATGACCCCCAACTTGAAAATCTGACTATAATTGAATTATGACATGCCACAGGGTACATGATAATATATATACATGTTGTTATGAACTTTGAAGCAATATCACAGTTACCGTAAACTTGCCGATAAATCAACGATTCAACATACTCATATTTGTCATAGTGTAGGCTTCTAAATCAGACAAATTAAAGTATCAGATCATTACAGACTTTTCACGTATAATTGCGGATTCCTGTTCAAGCGCTACAGTTTCATCGGTGAAAGATCTTCACAAGAAACATCCCCAGATCTGGAAGACGTCAGTACATTTTACTTGACACATCAAAATTAAAATTTTTATAAGTAGAACTATACTTTTTGCCATTTATATCACAAATTTCGCATTTTCATGATATGAGCAGTCAGGGAAATTACCAGCATATGAGGACAATTGCAATTCCAGCCAAGTCCTGGCCCTGACAGGATGATTGAGTGTGTGGGGTTGATCAGTTGGGTCTCAGAAGAAAGTCTGATCTCTTTGCAGCCATCCTCACCACACAGCAGCATGTCAGTTGCAGGACTTAATTCTATCCAATTTCACGAAATACTGCAAAGTCATCAGCAGCTGATGACAATTTCCTAATTTCTCTGGAGCCTTCGGGTTCTTTTCCTCATTATGTAATGGATAGGGCTGCCAAAATTCATAGAGTTAGTTGACACTGTGATACAACTTTATACCAAGTTTGGAAGTGATAGTTGCAGTAGTTCTTTTTAAATAGCCAGTCAAAGAAGATTTTGAGCACTGCCGAAGTCATGGCTAGGCCACGACACTGTGAGAGTGTCATGGGAGGGTGATGACGGTGCTAGGGTGATTGTCATGTGGGTCTGAGGACATCGATTGTCATCAGCTGGTGATAATTTCCCGGACTGATGAGTGATGCTGCTCAATTACCGCGATACATCTTGTGTATCATTACAAATCTATTGTTATATTATTGTATCGTCACAAATTGAATGATGTCCAGAACTACAGAATATATACATCTTTCAAAATCTCAAAAACTGGGTCAACCCACAATAAATACCCCATTCAAAAAGAGCCATTTTTAAAAGCTATTTTTTCAGAGCAATTTTCAACAAGGAATTCCAATCTGGCTTCACAAAAAAAAATTCTCTTCCCCATAATCGTGAGTGCAGCACACAATGTAATAAGGGAGCACAATGTAATATAATGAGGACCATAAATCTTGACGAACTAGGTTCAACAAACAGGGTTCACCAACAAACGAGATTCACGAAACGATGCTGGTATTTAGAGCTTCAAATGTTGAGCGTGATCAGAAGCTATAAGATCATGCTTATCACAATTGATTATGGTTTGATGATGTAAAATACAAGTTAAGTATGTGCATTTGACAATTGATAATGCACAACCAGATCAGTGCAGAATGTAGATAGTTATCCGAAAAGTGTTCATGTTTCCAAAAACGATCATTATTGAATTATTTGAGATATTTGTGATCATTCACTGATCACTTACAAACTTCAGTTCTAATGTCAACATCGAAAGGAGGCACTAGCTTTCTGGAAACTATAATTCCTAATCATAACACATTTATATCAGTATGATACTGATGACAGTGATGTTCTGATGTTGGTCCAATGACCTACAAAATATTAATGATATGCACACAGTCCATGAAACATTACAATCCAGTACAACAATAAGCTTCCAAAACACCAATTGATGCACCAATACCTCAAAGGTAATGAGTTAATAGCTTTGCTATTCTGTCTATATCATCTATTTTGCTGTATTTTCTCTTAGAAATAGCATCTGAGGCGCATGTTTTCTTTCTATTTTCTCCAATACCTATGTGTATTTGTAGTTGTTCTTTTTCTCGGTTTTTCTATTTTTGGATTTTTTTCTCCGGTCTACCATCTGGTCACATCTCTAGAGGGCATAGAGTACTCTAATATACTATTTGGTATTTTCTTGTTATTGCAACACATGGTACTATTAGGTTCGTGACAAATTACTTTGATTTTGTACAACCTTTTCTCTTTTTATCTGCTATCAACATTATTTGTTTGGGATACTGCTGCTAAAATATCGATTTATGTTTTGGTAATTTTAGTAATGACACCACAACAAATTTGAGCAACATTGCATTCCCTTCCGCCTTCCTGAATTTTGTAATTACAACTCTGTAACTTTTTGTTAATTCTTTGCGTGACGCTATGTCTTTTTTTCTTTAAAATTTTATCATTGGTCTTTTGTATCTGAGCATAACAATGCTGATAGCATAGCAGTATCAATTGCATCTAATTCTTTAACTCATTTTTGTGACTTTTTATGATGTTGGTATTTCCGGAGTTCTAAAGGCAAATCTTAGTTAAAATATCTCAAAATCTACCTTCTTTATTCTTATGTAATTACATTACATCTTTGGCTCTGTCCTATTTCAGATACCTGGTTCTGTAATCTAATATTTGATTCATATTTAGAATATATGGTTTTGCGGCTCATGTTCATACGACTAATATCATTGCTAACATTTCAACTCCAATTTTTTTCTATTTCTTTTTTTTCTGATGGTTCATCATGTTCACATTCGGGTGCTATTTTACCCAATGTTTGTTAATAATTCATTGCATGTTTGTGTTGTTTTGTGTTCTTTTCTTTTATTTACTTTTTCTGCTACATCGCATGGATGCTTCCATGCTTGACTGCATCTTTTAATTTGCATGCTTGTGCGAAGAGCAGATTTTTCGTTTGTTCACAATTTTCCAATTTCAAAGCAACAAAACATCAAATTTTGCTGATTTCGAGCTTTGCAACAGTCTGACAGATGGATGCCTTCACATATTGCATTTATGCACTTAGGGTAGGGGATCTCGCAGCAACTAGTGGATGATTGAAACTGCAGTAAATCAGAGGTCACGGTGACCCGGCTAAACACTAAAGCGGGAATCAAACCCAAGACATGAGCCATTGGAAACTAAGAGCAATATTTACCAACAGAGCTAAGTTTTTCTCTGGTAATTTAACAATATTTAAAGACAGATTTCTTTTGTTTATTTATTTTTTTATCTCCAGGAGAAGGAGAACTTGAGTGGCCCACAAACACCTTGGTTGGTTTCAGCCTAAACCAAGTCTAAAAGTGGTCAACTAGCAATGACCAGACAGACCTCAATTAGTCCACTTACGAGCCTTACATAACAGACAATAATATTTATCTGTCATAATTCTACAACTCAACATTTATATCAAACCAGAAAACATATAAGTACCCCAGCTAGGCTGGCTTCAGTGGTCTCCGTGATGTATATTTAACTTTTATTTGAGCAAGCGTTAAGTCATTGTGAAAAATCACTGAAGGATAAAAATGACATGACAGCATTTTCTATTTACTGTGACTGAGAAACTGACTTTACTATGCTAGTACAGTAAGCTGAAGGTATATATGCTTAGAAATAAGCTTAGAATCAGTATTATGTTACCCCTATAACAAATATACATAGTTTTCGCATAAAAACACCCTAAACACAGCTTAAACAGTTAGGTATTCTTGATGCTCAAAAGCATAAAATGACCTATGCTCCTAAAAGCAATCCCTTTTCATAAAATTTGACTGCCAAAACAGATCGAAAATGAATAGGTACCTACTAAACACCAAAGCCCCACTGAGGTGTCTTTACCAACTGTTAAAATACCGTTTAAAGTTGATTACCGATAAAATCTGCAGAGATAGTCAAGACAATGAGATAGTGCATTTCATAAAATGTTAATTGTTGAAATGCACAGTATTTCAGTTTCAAACTTTCGATCTTAATAGAATGAGAAGAGCTCATGAAATGCACTAAGATAGAAAGTTTGAAACTGAAATACTGTGCATTTCAACAATTAAAATTTTCCTAAATATCACGGAGTTACACTCTGCGGGAGTAGAAGGCAAAAACTTCTCAAGAAGCATTTTCTTATCATAACCATATCTCCACAGGTATCGATCAATTTATCACTCCTTGGACTTCCTTTAAATACAAAATTCTGGTAGTAGTTTTTCAAATAACTACGGTAACCATATTAGACCTCCGAAGGTGTTTATAATGTTTTATGACCCACTACAATAAATTCACTGTTCAAAAGAGGCGATGCAAAATGCCAGGTACTCAAAATAGCAAAGTGGAATGGCTTCGAGTTGAGGACAAGGCTATCAGAATTAAGGAGCATATGTCCGCAGATATACGCATCAATTCTGATTTAGTGAAATAGTCAGTTCTTCAGTGCCTTTATTAGTCGTATATGTTTAGTGGTTGAATTATTGTATATTCTTCTAGAATAAGACAAAATTTACTGAAAAGTGTCAAAAAACTATATTTGGCACCACAAAAAACGGTATTCATTTACATTTTCAGTGTCACAGTGCTCTGAACAGACCATTTCAAAATTGGGTCAAACCAGAAGATAATAGAACTTCAACATCTTCAAGTTCTATAATTCAGATATACCTTTCAAAATATTTTCCGAAATTTTAAGTATGATACTTACAGTATCATGTATAGAGTCAGTAAAATATGGAAAAATAACCTTACACAGTCAAAAACCCCAAAAAACTCTTTCACATACTTCCAAGTTTGAATGACCACCCATTAGTATGAACACTTCACCATACGATATGTGAGCTTTTCATGTCTATGCCAAATATTCTACAACAAGATATGCTAATTTATTCGAAAGCACAATTTTCACGTTTTTATTTTACCTTGAACAAGTTTTAAAGTTTTTTTGAAGTGTTTATACAGTTATTTCAAAGACTGAAATGTCTCTAGTCTAGCGCAGAAAAGGGGACTTCCACTTCATGATATAACATAGAGAAAATGATTAATTTTTTGAGATATTTCTCTTTCACATCTATGCTAGATTCATACAAAGAGCAGTTTATATATTATTTCATAGCCGTAGAAATACACTTTATCATTTTATACAGACCACTTTCATTTTTTTTATCACATCACATTTGATCATAAAAAGTTTTGCTTTCCATCAAAAGAATGACCCACTTTAGCTATTATACACCTTTTTATGATGTTGCCGCAATTCTATTGAACATTTATGTTAATTTTTAGCCAGTCTTCAGTGAAAAGAGTTATAAAAGACACAATAGGGAGTTTGAGCTACAGAAAGGTTACACAATAGATCTTCATAATCATAATACAAGAAGTTTTTTCTTTCTGTATTAAGACGCATAAAGTGCCAGAAAAATGTAAATTAGATGGATGGCTGATTGAGGCTTTACGTCCTGTATTTGAGAACTTAGTAGAGCAACGAGGACAGGAGGACACATCAACGAGGTGAAGGATGATTGAAACTGCTGCCCAACATAAGTCCACACCAGCCAGAGCAGGATTTGAACCCTGGACCCAGCGTAGGCAGCCCAGAGCACTATGTACCAACTGAGCATATTCCCTCGCCGAAACTTAGCGACAGAATTAATAGATCTATATAAAACATAAATATGCACACGCTCAGAGCCAGAGACCACGGCAAGTACGAAATAATCAAATCAAAAACTTGATTTTTATTGCACATGTTCAAACTACAAAAAAAACTTGTTTATATAATATATCAGAGGAATAATTACCATGACCTAATAGGCTAATACATACATCAAAGCCATCATATTAGATAATAATATGCACTTTAGCCATAAAATGACACCTAACTGCAAAATATGTCATATGCATACATATAATTTCTGGTAGACTATCATATCGTTGCACCATACTTTATCATTAACATTTGACACTATTTATCATTTACATAATAATGCAGGGCATACATCAAAAAGAATCTGTTGACATAATCATTTATAATGATGTGACAATAGAATGAATAGGAATGATATATGATAACAGTATATGATTCAAATAATTTGTGGCTCCGTGCTCTAAATTCCAGCAAAAAAATACACATTTTACTGACACCGAAAAGGTTTTAAAAAGAGTCATTTATCCGCATAACACAACATTGAAACGCGGTTGAAAGGGTGAAAATGTTTCTAAGAGCAACTTTTTTTGTCAATGAGTTTCTCAAACTTTTCTATACATGGCAAAACATTGAATTGAGCTTCATTTTTTGCAATTCAATGCATTATTTTTTCAAATTTTTGCAATTTTTTTTTTTTTTCACCTGGTTTTCAAAGCTTTTGGTAGTAATCACACATGTTTAGATAAATGACATAGGATGCTTTTACATGCATATGCGCTAGTATGTTGAATACCGTTTTTATTGGGTTTTCATCACCTCAGCATTTGTGCAGAGAGATTAATAAAACCCTCAACTCAAATCAAGCATATGCGACAAGTAGCTATGAAGTGCAGCCCTCAATGGATTGTCTTTACCTCTAACAATGATTGAAGAATTAGAGTGTTTCGAAGATACAATGTATTAACGATTATTAAATGACAATTTTAACATTAACCAAATGGAACTAGGGCATGCCTCATCAGTCTCACATATAAAAGGTACCCAAATTATTGAAAACTATGCAGTTACAGTTCACATTTACACATGTATGATATCGACTATTTGTGCTATAATCTTATAAATATATGTACATGCAGTTTTGATTGATCGATAGTATTGTCCATGTAAATGTACATATATACTATATCGCTGTCCATATTTACAATGAAAAAAAAGGTGAAACCTAAAAAATAACAGAGCTCCAGGCAATACACATTTATATTTTACACGCACATATATATGTAAGCATAATCAATAATGTTAACACTTTCAGCGTAACATTTTACAAACACAAACATACTACAAATTTAATTAGTGTGTTATTTTTTTCCAGCTCAATTAATCATACTACAGGCCTTCATAAATAGATTATTTTTGCTGTGTTTAGCGTTAGATTACTAACACCATTTTCTAGTAATTTATTAACAAAATTAATTTACAAAAAGTTAAAATACACTTTGTATAATAGTCATCACACGGGACGAAATAAACATTGCAAACATAATAAACCTTTGAATGTCCAAATTATCTTCAGAATATCTCTATAGATCAAGTCCTCTGTTTACACCAAAGAAATTCTAAGATGGATGGATGCTTGGGGCTTTACGTCCTGTATTTACGCACTTGGTAGGCTAATTAGGACAGGAGGAGGACACAGCAATGAGGTGAAGGATGATTGAAACAGCCATCCAGCAAGCTACTACTGAGCTAACCCTCCCCTCCCCAATCAAATTCTAACAGATGAGCATCAAACTACTTTATCGTAGTTCTTCAGAAACAACACAGAATTCAGCTAAGCTCCGGAAGCATGATTTCACATAAATCAAAATCAGGAAATTAATTAAATTAGGTCAGATTACAAAAATGGAAAATGTAATCAATGAAGCTCGCAGATCGATAATTTTGGAAAATTCAAGTCGGAGCCTCAAAAATTTCACAAGGAGAAACAATCAAATAGGAAAATGGTTTTCAGTATTTAAGTATAGCATAGTCTCGCTTGGATGGATGGATGATTGGGGTTTCACATCCTGTACCTACGAACTGAGGAGGCTAATTTGTACAAGAGGAGGACACAGCTATGAGGTAAAGGATGATTGAAACAGCCGTCAATCATATGCTCAAGTTACCCAGCTAGAGGTTGGAATTAACCCCCGGCCCCATGGATTAGAATTCCAGCACTCTTACCACTTGGCTAGAAGACTCTCCATAGATATTACTTGGAAGACTATTTTCAATATCCTTTCCAAATTTTCAACTTTCAATACATGACAAACATCACGGTTCACATGCTACAACTTTTTTTAAAACAAATTTTCTACTTCAAAGCATCAAGTCTCTAAAGTCTTAATTTTACCAAGACAATCAGTTGAATTACTATGATCAGAGTAACAATACAACACGTAACACTATGTCAGACAACAATAGCAACATTCCATTATCTATTTTAGAACGTTTCTCTGTTTTAGCCTGGGGTGGTCACTTAACATTGTTTAAATGGCCTTCAAAATATAATAGTGTTTGTAAACAAATCCCAGCGGGCTCGTTGGAATAAATAGCCATCTCCCTCACGTTTCAATGAGTTGGGTGTATTGAACAGTCCTGAAATTTTCAGAGTGAAATTTTCTAAGAGATTTCTGTAGCTATAGTAATAGATAATGACTACTTTAAAATTCAGATTTCTTCTGGTTATTATAACTAGACTGACACAAAAGAGAATCTGTTTAATACAGCAGAATCAAACATAGTGCATTGGTGGAATTTAAACCTTATTAAGAAATTCACCTTTCTAAACCTTGGTTAACATGGTTAAGTTCACTGTGAGACCCTTACTGGCCCATGCGACATAATCTTAGAAAATTTAATATACCTCGAATGACTACAATACTTAACCCATTACTGACCAATTCACTTATTCTTCGTTACATCAAACTTCAGTATGTTGAGCTCTTTTCGACTCTTGAAAATTTTCGAGTGTGAGTTTCATTAAATTTATAGGCGGAAAGTCCCAATAACCAGTCCAGATAACGGCTTTTGACATTGCTAAAATGTGTCAAGCATACATCAAACTGAAACAGTTAACCAAGGCAATGCTGCTTTAGCAAGTTCTAAGCACCTTTTCCCTGGTCAACCTCTCATTCTTGATCGGACTATTGAAGAGAATCACCAGTAGAGAAATGAACCTGAATATACAATTACCCAATACAATGTACTGATGTATGCCAATTGAGACCATTAACGATTTTAAATTTGCAGAAAAAATCAATAATAAATTATTTCTATACTATTTTTAACTAAAAATTAATTACAAATTTTCATAATGCAAACACATGATAAATCACTCAGTTAAATTGTTATGATAGAATTTTTGGAATGAAAATTTAACTTCCCAATTCAAAATGTTTGGAAAACAGGCGTTTGATGTAGAAAGCAGGAACATAGTGAATATCAAAAATATTCAAAATGCTCCGGACAGAACCTAAAAATACACATGTAATATTTATCTAAATTCTAGATCCTTATTTAAAAGTTATTTTGAGATACAAAATTGAAAATACCTTTAAAGTATTGCCACATCAATGAGTGGTACATCCAATAAGTATTGTAAATGCAATGTGCAAGCAGAAATTTGTCAAACTAGGTCAGTAGTTTCATACTGTTCACTGTCCAACTGTGCCTCTCTGAGTGCTAATATTATGTTTGCAGACCATCTAAGCCTGATAACTAAAAGTATAGTACAGTAAACAGTATTGTAACAGTCTAGTTAAATACTGATAAAAGATCTAGCAAGAGTTGCAAAAATATCTTAGTCTTCAGCATAGTCAGTGCAGATGATAGTGAAAAGTAGACTGCACAGCAACAAACCCTCAGCGTGTAAATATCACACAACTTATATTTAAAGAAGCAGCATTAATTGTACAACTTGAGGATAAAGTATAAACAATTAAACATAAGTCTTACAGCAGCAAACCCATTACAGTCAGTTCTAAGAACCACTTATAAGATCCAATCTCAAATTTAATTCAAAATACATCTTGGCAAAAATAATGCAAAAACTAAATACATGAGCAACAGTAGATCCACACCGGTCATTAGAAACAGATCAGGGCCAACGTTATTTACGTTACTTACAGTTCTCAATGAACTTTACAAATAGAACGTTAGACTTCATTCGTCCAGATTGTCCGAATGATATCAATTCAGAAACATGATCAAAAGTATAGTCAGTGAGGATGTGTTGGGTTTGATACTATGTTAACTATCTGTTTATTAAACCATACAACTCTTCAACAAGTCAGTTATCAGATCCAAGACTACATTCACTTGACACATTTGAAAAACAAATTTTTACTAATACCGGATCCAGTTCACATACAACAACTTTCTATTATTTCCACTTTTTAAAAAGATAGCATCTCATAATTCTTTGTTTTTCTTCCAATCGCTGAAGTCCAGACCACTTAGACCTACTCGAAAACATCAAATTTTTAAATGCTAAACAATCGTAACGAAAACATTTAAATAAAGATCTCTTAGCTACGAATAAAGATCTGATAGCCAGGAGTCTAGTGTATTTTATCGACTTCTTATCAGCTAAAGAATGCAATGTGTCAATTTGAATTGAGCGATAGTAAAATATATCTGATATTTCCAACGAAAATTATAATGAAAAAATAATTTTCCAAGTAATATTATCATTCACTTTCTTCTTTTATATATCGTAGGAGTACAAATATGCAATGAATTTTTAAGACACGTTTTCTTTGAGTCTGATGCCAGACCTAGATTCATTAAATGACTGATAAAATAATAAAATATATATCAATCATTGATCAGTGAAGTCTTAATAGAAAATATGTCGCAGACCCGCATTTCAACAGTTTTTGACTTTTTGTGTCAAATTGATGACCTAGTGAGAGAGATATGCTCATCAATTTATATGCAACAGATCATGTGCCAGTCAGAATGGCACCAAAAATGTACCATACATGCATATAATGTTGTGTGATGGGTACTAATACAGTAGGCTCAAAGTAAACTTTGGAAAATTAGTACAGAATGCCAACAAATATTTAGATACATCTATAGGTACTGGAAGTAGGTATTCTAAGCACCAAATGTGACTACATGTACACACTATAAAGAGGATGGAGCTGGTAAGTTTCCCCAACTTTCCCATCATATTACTTTGATAAGCATAAGCAATAATTATAAAGATTACCACAAAAAACTTTTACTGAAAATTGTATTCAAATATCACTCTTTTCGGTAACCTATCATAACAATAAAAGTGAATCAATACTCTGCGCTCTGTGTAAAGACTAAAGCAAACATTTATTTATAACTTTTTATCAATTCTCAAGATTCTAATCGAGCAGATAAAGCAAGTTCCAATGCATATAAAGTATCACAATTCATTCCATTTCATTGAAATTACTCATAGGAAAGCAATCTATAAATTCTATATCCTCATTAAGCGAATTCCAACCCATTTCCTTTGTACGGGTATTCATAGGGGCTTACCACTACACCCCTCAAGGGCCCTAACAGGTGAAGGTCAAAAGTGGGTCATAAAAGGTCACAAAAGGTCAGATAATGGGGTAAATGACCCAATTAAATGCCTCAATACTGTGTACCCCGGGTAGAAGGTGGAGAATGCGAAGAAGTAATAGAAAGGGTTAAATAAATGGACCAACAGCTGCTAAACGGCTCCATGCACCGAGAATTCTTGGAGCTTCTAGGATTCTACTCAGGTAGAGCAAGTAATGCTAAAGCAAACATGCCTCTACATTAGTATATCTTAGTGTCTAGACTCGGGGCTGACTTAGAATCAATAACACTACAGTGTAAGTATGTTAAATAGTAAGAAGCTACTGTACATGGTTATTCATTATCAGATAGATTGAGATGATGCATAATGCTGTGTTTAAGTTATGACAATGAATATTCAGGATATGTGATTGAAAGGCCACATTTTAAATAGTAAATTGCTCTGGCTGCATCTCATTATATTTGCGATATCTATAAATCAATCCGTCTCTCAATCAATCAATTTATAGATAGTGTTTAAATTATTCTATCAATCTTTCAATCTATCCATGGATCCATCAGTTCAATCAAACAGTCAATCTAACATTGTAAACGGAGTCTAAATAAAATTTGTCTCATGTCTTATGTCTGTCTTAACAATCAATCAATCAATCATCAATACATCTATCTATATATCCACCAATTCCATCCATCTATATGTCTATCAATCAATCTTTCTGTCAATTCATCTACCCCACAACATTCTCAACCTTATAATATAAAGTCATAGCTACCCAGGTCCCTGGCAAAGTTGTGCCAAATTTCTTGCCTTAGAGGGCTGCACCATACATATATACATGTACCAATACCAGCCTTACTAACCCAATTCTACCTTCAAATACTTAATATATACCTGCGCGCCATGTCTATCATGTTTCTGAGCATGTAAACAATACTAAACAGACCACTATCATTTTTACATTTTCACAATATAGCACATTGCATTACTCGACTGGTGGTCCTGTGACCTATGTATGACTATTCATAACACAACTATACAATGAAACACATATATCCAGGTCTAAATTTTTGCAAACTGCTGTCCCATAGAGGCTACGAGTGTTATTGGAGCATGATATTATAGAAGCATGAGTGTAGCAATATTGTGATACTGATAAATGTAGATATTCTGGTATGGATCTATGGCTGTAACAGGTTTAGAAACTTCAGAGATATTTTATATAATTTATCAGGATTTGCAATGAAGTACATGAGTACAAATAGCCTATGTATCAGTCAATTTATCAATCAGTCAACTACAGCTATATCAATGATCAATCTATCAATTGGTAAACCCATCAGATCATCAATACCGCAAACAATCGATGAAACTGTTTATTGACTTTCTGTCTGTCTTTATATCTCTCTATAATTCATCTATCTTATTCGCAGATCTGACAACTGCATTACATTGCTCTAGACTCCAGACTCCGGTGCAGCATTTCAAGCCGTATTACAAACTACCTAGTATTAGTGTATGTGCTGGGCAAATCAACCATCCCTTAAATGGGGTAAATGTGTAACATGTTGAGGACTCCCGCTCTCTCTCCTGTCTCATCAATCAACCCTCGTGAGCTCCCAGAACTGGGCTTAGAGAGCCGCATATCAATCTACACGTATCTACTTGAGTTCTACATCAATTTCAATTCCTTACAACATTTCTGAAATTGGGAGAGGGTTAATCTTGCGGAGTGATAATTCTAGTCATGATTTTGATGATTTGATCATTTGACCTAGTTATTTTACCCCCATTTACCCCTCTCCTGTTCTCAAACTGATAACCAAATTGATAATTCATGTCGCACCCACTTTATTATTTCTTCCGGGTTGCCCAATACCAAACTGATCATCAAATGGATCGGAATAACGTCCTTAATTTGATCAAGGAGGCAATGAATGTTCATGAACCCTTAAAATATTCCGGGATATATTCAGTGATATTCTATTTGGCAGCCCAAATGTTTGTTCAAACAATTTAGATATTGGTTTTCCTTATGGACTCCTGAGGCAGAAAAATGCATCATAGATGTAGAGGGAACAGCAGATGATGCAAATGATGAACTTTAGATGAAGCAGGGGTGAAGATATTGGGATGCTGAGAGGGTGAGGGACGGAGGGTGATAGCACTTCACATCCTGAACTTATACACCGGCTAGGGTAAATAGGATCGGCAGGGACACTAGTGATGAGGCGATGTGCACTCTTGGCACAGGATGAAACATCTGTCAAAGTTCTAACATGAGTTGCCCAGACCCGGAAACGTACCCGGGACCCAGAGGTATGCAGCCCAGCGTACAACCACTGAGTTAGTCTCCAGATTCAGCATGTTCAGGCTGCTTAGATGATGAGGGAGCGCAGTTGGGTAAAATGATGAAAAGCCATGAGACAAACGAGTCTTTGTGAAAAACATTAGGGCATTTAAAGCCATTTATGTCACTTTTGCAATTTCAAATTACATATTTAAACATTTTGGGTTGTCTGGCCGATATTCATCCAAATGAGATATCCTGGTCATATAATGAGTTTAAATACAGAAAATTTCTGGCTTGAAAGAGTTCGGGAAAATTCAGTTTCCAAAATTAGTCTCTTGAAATCACATGTACATGTATTCCGCCTCAATCTGCGATGTATTAATACTGTATTATAGAGCATTTGTGGGAATATTGGTTGCATTATTCCAGATTTTCAGCAGATATTTCAGGGGTAGATTCAACTTGATTGGCAGGCTATTTATGTGAACAGCGGAATTGAATTCTCATGTCAAATGATTGAGTCGAAAATGATAGTCTCCGGTTTCACAGAAAATGCCAAAATTATAATATCAATATGATCGAGCCCAAAATAACTACTTTCCCAACTCAACTGATATCGTTGCAGATGGGCGGAATAGATATTTTGGTCTGAAGGAGTAGGAATATGTGATGTATGAATAATAGTTGAAAGACATCAAAATAGATGCTGCAATGAGCTGCTACCTTTGAATATTTACCTTTCATGATATATGCAACACTACAATTCTACATACACCATTCCATAGTTTCACCCTTAAAAAGCTCGGAGATAGATGATTGGAGCTTTATGTCCTGTATTTCTGCACTTGGTAGGCTAATTAGGACAGGAGGAGGACACGGCAATGAGGGAAAGGATGATTGAAACAGCCGTCCAACATAGGCCCAGGTGACACGGCAAGAGCTGGATTCGAACCCTGGACCCAGCGTTTGGCAGTCCAGCACGCCACCACTAGACCAACCCTCCCCCCTAGTTTCAACCTTAAAAAGCTCGGAGATAGATGATTGGAGCTTTACATCCTGTATCTATGCACTAGGTGGTTAATTAAGAAGTGAGTTTGGAGAAAGAAAGGCTTAAATTTCAGGCAAATACCGTAACGGATGCTTTGGCACTTTAGCAATGACCTTGTCTCAAATGTCAGAAAAAAGTCGTACCATCATGTCTCACACATGCATACATTCTACGAATCTACATACTCAGACCATGTGCAATGCTACTTATATGATTATGACATGGTTGTTTCATAACCATATAATACTGCTCTCAGAACTTTAGAGCATGTTTAATATTGAGCATCCTCTAAAAACATTTTTGCTTGGATGTTTGTATATGACTGGGGCTTTGCAACCTTCATTTATGCACTTGGCAGGCTATTAAGGACAGAAGGAGGACAAAGCAATGAGTCAAATGAGGTGGTGATCATTGAAACTGCTGTCCAAAATAAGTCCAGGTGACAAGAGCAAAAGCAGTAGAGCGGAAATCGAACCTGGGACCCAACGATTGAGCACCTGTGCGCTATACTACCAACTGAGGATGTCATCAGTGAGCACTCAGTTGTCATAACTTGTGAATTTGATAATTTTATCATTTTGTGGGGAACAATTATTTTTCTGTGCATTTGATGTGATGGACTGCAACTTCCAATACAGCAGTTCTATGTCATCCAAATTTTCCAAAGTTAGGTGCCATAGCATGATTTGCATACAAAATATTAAGCATATATTACAGCAATATTGGTGTCAAATAGATGTCAGTAGTTCATACTAATGCAATGCTATTTCGTGTAGGAGGTAGGGTGTGTGACAATGTAAATAGAGACTCCTATTTTTCTTTTTCGAGATTATTTAGAGAAACAAGACATCTCCACCTCTAGAAGTAGGTCACTCTTTCACCCCTTTCAGATAAAGTTGGTCAGATTCCACTCTTTTACTTGCTGACTTGCTGAAAATAATTAAGAAGTGACAGGAGTTGAGGCAAGAATAGAAAAGTACACAGATCAAGTGATAATAGAATTTGGCAAAAATTGTACTGTTTACATCAAAAAGTACAAAAAGTATTTTCAAACTTAACAAGACTGATAGGGTATCAGTAAGTGATTCCAGAAAACACTCCAAAACAGTGAAAACACCATTGAATAGAAGAACTGGGGACCAAAGTAACCCAGGAAATGTCAGTTTCTTCACCAGCAAATCATTGAATCTCTCTGATAATGAATATTTTACTAATTTTGAACATTTTCTCAGTGTGCGACATTATCATTGTAAGTTGTAATATTGCAATATTGATATTTTTGCGATATTGCCAAGCCCCCAATGCTACCAACTTAAGATGTGTTTGTGTTTTATGCCTCTGCAGCACCTTAATGGGCTATATCGAATAGATAGATATAGTAAGTGCAGCCCTATTAGCCCAGTTCTGGGCACTCATGAGGGTTGATTGATGAGATTGGAGAGAGAGAAGGAGTCCTTGACAAGTTGACATGTTACACATTTACCCCATTTGAGGGATCTTTTATTTTCCCTTCACAGACTCTGATACAAGCAAACTCCCTCCCTGGTGTCAAGCCAACATTGAAGTAACACAATTTGACTGTAAAACATTTGACTAAATGACTGTAAATCACTTACATAACTCCAGTACAAGAAGAAAACTCATGATGTTACAAGAAACAGGCCACATGGCTCAAGTAAGAAACATCTCTGCTATCTCAAAAGTTCCAAACAACGGCAGGAAAAAATTGTTTGTACCTCAAGCGATACAAACTGTCAAACTGAGCTCTCGTTTCTTGTAGACCAGTGGTCATTTCTCAAAAGGGGCCTTAAAATAGGAGTAACCCCAACATAGGGTAGAACAAGATACATCCTATATGGTTTGATGCAGAATTTTGTTGGCTTTATGAAAATGACGGTTGTAGTCTGGATAAACGCGTTTGAGTTGGTGAAATTGGAATATTTCTGCCACAAAGTCGCGACTCTTCTCAGGAAAAATCAAGAAGTTCATTTTGCTCAATATTGGCTGATGAAATGCAGGAATCTCATCAAAAATGGTTCTAAACAATGCAGCCTGACTCTAATTCATATGCAATGCCTTCTTTATAACAATATTTTGTGGGTTATCTTAAATATAAAGAAAATATGGACAAAAAATGTTGAAAAAGTCTTCCATTTTGGTTTTGCCGAATATCGTTCAGCAAGTCCAGTAGACACATAATTAAAAAAAGATGGACATATTACACATAGAAATTTTCCTTATTCATTCCTCTATGCAATGATGTATCATATGAATATATGGGATGTCCCAGGAAGCTACAGAGGAAGCAAATGTTACCCCCCCCCCCTAAATTTATGAAATAGCTTCCATTTTCCGAGGTCGCATAAAAGTGAACATAGGCTATTATATGGACCGGGAAAAGAGTCTTAGGTGCAAAACTAGGCATAATTAAGTACAACCTGTATAATAAACTGAAATATTATTATTATTATAGTGATACTTCCACCATTTTTAGGTGCATAATTTAATATAAAGTGCAATAAAGGTTGTCAAGATATATCAGATATCGTGGCAATGATCCAAAAGCTATTATTCAGCAAAAAGAAAGGGTGCTATTATATAAAAGTGTACAACACTATGGACTGACACAATCTAGAAAGGGTAAAGTACTTAAGCTGAGTGCAAAGGTCAGAGAGGTTATGACTGATGAGTAACCACAGCAACCTCCATCCTGCAGCAGCAGCAGCAGCAGCCACTAGAACCATGCTGCCTGAGACACAAGACTGATGGTAAGTTTCTTTGGATACTTTACACATTTCTAAACAAGGGTTAATCACGTTATAGGTGTGTGTATGCTATGTGTAGAAGTCCAAATTAGAAATGGATTGATGAATTACTGTTAAGGGATATTAGGATTTTAATTTGTAGTACATACACATATCAGATTCAGTAAACATTGCATCCACATCTTTTTTACACATGTATGTGTCTTATTTACTATTTCACATGTTGTTCGTGGTGGTCTGTACATTTCACCAATACCTATTTCAGACTGAAATATGGACCATGAAATGTGACAGTCATGGAACTAGGTGAACCACCACCAAAGAAACACTGTGCATCGCAATGTATTCTATGTTTAAAAAAGCTGACTGGTGCAGTCGTCAAAAACCCATCCGAAGAAGGTCTACAAACTTTACTTGAGGCCTGCCAATTGCGTGGAGATGAAGTGGCCCAAAGACTTTTACCAATACAGGACAAAATTCTGTCAAGAGAGTGTCCGGTGTCCTTCCATAAGGCTTGTCGGGCAACCTATACCAGCAAATCTAACCTGAAATACGCTGAAAACAAGTCAGAAGCTGCACCAGCCTCCTCTTCTAACAGTGACCCTCCTCAACAGAGTGAGCCTCATCCAAGACTGACTAGGGGACTCTCATCAGCATCACAGTTTGACATCCGGAGTCAGTGTTTCATCTGTGGCTCATTTTCAAAACGAGGTGAGAAACTTACTCCAGTTGTCACTAAAACTGGGGATTCAACAAGAGAGAAGGTGTTGAAAGCAGCATCGACAAGACAAGATGGTGTCGTCTACCAAAGAATGGTTGCCCATTCTGATCTCTTCGCCTATGATGCAAAGTATCATCGCACATGCTATAGCCATTACATCTCCGAGCGAAATATTAGTGCTGCTCAGAGGAGAGGTTCTACCCCTTTAAAGTCAGAAGATGCGGCATTTGATGAGCTTGTCAAATATATAACTGGTAACATTGTATCCAGTAAGAAAGTAGTTACATCACTCTCAAGTCTGAAGGACTACTACATTAGTTACTGCAAGAAATCAGAAACACAGGCCAGTGTCTACTCTTGGAGACTAAAGAATCGCCTCATCAACCACTTTGGAAACACACTAGTTTTCATAGACCAGAAAGGAAGATCAGACATTGTCCGTTCTGCAGATGTTACAGTAGGAACAGCTCTCAGCAAAGCTGCTGAATTACATGAACACATTGAAAACGAGGAAACTGAGAAGCAATTCCTTCCTGAGTCTAACTACGAAGAAGAAAGGATCGTTCTTCACAAAGCTGCAGGCATACTCAGACAAAGCATAGCAGATATACATGTTTCAAAGGAATACTACATGCCGAGTGTTGACATTTCCAAGGAGAAAAGCGCACAGTTTGTTCCCAGTTTGATGTATGACTTTATATCATGGCTACTGGATGAAGCCGCCTTTAGGGAAGTGTCATCGAGTAGCGCAGAGCCCTCTTTAAAGAACTCCGTTGCCGCTGTATCCATCTGTCATGGCATCATAGGCCAAAGTAGGAACATTCTTACACCAGTAACTCTAGGCCTGGGTGTGTACATTCAACATGAATTTGGTAGCAAAAAACTAATCGAGGAGCTTCATGCTATGGGGCATTGTGTATCTTATGATGAAGTTCGCAGATTCCTGACTTCAGCAGCTGTTGATAATCAAACCCAAGATGAGTATGTTCCCAAAGGTCTTCGCACTGTTGGTGACCCCGACTTCGCTATGGTGGATGCAGCTATAGACAACTTCGATCAGAATGAAGAGACACTAGATGGTAAACTAACCACACACGCCCTGGCTGCTGTGGTGTACCAGAGATGTCCTCCAACACAACAAACCCAATCAGGAATTGCAAGGGTAAAAGAGAAATCTCTGAAAGAAATATGCATCAGTGACGACCTGCAAAGGTAAGTTTTTTTCCTGAAATCATGTTGGGCTGTAGATTTCACAAAGGGGGGATGGTCCCGGTCTGTTGAAGCTAACTTTGCAGGGTTGGTGTTTTGTTGTAGGTATGCCAAGCCACCGAAGCGACCTGAACCATTGACCATTCTTGACTGTTCAAGTGCGGAGAGAGACAGGAGCAAGAAGACTAGTGCTGTAAAGAGAGACTTACTTTGGCTGATCACTCGGCAGAATCCGAATTGTGACGATGAGGTTCAGCAAGACTGTCCCTCATGGACGGGCTTCAATTGTGTTTTATCAAATGTCTGTTTACCTTTAGCTACAGCGAGGTATTTGCCATTCCTGAATGCTCCTCCGTCTGACCTAAACACAATATACACTATGTTATTGAGGCTAGTCAAATTAGCAAACAAATTAGATCAGCAGCACATCTTAGTTACAGCTGATATGGCAATATACAGCAAAGCACAACAGATTATCTGGGCTGATCTTCCAGAACTCAGTGGAAGAGTCACAATGCGCGTAGGAGGCATGCATACAACCATGGCCTTTTTGGCCTCTCTCGGCACCTTATATGGTTCAGGGGGCCTTCTGTCTCTCCTAGCAGATTCAAATGTATACTCTGAAGCGACTGCCAATCAAATTTTGCATGGAAAGCAATACAGTCGAGGGTTGCGAGGGATCAAGCTTGTGTATGAAGCGCTCTACAGGCTGTTGTTCCAAGCAATGGAGTCGTGGCTGGCAAGTAAAAACAGAAGCATTTCAACAGGAACAGACAAGATCCATAGTCTTCAAGATGCCGTAACAGCAAGTGATGGTAAAAATGCTCTTGCAATGGCTGAAGAAGTAGAAGATGACAACTTACCCACACTGATTGCCACAGTAGAGGAGTTCCGTAAAGTTGGCCGTTCTCAGTCAGAAACATTTACATACTGGGACAACTTCCTTGTGGGTGGAGATGTGCTGTTGCACATGATACGAGCAGAAAGGGAAGGGAACTTTGACCTTCACCTGCAAGCTTTTTCTGAAGCTGTGCCATGGTTTTATGCTGCAGGTAGGCACCAATACAAGAAGTACATTCCACTGTATGTGGCTGAAATGAAAGAGCTAGAGACCAGCCAGCCCGAGAGCTACAAACATCTTCTTGACGGAGGATTTGTCGTTCGAAGGACCCAGAACAACAGATTCAATGCTGTTGCAACAGATCAGGCACTAGAGCAGACCGTCAACAGAGATGGCAAAAGCAAAGGTGGTGTTATTGGACTCACAAAGAGAAAGACAGCACTGACACGTTGGCTAACAACCAGGCATATCACAGCTGAATATGTGGAAGCGTTTACTGCCAAGGAAACCAACTTGAAATACAGACCTCATCCAGAACAAGGCAAAGCAAGAAGACAGCGTGACGAAAATGATGTATTACAGATAGTTGAAACTGCAGCTAACATCCAGAATCCATTTGACCTTGACACAGTGCCTACAGAGCTTACAAACATCGTAACTGGCCAAGTGGCTTCACAAGAAGTGAGAGAAAGCCTCAACAGTTTCCTCGACAAAGGGACAGCAAAGAATAGGGAGTTCCTCAGCAGCAGAGTCGCGTCTTCCAAGACCAAGAGCTTCTGGGACACAGAGTCCAGACTGAAAGTCAAGACCTTCGCAGATATGAGAAGGCCTGTCATAAGTAAAGCCAAAGACAAGCTGATTGTGGACTCAGAGGTTTTCTTCCGCCGATTGTTGGTGGTGTCAAAGAAACGAGAGGTCAATCTTCAAGATGTACTTTCCCACGAGTTGTCAGCAGTGTCGCCTTCACTCTTTCATGATGATGGGACCATGAGAAAAACCACAAAGGCTGACCTAACAAAGAAGTTAGAGGCACCAGTAGATTGCATAACTGGACAACTTACTGGAAGAGAGACTACAGCGTACATCCTCGATGGCATGTCATTGATACAAGGAATTAAGGACACATTGTTTATTACATTCCAAGATCTTACTGGTGTCATTTTGAAGCATGTGATGATTCCATTTGACCGGAATCAGGGCGTAGAATCAGTCACTGTGGTTTTCGACAGATACGACCACAAGCTCAGCCTGAAATCAGCAGAACGACACAGACGTGGCGAAAAGGATCAAGCCGGATACATAATCCAAGGAAATCGCCAAGTCCCCAATTACCGTCAATTCCTCAAGATCTCAGGAAACAAAGCTTTGTTTGTTGTCTGGAAACAAGAGGATCGTCCTTGCCGGAGGTTTTGGTGAAGGCCACATCACCAAAAGTGTAACTGCTGCTGGAGTAGTTGACAATCGAAGCC
Organism: Platynereis dumerilii; assembly: GCA_026936325.1. Lineage (NCBI taxonomy): Eukaryota > Metazoa > Annelida > Polychaeta > Phyllodocida > Nereididae > Platynereis > Platynereis dumerilii. The sequence continues at coordinate 6,893,681 of JAPTHN010000005.1, forward strand.
TATTCAGTTCCCATGAAGAAGCAGATACCAGAATGATACTGCATGCCATTGACCTGTCATCTGCTCATGAACGACTGGTTATTCGCTGTGATGACACTGATGTTCTGGTGCTGCTACTGTATTACTGCAGCAAGAATATGCTCACAGACTCAGTGTACATGCTTGCAGGTCACAACACGCCAACAGTGAATAGACAGCGCTACATCCCTGTGCATGCCATTGTGACAGCCCATGGCGTGAACTTCTGTGAGAGCCTGCCAGCAGCACATGCACTAACAGGATGTGACAGCACAAGCAGCCTGTTCCAAATCGGCAAGCGTGTTGCTTATGCAAAACTGCAGGAACATGTGGGAAAGGACATCTCCCTCACAACATTTGGAATGCACACCGATGCAGAAGCAGACATCACTTCTGCACGTTCCTATGTCCTTAGTCTTTATGGAAAGAAGGCAAAGACATGTTCTTCTTTAGACCAGCTTCGATATCTCCTGGCTTCCACAACAGACAAGCCTGCATCACAACTACCAACAACTGAAGATGCCTTCAGACAACATGTCCTCAGAGCAAGGTACCAAACCAGCATCTGGTGCCAAAGCCACATTGCAAAGCCTTTCTTAGGTTCCCCAATTGGCAATGGATGGTGTCTGTCTGGCAGTCAGCTTGAACCTGTTGTGTACACCAAAGACTCAGCTCCAGCAGAAGTCCGTGACATCACACACATGTACTGTGTAAACTGTGACTGTGGACGACCCAACAAATGCACCTGCCAGTTGAACAACCTTCACTGCACGGATGTTTGCTCCTGCAAAGGAGAATGTGCAAATACTGATGAGGCAGTCATTGACTCTGACAGTGATGAAAGTGATGATGAGGAGAACCATGAATGAGAAAGCTTAGCACCGTGGTAGTCATGATCTTGACTGCAAGAACAAACAAATTACACATGAAACGTACACACTTTGCTGCTTGTCATGCTTTTCACATTTAGAAATGGGATCCATATAACATTAAATATTATACTTGCCAGAGAATTTGATATTTGCATTGTATGTAGGGTTGCTTTCTATCTATGTTATTCATGTGCTTTTCATACTATTTAGTATTTAGATTTTCATGGTAGTTGATCGGACTTGTTATTTGAAGGAAATCGAGATACACTTGGGAATTCTATATATATATATATATATCTGTATTTTGTGCACTCCCTTCTAGATTAAGCGCAGTATACAGAGTGTTTTACATGCTTTTCACATGCAAACATCGGTATTGGGATTATTTCTGAGAACCTTTTTTGTTGATCTGTGTTGTACTACTTATTACAGTATATATATATTTGAAATAAATTGTGGAAATAAAACATTGTATTTAATTTCCAATACTGCCTTTTTGTGGTACTTTTTACTTAATTGTACCTGGTTTTGCACTTAGGAGTAGATGCAAGGTCCATATAATAGCCAATGTGCACTTTTATGCAACCTCGGAAATGGAAGCAATTTTATAAATTTAGGGGGGGGGGTAACATTTGCTTCCTCTGTAGCTTCCTGGGTCATCCCATATATTCATATGATACATCATTGCATAGAGGGATGAATAAGGAAAATTTCTATGTGTAATAGGTCCATCTTTCTTGAATTATGTGTCTGCTGGACTTGCTAAACGATATTTGGCAAAACCAAAATGGAAGAATTTTTCAACATTTTTTGTCCGTATTTTCTATATATTTAATAATACCCACAAAATATTGTCATAAGGAAGGCATGGCATATGAATTAGAGTCAGGCTGCATTGTTTAGAACCATTTTTGTGTCCGAGAGCAGGGCCTCGGGCCCTTTGTCGTCATCAATGGGATTGTCATATCAAAGTTGGTGTGGATCGAAAAGCATTTCACAGATGCAAGAACAACCCAAAGTTATGATGCCATTATGATGCCCAGTGTTTACACTGTTGCACTAGATGCCCTGGCTTTAATCTTAGGTCTCACTGCTCTAAATAGTTAACTTTAATCCCCCAAATTCCTCCTTACTCAGCAGACGATTTCTGAGAAGCATCTTCTTCTTCTTCCCTTTGGCCCTTCCGCCCTGAGACAAAGTGGGGTGCATCACAACCTGAGATTTATGCTTCAGCCAATTACTAAAGATAGACAGATAGACAGATAGACACATAGATAGACAGATAGATAGATTGATAGGTAAATTGATAGATCTATAGATAGAATGCAACTTTTAACAATTTATTGAGATGTGTTAATGTAATGATCATATCCCATTGAGTTATAAGGGTTATTAAATTGCTCGAGGACACGGTGCATGCATTGCATGCTATTTTTGATGATATTCCTGCATTTCATCAGCCAATATTGAGCAAAATGAACTTCTTGATTTTTCCCGAGAAGAGTCGCGACTTTGTGGCAGAAATATTCCAATTTCACCAACTCAAACGCGTTTTTCCAGACTACAACCGTCATTTTCATAAAGCCAACAAAATTCTACATCCAACCATATAGGTTGTATCTTGTTCTACCCTATGTTGGGGTCATCTCAAAATTTGGCCTGGTGACCACTGGTCTATTGAATACTGATGTCTGTACAATGCACAGATGTATACATTTATGTATCCAAGTACATACTTTCACAGCTAACAGATAACCTCGTCTGGGTGTTGTAGTTGTTCGGTGTTTTATGGAAGTGCTTTTTGAGTTCTCTCTCTTTTTTTTATCGATCGATGTATTTCAGAACGTTTTTCTACCAATTAAAAAGTCAACGCTAACAAAGGTTATGAGGGCCTTAATTGACAAGTTATTATTTGGTAAAATTTTGTGTACAAGAGCAGAGGAAAGGAGTTCAATGAAGGCGTTCAAGTTTTCAAGACTTCAGTTCAAAACGTGTGATCTCATATTTTCAACTCAGCAAAATGTAAAAGACCTTCACATGCTTAAAGACATTTAAAATACTCTTGGCTCCTTATTTCTATTTTCAAGCAAAACACTTAATATTTTTTTTGGAAATCTTACATTGCAAAGAAAGTTAATAACAACTTTCAGCAGTTTAAAAGAAGACATTTCACATAAGACGAATGACAACAAAAAGTCGAGATCTGCTAAGATACTTCTTGCTGTATAGTATACACAACTCTTTTCAAAAATTGAAATATTTAATTAATAGAAAAATTGATTTACTGTTTTATGTTTAGAGGTTATGCAGGCTTGTTTGGAGGTTAAAAACGAACACATAGCCTGCAGGGTGCAGGTCTACATTCAAGCAAGCTGGAGGCACCATGAGCAAGAGATCATTCATTTTGTAGGGGAAAATAAAAATTTCTTGAGCTCCTAAAAGAAATGTGAAGAGCTTAGCACTCCATTTTTAAAAAAGTGGCTTCAAATTTTGATGAAAAGCAGCTCTATGTAACCTTATCTGTGCTTATATTTGACTTTTACTTGAGTTTGACTTGAGTTTTTAGTGATTTTCATGAGTTTTTACAAGGTTTCTTCGAAGATTTTCTCAATTTATTGCCTTTCGAAGCCTCTATACCACTCAACTTCATCTTGACTAAGTCTCAAGCAAGAGTAAACACATCCGTCTCGAAACTGCCCAAGGAAAGCGTCTTGTTTGTAATGTTTTAATAGTCCAAAAAACAACTCGCCAGACAGGAGCGCTGTGTTATACTTATTGACATATAATTGACTCAAAAAATCTATGTTAGACTTAGCGAGTAGGTAAACATGTTTTATAGTCAGGTGATAAGGTTTGAACTGAACCGGATTACTCTAGATCGTAGAAGACAACCATGTAACTGAAAGACATAACTTACTACATAAGGTACATCCGCAATGCATAATACAGTCTCAAATTTCAAACACAATTAGACTGCCATAAACAGTCTCAAATTTCAAACACAATTAGACTGCCATAAACTCTATAATTATACTATTATTGAATTATTGAAATATGCTAGAAGTGACTCAATGTTTAAGATACTTGCTGATATCAAACTTATATCTTAACATGTTTGATTTCCGAAGAAAAATTAAGTTAGAATTTCAAATAGCTCAGGCTTTTTTATTTACCACCTTACAGCTAGTTTCACTAAAATCTTGACTTGTGCCAAATATATCCAACAGAGATATCATCATGCAGTTTTGAAATCCAACATATAACATCCAGAGATTGTAATTTGACCTTTCCCATCCTTAATAAATAACCATTCTCTTCCGCCTATACTCGATACTATAGCCATTCAGTCCTAGACTGCAATGGATTGGCTGCTTAGGTCTACCAAAATATTTCCATCCCAGTCTCATCAGATTCTAACACTCCGGTCTTACCATGTTTAACGTTCATGATAAATGGCATGCTAACAACCTACGTTAGATCAGATGGATAGCTCAGATACTTCTTATAAGTCTAAAATTCTTCAGCAGTCTTCGTCAGCAATGCATACTAAGGCCACACATAATTGATCTTTAGCTTCTCGGATCCTCTCAAGGCACTTTTTCTAGGGTCGGTCGGTAGGACAAAAAAAAAAAGGTAAAAAAAAATTTTTTTATAATGTCAAAAAAAAAATTTTTTTTTTTTTTTCCATCGGCACTGTATCTATTGTGTCGGCGGGTCCGCGAATCTAAGAATCAATTATGTGTGGCCTAAGCAATAGCAACTTCAGCAAGTCAAAATATTTCTCACGCAGACACTCATCCATCTCCAACTCTGCAGTAGATATAAACTCAACAATGAAGGAGATTAACCACTCTTCTACAGTAGGATATACTCCACATCACTTATCTGCATCAGTACCGCATCAGTACCGCATCAGCAGCAATAGAGGCTTGAGGAGCAGTAGTGTGGAGTCTGGAGGCGTGGCAAGATAACATTTGCATCATCGCCTCAACATCTTAGCATTGTTTAGGCCTAGCCTTGTAGGACAGACACATATCAATCTGAATGTGGTATTAAGAATCTAGTTTGCTAGAATGATATCATAAATTGTTCTATAGGTGTGGTTCGCAGTGGCTACTTCCCAAGGTTCGTTCATAAAAATTCATACAATACACTCGAAGATTGTATTTGCTGACTGAATCTAGAAGCACACCAATTCTGAATCTGATCATAAACCGGTTTAAAACTGTAAAGCAAGTTACAATCTATCCAAATGAGTCCTATCCGAACCAATGACTTCTGAGAGACTGTCAATTAGGATGGATGGATGATTTGGGCTTTACATCCTGTATTTATGCACTTGGTAGGCTAAATAGGACAGGAGGACGACACGGCAATAAGGTGAAGGATGACTGCAACAGCCGTCCAACATAGGCCCAGGTGACCCGGCAAGAGCTGGATTCGAACCCTGGACCCAGCGATTGGCAGTCCAGCACGCGACCACGAGACCAACCCTCCCCGCACAATGAAATCTGAGAGACTGTCAATTTGGAATCAAATGACTCATTTGACTGAACCAGCAACAGTCAAGCAAACTCTCGACAGTGTGTCACAGTGTTTTCCGCGGATAACAGAAAACAATATGACAGGACACAATCCTTGGTGTCACAGGAGCAATGAGAGTTATGTCACAACAGACTGATTCATATTGTGACATCACAATAAACGTTCCAGTGAACAGTTCCATTGTTTATTGACACGAACCATGTTGACAAACCAAGTTGATGTTGTGTCGCTATGGCAACCATTCTGATAGAACCATAGTATCTAGTAGTGGTCATAAAGAAATCTTGTCTATATGCAAAGAGGAAGAGGTTTTTACGTTATATATTTTTATTGAAGGTTCAAGATTTGGTTGCCAGTTGAAACACTTCATCATCCTTCTTTAACATCATCCAAGACGAAGTGGGATTGTCGTCCAAATGAAAATTTACAAATTTTATAATGATATTAATAGCGGACTTTGGAGTCGGGCATTGAGTGAACAGACTACGCGGCTTCTTGAAAAACAACTTTATTCCAAGGGTGCATCCATACAGGGTCCCAGCCTGGTCTGTTAAACCTACAGGTCTGGCTCATCAGTTACTGTAGTGAGCAACAGGAACACCTTTAAAGAAGTAAGTAATTTTATTTCTTTCCTCGTCAGGCCCGCCACTTTGAATTCAAAGCTAATAACGTTGTCAAGATCCCCTACACATGACAATTAGCAGGTCATTCCCAAAAATTACCTAAGCTTACTCTCTTAGAGATCACTACTAGCTGTAGAACAGTTCTCAATACTATAGCCTCTGACTCAACGCCAAAATACCAAACATTTCTCCCCTGGAAGGCTTACATGTTTTCGTGTTCACCTGGAAGGCGAATCATATCTCACAACAATCAAGTAAACAATTGACTCTCCAGCTCAGGAGGCAATAAACAAGTGCATATGGAAGCCTCTTTCTGGCTTCACATAATACTGACCTACATTCACAAGTGTTTTCGCTGTTTAGCATGTTTAGAGGCTGCAATTTGTCTCATAATGATGCAAGGTTTTTTTTGCAAGCAGAAAAGTGACTGTTACATTGATATAGAGCTCTGACTTTTATCCTGAATGAAGTTCATCCGATTGTCATAGACCACAGTGTACATATCACATTTTAATTTTTCTTCAGCGACTAGCAAAATGCAACTGTCTTCCTTCAGTACAAAATTGAATGTTTTTGGAAACTACACCGATGGGAGACTGCGCCCTCTGAAATCTGAAATCAAAAGCAGCTCATACATTTGCAATTGGTCAACAAATTGGCATTGTCAATTATCATCAATTCACCCGAATCTGCCGTTGAGACAGAATGATGAATGGACGGATGAATGGAGCTTTACAGTACATATTTATGCACTTGGAAAGCTCGTGGATTAAGAATTTGGATTAAGAATTGGGAATATGACACGTGTGATAGAAAGAAGACCTAAACAATGGCATAGGGGAAATTTAAAGCAAGAAATGAATCCATTGGAGGCAAATAAGAAGTTTGTAACTTTTTTTTTAACAATTGGCAGTTTTGATCTGAATTTTCAACATTTCATGTCACAATAATATTACAACTTCACACTGCAAAAATTGAATAACAACCATGCTTAGCAAATATATCAAGCCAAAAAAGATCTATTTATATACTTCAGCAATATGTAATGCATGCCCTGGAAACTTTTTTTTGTAATATTTCTCTAAACACGCTCAGATCTACACATATAGACCATCCATATGGCTTAACATATAGATTATGTAGTTTTAATATTGAGCTGTTCCTAAAATACAGCAATAGTGTGAACATATGTATGACCAAATATATATGACCAAAACATAAGCATAAAATAATATGTCATGAATTGGACTGTGTGTATTAGTGTTACAAAATTGTTACATTTATTTTATGATTTTATCATAAAGTCATAAACTAAAGATAATCATACTGGTAAAAAGTATCTGTGGATTGTAACATTTTGCATCTATACATAAGAAATAGAAAGAAGCATTGCAAGAATAATAGATAGATAGATAGATAATTATGACATTGTCAAAAATTCTTGAAAGAAAAGCCAAATCACCCAACAGCAAAACAGTAAATTCATCAAAGACAGAGAAATTCTATTAACAAAAAGAACTTTTTTTCTTAAAGACACTTTCAATTTTTTTTTAGTTTACTATAAATTTCAGAAACATAGAAGTTTGGGGAATTGCGAAAAACCTTGAAACTGTAAACATCACACATACATATTTTTCAAATACTTTAGAAATTTCTCCTTTCAAAACTTAACACGGATAAAAAGATTCTGTGATCAGGGTGATCACAGTTATATAAGCTGGCTGACAGTCAAAAGCAAACAAGCATGTGAAATTTATTCTGGTACTATGGCAAACAATTATATAATGGCAGTGTGCCATAAGCTTTTCTAGTCCATATAACACTTGCATATAACACATATACTGCAAGTTTTGGAGCAATAGTAAATCGGCATAATCGCTAAATAAATAGTAAATATACATATCAAATATACCACATAAACACAGAAGTATATACTGCCCACCCACTCACTGTACAACAAAACCCAAGGGCATTTTTACTCCAGTTTGCTCGTACACCACCTACAGCATTACTCACAGTCCAGTTGCAAGTCTGGCGAACTAGTGATTGAATTCTGCGAAAAAACAAATCTATAGATGTACCGATGCCAGTTTTTCGATGATGAGTAAACCAATGCTGGTATCCTTCCCAATACCATTCTGATATTGGTACCATTGGTGATAACTCATAGGCCTAATGAACAGTAGCTCCAATGCAATACAGATACTGCTTTTTTGGGCACAGATTCTATTAACTATATTCCTCGTATGAGGGTAGGTCAGAGGACTTTACATCCACTATTTTTGCATCGATAAAGACTTTAACAGGACAGGCAGGAAGTAATGATGAAACATCACATATCCTTCAACGAAATTGTAACCGAAAGAGACTAAATTGACTAAAACGCTTTCTTTGATATACAAGGCAGCAAATCAGCAATTCAACTACAGAAAACACTGAAATGGCATCAATAATCCTCACTTTTTCAAAAAAACACCCACAGATTGTAACCAGAGTAATACGGTAAGATCACCCCACACTATCATGGTGCAGAGCAATGCATAGGGGACCAGGGGGGTGGCTAAAAAACCCCTTTTTGCATTGAGGAGGTATGAAGCACCCCAGAAGTATGTCAGCAGACAGTTTTCTAGTTCTAGCAGCACTTCAAGCACATTTCCAATGACTCATTTAACAGACAACACAAGTTAAAAGAGCAAAAGGTGTAGGTATACTGCAGTATATTGCAGTATTATTGCTTGGGAGTAGGGTACCCCTAGGGAAAGTGTTATTCACTTATTGTAGGGAATAACAATTGAACTATAGCCTACAAGCATTACTGCAGATTCCACCATTTGCTTGAAGGTTGATCATGGTTCATTGGTTCCTGATAGTCATCACTGTTCATTCTGTGTTTATTTCCCATGCCATTTATTCATCTGAATCATTTCTGTATTCTTTCCCATGCCATTCAGAACTGGGCTATAAAGTTATTGAGTGGTTTTGAATCATTTAAGGTTAGCAGCTTAGCAGATTAGCATGTCTGTTTGTTTAAAACCCGCAAGTATCAATCGCTATCTCAGAATTGACTGTTATGATGAGAACTATACCTGAACATGGAAGCTAATAAATAAGACCTGAACTATGTATCAATACAAACGAAATTTACCACCTCTCAAGTGAAGAACTTCAAAATAAATCTATTTCTGTTGTTCAAACTCATTTTTTCACAATAAATATTGCCATTTTTCTGGTTAGCCAACAGGCATTCTAAATATATCATATTTGTTAGTCATGGTGGCAATTTAAAGCTTTTCTGAGTACAAAAAAGTCATAACTTCAATTAGTTTTAGTTGCAGGCTATTTTGCACAGTTCACTCAGTGTGGAAGCCTTCACGTCTAGCAAGGCTAAGAGATAAAGAGAAGTAGGAAATATTGTACTTTAGTTCCTAAGTTAGGCCTACAGCAACGAGCGGTCAAGAATTTACACAAGAGTAGGAAATTTGCAGATCACGAATCTTCAGATCATATTTAAAAGATCAAACATGAGTTAACCAACATCATCAGAAAGTTTTCTTAGTGGTATAACCATAAATTTCTCCTTGACTTCAAGTTAGCAATATTCAGCAATCTTGATTGAATAACTCCTATTTCAATCAGACGGTCTGACAGTAATCAGGTAATGTTAATACCCTTTTTAAAACAAACAGCTAAATAACCAAGCATATTTGATCTTTGATATAATTTGATCTGGAAAGGGTCACTTGACATCTGATGTCAATATGGAATCTATCAGACGATCCCATAAACAATTTCATCGACGATTCAATGCCATGGAATATCTCAATTTTGAGTTCTGAGAAGTCATGAACTCTACTAAAACAGACAAAACGAAGAGGCCTGTTTATTGTAAATGAATGTCGTTTATGTCATGATCCATTGAACATAAAATGATCCAAGAGCTATCATGGCATCCTAATGTGTGATGACCTGAAAATTGGGGTTACAATACATGACTTGGACTGCAGCTCATGCAGCTAAGTGCCAAGTGTATTTCACCCCTACCATCATTCAGCCTCATTTTCATTCCCTTCAGCCTCATTTTCATTCCCATTCGGCCTCATTTTCATTCCCATTCAGCCTCATTTTCATTCCAATTCAGCCTCACTTTCATTCCCATTCAACCTCACTTTCAACTCCATTCAGCCTCATTCTCAACTTAATTTACCCTTCTTATGAAAGTGACACTTTGTGATCAAAATACTGGCAGGAGGGTATTCACCTTGTTTACCCTTTTACTGTGAGCCAGGAGGCTGACAAGGCTTTATGCCCTGTATTTATGAACAGTCTAGAGACTTATTAGGATAGATAAGGTAATGAGGCGAAAGTTGTCCTGGATATCGAACTCAGGTCCCGGAGACCAGCAGCCGAGCAAAACGTAATATATTAAGTCCAAACTGTTTTCGAAAGAGACAATTTCAAAAACAAGGAATCTGAATATCAAATCAGTGAGTCAGTGACTACTTCGCAACAGCTTCAGTAAAATTCAGTTAATCAGATATTCAAAGTATACATTTCCTGGCAATACACTGAATAACAAGCAACAGAAAGATATTCGAAAATTTGGCAGAATTATTAAAGCCATAAATATTTATGAAGTTACATAATCATAGCAAGCCAACAACTGAATTTTTTCTGCGCAACCTTTCTTTTAGAACCTCGAAATGTCAGAAACTGAGGACCGTAAACTAAGTGGAAAAAGTTCACTTCGAACCAAAACACTCTATTCCAGTTTTATTGCTTTACGACAATTTTTCTATTTGCTTTTCTTCTTATTTGTCATGATTGAGTCGTATAATGAACAAAGAATCCAAAATAGTATCATAGCAAGTCTTTTTTGGTGATTTTTTGTAAGGTTGCAGCGAATCCCTAGTCCCTTTCCCCTTTTTCCAACTTTTTTCCCATGACTGATGGGAGAAATGCATGTTTATCGATTCCAGCCTCATTCTGGGTTTGCCCGGCAACCGCTTGGCATGCGACCATGGCAACGGTAACCAATAACAACGCTTTAAACGGAAGCCTCCTCCTTTGATGTAGTCATGGTCACAGCTGCTGCGGTCGAACTCCCAATTGTGTGATGACCACTAGACGTCATAATTATAGTCTGGCCACACATTTAGCATTGCTTTAGTTACACCAGACTTGTTTTGGAAAGCATTAGCGGACAACAATAACAATGATCGACGTTTAAACATGTTTTGATCAACAAGAAAAGAGCTATTAAACCCCTAAATCAGCAAGCCAATGAACAAGAAATTGATTTTAGTTAAGAAACCATGAATGAGTGATATAACACAAGATCGGACACAAAATAGTCAAAACTGTCTTATATAATTTGTATCTGGGACAAGATTGTATCGTCAAGTCACCAACTGCTATCTCAAAATCTGCAAGCAAGCTACTCAGACGGCAAGGGTATAATACCATTTAACAACGTTAAAAAGAAGTAGAAATACAAGCAAAAAATGTCAAAACTGCACAAGAAAGTCATTGACACTTGAGTAGTACTAGCGTCTAGTGATAAGCTTTCAAATAACAGTCATTACCACCGGCAAGTGTCAATCACCTGTCGAAAGAAAGCGATCATGTAATTTTGCTCTCCAATTACAGAACTGTTTCCATGGCAACCAACTATTTACTTGAAGTTAAAGCTTTCAAGTAATCACTTTCTGTGATGATTCTGCAAAGATCCAGACAATATTGAAATATCAGTCATAATGAATAAAAAGAATGGCTTCACACTTAATGTGTGCCTTTTTCTTTATAAGATCATAGCCTATACTGAGCAAGTACACACTCTGAATTTAGAACTAATATCGAGTTTTTGGTGAATGTGTTGCGAAAAAGAAACCAATTACACAGCTGCTGACATGTATATCAGCAATATCAGTCTCGCTGTACAACTTCGCAATGTTTTTATAATAATTTTTATTTCAAAACTAAAATAATTTCTTCACAATCACGACATATTTCTATATTATAATAATGCAAGGAAAGAAAAGAGGGACAAAATCTGCCACAGTTCAGGTGATAGCTGAATACACCATTTTGAGAATTCAAGATTTTTGTTGATAAGTATCGGGTAACATTATTTTGCATTCTAATGTCTGCATAGTGTGTTTACAACATCTATAAAATAAACTTAAATTTTAGTTTTTAGTTGTAACTACATAAGCACGATAAATATGATGAAATTCTTGAGTGCATTTAAATAAAATTCCCTCTTGACTCTAGAATATTATAGTGTCCCACTTAGATAATGCATAGTCTGAAGTGCTCCATACAGGACATGAAACGAGCCCTTAATATTTAACTACAAATTTGAACATTAATTTCAAACAGACAGGAACCAGCCCTATGTAAATTCCAGGACTTACAAAAGTTCATTCACAATATAACATGTAAATGTGCTAAAGCAGTTCCATTACAGATTGATATGAACAGCATGTGTTAAACTGATTGCCAACGATGCTTCATCAATGCTGAATTCAGGTTGAAAATGACCAAATTTTTTTTACATATTTTCACCTTCACTAAATTTATGCAAAATAGCATCACTCGCTCAATAGGTTTTGCAGCAAAAACTGCCAAAATATAAATAAATAAATATTGTTTTTTATCGCTTTTCTGCGCATGCAATGGCTTATTTTGAACAATTTTTACAATTTTTTTTTAATGAAAGGCAAGAATTTTAACACCCATATGCTATTTTCACATTAATATTTACTCAGATTTCAACAACAAACAGTAGACAAGTGATTGACAGAATTATCTTTGTACAACTAGAATACCTACTTTTACATTTCTTTTTGAGTTATATTTCATACATTTTCATCAATTTCTATTTGATCTAGTGTGCTACTGTTTAATATCTGTCTACTATTGGTACATAGACTTTTCTAGCAGTTCCAAAGTGAGTAAAAGTGAAGTTTGACTCATGACATACTTTCGAAGATTAAAAATCCAATTGTCCCGCATTTTACATTGTTCACACATGTGTGGGCGTCGTTAAATAAGACCGAAGATAAAATTGTCAAAATGATGCCATAGAATAAGTGCTCTTGGATGATATGGTAAATTCTCATACATGCAGGCTTTGACTACTTGTACTGATCATACCATTGACAGGGTGGCCTGGATTTCAACCCCAGGGCTATTCAGGTCTCCTCACATTGGCACACCACAATAACAAATTTGCAAAGTTATAAAGAACCAAATAATTCATGTAATTGCTTGACCACTTAATAAGTAATGTGATTGCAAATTTATGATGATATTAGAACTGGTCATCTTCTTCTCGCTAATGTCAAATAAATATATATATCATATCGTATCGTATGGACCATGGTATGGTGCCAAAAATATAGGGTCTAGATTTCAACAGGTAGCTGCTGATCTTGACAAAATCTTTGCTTATCCTAATATTTTATGAACTATTTTCCTTCCCATTTTATTAATCAATCTCGTCTATACATCTTGCTATCTATATCTATCCATCTAAAACCAAATTTTTCAGAGAACCTTCATGAGCAAAATCCCAGCTGAACGTGGTTTGGATAAGACATTAAATTGGCAGCTACTTGCACCTGGGTCTATGCTGGGCAAGTAAAAGATCCCTCACATGGGGTAAATGTGTAACATGTTGAGGACTCCTACTATCTCTCCCATCTCATCAATCAACCCTCGTGAGTGCCAAGAACTGGGCTTAGAGGGCTGCACTTAACCATGTCTATCTATCGCTCCATCTCTTTACCAATCTATCTCTTGCTAACAATCAAACTATCAATTAGCATGATTAGGCTAACTATGTTTTATCAACTTTCAACTAACACATTTCATAAACATTACTAGTTTCTGTAGCTGGAAGGCAAACAGTAGAGTAACATTCATCATCAACCAAACTCAAGTTGTCATACTTCTTATTTCGAAGTTCAAAAGACCAATATAATCAAAATACAAACTATTACAAAGTTTGTCAGAGTTACGAAAACAACCACACATAATATCAACAGCCTTCAGGCAATGCTCAGAATGCTGCTTAAAAATTTTTACGAGTTAGGCGATGATAATCATAACAATTTGATTGAATTTAATTAACGCTCTAAAGTTCAATGACCTCAAATGACCTTAGTGACCTCAATTGACCTTTTTGAACTCTTGACAACACATAATTGAGGTATCAGTGTGCATCACAACCACATATAACCCCTTCGGGATCTAACTCAGTTTTACGAAATCTGAAAAGGGGTAAATAGCAAAATGGTTCGTGAATAATACAGCAGAAAAGAGAGCTATTTACCCCCAAGGGGACAATAGCAACCCCTTAAAGCAAGTGGGGTGTAAACGCACAAACAATAGGATGCAACAAAACAATTTGATGAGGGGGTTTACACTCGGATAATTCATCATTTATTCCCACTCATTCGTTTTGAAGCGTTTCGATTTGTGAGGTCTGAGGACATCTAAAGAGACAGAGCAAGAAAAGATGTTGTTCTTTCAATAAAGAAGAGCTCTATAGTGTAGATTTTGTTTTATAAGATGATGATTATAATTCTAGAATTATTCAAAGACAGACAGATCTATAGATGAATACAGTCAGGTATAATAACGAATGAACAATAGATGTAGATACAGTTACAGATGGGATTACATTGTAGATACATGCAGATAGATGAATAGATAGACAAATAGATAACAGACAAATCTACAGAAATGGATGATTCATATAGATAGACAGAAGCTACAGCTGTTTATTTACATACTTGACTGTGATAGATCTATCTGAAAATTAGATAGAAGATAAATATGTCTATTTACATCTCCAACAGTCAAAGATCTATCCTAGGCAGCTAGGCGTCTATCCGAAAATTTGTTAATGGATCTAATCTATAAACATTTCCATTGATCTCTATCTAGTACATGTATCTACCTATCCATCTATCTTGAAAACACTTCAAATAGATACATTGTAGATACATCTAACATTATCATGACAACATGACATTAAAATTTACCTAATTTGTAACTCATTCAAGAACTGAATCAACTGATGCTACAAACAGCACCTACTAGGTACTCCAAGCACATGTATTAGCTCAGGGGCTCTAGCAATGCAGTGTTATGTAATCCAGGGCTTTCCTAAATATACCTTCACAACTGCTGCTGCAGTATCTGAACAACAGAGAACAGCTGAAGCAAAGCCCCAAGGATTGAGACTAGGGAGACTGGGAGACTAGAGGTTTTGTTAACTTTTGTAGTGGGTGGATGGAAGGCATGATCTAGGGCTACAGCTGACTCTTCTAGATTTATCTATGTTACTATAGACTATGAAGACTTGATGAAGCATTCTAGCGGCATTTCTATGATTGATACCGCATTTTGCTGCAAAATGCTGGGAGTCAAGAGTCTCAAGACCTCCACAATTATATCCACTGAAGAGGGTGGGTGTATGATAGGGCTTTAAGTCATTACTTATGCACTGACTAAACAGAACAGGACACTTTTCGGATGCAAGGTGCACATGGGTTTCCAAGACCGGGAATCGAACTCGGGTCTCAGGAGATTAGCAACCGAGTGTGCTACCACTATGCGAGACCTCAGCCCTCTGTTGAAGGCGAAGAGAGGTATAGCAATTTAGGCTTCAATATTTACATGATTTAGCACTTGTTCCATTCACAAGTATGTGAATACTGAAGCCTATACCACTCGCTAATACTTCAATATTTGGCAAATACCTCACAAAATGAACCATTATTCTTCTGTTCTTCAAATATGTCATTCAGTAGTGTCATGCTTTCGGAATGAGAGGGCACGGAGGAAATCACAAGTTTTTTCAAGTTTTGAAATTCTATTTTTGTGGCACACCAGCTTTTTGCTTTTGCACCAATCGTGCATTTTCTTTTTTCCGCCAGAAAACTGCTTCTGATATTTGCCCTACTTCCATCATGTTGACTTGTTCTCTCTGCTCATAGCATTGCTACTGCTTCGCTGGATGAGTTTGTTTGTTCAATTGTGGCTTCAATGAAGTGTTGTTGAGCTGTAATTTCCCCCATACTGCAACAATCGATTGATCTACTTGTCTTCTACATGTGCTAAATATAGATCGCTGCAGTCAGTTCAGCTCTGGCAACAAAAAGATCCCTCACGTGGGGTGAATGCGTAAAATTCTGAGGACTCACAGTCTCATCTCACCACGAGCGACAAGAACCAGTCTTACAGGGCTGCACTTACCATCATGTCTATTCACTTACCACTTACCACAGACATTCACTTGGAAAAGTCAAAGTAGTATCTACAACTTTGAACTATATTACAGTGTATAACATTAACATGACAATAAGAAATCTGGAAATGGTGATAACTTGAGCATGCTTGAAACTATCTCAGAACTTAAATAACATTTTGCAAAGTTCATGGAAATTGTGGATACAATCAATACATGAAAATTATAACATCGAAATTGGAACTATATCAACATGTAAGTTGATGATGTAACACCGTATAACTTGGAAGAAATAACACTTGGGAGTCAAAACTTGAGCTTCTTTGAAACATCATGGAACTTGAAAATTAAAAGTTATTGGATGCCAAGAAATTGTAAAGAATGTGAAAATTGAGATATAACTTTGAAATAGGTCAAAAAGCCAAAATACAGAGCTCTTGGGACTTGAATCTTGGAAACAAAACCCAGTAATATCATTATATAACTTGGCAAGAAGTGGTTGTAGCATAACTCATTGTTATACCATAAAAAATAACACATTATGAATTATTGATGTAAGTGGCGTCAAGAATCCTAAGCATGTCTGGGCCAGAACAAAGTGCGATAGAAGCATCTGAACAATCATGCAAATTATTTCCACCACTGATATTTGATACATTATTACATTCTGCAACATTCAGAGAGTGAATGAGCTTCAAAATAACAGTGCAAATAACTGAATATAGAGGTATTGGCCCATTTGACATGTTTGAGTCTTTGAGCATATTATGAGGTTGATGCCAAAAACATTAAATTTATAAAAATAAGGATCATCATTTTTGGAAAGAATAATAAATGTATAAAAAGAAGCATTCAAAAACACAAAACTACTTTCATCTATATGCTTAACAAGCCATCTACTGTTAACCCTTCCAGTAATTTCACTGAATTTCCCTCAATATACAAAATTATGGCATTATATCAGCCACAGACAATGACTAAAAGTTTCTCTAATTCGCGACACCACCACAGAGCATGATATATATTTTTAATGAAACATAAGGGCTGCTTTGCTCTTTCTGTGTCAAGCTATTTTGTCATTACTATGAGACGAGAGGGTGGGTGAGATAGGGCTTTATGTGCCGCATTTATGCACTCATGATTGGAACGCAAGAGCTCCAATGAGCCAACCCCCTAACCCCTAGATGCAACAGTAGCTTGAGTCTAGTAGAGATAGTAGTAGAAGCAATTTGATGAGTCCAACCATTCTGAATCATGTGAATAGAAGTATCCTAGGCTAGATCAGTGGGTGGGGCTGTTTCCTTGCATCCCACAGACACTGAGTCAGGGTACCACAGGATGTATTTTATACAGTATCATTCAACTATGTGCTAATCTATGGTTTAATGACCTCACCACCAGGAAATTTGGTGATTGCTCAAATTTGTGAGTCTCAATTTTCAAGTAATCATTCTAGGTTACGCTCGTTAATCCTCCAGTTGTTACTTGTACCAGAGAACTTTGTGTGCACCAATAAACTGAGCAATATAGGTCTGTTATCAGTATAAAAAAATGTTATTGGGTACGAAAAACTGATATTGGTGCAGCCATATAGGGTACAAGCCACTGTTTAATTTAAACCATTGTCTTCTCAATTCTGAAGTAAGTTACAAGCACAAAATTAGTAGTGTGTCTTGCCTGACTTGGGGATTAAAACACTTGAGTTTCGACTGCTCAACCAACTTTTTTGTGGAGTACAACACAAAACTTTCAAAAGATAGCTAAGTCATGTCAAAATGTGCTAAAACAGAGCACAGTGATAAAGAATAATGATATTCAGGTTCGTGACACGCAGATAGGCAGCAATTAGACTTCAAAACAAGGTCACCACACCGAGTCAATTTTTATGAGATTCCAACATGCCATTGAAAACTAGGCCAATAGGGGTTACCACAACATGCCTTATATGGCCACCTCATTAAATATGCGGATCACGTAACTGTAAAGTGTTGTAATCCTACAATCAATGGATTTCATATCCTTTTCGGTTTTCGCTCCCCAGAACACTGTAACTTGAAACTGTTGAATTTTCTATATCATTACATATCATCATATCATGCAAGTTTCAACTTTTATATATAAATACATTATATTGACCCCTAGATTTACCTGGATAGTATTGGCAACAATACCAGCAAGCAAAGTATTGCAGAAATATATTATGATTTTATGCGAGTGTAATACATGTGTATGCATTAGATTTTGCGACAGATATGAGTATACGTGTATATTTGATTATATTTATGTTTTCAACTGACTAGACACTAGACTACTTAGACAGTCTCAGTTTACATATGACGAAAACTTGAAAAGGAACTGTATTTCAAACTTAGATATCTTTGCACTTTCACAAGAAGTTCTTCCAATTTTATCTGATAAGTAATTCCAACATATAATTGCATGAATTACAAGTTTGGCTGACTTTTGATATGAATAGTCTATTACAACGTTTGCAAGACCAAACAAGAAAATATATTTATACCGGGTACTAAACTTTGACCAAAGTTGAAATTTTTTTTATTTGTAAAAAGTACCAAACATCTTAGTATTCATCTTTGATCAAAACAACATTAAAAGTTGACTTAAGAAGTCAGCTGTTGCAAATCACATTTTAAAATATAATTGATCCAGGATTAATAAAAAGGCCAGGTACCTTTTGCAAATTGCAACATAAAACTAATTTCCAAAAAATATTACATTTCATCCAGCTTCAGTTCATTCATGTAAGCTATTTCAAAGTTAACAAATATATAATCACTGATCAGTTAATTTGTGTTCTAATAACTTACACTAGGCCTAACTGATGTTCAGGATAGGATATCATATACTAGTATACACAGTGACGCCCCAGAGACATGTGTCAGTGTTTTTATAGAAGGATGTTAACACGGGCGAACAGGAATTACCCCAACGCTCAAACAGTGAGATCATTCACAAGACAGTAATAAGTACAGGGTGCCCACCGAACATCGCACAAAATATTATAGGAATATAGGAATTTTTCACCGTTAAATATAAGAGGTTTTCGCCTATTTTAATGAGACAATTTAGGAAATATTTGACAGCGAAACCATCGGAAAATCAGGGGATTGCTTCCATCATAAGCCGCAAACTTCATGTCGCGGACAAAAACGCGTCTAAAAATTCATATATCTGTGGGGAAAAGACTCTTAAGCTTTTTACCGCGGACAAAAACGTGCATATACACGCGAAATATCTTGAAAACTTGAAAAATATAGGAATTTATAGGAATTTTTCCAAAAATATAGGAAATTATAGGAGGCCTTAAAAAATATAGGAATTATAGGAAATATAGGAGGAGTGGGCACCCTGTAAGTAGTATTATCGAATACCCTGGACATGATACACCATTTGTCACGTATGTAGTAAAACATTTTTAACATTTTATATTAAATTTGCATACTTAACAAGAATCCAGGGATTCAAAGGTAGTCGTTTCGGTATTATATTGAAGGTGCAGTAATTAACATGGAGTGGGTGTTAGCCAGGCTTGGGGTCAAGTACAATCAATTGTACTTGAGTCCAAGTACAAGTACATTGGCATTTGGCAAGTACAAGTCCAAGTCCAAGTACAGCTTTTTAACAGAGTACTTGAGTCCAAGTACAAGTACTTTAGCTCAAGTACAAGTCCAAGTACAAGTACATTCCTGGTTATGCAGAAGTTAAACGAATGTGAAGTGAAATGGAATTGATTATAACCAAAGATTCATTCAGAGTACTTTAAGTAGGCCAAACTGTAAAATTACCATGAAACTACAAAGTTTCGGGTATATAGGCCTACTGTATAAAGAGGGAATTCTACTCAGTCCTTGACAGACAGCCGTTTTGCAATGATTCTTCGTATCTAAGAATTATGTTTTCATTACAAAAACGAAAAACTTTTCATTGGTCTCATACTGGTCTCATGCCGAATTCAGAATATTTATTATTCATAAACACAGATAGAGATGAGAAATGAGTAAAAGTTTTTTCACTGCTTGTTCTAGTTTTGTTGGACAGGCTTCAAACGCGTATTTTTGCTTATTTAATCAAGCAACAAATCCATCAATCAATCTCTCAATCAACGAACTAATGATCAATCAGTTACTAAGTCAATTAATTTAACAATACATATGTGTCTGTCTATCTATCTATCTATCTATCTATCTATCTATCTATCTATCTATCTATCTATCTATCTGCCTATCTATCTGTCTATCTAATTATCTGTCTATCTATCCAACCACCGATCCATCAATAATATTATATCTATATCTTTTGATCTATAATATTATATCTATCTCTCAATAATATTATATCAATCTATTTATATGTGTGTCTTTTCTTTAATAACAATTAACAATATAAGTAAATCAAAACATCCAATTTGGATATTTTTCTTTAATAACAGCTAAAAGAAACATGAAAAATGTCATATCAAAATTTTGAAATAGGCCTAATACAGAGTATTGCAGGTGTGATGTATATAATTAGCTAATTAGCAAACTAGAACCAAAATGATACAGGTATATTGTTGTTTAAACAGGGTGAAAAACAATAGGGGCATGAAACAATAGGGCTACAACAAAAGCAGAATATTAGACAAAAGAACTGTTTCTGCTCTTTTTAACTTAATATAAAATCAGAAATGAACTAATAATGTCAAAATGACATTTATGTCTACCTAACTTACTAGAATAATTTAAGTTTATGGAATTTCAAATTAACTGATTAACAAAATATGGAATATAGATAAAACAATAACCCAGAAATACAAATTTGTTATAAGTTAGATCGTTTTTTTTCACATATGTAGTTTATATTTAGCATTGAATGATTTCGGTTATGTGCACTTTATTTCCACTTGTAAAGATGTACATATTTAGAAATATTCATACAGAGGTTTAAATACTTTCTATCCAGGATATTACACCTGCTCCAGGCTACATTTTTATTAATTGCAATTTAGATGCGCACATGCCTATCATTTTTCAATTGCAATTAATTAACTGCCAAATTTAGCTCTTTTAACATGTATTAACATTTGCATTTTAAACATTTGTCTGTGTCAACATGAAGTTATGATGATAATTAAATCTTCGTTTCAGATGTGAAAAACAGATAAAGGAGATCACAATAATTTGTATATAGGCCTATCTTTTATCATACTTCCAGATCTATGAAAATTTTGACTGACTTTTCAATTTGGCCTGCATTTTTAAAGTACTTGCATGATGTACTTACAAAGTACTTCAAGTACTTTGGATTCAAGTACAAGTCCAAGTACAAGTACTTCATTTTTAGAAGTTACGAGTCCAAGTACAAGTCCAAGTACTACCGTTGAGATTCCAAAAGTATGCAATATTTAAATGCAGTACTAAGTAGCTTGGGGGCCCGCTCCTTTTGCATGGCTAGCTCCAGTTGAGCCCCAGGTTCATTGAAATAAATCACTAGGCCTACAGGTCGATCCATCTGCCAAAACTTTCATCAGATAAATCCTTTATATTGGTATTTGGAGCTAAAAATTAGTTCAAGAAACTCTAATGTGATAAGTATTGCCCCATCCGTGGCACCCCCCCCCCCTTTGAAAAATCCTAAATTTGGCCCTGGTTTTATTTTTTCAATTTCAACTTCTAAGTTCAATTAGCTCTCATGGCAAATTTAACTTCTAAGTTACAGCACTACCATATGTACAATAGTCAATTGTACATCCTTTGACTATATATGTAGTGGTGTCAGATAATTTAAATTCTTTTGAAATCCAATTGCCAATTGAACCAGGCAGCAACTGAGCAAAGGTGTTATAATTGCTTGTTCTTAAAATAATTCATACAATGCAATACAATACATGCCTCAAGCCAATTTGTCAACAGTTCACTAAACTGAGAGCAACTGAGGGGTTTGCTGCTGTGCAACCTCTATTGACAGAAGTGCCACAGCCAAGCGCATAAATCGATGATGTCACTGGTTTTTGTTGCAAATGTGCACAAGTTTCAAGGCAGGACAGCCAGAAGTCTATTTTGGAAAATAAAAGTTTTGAGCACTGATATCGCCATATCGGACATAAAATATGACGATATTCCTTTGAACAATGCAGTGGATGATGCTTTAGCATCAATCAGAACTGCCCATCATTCGTTTTCGGGAATGTGACGGCGATTTTCGGCAGAATTTGCCCAGAAAAGGTGAGCTGTCAAATCACCAAAGAATGTCCAGAATGCGAATGTAATGCCTCGAAAAAACAAAGAAACTGCGTGGATTAACCTTCCTCTTCTGTAATTGTGATTGTATGTTATTCCTTTGAGGCATATGTCGGCCGCAAAATACTTTTCAGTTGGTTCCTGGCCACACAGACGATTTCTGAAGCAGATCTGCATTTCGTTATTTCGAATTTCCGATTTTTCGCGGGCTTTCTTCCACTTATTCATCACCTGATTACAAGAGGTAGTCGTTCCGACTACCTAAAAATAATACTTCATTCAAAAGGATCTGCCATCAAGGCAATAAAGTATCTAATTATCAGAAAAAGTATCAAAGATTTTGAGACACACACACAATGGCCTCCAGAAAAGTATGAATAATTTTATTGTTTACGATTCTTCTGAACATGCTCAAGAAAAGTATCGTAAGAACTTAAGAAGGCTTTAAACATCAAAGATTTATTCATCATGTTTATAATCCCTCACATAGAAAATACCAAAATATATCAAAGTAGCACTGCCTATAGATGCCCTGAGGTCAAATCATTATGATTAATAGACAAGCCCCCTGAGGCTGTATCAATGTCATGTTTGTCAAAAGCATCAGTGCGCTATGTCATTTGTGTATTGGAGTTATTGGGAGTTGTCATGATGTGTATTGTGACAGTGAGATATGTATACATACTGTATAGTCAAGATTACTAAGGTTATGCTTGTACAAGGGGGGGGGGGATGGATAAGGTTTTATATCTTCTATTAATGCATCAAGAGTTTAAGACTGACAGAGAGATCACACTTATCAGGGGCTGATCCAGAAAATGACCGGGGGGGGGGGGTTTACAAATGAAAATATCAAATTTCTTTGCATTAAAATCTACAGGCCCAAGGTGGGTGGGGGGGGGGGTTTAACCCCTATTAGCTTCCCTGGATCCACTACTATTTGTAAATCAAAGTTTGATATATCTATGTTAATCATGGACATGGGACAAACCAATTCAAATTTCACAACTTTTAAAAGTTATGCACTGCCAATTTGCATAACTTTATTAAGCTGTTAATGTCTAGTTTGAGAAGTTTCGCTATCTTGCAAATATCCATCACACATTTATCAATAACAGTTTGTCCTGTGCGATGCTAATAGCCTTGTGTTGCTGCATTATTGGAATGTTCACAAGGATCCGGGAATGTCAGCTATTGGTGTTAGCCTAACAAATGTCACAAATTACTGAGCAGGATTTGACAGTTAGATCTGCCCCTCCCATTTACTGATTTAGGTTGTTTAACTCTTCAATAGTTCTCTACAATCGCTAATTGATACTGAACAGAATAACTGATATTTCTAGACTATGAACAAAATTTTTTTTTGGAATTCCCTGATTAAGGATCATTTCTAGGACATCATGGTCAATCTATAGACTGGCCTAGGATCTACCAGTCTACCTACACAGGGACAAAATTAAAGACCCATTTAATACTCTAAAGATTATCAAAAAGAGTAGCACTAGCACTGTAGCAGTTCCTTTTTATTTATTTGACACAGAGCAAACTTCAAGTTAAACAAACATGAATACCTCACATTTTCGCAATAAAGCTCAGTGTCCAAGCCATTGATATAAAACAGGTCAAGTTACTGGAGATTGAGACAGTTGATAGCTGTTGATAAGTCATGCCAAATATAGCAAAATAAATTCACTTTTTTTTAGTTTTCAACCAGTCTTGAAATCAATAAATCGTGACATACTTAATGCAATGAAGACACAAAGATGAAGTAGGAATGCAGGGGATGCTAAAGCAGAGACTGCACAACAATTTACTTGGGAGAGCAGCCCGGCAACCTGAGTTGAACAGTTCAACTCCTCTGCTTGAGTCACCTCACAGGCTCAGCTCAGCTCAGAGACGCCGGTACCAAAAAATCACCGCCAATATCCCGCCACTTTGCGCGGCTGTCAGTGCAAATTTACAGCGCGAAAGACACCAAAAGATCACTCACCTTTTGGCGAAGGTAGTTTGGGCCACTTGCAGGTAGCTTTAGCAGTAAATTTTGGCAAAATTAAGGAAGAACTTAGGCCTAGTCAGCCACAGATCATTCCAGCATGCCTCCCTCGCTCACTCAGCTCCGGCTGTGACGTCATCGGCGGAAGTAAACAACCACTCAAGAAGTACGGTAGGTGGAGCTCCGACACCAGTGGAGACATCTTGTGAAAATTGTTTTCACACATTTCTGCTACTTTCTCTCTCTCCTGATTTTGACAGCTGTCAAAATGACAAACTCAAACACAAGGTACAGAAATCACAAGTTGAGCTTTGAGGCAGATCAGATCTGTTCAGGAGAACATTTTCTGCCAGATTTGACAGTTGTCGACTTGTCAGCTTGCCACTGTCACAACTGACTGTTCAGATGCTCACAAAGTCAGTTCTTCTCCGAATCCTTGCGATTCCCAAGAGACAGATGTAATGTTCAAACGTTGTTCAAACAAAGCAAAGCCTTCCTAATGTTTGTGATATTCTTTAAATTTGACTTGGCCAAACCACTGCTTTGTAACAAATTAATAGTTTTAAGTCTCATGAATAAGCATACATACAGCACAAGTTCAATAATTATTGTAATAATTATTTTATTTTTGAAGTCACACATCTATCATAATGCGCACAACAGGTCTTATCATACATAAATATTACAATTTACAAATACTAGTCATCAAACAGAAAACAGTAATCAAACAAATCATACTTATTCATAACAGTTTACAGCAATAATTAATCTGGACAGTTTTAAATTAAATAAATTATTTAAGCTGAGCTTAATCGCTAATATTTTTAACACAAAATAAAATTTTAAGATCCTGAGACAATCCATACCAGAATATATTTGCAGGTACACAGTTAGCTGCACAGTGATAAAAAATTCAGGGCAGAAATCAAAGCAATTGGAATAATACGACTATCAGCACATTTCAGCATATTTCAAGTTGAAAATTATCTCCAATGATTTAACCTTAACAGTAAGCTAACTCTAATTTAACACGCAAAAATAATGTCTTAAAATTACTGTGGTTATCTTCTTCTAAAAAAAAGGAACAAAAACAATGATATAATACAAGAAATTTCATAAATCTTTTAAGTTTTGTTTTGTTCAAGCTCTGAAAAAAATATTATTTACTGAAGGCCAGCATAATCTAATGGTAATAATCTGGTAATAAGCCTTTGAACATTCTGACAAGAATGCAGGTTAATTCTCTTACGATGGCAAATTTCTCATAAATGTAAAATGCTAAGAATGATAACTTCAAAGTACAGATTACAAAATATAATTTTAGCCATGCAATCATTTGCGCAGCTTTCAATCAGTATAAATATATATTCCTTTACACAATCCAAAATGCTAAAAATGCCAGCCTTCTTTTACTTGTCTACAAGTTTATGGATGCTTCAATCATATAGGCCTATACAATCTAATTATTTATAATAATTTTCTTGTTCGATTAAGTATACTTTAACAACGCAAATGTAACAATTTAATTCACTAAATATCAACTCCTCAAAAGTTCAAAAATTAAAACTAGGTCTATAATTCAAATACAATATCATGTAACAATAAAAACTTGTAATACATTTGTAATACATTTGTAATACTGGCGCTGGTTACAAGATTTCATACCTCCTTAATAATAAACTTTTTGTTCACAATACATGCATTACATGGACTATAACGGTTGTCGAACTCCATCATTTAATTTTGAAACATAACCAGGTAACATTTTTTTGGTTAAACGCAAATTTTTTAATGGATCTCAAACATTTTGGCTCGTGTATGGCAACTAAGGAAATTAATCCATTTCAATTTTTTTTCAAATAAGTTATTAGAACAACAGAAAGCAGAGCAGAAACATACTAAGCTTTTTCACTAGCACAGCACGGCTTCAAGATAATTGATTCATTTAACCAGAAGGGACGAGGAGCAATGGAGCACTTTGGTATGACTTTTTGCCTATAAGAGGCCACCCTGTCTGAGCGCTCCTCCCCTCGAAACATCCAGATCACCCCAATACCTCCAAGATAAAATCATCCATTCCCTGAGCATGTAAAGCGTGTTGCATGAGTTTGTGAGGAAGACAGTTCAAAATGAATTCCAGGGTTCGCGTATAGAGAGGACAGAACATATCTTTCGGTTTGCAAATCGTCAGATGGTCCATATCAGGCATCAAGTGGAACTCCCCAAATCCTGGGTCTGAAACGAACGAATATTCAAAAATAAATTTAGAGAATTTTCTTGCAGAACATAAAAGGAGGACAGTTGGTAGATTTGTTCGGCGGCGTCACTTTCAAAGTAATGTGGTGGGGCATCGGTAATCTTTTTATACGTGAGAAGAAAAATTTTGCAGCTCCGATTTAAAATTCCTTTTACTCTGTTTAACCAAAAAAAGTCGCATCTGCCTCAACAGTCCCATAAGAACTGACGCCAAGCTATCAAAGACGACTGTGAAATTTCACATTAAAGAGCCTTTCTTATCTCATTGCAAGTTTTTGAAATAAATTTTAATTACTGACAATTCCAGCGGAACAGAACAAATATTTATAATGCCGTAGAAACTCCCATCTTATTAACAATGAAACACAAAAAAAACTTCTATGTCTTGACAGGCAAGGTGCTGCATGGATGCCGAACAAAACGTACTAATCGATTTTTTAAATCAAAGAGCGACTCTTACCACTAGACTCTGGTTCGACAAGCACTTGTTTCAAGCTAAGCGGCAGATCTGTCTTCCTTCCTTCTCCAAAGCTTAGAATTGGTATTTCTCGTTCAAACACTATACTAGTGAACTTGGCATGAAGTTTTCTTAACATGGTAGACCCTGAAATGAAGAGGTTTGTAACGTAAATAACACTTCGCAAAATTATATATTTTAGAACAAGAATCTCGGGATTCAAAACTGTGGTTAATGGTGAATTGTTTTGCAGTGGTGCGCATTGTCCCAATGGCTGGCTCTCAGAAGACTAAGGCCACACATAATTGATTCTTAGCTTCGCGGACCCACCGACACAATAGATTTTTTGCCGACAGAAAAAAATTAAGTTTTTTTTGACATTTTGTGACAAACAATTTTTTTTTGTCACACCGACCGACCCTCGATAAGGTGCCTTGAAAGGATCCGAGAAGCTAAAGATAAATTATGTGTGGCCTAAGGTAGTACGTTGTGGTAAATAGACATTATGGGTCATGTGAGAGGTCAGTTAGACTAGAGCTGTCTGTCACACCTACCTCCAACTATAAGCCCTGATGGCTGGTGGCAACACTACTTAACCGTCTTTACTATCTTTTAACAGATTAATTTATTCCCCAAGCAATAGAAACAGCATACATGTTATAATCAATAGTACATTACTGAATTGAGAGAGAAGACCCCATAAATACAATTTCTTAAACTGCCATGAGCCACCTGGTGTTGAATGCCATAATGACATACCTGATGCAAGCTCCGTAACTTCGATGGAGGGATAAAGTAGATATCGTGTTTGTGCGCCAAAACCAGCCAACGAGGAGCCTCGATGGGGTACGCTGTAAAAGACGATTCCGTGTGTCCTGTCAACAATATCGGAAAGAGATGGATCTTCGTCTGCCAGAGAGAGCATCTTCTTGATCAGCAATCCTAGAAGAAAAAACACACCTCATGTTACAAAATTGGTAAATGATTGATTATTGGACATGGTCTGGTCAATTGAGAAGGAATCCTAACTTGCGGATTGAAGAATATCCTAATTCCTGGGTTGAAAAATTATCCACACTTCTGGGTTGAAAATGACTCTAACTTCTTGAGTGAAAATTATCCAAACTTCTGAGTTGTAACATATCCTAACTTACGAGCTGAAAAATTATCAGCACTTGCAGGTGAAAAAATTTTCTATACCAAGTCTTATGGGTTGAAAAATTGTATCAACTTTAGGGTTGAAAATTATCCAAACTTCTGGGTTGAACAAGTTGAATAAATATGGGTCGAAAAATTATACAAATTCATAGGTTAAATGATCATCCTAACTTGCGGGCTTAAAAAATATTTTAGACAGTAATATTACACCAATAAAATTGTTACTATTAACAACAATAAATCAAAATATTTATTGAAAAAGAAGTGGCTTGCCTCCCATAGAATGGCCGACCCAAATAATAGGTCTGTCTCCTAATCCAGCTCTTCTTAACTTCATCAGCATGTCTTTGCTTCGGACTTCAAGGGACCTTCTGAATTGATGAAGAAAAGCAAAATATATATACTATAATATCAGCCTTATATAAATATAAGATCGATGGATGATTGAGGTTTTACGTCCTGTATTTATGCACTTGGTAAGCTACATTGGACAGAAGGAGGACACAGCAATGAGGCGAAGGATGATTGAAACTGCTGTCCAACTTAAGTCCAGGCCAGAGCAGGAATGGAATCTCGGACCCAGCGCTCTAACAACTGGTGAGAAATTAATCAGTATTAAAATTGAAGTAACCCTAAAAGTCATACAGATATTTCAGATCGTACAGTAAAGTTTGGCAAGTCGTAATTGGAATAAAAGTCAGAAACAGGATCGCGATACGACAACAACTTGAATGTAAAAAATAAACTTACTGGTTACTTTCGTAAGGGCATTTGGGCGCCCATTCACTGAGGTGTGTGTCATACTCTACAGTCAGTATTCTCACATTGGGCAAGTCTTTAGCCAGCCAATCCTAAAAGGATAAATTAACAATCAAATATATAGCCTATGTAAATATCTTGCAAAAATGGAATACATTTGAAATAGATCAAGACTAGGGCCCGCTCTGTTGTCGAATATGCTTTTCAATGAAGTGTGCTCATTCAGTTGCCGCAGTAGAGTTGAACTACGAGGAGGTGGTGGGGGGGCAATAGGTGGCACGTGACCCCTCATATGAAAATTTGACTGAGGTTAAAATACAGTTAGTACAGTGGGTTTACCTTCAGGAGATTCTGTGCCCCCCCTAGTTCTGCCACTCTCTGAGGGAGGGGCACATTAACATTTTCAGGACTATGCACCAAAATATTTATTTTATATAGGCCAAAGTCAGTAAAGGACCTTTGCCTATCAGTCAGAGAGAGAGTTTCTCTATGTTGTCTTAATATGTTTCCAATTTTTCAGTGAGCCCTAACTTACAATAAGTATTGCTTTCTTTCTTTCTTTCTTATACCTATCCATCACATCACAGATAGTCTAATCAGTCTGAAAAAAATGTCAATAACAGCTTGAAAATCATCTAAATTAATCGGAAAATTCTAATTACCAAATGCACTTACTTTTGGCCAACAGAATGTGTAAGGCGGGGTGTCGACAGAATGTAGTTTTGCTTTAATTGCAGGCACAAGAGCTTTCGCCTGCTGAGGTAGGGGTGAAGATTGCTTAGATTTGGAATCAGGCTCCGGGCCTCCCTGTCTCCAAGTGTAAAACGGGCCGCCGAGAAGACCGTGCACGAATACAACATCTACATGGACTTGGTCACTGAAATTAACGAAGAAATTAGATTGTTAAAGCTGGAATATATCTGCAGATTTGGTAAGAACATATGATAGTACTGTATATAATACATTACAATATGATATTTTATTATGGAGGATTTTAGCACAGCTCTGAAGGAATTGGCATCCACTCTAATTGGTCTGGAATCAATTAATGATGAAAATACAGTTAGAGGATTTTTGACGACGTACTTCCAGTCTGACCCCTGAGCATACATATAGGTTGTGATAGTGGAACTCTCCTACTTACTGCTCTCTAACGTCGCCGCACAAAAATAAACTTTTTCCGGGAACATGCCGCCATTTTGTACCATTGCGAAGTCGACGTACGCTTGGATTCCGGGCTCCAGGACACTTGTAAAACCACTTAAACACGTACTACGCATTGTATCGCCGAGCCTTAAGTGGAATGTTTATCATGGATTCCAACCATTATCCAGTCGATTGATGACGTATTTCTTCATGCAGTTAGGGCCCGATGAAGGAAGAAAAATGCGGCGGGAATTGGCCTGACGGACTTCATCGGGCGAAATATCCGGATTAATCACAGGTATGTCTTGTTAAACTAGCGGGATCCATTGATTAGATACAGAACTCGAATAGTTTGGGCTAATCCAGTGATGTCAGGCTGATTAAACAATGATATGGACCTCGAAAAAACCCGGCCCCATTGCATTGTACAGGCCTACAAAATGGCGGAGGTTCCCAGAAAAAGTTTATTTCTGCGCCGAGACGCCAGAGAGCGGGTAATTGAAGAGTTCCACTATCACAGCCTATATATTGCAAAAGGAGGTGATTTTATTAGCTTAATCTGAATGTCCTTCAGAGATGGCGCTACAAATCTAAAAGAACAGCGAAACACACAAATAATAATCTACTCACTTAGATCTGTAAAGGGGATGATAAAAGTAGATGCCGTCGTGATATTTGTACGCTTCAGAATCCCGGTCCATGTTAGCAAGAGCTTTGGAGGCGTTCAAGGAAAGAGCCAGATCGGGAGAGGCTAGCCATTCGCGGAGTAAAGAAACCCAACCTGGAAGAAACAGAAAGTATACATGTAGCAGAGACGTCAACGTGAGGCATGAATGGATGATAGGGGTTTTTATGGCCAGTATTTTTGCACTTCTAACATGGCTGCCCAGGCCAGAAGTCAAACCCAGGGCCCAGAGGTTAGATGGCCAGTGTGCTACCACTAAGCTTGGCCTTAGGTCAACAATGACTCAACATATTGCAATATATACAAGGGCAGGGTTAAATTATGAGCTTTCTCAAAGTGAAATATTCCTCAAAATTCCATTGCATCTGAACTGCTACATGTTGAGATGAACATAAATTGTTCAAAAACATTTGAGAGCATGGATTACTGGGGCTTTACGTCCTGTATTTATGGACCTGGCAGGCTTATTAGGACACAAGGCCAAGGACACAGCAATGAGATGAAGGATGACTGAAACTGTTGTCAAACATAAATCCAGGTGACCCGGCTAGCAGGAATAGAGCCATGGACCCAGTGATTGGCAGCCCAGTGCTCTACCACCCGAGCTAACCCCCTCCTTCCCTTGATAGCAGGAAATCCTCGCCTCTGAGGGCTGCAATAACTCACTATTGCTAATATACACAATTACACATTCTTAACGCAGATAGAGAAACACTCACCACTATTGATGATAGCACCATGGAGCTGCGGACAGACGGATAAATTGGCTAAAATACGAGAAGCGTTTCTCATCACTTTGACGCTGTGCTGACGACTTTCACACAGTCGTTGTAAAAGGTTCAATCCTCCCAGTTTGACTATTTCTGGACAATGGCTTAAAATCTAAAAAAAAAAAGAGAAACAAATTATCCTGTCAAGTTAATTCAATTTATTGAAATACAATAATTATAATTTTGTAAGGTAAATAAATAGAGCACACAACACCAACCAGAACCGCAAGCGGTTTCAACGCTCATCTGTTAATGTGAAATCTATCAATGTGCGCCTGATAACCACCCTCAGGCCAATACCTGCAGCTAATTTCATAACAGTAACTCTAAGCGATATATAAGGTTACAATGGGCAGTTCAAGAATGAAGAAATCTTCGATTTCTCAACATTTTCCTGATCCATGCCCACAGGCCAGAAAGTTTACCTAATTTCATAACTGTAAGCGAAATATTCAGGTCACAATGGGCAGTTCAAAGATGTCGGCCATTTTCAAGTGGCCATTTTGGTGGCCAGCTTGGATTTCTCAACATGTGCCCGATTCATACCCACAGGCCAATACCTGTACCAAATTTCAAGAAAGAAGAAAGAAGATGGCTGGCAAAATGGCTGCTACAAAATGGCCACCATCTTGGATTTCTCAACATGCTCCCGATCGATACCGACAGGCCTATAATACCTGTACCAAATTTCATAACTCTAAGTGAAATATTGAGGTCACAATGGGCAGTTCAAGAATGAAGAAAGATGGCTGCCAAAATGGGCATTAAATGGCCACAACAAAATGGCTGCCATCTTGGATTTCTCGACATGTTCCCAATCCATACCCACACGCCCATATTTGTACCAAATGTCATAACTTTAAGTGAAATATTAAGGTTACAATGGGCAGTTCAAGAATGAAGAAAGATGGCTGCCTAAATGGCCGCCATCTTGGATTTCTCAACATGTTCCTGATCCATACCCACCGGCTCATACCTGTAACAAATGTCATAACTGTAAGTGAAATATTAAGGTCACAATGGGCAGTTCAAGAATGAAGAAAGATAGATGCCAAAATGGCCGCCGCAAAATGGCTGCCATCTTGGATTGCTTGAGATGTTCCCGATCCATACCCACAGGCCCATACCTGTACCAAATTTCATAACTCTAAGCGAAATATTAAGGTCACAATGGGCAGTTCAAGAATGAAGAAAGATAGATGCTAAAATGGCCGCCACAAAATGGCTGCCATCTTGGATTGCTTGAGATGTTCCCGATCCATACCCATAGCCCCATACCTGTACCAAATTTCATAACTCTAAGTGGAAAACTAAGGTCAAAATGGACACTTACACAAACCTTAACCGGGACAACGCCGACGACGACGCCGACGATCGAGTGACGACAATAGCTCTTCGTTTTCAAAGAAAACAGACGAGCTAAAAAAAATCAAATCTTGACAAATTCAAAGTGTCATAAATTTTAGTTAGCAGCTTGCCGCAAAATGGCCACTGATAACGCAGCATTCACACTGCCATTAAAACAGCACATTTCCAATACAAATATTTACCTTAGAATGAGTAAATAAGGCGTGTAGACAAAACAGTTCATCACGAAAATCGGAAGGGAGCATACGAGATGTTTTTGTCCAAGCATGTCCATTGCCGTCAAAACTCCAAATCATATCCTGAAAATGTTTTGTGCGTCAGATACAGATTACATGTATCGGATGTTGAAATACGTCAATAGACAAGTACACAAATCAATAACATCTATCAGTTTCATTGACAATTAAATCCAACTGGATGAGCAATCAAAACTAGAATACTGTCGTGATAATCTTAATCGTTGACAACAATTTAGGCCAACGCAGCAGTTTCAATTTATGTTTTTGCCAAATTATTCATACAGGAATCTTTTAAAATACAGTTATAAACACAAATGTACAGCAAATTGACAGTACAAGATAATGGAGAATGATATTGAAGACAATATTTTACCTTTTCTTCAGAAGGTGTTTTTCCCTCAGCAAGGGCGTTGGAAGTGAAATATCTGGTGCATTGGTCTAAGTCGTGAATTGGCAATTCAGCTAAAAGATTGCGGAACTGCTCCTCCAGTAAATCCTGAAGTTGAAAGAAACCTTCAGAATTATTTTGATAATAATTATATCAATAAACAATGGAAATCAAAAGCCTATATATATATACAGTTGGAATGCGAAGGAATAGAGAAATTACATTGGGTTGGGGACTGGGTCGTTGAAACGGCTTTTTTTTCCTGCCACTGGTTAGGTTTAATATGACAGGTGACAATGGTAATGAGCTGAGTCTCAGCACTGGACAAAACATCTGCCTACCAGCCTATATGGGTCGTCTTGGATGGATGGATGATTTGGGCTTTACGTCCTGTATTTATGCACTTGGTAGGCTAATTATAGGACAGGCAGAAGGAATTGGTAATGAGGCTAGGGATGAGTGAACAGCCGTCAAACATAGACCCGGTGAGCCGGCAAGAGCTGGATTCGAACCCTTACCCAGCGATTTGCAGTCCAGCACGCTACCACTAGTCCAACCCTCCCCCCCCCCCCAGATTGGGTGGGTGAAAGGAATTTATGTATTTTTGCACAGGTCAGGTTCAATGCTACAGGTGACATGGAGTAATGAGCTCATCTGCAGAATGAAACATCTCCTTCCATAGGTTGCCTTGATGGAAAATCAAACCCAGGTCACAAAGGTTAGCAGCTGAGCATGTGACCACTGAGCTGGGTCCTGGCTCACTTAACGGAAGAAATTAAAAATATGAATCAAAACAGTAAACACATACCTCACATGGTTCCAGAATGGCAGGTTTCTTCAGCAACCTCGCATCAGCAGCTTTAGTCCTGGCCAACCCAATCACTGCTTTGTTATCACAGAGTTTTGAAAAAGTCTCACAAGCCACATCTGTTAACGAAAGAAAAGACCTTAATTACCCTCAGCACTCCTTATTTACCCTCGGCTTCCCTAAACCGTTTCAGTTTCTGTCAAATACCCTCGGCTTCCCTCACATATCCTTAGCTTTTCTAAAAAACCCTCAGCTCCCTTCGGTTACCCTTGGCTTCCCTCAACTACCTTCAGCTTCCCTTAAATACCCCTGGCTTCCCTTAAATACCCCTGGCATCCCTCAAACACCCCTAGCTTCTCCCAAATACCCTCAGCACCCCTCAATTACCCTCGGCTTCCTTCAACTACCTTCAGCTTCCCTTAAGTACCCTTGGCTTCCCTCAACTACCTTCAGCTTCCCTAAACTACCCTCAGCTTCCCTAAACTACCCTCAGCTTCCCTCAAATACCCTTAGCCTCTTTTCACCTATTCCCTCAGCTCACCCTTGGTTATAGGGTTGGTTGATTTTGGCACTTCGCAATTGGACAAATTGGGATAGATTTTCATATCAGAATGCTATTTCCAAAATTTCAGGTCTCTGACTTGAATAGTTTTTTGAGGAAATGACATTGAATTTTTGACATTTTGAAAATTGCTTGGTTGTTTTGCAAACTGAGCTACTAGCTAATCTATACCCTCAGCTCATTTCAATTACCCTTAGCTTCTTTCAATTACCTTCAGTTTTCCCTCAAATACCCTCGGCTTCTCTCAAATACCCTCGGCTACCTTCAATTACCTTCAGCTTCCCTCAACAACCCTTGGTTTCCCTAAACTACCCTCGGCATTCCTTCATATACCCTCAGCTCCCTAAATTACCTTGACTTTCCTCAACTATCTTCAGTTTCCCTTAAATACCCTCGACTTCCCTCAAACACCCCAGCTTTTCTCTTGTACCCTCAGCTCCCTTCAATTCCCCTTCGTTTGCTTCAACTACCCTTTAAACTTCCATCAAACACCATCAGCAACTCTCCATTACCTTCGGCTTCCCTCATACACCTTTAGTTTCTCTTAAGTACCCCCCGGCTTCCCTCAAATACCCTAAGCATTTCTCAAACACCCTCAGCTTCCCCCATATACTCTTGGCTTCCTTCAATTAACTTCAGCTAACCTCAATTACCCTCAGTTTTCCTCAACTACCTCAGCTCCCCCCATTTACTCCTGGCTTCCTTCAATTAACTTCAGCTAACCTCAATTACCCTCAGTTTTCCTCAACTACCTCAGGCTTCACTCAGATAACCTCAGCTCCCCTCAATTACGCTTGGCTTACCTCAACTATCTTCAGATTCCCTTAAGGTGACTCAACCGTGGTACACTGCACATACTTCTGAGCAGCCTGGTTACCTAGCAACATAGCATCACGACTGCTGCAGGCCCTGAAAAAGTTGTGACGTTACCATTTTCTGCTCTCTTTTTTTTTAACAGCATGGCAGCCAGTAATTTGCTATTTAAATGAGATCTAATGCAGCTAGAAGCATAATTATTTTTTTATTGAATGCAGTAACACCTACTCTATGCTAATTCAAAGTTTCAGCTTCTCGTCTTTATCAAAAGAATTTTCTCAACTAATATCAGTCAACTGTGTCTAAAATTGTCTTTATTTCTTTAAATTGACATTGCCATAGTCATGGTACTGCAGTTAAAAAACGACTCGGTGAATTTTTTTTATTTTTGGACATTTGTTCGACAATAACCTGTTTATGATCAATGCAAAAAAAAAAAAAAATCTGAATGATCGTTTTCCTAAAATTTGATTGCCGCCAAAATTGATGCATGCAAAATCTGCAATTAATTAGTGTGTTGGTGCCCTTTGAGCTCTTACAGAAAAGAGTATTTTAACCTTTTTCTTTAAATTTGTGGCAAATGTATTGGTTTACATCCATGGGAAGTCATTTCTGACATTTTTGTGTGACAAATGCAAGTAATGCTTTATTCTGTGGTACATAACCAAAAACTCAATTTATAACTTTTAAGCAGTCATCAGGCCAAACATGCTGTTACCATGGCAACCAAACGAGTCGGTGAAATTTTTTAATTTTTCATTTTTTGAATGTATGGGTCACATAGACTACCTGTGCAAAATTTTAGAAAAATCTGTATGATCAAACCACCATGCTTGAGTCACCTTAAATACCCTCTGCTTCCCTCAATTCCCCTAGCTTTTCTCAAATACCCTTGGCACCAATAAATCACCCTCAGCTTCCCTCAACTACCTTCGGCTTCCCTTAAAGTGCCCAAGCCCTAAGCTATTCTCTTGACTCCACTCAACTACCCTCAGCTTCCCTTAGCTACCCACAGCTGTCCTCAGGTACCCTCAGCTGCACTTAAAAGTACTCAACTACCCTCTCCTTCCTCAACTACCCTCAAATATCTTTGGCTCATCTCAACTACCATGGTTTCTCTCAACTACCCTCATCTACCCTCGTTTTCCCTCAACTACCATCAGCTACCCTCAAATACCTATATCGGCTTCTCTCTACTGCACTCTTGATTCCTGAAATCCTAGCTTCCCAAACTATCTTCAGTTTCCCTGAAATACCCTCAACTTCCCTCATACACCTTTAGCTTCCCTCAAATACCTCAGGCTTCCCTCAAATACTTGGCACTTCTATCAATTACCTTCAGCTTGATTAATCAAATAGCCTTGGCTTCCCTCAAATACTTGGCTTCCCTCAAATACCCTTGGCTTCCATCAATTACTCTCAGCTACCCTCAATTACCTTGGCTCCCCTCAGTTACCCTCAGCTTCCCTTTAAGGGCACATGCTGGTCGAAAAATGTGTGTATGCTGTCCAGAAGAAACTGTTGCAGCTAGAGCTATGAAATTTTACACAGGTCTTCATGGCACCAAATTATGACCCTCCGAGAAATTTTAAGTTGCCATGGTTACGGTTGCCATGACAACAAAGAATTTTACATATTTTTAAGTATCCTGCCTTACAAAAAATTCATCTCAAGACTGAGCTATCAGAATAATCAGAACTCATTTATTTTCATAATTTGAGGTATTCGGATCCGCAATAAGACTATTTTCAGACTAAAAATATGTTTTTATAGGGTTTTTCTGGGTTCGCGAACATGGGACTATGGAGCTAATTCACAATCTTTCAGGTTTGAATCGCTGTCCCTCGGCCTTTAATCCTAATACAGTTCTGAAAATAGCCTTATTGCGGAAGCGAACTTGTCAGTAAGCAGTATGCCAAAATTCATTATGATGCCTTCAGTGGTTTTTGAGATGAATTTTTTGTAAGCACTCAAAGTCACTAAAATTCGCAGTTTTTGGAAAATGGCAAAAAAAGGAAATAAACTCTTAACAATTTTAACTGTAAAGGTGAGATCGGCAAGGTTGTTTACAGGGTTATAATAGGAATTTTTGCATAATTTCAGTTGCATTTGTTGTCTGGACATCTGTATTTATTGAAACTGTCAAAATCAGAATTTCCATTTTCTAAAATATTTTCACCATTTTTCGACCAGCATGTGCCCTTAAAACCACCCTCTGAGTTTCCCTCAAATACCTCAACTCCTTCAATTACCCTCAATTACCCTCAGCTTCCCTCAACTATACTTGGCTTCCCTCAAATACCTTCTACCTGGGTTTAATTTTTTAACTGTAAAATAAAAATCCTACCTGACCATTCCTTCCGATCGGCTAAAGCTTTGATGACAATGTTACGCACAGTTGGATCATCGGACTTGGTCAGGGCAATCACTCTTCTCAAATTGTTTGAATGAGCATCTATCCAGGCTGAGGCATTGGCTGGAAAAGAATTCAAGAAATCACATTAATTAACAATTTCAGAGCTGAATTAAATTTCTAATTTCTCTTGACCAAAAAATTGCCACTCAAGCAGTGTGTTAAAGTGATACGAGGAGTTTCATTTTTCCAAAAAAAATTTTTCAAAAAATAAAAAAAAGCATTTAATTTGAGTTTGAAAAGTCCCGAAATTTTTTTTTAATGTTGCAATTTCTTTGCACGGCTAGTCCGGCTTTATTGGTGCAATAAATCTATTTCATATATCAAGCTATCAAAGACTGATACATCTTTATTTTTTTTGTGAATTGCAGAAGGCAAATTTTACATTCAAAATATTAGAACAAACTTACTGATGACATTAATCGGAAATTGAGAGTAATTGTCTGCCTCTTCTTCATCTTCAAGACTGAAGAGTTCCAGTTTGCGGAGTCTCTTATAATCTTCTGCATTGCCAATGTTGATTTGCAAACTGCTGTGAAACTCTTCGACTTTAGACCAAAACAGAGAACCTCTGAAAAAAGGACAAGTAACACATTCAATGAAAATAAATAACAGAAGTGAATATAACCTTAGGAATATAAATCTAGAAGGAACTAACCCTGCAAGACCAACGGCAATTGAACCAGAGGCAGCTGAAATGGAAATAAATACAAACTTGGAATTTATATACACATGTCATCATGGCCACTTTACATTTGTTGTCCCCTTTCTTCTTCTTTCTTTTTTTTGGGGGATTTCAAGCAAATTGGAGAAATATAATAGTGATGCACGGATAGTGAAAAAAGCCGGATACCGGATACCGGATAATCCGGCAACACCAATTGCCGGATACCGGATAGCAACCGGATAGTTGGAACCGGATAGTAAACATGCGAAAAACGAAGATTTTCAGCATTGGTGGTTGATTATGAATATTTTTTATGAGAGCTGAGACATATCGGTCTGGCAGGAGGACTGTTCCTCTGATGGAATGTTTTTCGTTTTGTTCTGTAACTGAATTCTGATTTTGAAGAAGGTGAAATAATGTTGTTGACTCTGTCGTGGTAACGTTTCTTTGGTTATTATCAAAATTATAGCCTTTCATTAAGTTTTGAACATGCCAGATATCCGGTTCTGATATCCGGTTCTTATACCCTCATTTTGCCGGATACCGGATATCCTGCAAATTCCACTATCCGGCCGGATACCGGATACTGTGCCGGATATCCGTGCATCCCTAAAATATAAAATAAAAAGATTTAAAAAAAAAAAGAATCAAAAAATGATTTTAAAAACTGAAATTTTGAGCATTTCACAAGCCCATTGTCTGGCCCATTATCACACTCACAGGCCCTGCTATTTTTGCTTGACACATGATACTCAGCCAACCAGGTGATAAATTACTAATAACATTCAATAACCCAGTTAAAAGTAATAAAGATTTTACAAAATATTTACGAATACATAGCAAATGATAAAAGCACAAAAGATTTGCCACACCTTTTATAAACTTTCTGCTGACTTTAATCCTTGGAATTCTCGTTGACAAAAATCGGCATGAGTTCTTAATCTTTCCAATTATCATTTTCTAGTCTCATCCACTT
This sequence comes from Platynereis dumerilii, assembly GCA_026936325.1. Taxonomy (NCBI): domain Eukaryota; kingdom Metazoa; phylum Annelida; class Polychaeta; order Phyllodocida; family Nereididae; genus Platynereis; species Platynereis dumerilii. Next base: position 6,933,697 of record JAPTHN010000005.1, read on the forward strand.
CATATCAAACTCAACCAGATAATGTTTGGATTGAAAGATTATCTCCCTCTGTAAGAAATTAAGAATATATATTGTACTTAAGAGTTGACCAGAACAAAACTGCACTATACATTGATTAATTTTTATAATGGTATATCCTTGGAGTAGGGGGTCAGCTGATGACAGCTCTCAAGAAGTTCTCAGCGTGCCAATTTTGGGCTGACTGGCTGACACACGTCCAGATGACATGAAGTCTTGGGGCGTTTTCGAAAGGTTGTACACTAGTAACTCGGGTGACACGGGTGATGAGGATTTGTTTAAGAACACTCCAGACTCGACCCTGGTGTTTCCCGGAACCAGAACAGGAGAGCATCACTCGAGCAGGAACCAGTTTCTGTCACGTGAGCTCACGTGGTACAACTCTTGAGACCCTAGTACTCCCCACATATCGGGGAGTAGCAGGAAACACTAGACTCGGGAGATGACGTTGGCACTTCCAGGAAACACGAGGGTCGAGTTTTGTGTGTTCGGAAACAAACTCTCGTGACAAGTGTCAGTCGAGTTACTCGTGTAACCTTTCCGAAAACGCCCTTGATGAAGACATCATGGGCACCCCACCCCCTCAATGGGTCCTCACTCAACTAACAAAAAAAAAAAAACTTTGAGTTTGATAAATTTTAATTAAGTCTTTATCAATAAAAGAGGCTGGATTGCTTTACCTGTTTACCAGTTTACTGCCATAGTATACAATGTATAGGTCAAGATCAGTAGAGTACAGTCCAGCGTCTACTAAACCTATTATTGACAAACATCTGTGTACATTTTCAAACAGTGTCAACACTGACATTGTGTTATACCATGAACATGGTCGAACTCAAAGAGTCAAATGCAAAGATGTCAAAAATGTCAAACACCTTTCTTGTGTTTAAACTAACTTCTGAACCCTATCTACAGGGATAATTGTGGTAATTTCACAAACTTTCCTTTCTTGGACAATTCTACCAACTCTGTGCAAATCGTCAAGAAATCATTTACCTGCAAATGAGGAAAATAACAACAATTTCGTCAAAACATCTTCATCACAAAATACCAAAACAAGTGCACGTTTCTGACAGGAGACCATTGGCCAATCAGAAAGTTTGTTACATGACGTGTTTGGTCTGGAATGTGAAAACAACTCTGATTGGCTGCTTGAGTGAAAAATTTGTATTTTTTTTTATTAATCAAGGTTAGTTTACTCATTTGTTATGACTGTTTTCTTAGTTTGTCTATAAGACTACATGATAAAATAAAAAATGTAAATTAATAATTCGTTTTAAAACCCGGAAATAGTATGACGTCGTTGGTCCATTGGCGGACGAAACAGAAGATGGTTTCAAGCAGAAAGATTATTCGGGTGCATTAATTTGTCTATATTTGAAGGCCTTGTATGTTAATTCGCCTCGGAGGTGCTGTCCTGCAGGCGATATTGTCTCAGAGATGTAATTGCAATTGTGTCGTTGGACTGTGTTGTCACCGAGGGCAAAAAAGAAGCACGTGCTTGACAGCTGCACCTAGCCAGATTGAACAATAGTCATGTGGTATGGCGGGAGGCGTCAGTTTTTGGTCGGTGACGTCATCACCTGTCTGTGTGATAATCTATTGATGTTTTTATTTATCAGTGTGAACATTACTCATGTGTGACATTCAAAAATTTATTTCATGTGTGAACATTCATCAAATTCCAGAGTGACCATTCAGACCACGAAATAGGGTCCAAAAGACAACAACAACAACAACTATTGAATTGATTACCGGGTCAGTGTAAAATGCGGACCATGCGGACCATGCAGACCATGCGGACCAGACATTAGACCAACACAAGAGGGGTCAGGAGGAGAATTGCTTGTTTAATCAAGCTAATTATACAAAGCCACTCAAGCGGAAAATGCGGACCAGATGCGGACCAAAGTACAGACCAAGATACAGACCATATCAGACCTACTGAATTAATAAAATAAATTACTAATTTTAGAAAAATAATAAAAAAAATTATAATTAATTGTATCAATTTAAAAATGGCTGGATGCAGACCAGAATGCAGACCAGAATGCAGACCAGAATGCAGACCAGAATGCAGACCAGAATGCAGACCAAATGTATGCAGACCAAAATATTTAATGTATGCAGACCAGATGCAGACCAGAATGCAAACCAGAATGCAAACCAAATTTATGCAGGCAAAAAGCAGACCAAAATGCAGATCACAATGCGGACCAAATAATTTAGTTATATAATTTCTTTTTTAAACTGCCACTTAAAAGACTGTATTTAAAGTGCAATTCAATTTGTGATAATTAGCAATTGTGAGACAGGGTCTTGTAATCAACTGTGGATTACAAAGAGTGGGAATTATTAAATGATGACTTAAATGCAATTAATAGAAATAACCTCAAATGGATCACATTCTTACAGCCTGCATGCAGTTTATACAATTGATGCATAGCAAGATCTTGCAGACCAGATGCAGACCAAATACAGACCAGATGCAGACCAAATGCAGACCAGATGCAGACCAGATGCAGACCAAATGCAGACCAAACACAAACCATAAATTATATAATTTGTTTTAATCTAATAATTCAGACAGGCCACAGGCCTACATGCTGACCACTATAAGCATTTTAACCATTTTATGAAAAAAACAAATTACAAAGTTCTTTTTTTTTTCTATAAATTATTAAATCTATTTCAAATCATCCCTAGCTGTTATTCAGTTGGTCCGCATGGTCTGCACTGTTTGGTCCGCATCATTTAACCCTTTCCAGACTGGCCAGTGTTTGTCCAAGACTTGAGCCAACAGACTGGCTGCCAGGATGTCTGGTCCGCATGGTCCGTTTGGTCCGCATTTTACACTGACCCTTGATTACCCAGTGCAGGGAGGGTATAGAGTACTATAGACCCGGTGTGTTTGAGCTTCCGACCCTGATCTTTGGGGGGAGGGGGGTCTAGGGATTTTCGGTGAGAAAAAAGAGTTTTTTCCCGCTGAAAAAAGTTTGTTCAGCACGTGAAAATGAAAAAAAATTGTTTCCACCTATAGCTACTGTAATGTTAAAATTGCGATAAAAAAGTTTGTCGCTGCTGCGCATGCGAAAAAAATTGTTGTCGACGCTTCCGTATATCTATAATATAATCAGTCCCGTATATCTAATATAGTCAGTCTTTTCAATAGTCTTTATCTTTTTCCACAGATAGATCCATAATATTTAACATGAATACCTGAAATTGTGGACAATGGACAGCGGGTCGGAGGACCCCCAAAGCGCTGAAGGTACCCTTTGGAGTGCTAGTGAAGCTCCGCTCATTGACCTGCCCCGGATGGATGAAGACCTGTCGGAAAATTTCAACCTCAAATTTGGTGTGTATGATGATAATGAATATTGCATGATAATTGTAGAGCTGCAAGTAGACCTGTAAGCCAGCCACTGGCTAAAAAATCGGCTGGCTGGAGGAATTGACTGGTGGCTAGCTGCTGATAGCTGCTCAGCCGGAAACTTTGGTGCCGATGGCTGACTGATTTCTATACTGGCTGGCTAGCGGCTCGCTGTCAGATGTTTTGACAAGAAATTCATTGAAATTCTATTTTAGAAATCTTTAATGCCTTTGCCCTTTCAAAATAAAGTAATTTAGTGCTACTGATCATAAATATTTAAAAGTTATTTAAAGTATCATTAAAAATTGAACTTCAACTTAGAAATGTTATGTTTGCTTGAAAATGTAACAGTCAGATTATTTAAGAGTACTGTTAGCTGTTATTCCTTATGACTGAGTGATCTGTGATAAGTGATTTCACTGCAGGTCCAATCTTTCACACTGAAAGTAGGCCTATGGTTAGTTTCACGACGAGGCGTATAATATGTTTGTGAAATATCATCAAGTGGTAGGCCCATAACTCACTCACTGAAATGACATTGTGAGCACTTAGAGCTCATTGCAGATTGGCGGTCCATTGGAAATCTTTCAACTTCCAAACTGGCTTTGCCACATAATTTACAGTTACCTGTCTGTCTTCTAATCCTCTCATCAGGTACATATCTTGCAGACAAAGTTAAATAGTTTGTTTATTGGCTGTCCACGTTACGAGTTGGTATACAACTTTCTTTTTTTGGTTACTACTTGGCCCTGGCCTATTGATTACTAAATGTCATGGTTACTACTTGGTTGGGAAAAGTCAAAAATGGTTATGAGTTGGTTTGGTTACCACTTGGCATGGTTACTAGTTGACCTGTATTCTCCACTACATATGACCTATGCTGATAGATATCACATGCTAACTTAACCAATAAACAGCTGATTCAAACAAATAATTAAAACACTTTTAAACAGTGACATCACATGGCCAAGTTGAAAGTAAATTTTGAAAATGATATAATTTAAGCAATACAATAATGGACAGCAACAAGACAATTAAATACAACATCACAGAGGCTGATTGACTCTGCTTGGTATAGGTCTATGCACCACAAGATGCTTACAGCTTAAAAAGTACAAGCTTAGGCCTATTAATCATTATAGCCGAAGTATAGGCCTAATTTCACAATTCAGACATTTTGCAAAAGAAAATTGTTATGCACAAAATTTGTAGATGTAGGTAGATAGTTAGACTGAAATTCACTCAGTGGCATTCAGTGAATTTCAGTCTAACTTCAATCATTGGCCCGTCAAAGACATTGGCTAAAGTGGCTGATTGTAATTAGAGGTTCACACCTTGGCCAGAGGTTTCCCCTTGCATTGTATTGTATCTAATTACACTGGCAAACAGAAATATCTCCTGCAGGCATACTTCTAATTGCCATCAGCACTGTAATAGCAAAGCATTTCACTTTATGGATTAAATTCATATGACAAAATCGGCGGAAAATCGGCGCTAACAGATCGGCGGCGGCTGGCCAGCTAATCAAAGTAGTTAGTGGCGGCTGGCTTGCCTCTTTTTCAGCGGCTCAGCCGCAAATTGGCGGCGGCGTACAGGTCTAGCTGCAAGAATAGAAAGAATTGATTTACCAATGTTTACAGTGCTGAGCTATTATCAATCAGGGTTACGATTGAGTTATTTTTGTTATGAAAAAATCATTTAGATGAAGATGAAATATATCACAATTCTATTAATAGCTATTAATGTAAATTTCAATCAAGCAAACCTGGCCATTCTGGAAAATTGTTTTTTTTTTCATTGATTTATAGGTAGTTGGATTAGGGCTATTCCATTTAAAAATCTGGGGGGGGGGGTGGTCGGGTTGATTAATTTTTCGTATGATGTATGTACGGGTGAGCGATAATACGAAGTAGATGCTTGGGGGGCACTCGCAGAATTCACTTTAGATGTATGGGGGGGGACTATTTCTATTCAGGCCTACGCAATGTAATAACGAAAATTTAATTTGATGTATGTACGGGGCAGACATGGGGTAATTGTAATTTGTAATTGTAATTGAGTGTAATTAATTACATTTTTCTAAGTAATTGAATGTAATTTGTAATTGAGCTTAAAAAGTGGAAAGTAATTTGTAATTGCAGTAATTACATTCGGAAAGTAATTGAAATTTCAATTACTTTTCAATTACATCTCAATTACTCTACATATCTGTCAATTTATTTCTAAAACATATCAAAAAGTACCTGATAGTAACTGTAACGCTTACAGGTTTTCTTTTGATTGTATCACCACATATTAATTGGTTTTGATATGCTGCAACAATAGGCTCTAAGATAATATTCTCCCATTCAGATACAAGAGGAATATATCTACTTGTTTCATTATTGATAAGTTGTGTCTTATCAATTCATAATATTATGCTATAGGGGTGTACTATACTAGTCTTGATCTGGTAGAACACAATGCTGTTACAATGGAAGTACATATGAATGGATAAGAGAGTGACAGTAGATAGGGGCACATAGACAAGCTGAAGACCAAAAGAGGCAAAGCAAAGAAAAAGTTGGATACAATTATATTGTTCAACAGTCAATGCTCTGCTCATCAGTTATTTGAAAAATTATTGTCATGGACAATTAATTATGTTATACTTAGATAATAGCTAATACTGATAGAACAGGAAAAGCAGTCATGCATGATAAAATTTTGTATGGCAGTGTTCTGTCATGTTGTCCAGAAATACTTCTATTATGATGTCAACAAATCAAATCCAACCAAACAGTGCCAATAACAGAAGCCGGCCATTATTTGATTGACTTCTTCACATTTCTTTCATATCATCTTTGTACATGTGTAGTTAGTGGGTGTGTTTTACATCCCATCAGCACCTAGCTGGTTTATTTGAAGACTGTGTACTTGCCTATAGACTTTAAAGGGACCAATGTCAGGGATGATTTACCAACATGATATACAGCACTTTTAACTAGACAGCAAGTTATATCCAGAATTTTTCTGTAACGTTACTATGAATTTAAAACAGGTTCTGAGATTTTGTTTTGTCATGTAATTGTAAAGTAATTGGATGTAATTGAAATTACTTTTCAAAAGTAATTCTAATTGTAATTAATTACTTTCAATTTTTGGTGTAATTGCAATGTAATTGTAATTGAGCACTTTGCAATGTAATTGTAATTGTAATTAATTACTTTCAAAGTAATTGACCCCATGTCTGGTACGGGGGGTGAAAAAATCGAAGTTAATGCATGGGGGGGTAAAAAAAAATCGTTTTAGATGCATGGGGGGGGGGTCAAAATCGTAGCCCGACCACCCCCCCCCCCCCCCAGGTTTTTAAATGGAATAGCCCTTAGTTAGTATTAATTGTTCTATATTTTTAAAGTTTCATCACTTTTAACGAATTAACAGATTGAAACATCTTACAAATTGAATAAAAGAGACTTGTCAGCAATGACTCACAGATAACTTAGTTTTCTGAAAAACAATTGCTTTCTAATTAGCGTAAACCTTTATTAGCTAGTCGACGAGTCGACTAGCTCTTAGGAGAAATGAGAAAAAGCCCGCGAAAATCGGAAATTCAAAATACCATGATGCAGTTTCGCCTCAGAAAGCGTCTGTGGAGCCAGGAACTGTCTGAAAACTACCAGCGGCCCAGGTATGACCGAAAACGATCGACCATGATCATATTTACGATCGATTGAGCTCAAAACACGCCTGGAAACGTATCTCCATGCGCCGCATGATGAACGCGCAACGCTCAAAAAGCGAGTGGACCCACTGGTACTGCTGGGATCCGGCTAGCCGGGCGTACCGAAATACACCAGAGTGCGCTGTTTACGTCACTATACTGCAGCGCCGCCACACGGAAAGTGGCAAAAACACAATGAACATGCTTGTTGTTAGATCAGCAGACCTAGCTTGTTGTGTGCTGCAAGATATCAATCAGGCCTATCAAAGCAAGTCAACTGGCAATTCAACCAATTCTGGATTGTCTAGCTTTGTGTTTGCTTCACACTTAATGCCCTTAATTGCAATTTTGTCATTGAAAGGTAGGTACTACATTGTCAAGAGCACTTGACTTGCCCAGATCAATGTCAACCTGCCACTCATGTTTGGATCAATGTAACATCATCATAATTATGATCATGCAAATTACTGGAATTGAACAATTTATTGGGGAATCTATCTGAGTGATTTGTGTAAGGAAATATATTAAATTAGACAAGTGCAACAAAGTAACAATAAAATAGATGAGAAAATATTACTAAAATATCTAAGCATTCAGTGACAAGAGTTGCTTAGCCTATTTTTTTTATTAGCTACTACTAAAAAAACTACATTTTAGGTACAACGTAGGCCTAACTTTAAAAAAATTTCTCTGAGGATGGAACAGCATGATATGCAGTCTATGCTACTATGGGAAGGTGCCAATGGACATCTGCTTGAAACAACAAGCACAAGATGACTAGGCCAAGCAAGTAGAAATCATAACATAAGATTTACCTTTATCATTAAGATGTACTGAAAAGCCATTATCCTTTTTTTTTCTCATCCTCTTTGATATGTTCTTCTTAAAGCATGTCTTGTTGTGCACTGAACTGATGCACCAAAGCTGGTCTTTATTAGTTTAAATATACCATTTACTAAGCAGTAAGCAGTGACACATTCAGAGTTGACAGATAGTGTCTAATGATTGCAATTACTCATTCAGCAGTGTCAAAGAAAATATAAACTCAATTGGCTTAAGTTGGCAGGTAGTGTCTAATGATTGCAATTATTCATTGATCTGTGTCAAAATAAAATATCAAGTTATTGCAATTGCAGAATTTCTTGAAAGTATAACACAATGCTTTGAATTAATTGTAATTATTTTATGTTTTATGTTGTAAATTACACCACAGTATGAATGAGAGTAAATAATTAAAAAAGTGGTCATTAATGTGATATCAAGTTGAGCACATTATAGAATAAATGTCAATTCAATTGCGCTTTCATGATAACTTACATGTCTTCTTTGATTATTATGTCTTCTATCAATTAAAATGACTGTCCTATAGAGCACAATTTATGCAATAAGTGCTATATATTTTCATTGATCAAGACATAACTGTGTAAATAATTTTATTTTTACCAATTTGGCGATGTAGCTTTAATTTTACAACCTTACTTTCCCGTTGGATTGGAACTGTTTGGAATTTTTGGGTTCCAATATTTTGATTTCCTTTTGTATCACATCACAACAAAAGCTTGTTTATGTGTAGGCCTATAAACAAACAGGCCTGAACTCTGTTTCATTGGTGTTACAGCCACAGTGCTGTTGTTAAGTAATTTCACACACAAGCACATCAAATTTATCAGACACAACTAATAAAGAAACAAAAAAACACAACAGATCAACAAAAATGTGCAGTTGTAAATGAACACTGCTCAGTGCAACTGGTCTGCTTAGTGATATATATATAATAATAAGTAATGCACAATAGACTGCAGCATCACAATCTGTTGAGTTTCATTGAACAATATTAAAATAAGGAATTCCGTTTCAGACAGATTTCTTTATAACAATTTGAGATCAGGGCAATTACTCCTCACTGACATTTTGTGTGTGCAAAATTCACATTATTCAAAACTATGATAACCATATCTGCAAGACAGATGTAATAGAGGTGTATCGCTATCCCGGTTAATCACTGTTCTATCAATATAGGCCAAATACTGAATCGACTAGCTTTTGAATCCATGGATTCTTGTTTTTGATACTGTTATCACTGTATCAGTAAAGGTTTCATTTTGACTGAATGATGTAGGGTTGCACGATAATAGGCTGAGATGCGATATGCGATAACTATGTCATTTGGGGTCAGTGAACTTTAGAGCGTTAATTAAATTCAATGATGTTATCATAGAATCTGCGATGTTTTCATATTGCTTATGTTGAATTTTTTAGGCAATGACTACTTATTACCCGCCAAACCTGATGAAGACAGTGATTCTAGACCAGGAACGTCTGGTGTTGCTTCGACCACGGATCAGCCAGTCCCTTGTGCCAGCAGAAATGTTGCAAAACTCACAATTAGGAACTTCTTGACCAAACCTAAAAGCACTGACACGTGCTCCAGCAATACAGGGGTCGAGAAAACCGTACCTTTGGTTTTAAAACGTAAAGCAGAAGCAACAGTGACGTCGGAGAATTCCGAAAATCCTAAAACTGTAAAGAGTATCAAACTTGAATCCGTCGGTTCAAAAACTGCTGTGCAAAAGATGGCTCCCTTGAGGTCGAACCAAGTCATCATACTTCCGAAGGATTATGCGCAAAGTAAAATTGTAACGGATAACCCTACATTACAGAATCAATTGGTGCGAAGTAAGAGTCAGAAAAAAAACCAAGTTATTATACTTCCTAAGGATAAAGCACAAAGTAAAATCGTAGATGATAATCCTACGATACAAAATGAATTGGTGAGAAACACGAGTCGGACTTTCTCAAACTTTCGGCTACATCCATCTCCATCCCAACAAGATTCAATAGATGTCGATGAAGTTTCAGAATTACCCTGTCCGTTTAGAAAAGACGTTGGGATATGCCTAATAACTAGAGGAATAATGATTAACCACCAGAATTTGTCTAATTTGATGAGGACCAGGAAAGATGTCACTGTTTGTCCTTTATGTATTCAGAAATGTAACGAAATGAAAGAGACTACTTACGATATGTTAATGCATATAGCTCTTCACAAAGGAGTACAGAACTTACATTGCTTGTGTTCTAATTGTGGAAGGTACGTAGGTCGTTACATGGAGAAGGTGTCGAAAGCCACGAACATCATAAACAAAGAGACGTACCAGTCGATGTGGGTCCCTAAAGAAAAAGACAGTAGATGGGCGGGGGTTTGCGATTGCGCTTGTCCGACTCAGAGCGTTGTATTTGATTGCGTGCTCGACATCACATGCTTCTTGAATCTAGTTTTACTGAAGATGCAGCGGCAACCTACTCTGAAGATCGAGATATTCCAAGGTTCTACCCATTTGAAGCATCACTTAGAGAGCCACAATCAAGTCTGCCTGGCGAGTTCCCTCTGCGAATACTGCCGTGAGGATCCAAGATACTGTCATTATCGCCTGTTTAAAGGGCAGTATGTGGCCCTGGAAGAAGATATGTGCTTAACGTCAGGGTTCCACCAAGGATCGAAGCTCGGCGATAATTTAATGTACTGTCGAATGGTTTCTAGTTGCGCAGAAGACGCAGGATCGACACTCCGGGGTCAGTTCGTCAAACAGCCCAAGATGTCCAAGGACACCGCCAAAAAAGAGTGAGTAGTGTGAAAAGTTTGTATTTTGTTCTAATTCAGTTGATGAAGTCCTGATCAAAATTGGGGTCAAATGACTGCACTTCTGAAATATTATTGGTGAACATTTGAAGTTGAAATAATAACAAAAAATATATCTTATTATAAAAATTTGAAGCCGGGAATTTCGAAATAGAATAGGTAGTAGTGGGTACCCAGCTATGAAACAATATGGTACATTACTAAGGGCTATTCCGTTTAAAAACCTGGGGGTGGGGTGGTCAGGTTACATTTTTGACCCCCCCCCCCCCCATGCATCTAAAGTGAATTATTTTCGACCCCCCCATGCATTAAATGCAAATTTTTTACCCACCCCACATGCATCAAATAAAAAAATGGTATTATTACAATGCGTAAGACTTCATGGAGCCATAATGCCCCCCCGTACATCTAAAACAATTTCTTTTGCATCCCACCATACATCTGAAGCAAATTTCTGCCGATCCCTACATCCATCTTACGAAAAATAAATCAACCTGACCACCCCCCTCCCAGGTTTTTAAATGGAATAGCCCTAAATAATTAGTTTGAGAGATTCTTCTTGTGAATTTAACATAAAAGTCGTTATAAATATACGTCTTTTTTTCAGCAATTCATCAACAGTCCCACCAGGTGGCACAACGAGCACTTCCAAGCCACATTACTCTACGGCTGCAACGTCCACTGCAACCTCCAGTGTTGCTCTAACATCCAAGACCAATGTGACCTCCGTCAGCAATGCAACTGTCCGTCCTGCAAACGCCAAGTTGATGTATACATTATCTAGGCCTGGGGATGCTGACAGAGTACCGCCACCTACTGTAGTAGCCGTTCAACCTGTTCAAAGTGCTCAGGCTGGTCAAAGCGCCCCTCGGTAAGCTTGAAATGAGATATATTTGGAAAAAAAGAAGTTGATTCTCTTGCTTAATTTTGACTCTTGGAACGTTGGCCTCAAGACGGGGGGCGGGGGGTTTGGTATCTCAAATTTCGAGAAAATGACATTTCAGTTACCCGCCATTGCTGTAAAAGGCCTTAGACGGTCACAAGTGACACCCAATTTAAGTAAATTAAATTTCTGGTAAAAATTGTTTTAAATATGCAAAGAAAATTTCTGTTGCTAAAACTTGGTGCCAACAGCTAAGAATCATCACAATGTTACCTTTTGATACGTTGTGCTAATTTCTGGGCAATATAGAATGTGTACTTCGAACTAATTTCGATCTACAGGTCACAAATGTTTTAATATTTCATTTTCCAGACAGGTCATCATCAATTTAACAAAAGAACAGTTCACGGAAGGAAGATATTCCAGTGCGAAGAATAAACCAATTAAGCCTAAGGAAGCTGCTCAGAAGAAAAAATTTGCTGCGTCGATGAACTATTCCAATCTTTCTGTCTTAGACAGTCTTGATTTGTCATTCCATAAGTTCTGCGTGAAGGACGCAGAGAGACATTTGCATACGAGCATTCCTAGATTACGATGCCCTGCTTACAAGGACGGATGTCAGTTCGCATCCTGGCATCTGAAATTGATGGACGCTCACGTCAAGAGTCATCTGCAGAGGGTCGATCTACTGCTCATGTTCGCATGCATCTGTGGGATCAATTACCATAACCTCTTTGACCTGTTTCTTCATTTACAGGTGGGTAGTGATGGAAAATCAGTCTCAACACTGAAATCGATTAATCGGTCGCACTTCCGATTCGATAATCGATTTGACATCGATTTTGTAACTATTCAAATGTATCATTTTGTTTGGGAAGATAACTCCTCACTGAAGGCGTAAAAATGCTAAGAGAACTGATTTAGCTAATTGCTCTTTAAACCATTTTTGGATTTTAAAAGGCTCACCTAACTGTCTGGCACATAGTGAATGCCTATTTAAGTTATTAGGGGCCGACCAGACGATAGTTGGGGGGGGGGCTATGGACTTTACCCCCGGGACGAACTTTTTTTTTCTTTCGCGGCGCGTCGACGAACAATTTTTTCGCATGCACGCTCGCGACAAACTTTTTTATCGGAATTTCAACATTACGGTACCTAGCTACAGGTGAAAACAAACTTTTTTTTATTTCCATGTGCTGAACAAACTTTTTTTTTCTGTGTCAAGTGGGAAACAATCTTTTTTTTTCACCAAATATCCATATCCCCCCCCCCCAAAGGTCATCTGGTCGGCCCCTTATGGAACGGAAAGTAGCTTTATTGCAATAATTAAGACCCTCGATATCAACAAAAGGCCTGTCAACTGTAAAATTGATGAAAATCGATTTTGCAATGGCCTGCCGATAATCGGAGAATTAGAACTGGGCCGATTAAAATCGGCGATTAATTGGAAAATCATTCCTTCTCTACAGGTGGGCTATAGTCATGTCTATTATATTTAGCTCCCAATGTCCACATATTTCACCAAAATTGTTATTTTTAGAAGCTGTTTATTTGTGAAATCATACATATTCCAAATTTAAACAATATTATAGTTAGAGACGAAATATTAAGGCGGACTGTCAGAGTAGATAAAATTATATCACTTGCCCTATTGTGACATTCGTAGTATTTTTATCAGAAACACGTCCGGACTCCGGAGATTCAAACGGTACATCTACCATATTAAGACAATGCCTTCTGTGGTCTCTATTAATTAAACAAATTCTATATATATATATCTGTCTATCTGTGTTTATTTTTTGTCTATCTGTGTTTATTTGTTGTCTATCTGTATTTCAGGAGAAGCATGGCAATGCCATCAAGCATGACGGACAGATGTCTTCCTTTATTTGCACAATGGACGAGGAGGATGAATATGGGGAGACCTTCAAAAAGGTCATTCAAAACATGTGTTTCTTTTTCTAAATTATTGTAACCTTCTCTACTATATCATCATTAAGTAAGATCCAGGGCTTTGGAGTCGGAATCGTGGAGTCAGAGGTTTTTGGGTGGAGTCGGAGTCGAACTTAGATTTTCAGGTGGAGTCGGAGTTGGAGTTGGAGTCGACAATTAATTTGGTGACTCCTGACTCCTTAAAAATAATTGATATAATTTACAAAAACCCAGTTACAACAACGTGAAATATATCTTGAATTTTAAGCAAAACTTCCTGAACCAGTATTCAAGAACAATTTAAGCCAATGGAAAATTTGTGAAAGTACTTTTTGCCCCCAGTTAATCATGTAATATTTGTGTGAAATAATGCCGATAAGCGGAGTAGGAATTTAGGAGACCTAAGGAGTCGGAGTCGGAGTCGCTTTTCAGAAATCCAAAGGAGTCGGGAGTCGGTTTACTTACTACCCGACTCCAAAGCCCTGGTACCATCTCATCAGTCAACCCTTGTGAGCCCCAAAAACTGGGCTCAGAGGGCTACACATACCATATCTATCTACCTATTCAGATCTGTATCAGTTCTAAGTTAGACCGGATCAACTTCTATTGTTCAAAATGAATATTTCTACAAGGAGTCAAAGATTTCACATGGCTTTGTAAAAATTATTTCTAGATTGGCACCTGTACTGTAATTAGTTGTTTAGTTAAACCAACCTTGAGTTGATGAAATACTCCAGGATGGTTATCATGATCCTGGGCGTCCTATTTCTACTTTTAAACACTTTGCTGAACCAGATTTGTTACTTTTTTTCCGCACAGAAACCAGAAACGTTGAGAGGGTTACTCGAAACGAACGAGAAAGTAGACGACATCGTCGTTGCCAAGTTCCAGAGCGTCATGTGGATTAATAAGTTGGTGGTTGCTAGCGGTTACATCCGGAAGATGACGGAAGCCCACAGTCAGCGCAACACTTGGCTGGAGAGTTCTGCCGATCTGGAAAATTGGATCCGGGAAGAGAAGTGTGGGATGGAATTGTACACGGGAAGGTGGGTACACAATCTACATAAGTTAACAGGGTCCCTACCAGATGGGGAAAACAGAAAAAAATTCTCTGCTGAGAAAAAATCAGGGAATTTGAAATTTGGCCTCAAATTCGGGAAAAACACAGGGAACAATGTCTATGAGGAATCAAAAGTTTCTACTTACGTAAATTTCCGATAATATTATATACAATCTGCCAGAAATTTATCAGGGTTAGATTCCCGATACTTTGGTTGCTGCAATATGTTGTTAAGGGCACATGCTGGTCGAAAAATGGTGAAAATATTTTAGAAAATGGAAATTCTGATTTTGACAGTTTCAATAAATACAGATGTCCAGACAACATACGCATCTGACATTACGCAAAAATTCCTATTATAACCCTGTAAACAACCTTGCCGATCTTACCTTTACAGTTAAAATTATTAAGAGTTTATTTCCTTTTTTTGCCATTTTCCGAAAACTGCGAATTTCAGTGACTTTGAGTGCTTACAAAAAATTCATCTCAAAAACCGCTGAAGGCATCATAATGAATTTTGGCATACTGCTTACTGACAAGTTCGCTTCCGCAATAAGGCTATTTTCAGAACTGTATTTCGATTAAAGGCCGAGGGACAGCGATTCAAACCTGAAAAATTGTGAAATAGCTCCATAGTCCCATGTTCGCGAACCCAGAAAAACCCTATAAAAACATATTTTTAGTCTGAAAATAGTCTTATTGCGGATCCGAATACCTCAAATTATGAAAATAAATGAGTTCTGATTATTCTGATAGCTCAGTCTTGAGATGAATTTTTTGTAAGGCAGAATACTTAAAAATATGTAAAATTCTTTGTTGCCATGGCAACCGTAACCATGGCAACTTAAAATTTCACAGAGTGTCATAATTTGGTGCCCTGAAGACCTGTGTAAAATTGCATAGCTCTGGCAGCAACTGTTTCTTCTGGACAGCATACACACATTTTTCGACCAGCCTGTGCCCTTAAGGATACTGTATTATAAAGTTCTAAATTGCATTATATTTTACAGATTCTTCCACATGAGGTGGGAAGACGTGCCGTTCCTTGATGCCTATCTAACGGTCCCCGCGGAAGATTTTGAAGACGACCTGGATGAGCTTTGGGCGAAGAGAGATGAATTGGGAGGCAACTCGTGTCATTTTAACGAAGACGACCTCAAGAGAGAAGGGAGAGTGATAACGGAGGAGATAGCTAAAGAATTCAAGAAGGCCAAACCAAGAAACAGGGGTGAAATTCCATTGATGATGCACATAGTGAGTCCTTTAGTACAGAAGAGGGCGTCAAGAATTAGGGAGCCAAGCAAGACTTATCCGTATTCTAAAGGCATCACAAGAAGGCCAGGAGATTTAATGGAACGCCACCGGTACGTCAGTAAGACAGGGGTCTCGCCAGCAGGGATAAAAGTGTTCACCCTAACGGAGCACGATCGGCACGAGCGCATGCGAAAAGAGATGCCCATCAAGAAGCCGCTGACGGTCCGGAAAGCACTCGCCCTGAAGCACTACAAAGCATGTGACCTCAGCGAGAACAGAGTCCATCTACCGAAGAGTTACACTCTCCCAACCCTCATCAACCGATGCCAGTATGCGTATGTTACATCCGTATCAATAGGTGGCACCACCGGCCACAGTCAGGTCAAGGTCATTCTCAAAGAGATCGACGAAACGAGCTACCACCAGTGCCCCTACTGCCCAATGAGTGACATCGATATCTTCGCGATGAGTCGACACCTCAGCACGAATCACATCTTATTACAAAAGAAGTTGGACAGCGACTCGAGTAATAAGAAGAACTTCTTGATGCTCTGCCGTCATTGTGATTTCGTGACCTTCACTGTCTTCGGATGTTGGTTGCACCTCCAACAGTGCCACCGTGCGAGAATGTGGCCTGATCTGACGGACTTCAGTCCCCATCAAACTCTCTGCAAACCTGGAACTTGGAATGGTAACCTTTAATCCTTACATATCCTTACATATAATTTTAATAAATTAATAATATTAAATCTTGGTTTTAACAAGCCAAAAAGATGCTCAAGGGAGATTTGCTAAAGTCGTCAAATGTCGTTTGGCTAAAACTTGGTTAAGATATGGCTGTTTCACCATTTCTTCTTGCCCGGTCAATAATTATTGGTACAAAATCATTGCTTAGTTGTGTCATTGCATCAACAAAACTTGGAGAGCTCCAGGATTCCCTTCCAATGATGAGAATTTGCCAAGTGCAGTTTTTGGGGGGGAGGGTTGGTCTAGTGGTTGCGTGCTGGGCTGCCGATCGCTGGCTCACAGGGTTCAAATCCAGCTCTTGCCGGGTCACCTGGGCCTATGTTGCACAGCTCTTTCAATCATGTTTCGCCTTATTGCCGTGTCCTCCTCCTGTCCTATTTAGCCTAAATACAGGACGTAAAGCCCCAATCATCAAATGCCAAGTGTAGCATCCAACTGGTAGTGTCCTTACCACTTCTTGTTGGACACTACAAACGTACAATTTTAGTTTCACTAACTCCCAATGCTTGCTTGTACCTGGAAGAAGAAGAAAACATATTTGTATTACTGTACCCCCCTTCCCCTTTCGAAAAAATCCTGATATTCCCCCCCCCCTGCTCGTTCTTCGGTCAATGTTCATTTGTGCTTATTGAAATCTTTTACGTTAACGTCTCGATTATTTTCAGGTCACACAATCAACTGCTTCATCTGCAAGGAATGCGACAGAAATTTCACGAACCGAAGGGACCTTATTTCTCACATGAAGGTGTCGCGGGAATGTAGCGGATACTGTCAACTGGGCTACATCATAGTTGATGCCATCTACGGGGAAGAGACGTTCCCAGTGTGCATGTGCATGTTCTGTCCGGAGATCCTGCAAAATCCCCTTCACATGAAGTGGCACGTCTTCAAGCAGCATTCCTACACTTCGCTGCTCTTCGTGTGCATGTACTGCAACGATTTCAGGACTGTAAGTAGTTACTAAGTAGTGAGGTCACACGGTCCTACACCCTAATTATTTTGTGAATAGCAAACATTTTGGCGGAAGAATGAAATTAAGTGAACAAATAAGCAAACTTTTTTTTTGGTTAAAATTCATAAGTTTTTTCCGATGGGCCAAAAATGTAGGCGAGTGAAGAAATGAAATGTTGTAACATATGTAAATTGCTGAAATTGCAACGAAGTTAACACACAAAGGCTCCTGTATATTTGCTGTAGATTTAGCGAAATTTTTTAAAAACTTCCAAACTTCCCATAGTTGTAAAATGCTTTGTTGATAGCCGTTACGTGCATGTGACATATCTTTCATGAGTAACATATACATCTTTCACTTTCATATGTGCCATATTTTTTCACATATGACTTATCTTTCATTTGTGTTTCTGATATTCTTTTCAAGCCAGACATATCTTTCATATGTGACATATCTTTCAAAAGTGACATATATCTTTCATGTGTGACAACCTTTCATATACGATCAACATATATCTTTGCATATGTGACATATCTTTCATGTGTGACATATCTTTGTTCACATGCTACTTATCTCTCACATGTGACTTATCTCTCACATTTGACATATCTTTCATGTGTGACTTACCTTTTATAACTTATCTTTCCAGGTCTATTTCACCAAGTCGTTGATGCAGTCTCACCTGCTGGAGTCGCATGCAGGATGCGTTCCCCTGTGGTGCAGCGTCACGATCGTAGCGAGTCTTGACAGGTCGACCTTCACTACTGACCTTGACCCCTCGACCTACATTTCAAATTCTGAGGTCAGAGGTCACGAGGAAAGCGACGAAAGGGGGTTCATTCGAAATCCGAGAGCTCACGTTGGTTTGAGGCTACCAATCGGAGACTCCATCAAGGAGGAAGTTTGCAAAGCGTCCGATTCGAAAGACTTGATAGGAGTAGAAATCAACAGCTCGGGAGAGGTCATACAGACCTTTGTGGTGCCGTTTAGCAAAGATCAGAGCTTAGGGAGTGGTGCTGACAGTTATGTGCGGAAGTCAGCTCCCGGAACTGTCAAAATCGAATCGAGTCCAGATGATGCCGCGTCTTGTAGCAACAATCCCAGTGATCCTATCAAATCAGAGGAAGTTGCTATCAAAGACGAACCAGCTGACACTTATGAATCGACAAATCCAGTTCATGTGCCTGATTTCTCAGGAGACTCTGACGAGGACGATATAAATTTCGACTCTGCTGCAACTCTGGAAATCAAGGAAGAAAGTGTCCGAACGTTGCTTGGCGATTTCTCCGAACAGGAAGAGAACACTCAATCCGATCATCTTGAGGTGCATTCTGGGGTGCGTTTGGAAGACGGCGAGGTGTCTTTAGAAGACGTTTTAGGTTCAAATCCCATTGAAATCAAGGAAATGAAAGAGGAAGACATTGCCGAAACTTTCAATGCCTCAGAATCACCCACTGACTATGCAAACCTCGTTACAGAAACTTCCAAGGCTCCAAAAACGAACAATGTTACGAATCTCACTACAACGCCACCTGATGGCGATTCGAAAGACCACAAAGCCGCAGAAAATGCGACAAAAAAAGAACAATTAACCAAAAACGCAGCAGAAACGGAACAATTAACCACTGCAAACGAAGAATCACTTGAAAAAGATCTGGTACTAGTCTTAGCATCCGATGGAAATGAGTATTATGTCAGCCGAGACCAATTGAATCAATTAATGGGTTCTAGTTGAATATAATTTAATGGTTCATTTTCAACTGCTGTATGCCTACAATATCTTTTTTTCCAATTTTCCCAATTATTGTCAATGGAGGATAATTTTTTCTGTGTTCTTTTGGACAATAATTATCTGGACGTTAATACAAATGCAGCATAAATAGAGTAAACTTCTAGATAGTTCACTGCTGCTAGTGCTCTAATAAATCTTCAATGGAGGTTCATAATTTTTTGCACCTCTCTTCTGCCGAGATCTTTTTCTGTTCACTCTTAGAATTACGTCAATTGTAACTTAGCATAAGCTCCTGTGATATTGAATATTTTTATGCCAAATGTGTTTTCCATAGATATAATATAAATCCTGTTGCTGTTGAGATATAATATAAATCCTGTTGATGTTGTCCAAATTTTCCAATATAGATATATATTACAATTATGTCTACAATTAGGTTAGTTATTAAATCATCTGTTTATAGATTTATTTACAAGCGGTGAAAGACAACAAAATGTTTAAATTATTTTTAAGTATTTTATTGTAATACTCAACAAACGGCATACATTAGAAATTGTTATTATCAGTGTTTCCGCAAATTCAAATTAATTCTCTATTATTGTTACAGAAGTGAAATTATTGCAGATGACTTGCTATATTTTGATGTTTAATAAATAGATTGTTTACTATATAGATGTTGTCATTAATTTCCATCAAAATTAGAAAACAAAGGTCATATTAACAGGCAAAAAGATTATGATCGAAGAGTTTTTGAAAGACTGGACCTGTCTGCCATTCAATTAAGAATCAACTTTTGGTAATTTTGGTCATTTAAGCATCTGTTGTGGATCCTGTACCCTTATCGGCCTTCTTTTGTTACCATAGACCTGCCACTGAGCTTGTATTTGCTTCCAAGACGCAGTCCAGTCTTTCAATCAACAGCTTGAATCAGCAGAAAATTAGCAACATTAGTATTTATCACAAATGTAGGCGGAAATTTTTAATTATCAGAAAACTTGGAGGTATTTGACTAATTCTTTTACTTTTTTCACCACTTTCCCCCCTTTTTCTTCTTTTTTTGCTGTTTTCCCGGCGGTTTCTGTTGCCGAGGGCCAGTTCCAGCGGGTGGGGGTGCTGCAGTAGATTGCTGGGAAGCCCCACCAGGGGTCCCCACGGTAGCTCCAGGTCTGGGAGAACCCACTTCGCTTCCACTCGGTGATTTGTTGGCGTCCCTGAATCAAAATCATAAATCGGCTGTAATTATACAGTTTCTGTCGTGCATGAAGTGTTTCGTCTCGTGCACATTTAAATCTGTTGTGGCATTTTATGGTATCAGGTTTGCAGAGGATTGGCCAAATGGTAAAGGCATTTCCAAAGGTTTAGTCACTCTCGTGTTTATTTCCCAAGACCACAGAGTGACACAGACCAGCAATCTATCCTATCTTTTAAAAATGTTGAAATTCAGTCTTTCAACAGGTCTTCAGATGAATCTGAGACGGTACATTCTACACTTTTTGTGTCAAGTAAATTTTCAAGACAAGAAAGCGTCCCAGATTCGTGTCTTCCGAGGTGTTGCAATTTCACTAAAGGATAGGCGGACATACCCAGTACTTGCAAGAATTATTATTCTAAAGGACCTTGTTAACAACAGGTTCATTGGGCTCAGCCAAAATTTGTTATTTTATACATGCAGAGTGAAATCCGATATTTACATCGACCGCATGGCCTATATCTTCGGTTTGTATTTGTTTCCAACTCAATTACTCTGAATTTCCTTGGACATGCAAGAAACTTATCATAACAACACAACTTACAGGTCAGCTCCGACATTAGCAGCTCCTTGTGTTCCTTTTCCGACACCAGCTCTCTTGTCCTTCCTTTTGCCCCTGAAGTAAGACCGCTCTCTCCGTGGCAACCACCTCTCTGGGTCCGGTGGGTTCGAGGTGTCCATGTTCTTTGGGGCTTTTCCTACAAAAATAACAAGATATCACAGATGGATGGATCGATGATTGGGGCTTAACGTCCTGTATTTTATGCACTAGGTAGGCTAATCAGGACAGATTATTACAGAACTTAGTGGTTTAAATGTTAGTTCCGAGTAAATCATGACAGTTCCATTTTATAATCCAGTCAGAAACATTCCAACCTACATAATATATTGTTGAAATAATTTCAAATTTTAGTGGATGAGACACTATCAAATGATCAAAATTACAATATTATTCAAGACATACCCCAGGAATAGCATTATTTTATAGTGTTTCGCAACCTCGAGAACAGCCTTCAAAATTCTGACTTTTCTTTTAGAAAAGAAAATTTTCTTATTCACTTACCCTTCTTCTTTTTCTTCTTCTTCTTCAACTCTTCGTCCACTTTGCTGCAAAAGAAGAACATTATTATTTTGGTACTAAAATGTAGGGCGTTATGCAGTGTTATTGTCTTCAGCCCCTTCAGTTTTTCAGAAGTTAATTGAATATTCAAAAGTTTATCAAGATTACTTTGTAATGGAAAGGAGTTTCACAGCTATAGCATCTTCATGCTTTAATTGTGGAAGTAGAACTTAACCAGAAATGAAACTTACGTCAGGATCACGGCTAGTGTCGAAATTAAACCCAACACAACATTTTGACATAAAAGTTGGCAGGAAATTATCGCTCAGGTTATGTTATCACATGGCAATACACATTGCCCTCGTAATGCCGCGAGAGCAACGTATCGGCCCCCAGGATTGTGCATCAGTATAAGGCGGTTGCATTGGCAGGAGTAATAGAGAATAGAGTTGATATCAGAATAGGACATTCCAATTACCTTGTAGGTGAAGTGGGTTTAGGACTAGCTTCAACCTTGTTGGCTTTTCTGATGAATTTCGCCCCAAATGTCGAAGCGGCCGTCTCCAAAGCATCAACGTCAATGTCCGCTGCCATTTCCTCGGGAGAGGGGAGTTCTCTGCTTACACTTGTCAAATTAAGGCTTGAAACAAAATTTTACTTTGCAATAAAAGTGGAGATGAGGCTATTAAGAGTCGTTGTTGGTTGGAAAAGGGCGGGATTCAGGCATTTCATTGCATAGAAATTTCTGAATCTCAACAGAAATTTCTCAAGATGGCATACAATTTTCAAAATCAGCTTGCAATTTTTGTGACATCATTGTCATCTGCTTTCGGAGAGAAGTAGTTTCCGATTGTGAGAACTTTTCACTTAATTTCATTGCTCGGAAGTTCAAGCTTTCCTGACCTAGTCCTAGAGTCCTTTAAACTATCAATACATTTAAGTTATTCTGAGCCATAATTCTAGGTCAGCCGCACACCTGTTCAAGAATGAGCCTATTTCAAATCCAAGGCAATGTTATTCACAATGCTCCCTCCACAATACATTACGTCTTAGTGTTCGCAAAAAAAGTTGGACACAGCGACTTCCGGACATTATTTTGGAATATCCAGCTGGCCTTTTTAATTTATGACTCACTAAAGAAATACAATAGAAAGCAGTTTACATGAAATGAAATATCTTCCAAGGTCTAAAACTTATTTCAAAAGGATACACTTGAGCCTTCTTTGGATCAAACTTGGAGTACGCAGAAATGAGTTGGGCGAGAGATTTCAAGTCTTTTGGATCTCGTCTGAAATTATAAGAGGAGTAAATAATTTCTTACATCAAAACAAAATGTTTTACGCCTGAATTGTATTAATTCTCAAGCTCACTAATCAAAGAATAGTACTAAACACTTTTATGAATGATTTTCGAAACTTCTTACTTTCTAAGATGTTCCAACATCTCAGCTGCGACCTTGGGGTCACCGTGACGGAGTTGGTAGTCGGCGTTTGCACGGATCAGAACAGGGAGGTCTGGAGAATTGGGCTGTAAAATATAACATCAATATCAAAACTATGACAATCTATATTGCGATCTTAAGCTTATTTATTCAACATAGAAGAAATTGGCCAAATATGGACAAGATCAAAAGAGGGTGAATATCAACATCATTATATTAACTGTGTACAGCATTAAAATTTAATTGAACCTTCTAACTTTATAAGATTCGGGGTTCCCTCTCCTTTGGTAATTCAAGGCTTTTCACCAGTTTTTTCCAGACGGCTAAAACCAATTTTAAAGGTTTAATTGTCAAAATGGGCAATTTATTCATCTGGGATTTGCCACCCGCAAAAACGTCAAAAGTATCAAATTATTGTGCCTGATTTCGTGGTCCGTTAAATCGCCCCAAAAATTGTCAACAATCATCATGTCTTTAGTTGCTACTTTCTAGATATGCCAAATAGCTGGTCTTTTCCAGGTTTCTGGCAGAGAAATTGCATTTTCGGGAAACGCACAACCCAACAATTTTTGCAGACTCTCGTTTCTAATAGACATAAGAACCTATAAGATTTATTAAATTTACCTGTTCTTTCTGATGCCAGCTAACGGCGTCGTTCAACACGCCAGAAGCCTGGTCCTTGTCCTCCTGACTCAAGTACATCGTCACAAGGGCGGAGACCTGCATAAATGAAGAAGTGATTAATAAAATACCCGTTGTCAGTATAGTTCGGAATTTCACGTGTATACATTGAAAACTTCATTCAATCAACAAAACTGCATTCATTTCACTTGAAAAGCAGATCAACTTTTATTCAAGGTGGGAGAGATCTTTCCTTGTTCACACAATGAGTAAAGAGCTATTAGATCAAGATATAATTAATAATATTCAGGATACTTTATTCTAAGAGTTTATATGTTGACTCTGCTGCAAAATCTAGTGATCAAGTCATTTTCATGCCACACAAAAATAGGTCAACTAAGAATCACCTATTCTCAATAAACTTCATCAAGAAAAGTAATTACACCTTAAAATAAAGATTATTACATAATGTTGGAAAAACGGTAATTTTTAGCAAATTTAAATATTAACTATATGATACATACCACACCAGGTTTGTAGGACAATTCATCCAAGTCGCGCAGAACATCGCAGGCCTGGTAGACGTGACCTTGACCTAGATACAACTGGGCTAAGGTCAACTTCAAGGACACTGAGCAGTCACTTTCCGCAATTCGATCCTGCAAATTAAAATCAGGGCATTAGACAAGTAACTTATTACTGTTTTAGTGTGCGTGAATAACAGTTTGTTTGTTTGTTTGTGTTTTATGCCTCTGCAGCACCTTA
The DNA here is from genome assembly GCA_026936325.1 of Platynereis dumerilii. Taxonomy (NCBI): domain Eukaryota; kingdom Metazoa; phylum Annelida; class Polychaeta; order Phyllodocida; family Nereididae; genus Platynereis; species Platynereis dumerilii. Next base: position 6,958,127 of record JAPTHN010000005.1, read on the forward strand.
GTGGGCTATATCCAGGCAGGCGATCGCCGTATGATGATGAGATGAGAAGACTGTGAGTCTGGCACATAACCTATTAATTCAGGGATGCCCAGGGTCTTTCAGTTGCCCCAGCATAGAATACTGGATACAACCCGCCTCCATTTTAAGTCCCATGGGCTTGGACTAAAGTGAGTTCCCGGGATGAGATTTGAACCCATGCCCTCAAAGCCAGTTGACAAGCGCACTTACCAATTAGGCCACGGGGGAACTCACGTGAATAACAGTGAAAGTTAAGAAATTCTTAACTTCTTAATAAGAATGGGTAGCCTAGTATCCGGTCACAGTTGCTAGGGCTACCTCTAGGATGACACCAATGTCTTCTCTGATCTTTCTTTCCAACAGTGAACTTTCTCCTTCAAGCACTTTGACATTACTTTTCACTCATAATACGTGCAGTTATAAATATTATAATGGTGCCACCTATAATACATTTATCATAATATACTGACACTAATTTATCACAAGTCTAAAGTACTTCACTTCAGCAAAGCCTTCAGTGATTAAGTTGGACACGCCCACAAAGCTGACCAACGAACAGGCCTTCAAGCATGCTATGCAAATGAGGCCGATTTCGCTGTTACCCACATTCCCATAGAGGTTAGAGGTGTGATTCTTATATTGGTAGATAGATCTCTCTGAGACCTTCAAAATGATAGGTCATACGTCTCTGAGAACCCAATAGTTGCTTCGTAAATTGCCGTTAAACTTTTGAAGTGGAGAGGAATCCTGGGAGCTGATTGGCTATGACGCAAAATTTTATGATAACGGGCGGCGATGGAGTGATTAGTCTAGGGTAGATTATCTGGGTGAAGTATTTGAAAACGATGGTGCAATTGTCAAGTCAATTCAGTACATCCCAAGACACAGTCAAACGGACACTCTTAGAATTTCTCATAACACTCTTAGAATTTCTCTTAATGCCTCTTAGAATTCATTACAATATTGTACAGATATTTTACCTTGAGACACTCAGCTGCCTTGCCGAACTGTTTCTCGTGCATGTGGAAAGCAGCTTTAATCAGATGAGGTCTGTCCGTGTCTGGGTAGTCCCTCTTCAGTTCCTCCACAGATTTCAGACAGATGTCTTTCTGTAATCGAAGAAATTGAGGGCGAAATTAAGATAATTACCCACACAGGGTACAAAAATTGAAAGAGCAATTCAATACACTATAACTATGAAGACTTAGCCATGACCTTTAGAAATCCATAAAATTGCGCAAGTTTCATAGCATTAAAGTGAGACCTTTGCACCATAAAACCAACAGAATACCATAGTTAAACTTTGCAAAAATTGTTATGAAAAACAATTCAATAAAACTTAAAAAGTGAAGCGTCACTCTTTTATTTATTCAAATTTCAACACAAATTTCAAGTTGGGATTTCAAACTTATCATTTATTATTAACATATTTACAAATGAACCTTTTGATATGGATAGGCTATATAAGCTGCTATAATGCCATCTTTCAGCAGCTCTAAAGCCAAAACTAAGTATACCTGGTTGGTGTACATGTAGAGCAGGGCCTGGTTCATGGCGATCTTCTTCTTCTGATGAGACATCAGTTTGTGTTGGAGTCCACTTCCCGAGACCATCTTCTGCTTCTTCTTGGAGTCAAACACGTTCTGGTCCTATTTTACGAATTTAGAAAAATTATAAATATCAGCCCGAGACTCCAAATATGGTTTACAAGGTTCCAAGAAAGGAAAGGACGAGTAATTAGGTTCAGCTGTTTCAGGACATCACGGGTGGGACTTTATGACCTTTTTCATTGAAACGATAGACTCAGTAGGGCTAGAAAAAAATGCAATTTCCCAGGCAATTTGATAAAGCAACACAATTTTCATTTTTTCCCACAAATGGTCGCGAATCAAGCGAATACTATCAAGACCTGTGACCTCCCTGGTTGAGTTATGCAACACATTTACTGACTTTTGCTGATGAAATGGCAAGTATAAGATTATTATTAAGATATGACGTCACTTACTGGGTACAAGTCATCAAGTATGACAGCAAATATCATGAATACAGGGATGACCTTACAAAAGCATTTTGGTTCATACCGTACAACGGGGTAAAGTTAGCAAGCCGGGGGAAAGTTGGCCGCCTATTTTAATCCACTTAACGGAGAAACGCACACTTTTTTCCTTGACACATGAATCTTTGGGAAATTTGCCAACTGTGTCAGTGAGGATAGTGGTCATTTCTGCCATTAAGAGGGTTAAAATAGGCGGCTAACTTTCCCCTGGCTTGCCAACTTTATCCTGTTTTACGTAATTGCAACAGCTGCAACAAAACACTGATTCAGAAATGATATGGACGATTGGGGTTTTACGTCCTGTGTTTATGCACTAGGTAGGCTAATTAGGACAGGAGGAGGACACAACAATGAGGCGAAGGATGATTGAAACAGCCATCCAACACAGGCCCAGCGGATCCAGGACCCAGCGACTGGCAGCCCAGCATGCTAAAACTAGACCAGTCCTCCCCCTCCCGATTCAGAAATGACAAAATGTTACCTTGTTGATTGTGATGACATTATTGGCAGCAACGGCTATCAGAGCAATATCAGAAGGCCTGTAATTGAAACAAATTAATTTAGTTCTTTTGATTTATTTACATTTTCCTATACAGATTGCAGATTTAGTTACATAATCATTGCTCTTTAAGAATAACTGCAGACAAGGAAGATGCTCAATACAAACTTGCAAATAAACGTTTTAGGAATATCAATACTCACTTCTGCTTGAGCACCATATTATACAACTTCCCAGCTTCCTCGATCCTGCCTAGTTTCTGCAGGACATATCCTCGTTGAACCCTGAAACCACAATGAAACAAGCTTTTAAAATCTAACAGACCTTCTGACAAGATAACTCCCCCTTAATCTTAGAATTAATTGTCTAAAATGTGAATACTTTACCTAATAACACTAAGTTCAGTGTCAATGTCGTCATCAAAAGCCTCAGGGTCATCTTCATAAGTCTTTCTACAAAGAGCTGCAAATAGACCAAACACATGTGTCCAAGATTAAGAATGAATCTAAGCTAACACAACATGCACTCTTGGAAAAAATTGAGGAAATGACGATTTGAGGTGCTGTATCTCAAGAGATGGAGAGATGATTTTATGGGGCTTCTTTTTTTCAGTTTTAATAAAAATAATTACATTTTTTTAGTTCAAAAGCATAGTTTCATTATTTTTTGCAGAACTTTTTACATTTTAAGAATAATTTTGAAATATATATCCCTTTAAATTGAAGTGCAACTTTCTTCTTTTTAATGGACTGCACACCAAGCAAGAAATCTTAGGAGAACTTTCTAGGGCCTTGAAAATGAAAAGGATAAATTTAAGGACTTTCTTGCATTATGAGAGACAAAGAACCTGTGAAAACAACGTTTGAAACTCAGCAATTTGTTTCATTTGATATCTTACCTTCAGCCTTTTCCAGATTCTTCAGGGCATCCTGGTAGAGCCCTTGGGCAATCAGCAGACACGTCTTGTTGTAGCAGAGTTCATAGGTGTCGTCATGCAGTTCCCCGTCGTCCTGTTGGAAAAATAAAAGAACAAATCAGACTTTTTCATTATTAATTTCTCATTTTATTCATTGACAAAGTTTATGGAAAAAGGATTATATCCGACCTTACAGCACAGCAGAGAAACACATACACACGTGAAGATTAGCTAATTTGGAATTAATTAAAAAACTTTTTTTTTGGTGTCTTGGTGTTGTCTTGGCACGATTTTGATGACAGCGCCCATTCACACAAGTGGGACAGATTGTACTTTGGAATCAGTGGCGGATACGGGGGGGCCTAGGGGGCACGGGCCCCCCCTAGACCACTGAGATTAACAATAGTATTTTGAAGAAAATACACTGCGACGCGGGCCCGCGAATGCCGAAATCCCTGTCCGGATCCGCCACTGGGAATTTACTGTACTTTGGAATTTAACTATAGTCTGTTGCATATAGCAATTTTAAGTATTAAAGGCGAGCCGGTCTTAAGGTTTTCAATGGATACTTTCAAAAGATGGGGACATATATTTTGCAACTCTTAAAATTACATCAGTGTCATTCTTGCCAGTGCAATTTTAATGAACATGTATTAAACTGTAATACAACTGAGTTGACACAAACTCAAACTGCATAAAAAACTCACAATAGTTTCTTCGGAGATGGCTTGCTTAGCCGCAAGAACAGCTGATAGGTTCGTCTCTCTCTCCATTTCAAAATCATCCTGAATAATGCAAGAAAAATAATTAACAAATAAAATACAAGCTAAATTTTAAAATAAAATTTGATGATGCTTGATTAACAAAGGAATATTTGGGGATGTCACGCATTTGAAATAAATAATTACTGTGAAATAAATAATTTCCTGCCAAGAACTCCAAGCATCCCCAGAAAATGTAATGGTTGCCCCAAACTAATAATAAAATTACTATTTGCTGATACTCACATGGGTATTTTTAACCAGGTTTCTGTATACACCAAGACACTCATCATACTCTTCTAGTTTGTAAAGCTGGAAAGAAGATGAACAAATACCTTCAATCAATACGCAGTTCCAATATTCTGCCCCATAGTTCCCATGGATTTAGCAGAGTGGAATAGTCACCGTCTAAACAGAGGGAGGACAAGTCGTCTAGATTTCACGCATCTATACGAAGAAATGCAGAGTGATCTGGAGGAAGAAGTTGCGCTGTTCAACAACAGGATTATACAGATCAACTCAGAGAATACTAACTCAACTCCCATGCTGCACAACGACTTTTTACACAGAAGGGGAAAGGGAAGGGCATCGTACAGATATAACAAATTAACTGACGGGTGCCACCCGAGCAAATCATTGTGTCTGAAGTTTAGAAAGTCAATTGTAGCTGCTATTCATAGAAATCAGAGAAACCATAGATCATAACTGAGGTCGGTCCAGACCCGTTATGCTATGGTGACTCAAGCCATATCCTGGCATCCTCGCACTGTATATCGATGGTGAAAGTGCAAAACCTCGTATGTCAAAATTTTGCTATTTTTAGATTTTTGGTGGAATGACTATTTTAATATCCAATACACGTTGTCAGTTGATAACCTCGCCAGTTTGCTATTTTTGGAAGCTGTAACACACTGTTAACTGAATGATTTCACCAAACCTTGTAGGTCGATATGTTTCAAAAAGTGAAAGTGCAAAACCTTGTAACTGAAATCAGATCTTTGAAGCACATATTGTGGGATATTTCAACTTTTTTTGAAAAACAATTACTGTGTTACTTTTTTATGACTCCCAACAAGTTTCCTGATTAAAAAAAATTTACCTACCTATATTTGTTTTGGTGATGTAGGCTATTGAAAAAGAGAGTGCACAAAAATTTGAAAAAAATGTCATTTTCCTCATTCTTGCCATTGTAGCCACTCAATAAAATTTGTTATTGCAATCTGTCATACGCAAATTATAATTTTCACTGTATATACATAGATTGAAAGTATATTCAATGCTGCAAGTTGCTTTAAAGTGTGATAAATGATCGAGTTACAAGGTTTTGCACGGGTAGAAAGTGAAAGTGCAAAACCTCGTAAGTCGACATTTTCAATCACATCTGATGGTAACATCAATGCAATGGGTAAACAACCTCTGACAAAAAATTTGCTACAACAGGGTGTCATTTTCTATGTATCTTGTTGGCCATAACTCACTTATTAATAAACATTACCTTTAAAAAAGACACTTGACAGTTTTTTTCAATTTCTGAAAAACAGCTTTTTTTGACTTACGAGGTTTTGCACTTTCACCATCGATATATTAGCACTTGTTTAAAAAAATAAAAAATAAAAAAATAAAATGTTCTTTTGTTAAAATAGAGTTTTGAAGTCTGACAGTGACTGGTTACTGAAATTTGGCTAAGGTAGCGGTCGGTCCAGACCCTCCTAATATTAGTCAATATTCAGCGGCTCAAACACTGTCTTTCTAATTACTCGGGAGATATTTACAACGTCTCGAAAATCAAATTTATTTATTTATTTATATATTTATTCATTTATTATTTACTAGAAAATACCCAGTGAAATGCATGTAGTAATTTTGTATTAGGGAATAAAAGTGAAAAGAAGAGTGAAAAGATGCTGGCGTTGCGTGTTGCGTTTTGGGGAGAATTTCTATGTTTTGAAGGGCCTTGAAAGGCGAAATGTGAAATGTATGGGATGGAATGCAGCTTTTTTTGGGGGGGGGGGGGGGGGTTGCAACGGCGCACCCCCCCCCCCCCCCCTGGCCCCTGCTGGTCAGAGCCCCTGCTGGTCAGAGCCCTGCTATGCATCGGTGTGTGTATGTATGAATGTGTGTATGTATGTATTATATGTATTTGTAAGGTTATAGATACATAAACAGAAGTTATATATATACTGATGTTGAATGTAGATGCCTTAGAAGGGCCTGTGCTATCTATCTATATCAATTTGGAAGGTCCAAAGGAAAGTGAAACCACTCGTAGTGCAGGAGAAGCCTACATGTGCAGTCATGTAGGCCTACTTGAAGGATGACAGGGCCTTTCCTTCACGATTCTTTTTCTACACCTATTAAACGCCTGTTCCTATACATACACCACTTGCCACACATCTCAACTGCAATATTTCAACTTTTCAACTTTCTCCCCTTTCTTTAAACACATTTATTAGCAGTTGTCGCTCCTTCTGCCTTCACAACACCTGTCATGTTTGCCTGCCAAACCGCATCTATCACATCGTTGTGCTTGCAACTGCCTGGATGTTGACCCCGTGACCTCTCTTGACCTGGCCAGGTCACCTCCAGTGGCCCTCTGCTGGACAATGCTGAAAACGCTCACATACAGCAACTGCACCTGGTCAATGCATTGATCACAATAAAGCAGACGAAACGGAAGTGAGCTGACGAAGGCCTGGGATGGGTTCAGCAGCAAAGAAAAAATGGAAATAATGTTGAATCGAGGATAAATTGGCTCTAAGTAGATGATGTAACTGTACTGCATTTGAAAGGTATGTGGGGAAAAGGAGGTAAAATGCATGGTAGTTGGTAATAGGAGTTGGCAAGGTAGTGTGCATTGTGCGTAAAGAAATGACCCTATGAGGCAGTGGTGGATCCAATGTTATGTTTAGGGAAGGGGGGCAAAAAAGGCATGCTTGCAATGGGGGAAATATGTTTTTGTAGGCAATTTAGTGAAATCTAGTGGCAAGAAACAATGTTTTGACAGCAATGGCGGTTTGTGAACGGAAAATGGGCTTTAAAGGAGGTTATTTATGGGTGGAGGAGGTGGAAGTGCCCCTGTGGAATCCGCCTCTAAGCTTAAACTTTTATAGATGTAGATTTATTTATTATTTATGTTACTAATTATTTATATTATTTATTTAACTATCGTTTACCAATTCATACATTAAAATTGTGCAATTTCCGGTGCGACTTGCCTGGGATAGAGCTATTATACAAAATATTATTGCTGGTCAGATTTTTAATTTTTAGTTGGTGTACAGAATAATGCACTGATCTAAGACTAGTATAGCAAATCACCCTCAATATCAGGGCAATTCCGTAAAGTCGGACGTACAGATCAGACACTTTAACAGCTTGTATAGCCCTACCATTACATGTTTGCCATTCCATTGTAAAATAGGTATGAGGCCCTGTGGCAGGGCTTTAAAACAAGCCATCAACCAAAGCTGAAAGTGCAATAGGAGCTGAGCCATAGGACAAATTACATCGTGTCGGACGTACACAGAGAAATGGCACTTTTCTGACTTGATGGCCCGTCTCTCAAAACTCTGTGATTTATATGGAGAAAAATTAATCAACTGACCTGTATTATCAAGAAAACTATTTAAGGCATCAGCCAGGTTAATTTCCATGGCGATATTGTCATTTTTCATAAAGCTGTAGCCATTTATATTCCGTGTCGGACGTACACATTTTTCGTGTCGGACGTACGCGTGTGAATTGCTAGTGTAGAGGATGCCAGCATTGCATTGATGATCCACAATTTTCATTTTTTCTTCAAAGTTGAGTTCTTTCCAATAATTATCATCCATGAAATGGCTTCAGCATTGCATATTTGTGCCAAATGGGATGTCTCAAACATTAAGTTATTTTCACTATTTTTACCCTTAAATTTACAGCATTTTTAGCATAGAAAAGTCACAAAAATCACTAGTTATACCTGCAATTTTCACCGTAATTGCACATATTTCAGTAATACATATTGAGAGAATGCTTGACAAATAAAATTTTTAAGGTATTTTGCACAAATATGCAAACAAATGAAGAATTTCTGCCATTTTCGGACAATTTCTGTGTATGCTTTTTTTTATTATCACAGTATCATATACTGGGCCAAAACTGGTAGATATAATTTTATCTTTCATTTTGTTTGAGTATGACGCCTGTCTTAGCTTGTGACACAATTGCGTGCCAATTACACATGCTATGAACTAGCTTTCACTTAATTTTATGGCTGAAAACAGAGTTAAAAATGACCGAACTTCAATGACACCATATATTTCCTGTTTTTTGGCCTATACTACTTTAAGATTCACCCAAATACACTGGCCTAAGGTTTTCTTATGAGCCCAAGCCTGTGTACCAACATATGTATCATTTCCTTAATTCCAGATGGACTTTCATAATATTGTGTCGGACGTACATTCCCATTTTCGTGTCGGACGTACATCCTTAAAATGCTCTCCTTGGCAATTGTATTACGTTTAAATAATTAAAGCGGCCACCATGCTATTCGTGGACATCAATTTGCTTTGTATAAGACGTTTCATGAAATTAACATCAGTCGCCTGGGAGCAGTAAAATTATTTAGTAATTTTTGTGTCGGACGTACATTAGAATCTTATTAGGTCAAATGTTACTGCCTGACAGAATTCGCAAGGATTGCTGCAAGAATTTGCAATGCAAAATGAAAGTGTAATCCCTCAGGTAGTAAATGACAGCAAAATGAAACCAGCTAACCTATTTCTATACTGGCACTGACAACTTAAATTAGGAGTGTCGAAAATGCAATAATTGCAGTCACCAAACATAGCATTACTTAAATGCAAATATATCAAAAACCAAATTAGATAATCAAATGTTTTTTTATGTACCTGAAAATAGACTTATTTTGGCACATTATTGCACCCATAACACATACCTATGTTAATTTTGAAATTTTGACTGATTGGTTGATGACTTTACGGAATTGCCCATCAGTCAGTTTCAGCGCATGAGTCTGCTAATTCATAGTACTTCCAGAGAGGTCACAACCTTCCATGGTTAGACCTAAACCATCTACAAATCTACAAATTCTGTATAATAAAGTCAAGCACATGGCTGGAAAAGGCTGGAATTTCGGCATATCATTGGCAAGAAAATTCTAAATTCAAACAGAAATATATATCTAAATATTAACAGAAATTTCCAAATTTCAATAGAAATCTTGGAAGATGACACAACTTTTCTTATGAGCTTTGTCATCTCTCTTTGGAGAAATTTGGTTTCTAAAATTTTGTGAGAAATTCTAACACTTATCATTTTCTTTGCCTGGAAATTCACATCAATGATGTAAAGCATGAACACTTCCAAAACATTTTTGTCATTTGTTTTGCGCATTGTTTTTTTTCTAAATTTTCCAGACCCAGTTGATATTCTCTGACTTTTCTCAAAATTACAAATTTCCCAGACTAATTTCAAATTCCTCTAACTTGTCATTAACCTTGAATTTCCCTGACATTTCTCTTACCAGTAAAATGACTCAACGCACTAAATTATTGTAATAAGTTGAAAATGTACTCACCACTTGGCCTAGGAGTTCCTGTTCTCGGTTGCTTAAACTTGGAATTCCTCTTAAAGTTTTCAAAGCATCTTGAGGCCTATTAAGAGCATATTCGCAATACGCCTTCTCAAATGGGATTTTTCTGTAAATAAATAATAGGCCAATATTATAATAATAAAATTGTTAAGATACTAAAACTATAATTCAGTGTTGTATTTTAAAACTGAGGTACCGTGCAATGTCTTTCATTAGAGTGAATTGTCATCCACAAAGTTATAAAGTTAAAATAAATTTGTTTAATCTACTACAAAAATATTTAGGTCTAAAGAATTCTTTGCTTTCTTCTAGAATTTCATCCATTGCTACATCTTCATTTCATCAATTCGATATGGTATCTTCGAATATAAAATGATCCTTCAATCAAAAGCGACAAATTAAATAAGTTATATTCAGGAAACTTACTCTCCCAAAGCAGGGTTCTTGGAGATAAACCCGAACGCCTCATCTAATCGTCCTAATTGGATCAAACAGACTATCTTGCAGTGAAAGGCCTTCTCTTCGTCCGGAGCCAAATGCAGAACTGAAAAAAGATAATGTTAATTCACACAAATTTAAGAAATGTTGGCCCTATAGGTATGTGTACATCATAACTTGAACACTAAGTTCTTGAAATTATGCACTAAAGTAGAAGCGCCTTACTAATTGGAGTTTGTCTATAATAAACATACCCAAGAAACAAAAAAAAATTAAATTAGCAATTTTCTGGAAGTTTTGGCCTTTTTTTATTCGGGGGGGGGGGGGGGGTGTTGTCAGAATGGGGTTAGATATTTCAAAAATTTTCTGTACAAAAATCCTGTGAAACATATGGCTTTTGTCCCTGTTTGTCACACCTTCAAAATTTGTCCGTTCAGTCTGAGCTGACACATGTTTGTCATAACAATGTCAATAGTGTCTTTCATCAATTCAATATAGGCAAATTGACATTGATTGCCAGCCAACTAGGTTACAACCTTACTTACATGGTGCCAACCTTCCTTACTAATTTGTAATTTATCTATCACATTTTGGAGATGTTTTGGTGCCGTTTTTGTCAGATTAATGACGTCGGCCACCCATTCTTAAAATGGAACAGACTGTAGTCATGTAAAAAAAAAAATAATGGAATCTGCCATTGTCATTATGACTTCAAAATTTCATGTCACCTAGCTGGTACTGAGCAAGTGAACACTGCTGACAGCTTGACAGCTGTCGCCCAGTTGGTTTGTCACCCAGTTGACTGCATAGACATTGATGTCATTGTGTCTTGTCACTTTTTTCAGTAATTGTTAAAATGCTCTATGATTACAAATTATTTTGAAATAAACAATTGGACTTGTCTTTAATACATTCATCATAAATCAAACCATATGGAAGCAAATTTATAAGTTTTGACGTGGCTGAGCGATATTTCATGAATTGAATAACGCCGGTTTTCAAGCCGTTTACAAGCACATTACCGGGCACATAAGCAGCCACTTCGAGTAAAGATGAATACTTACTTCTATTTGCACTTTTTATGGCTTTCTCGAAGTCCTCAGCCTGTCCAAAACGATTTAATTCGCTGTATAAAGCGGTCAGATCTTTCGGCTGGCCGGCCATGTTGGAAATTTATCCTCGTAAATCACACAGCTCCACCTGGCTGAAATCTATCTTTTAATTGCACGGCCGCAAACCCTCGGAAGTCGACTGCAGCAGATCGAACAGGTATTAGCCTGCCCCCGGGGGGGGGGGGGGTACTTCGCGGACTTTTGCATACGGATGCGCCACGGCAGTTTTGAAAACCAGAACCATTAATCCGGAGACTGCGCCAAAACCACAAACCATTTTAATCCTTCACTAAAATTTTTTGGCAACCAATTCAATCTTCATGGTTTTTAAACCATTTTAATCCTCTTTTGAAGCCGATTCTAACGGTACCAAACATGTTGGGGTTGCGAAAACCAGAACCAAATTAATCAGAATTGTCAAAAAACCAAAACCATTTTAATCCAAGAAGGCCAAAAAACCTAAACCATCCAGCGGCGCCTCTATATACACCCTTATAGGGTGAGTACCCCCCCCCCGGGAGCCTGCCCCATGCTATTACTGGGAACGACCATTTAATATCCAGACTTCATTTACCAATGTTGAAATAAATTCTTACTCAGTTTTACTTTCTGAATAAATAAATTCTTTTTGGGCAGCCTTGAAATAAATAATTTCTGCTAGTATTTCTTGCTTAACAGCTCTGGTGTTGTTTGATTTAGGAATGAATATTGCGTCTTTGTTTACTTGACATAAATAATTAAGCCTGCCGTAACAGTGAAATTAAATAATTACCTCAGAGGAATCTCCAAGCCCCCCTCCCCAATTATTAAATGGTCACCCTTACAGATTTTGTTTTTCTTCATTAACCCTCCCAAGGTTTCCTGGGTCTTTTTGGACCCGTTTGCCACTTCGCGCCTGCCCTACTACTTCTCATTTGACTTCACGCATGTTTCCATCACTTGTATTCCTTAATTGCCACCAAATTTGATTATGTTTGAAGTACCAAACTTATACGAAGTAAAATCTTTGTAGTATGTTGAAAAAGAAAAGTTTCTGACATTATAAAGAGCAACCGGGCCTCGGAGGCCCGCCCTTTGAAATAGATCAAATTGAGGTATCTTTCTCTTGTGAAATTAAAAACATTTCTGTGTCATTAATATTATAAAGTGTAATGGGCTATCATAAAAGAAAATCTAAGGGGCTGTCAAGTGTTTAAGATTGTATATAACCACAATTTTTGTTTTAACATAATTTTCTGAACACCTTTATAAGAGATAGCTCTATCTCAAAATATATAGGAGTTAGGAATATAATTATAGAGTAAAAATGACCTAGTATAAAAGCTTTCAGCTATACTACTATGCATTACACGTTGGCCTAAAATCAAACAGAATTGAACTTTTGAGCCTGTACATGCTAAAAATATGCTTTTTTCCGCAAAAATGGCCACTTTCATAGATGGTTACTGTATCATGCCATTATTCTTGGATATGGAGGGTGCCAACCGCTGATTTTTTTTTTCATAAATTTAACCAAAGTATGTGTTCAAGTATTCAGATCAAAATGAGACCCGAAAGACTTTTGTAACCTTTCTTTATAAGTCGTTTTTGAAGCATAGATTTTGTCTTAAATATGCTTAAATCCACAATTACTGCAAATGCCATATAAAGTAACATCAGATACACCTGTGTGATATGAAGCACCAAATAGTTATGAGAGCACAATAAGATAATCTGGGGAGCTAAAATTTCATGAAAAATAAGTTCCATGGTAATTTTTAGCATTTCTGGTAATTTCTGTTAGAAATCCAAGGGACCGGGCCTGTCAGGGGTGCCCTTTAATGTATGTTAAATAAGGTGCCCTTGGGAGGGTTAACCATAACATAATAATCATGATCTTCTTAAGGCTGATCATTATGCCAAGTAGTTCTCCACCAGACACTCTAATCTTAAGGCTGATCATTATTTATATCAAGGAGTTCTCCTGTAGACATTCTAATCTCAAGGCTGATCATTATGCCAAGGAGTTCTCATGCAGACACTCTATAATCTTAAGGCTGATCATTATGCCAATGAGTTCTCCTGCAGACACTCTAATCTTAAGGCTGATCATTGCAGACACTCTAATCTCATTATGCCAAGGAGTTCTCCTGCAGACACTCTAATCTTAAGGCTGATCATTATGCCAAGGAGTTCTCCTGCAGACACTCTAATCTAAGGCTGATCATTGCAGACACTCTAATCTCATTATGCCAAGGAGTGCTCCTGCAGAGACTCTAATCTTAAGGCTGATCATTATGCTAAGGAGTTCTCCTGCAGACACTCTCATCTTAAGGCTGATCATTATGCTAAGGAGTTCTCCTGCAGACACTCTAATCTAAGGCTGATCATTATGCCAAGGAGTTCTCCTGCAGACACTCTAATCTAAGGCTGATCATTGCAGACACTCTAATCTCATTATGCCAAGGTGTTCTCCTGCAGACACTCTAATCTTAAGGCTGATCATTATGCCAAGGAGTTCTCCTGCAGACACTCTAATCTAAGGCTGATCATTGCAGACACTCTAATCCCATTATGCCAAGGAGTGCTCCTGCAGACACTCTAATCTTAAGGCTGATCATTTTGCCAAGAAGTTCTCCTGCAGAGACTCTAATCTTAAGGCTGATCATTATGCCAAAGAGTTGTCCTTCAGACACTCTAATCTTAAGGCTGATCATTATGCCAAGGAGTTCTCCTGCAGACACTCTAATCTAAGGCTGATCATTGCAGACACTCTAATCCCATTATGCCAAGGAGTGCTCCTGCAGACACTCTAATCTTAAGGCTGATCATTTTGCCAAGAAGTTCTCCTGCAGAGACTCTAATCTTAAGGCTGATCATTATGCCAAAGAGTTGTCCTTCAGACAAGTCTGGGCCAAAATCAGATAAACAGCAACAAGTAACGTCCGTCACTTTCACTTTTCATTTAAGCATATTGCACAATGCCAATATCGGATTTTTTTGTTGCATAGGCAGCCTTTCCATACAGGGAGATAGAAAAGACAACTTCATGGTGCAAAGGCTAACGATAGATGTGTAATTAAAGTTTTCGTGAGAAATGTCAATGATTTTTGGCGGCCATTTTGTGACATTTTCAACATGTGGTTATAAATGGATCTCGTTGTTCAAAAATTAGGCAAGACAGGACACATTGTCCAGTGCAAAATGTAATTTGATATGTGCTTTGCATTTTGCACTTATAAAATAATTAAATTTATTGATTTAACTTGGAGAAATTTTGATTTGAAAAATGGTGTTCGCCCGTTATTTTTTCTGTCAAAAACAACCAAAATTTTAAAAAATTGCCACAACCAGCAAATTTGCTTATACAGTCCATATTGATCTTTAAAGGCAAGGTTAATGTATAAATTACAGGTAGGACTGCATAAATACACTGTGAGATGTCATATATTGATGTAATTCTGGTCGTAAGATGTTGATGTCATTTTCTCTCAAAATCATAACGTCCGAACAAGGGCCCCTGCAACAGAGCACAGGTGACCTAATTAAAAGCAGGTGCCTGGAATTGATCTAAATAGGTCATATTTTGATGGCCCCCCACTAAAACAGAACATTTACAAATTGAGGGGGGCAGGAGGAAGGTGAGTTAGCATTCTGTCAATTTTTTTCCCTCAATAACAGGCGAACACAACTATTATTATTTTGCCAGTATTTCCACAGTTAGCACAGTTAATGCTAAAACTGTGATCCAGCATTAATAGTGATGTTGATTTCCATAATCTCCATCATCTGCACCAGTTTTCAATGCATCTAAATGGTTGTATTGAAGTTTCATGCTCGCCTGTTACACTTGACAAAAAAGCTGAAAATAAGGCATGTCAATGTCGCGTCCATAACAGAATTTCCAGATAAAGCCAGTCCTGAATGTCTGTCTTTGTTCTTGTTTGCACTGTCCTAAACAGTTTGAAAAAATAAAAATGTTAAATAAACCCTAAATACTGTAATTCATCCCTTATTTAAATTATTTAGCTTTATGATCAGATGAGATATAGGTTCTAATACACAAATTTGAAAAATGTCAATACAGTCAACGTAACATCCGAACAAAAAAGTGTCAGTGCTCGCTTGTTTATCAGGTTATTTTACCCTATGAGATTGAAAACATTAATTTAGATTCAAGATTAACCTTTCTAATACTTTTAATGTCACTGTGATATCTGTGGGAAGGCTACCGAAAACTTCTTTATTGGATTTCTGAAGTAACGTCCGTCGCATCTAATTAACACTAATTTATGCAATAATTCTTCAGCTTTATTAATTAACATTTGGCACTGAGAGAAAGACCCTGAGCTCTTACACATTCCGATTTATCTTTCATTGCAAAATATCCAACCAGCTTTGAAAAATTAGGCTTGAAAGTTTGACATGTCACGTCCGTCACTTTATGACATACCCTAATTAAAATACAATTTCTAGGGTTCCAATAGCATTAATTATCTTTTAAACCATAAAATAACATACTTTAGACATTCTATTGCCCATAGAAATGAATAATTGTGACCTGTGGTGAGATTTTTTGGACCATGATGATGTCACACAAATAATGCCCTTTATCTGATTTTGGCCCCACTCTAATCTTAAGGCTGATCATTATGCCAAGGAGTTCTCCTGCAGACACTCTAATCTTAAGGCTGATCATTATGCCAAGGAGTTCTCCTGCAGACACTCTTATCTAAGGCTGATCAATATGCCAAGGAGTTCTCCTTCAAACACTCTAATCTTAAGGCTGATCATTGCAGACACTCTAATCTCATTATGCCAAGGAGTTCTCCTGCAGACACTCTAATCTTAAGGCTGATCATTATGCCAAGGAGTTCTCCTGCAGACACTCTAATCTTAAGGCTGATCATTATGCCAAGGAGTTCTCCTGCAGACACTCTAATCTTAAGGCTGATCATTATGCCAAGGAGTTCTCCTGCAGACACTCTAATCTTAAGGCTGATCATTATGCCAAGGAGTTCTCCTTCAAACACTCTAATCTTAAGGCTGATCATTGCGCCAAGGAGTTCTCCTGCAGACACTCTAATCTTAAGGCTGATCATTACACCAAGGAGTTCTCCTGCAGACACTCTAATCTTAAGGCTGATCATTACGCCAAGGAGTTCTCCTGCAGACACTCCAATCTTAAGGCTGATCATTATACCAAGGATATCTTCTGCAGACATTCTAATCTCATGGCTGACCATAATGCCGGAGGATTTCTCCTACAGACACTCTATAATTTTAATGCTGAT
The DNA here is from genome assembly GCA_026936325.1 of Platynereis dumerilii. Taxonomy (NCBI): domain Eukaryota; kingdom Metazoa; phylum Annelida; class Polychaeta; order Phyllodocida; family Nereididae; genus Platynereis; species Platynereis dumerilii. The sequence continues at coordinate 6,974,799 of JAPTHN010000005.1, forward strand.
CATAATGCTTAGGAGGGTCATTCCACTGAAACGGTGCACTTTCTGACTTACAAAATGTGAAAAATCAATTTTTAGTTAGTAACAAAATCAAAACTTTGTTGAACTTCATACATTGTGTACTTTACCACCTCAGTGGTTGGCAAAATTTAGAAAAATTTGCAATTAATGTTTTTTTCTAATTTATGCGCGACGCGCTATACTTTGTGTCCTTCCTGTTACCAGATGATAAATGCTCATAAATTCTTCAGAACATCTAATTATGCAGTTCTAAAGTAGTCAGTATGTATAGAATTTGTTTAACTAATTATTCCAGCCAAGAGTTGTCAAAGAAATAAGCTTTATTTTTTCTTTTTTAATCAAAATTCTTCCCAAATGTAGCACTGAGTAGTTCTAAGGTATGGGATTTTAATGAAAAATTGTTAGAACACTGACAAAATTTTCTTTTTTTCACATTTTTAAATAGTGCACACCCAATAATATGATAAGGGTAATGCTCATTATTGAATATATCCTTTTACTTGAATAATTTGCAGTTTTTATCCAAGTAACAGGAATGACACTGAAGTATAAAGTGTAATACACATGTAACAGGAAGGACATCTCAGTTATTTCTTGACACATGTTTACAATGGAGATACATGTGAACAGTTAAAATGGAAGTTTCTCAAAAAGAACTAAACACAATGTACATCTTAGTGCATGATGCTGAAACTTTCCATCTCTTGACTGCTTAGGTTTGCTGGAAAAAAAAATTTAAAGGCTCCTTCTACGACCTACAATGCAAAATATAGTAGATCAGCCAAAAAGTTAGCCATCTATGAGATTGAAATGCACTGAAAACAAACACTAAATACACAATGGACAGGGCTTTTATTAAGAAATTACAATTCTTTGTTATTCAACCATTATAAAAATCGAAAACATCTTGTTGCCAAACTTTGGCGTCAATTTGAGTGTACCACATTGAAACAACACTTTGCCAAACTTTGGCATCAATTTTGCGAACAACATTAAGACAACATGTTTGCCAAACTTTGGCATCAATTTGAGCGAACTACATTAAGACAACATGTTTGCCAAACTTTGGCATCAACTTGAGTGAACTACATAAAGATAACATGTTTGCCAAACTTTGGCATCAATTTGAGCCAACTACATTAAGACAACATGTTTGCCAAACTGTGGCATCAATTTGATTGAACTACATTAAGACAACATGTTTGCCAAACTTTGGCATCAATTTTAGCTAACTACATTAAGACAACATGTTTGCCAAACTTTGTCATCAACTTGAGTGAACTACATTAAGATAACATGTTTGCCAAACTTTGGCATCAACTTGAGCGAACTACATTAAGACAACATGTTTGCCAAACTTTGGCATCAACTTGAGCGAACTACATTAAGATAACATGTTTGCCAAACTTTGGCATCAACTTGAGTGAACTACATTAAGACAACATGTTTGCCAAACTTTGGCATCGATTTGAGCGAACTACATTAAGACAACATGTTTGCCAAACTTTGGCATCAACTTGAGTGAACTACATTAAGACAACATGTTTGCCAAACTTTGGCATCAACTTGAGTGAACTACATTAAGACAACATGTTTGCCAAACTTTGGCATCAACTTGAGTGAACTACATTAAGACAACATGTTTGCCAAACTTTGGCATCAACTTGAGCAAACTACATTAAGATAACATGTTTGCCAAACTTTGGCATCAATTTGAGCGAACTACATTGAAACGACGTGTTGCCACACTTTGGCATCAATTTGAAAGTGCCTTGAATTTCGGCGGGTTACTGGAGTGGGAGGATCAATTAGTGTGACCACTCTTTCATATGGGTAATAACAAATATCAACTGGCCTAGGCCAGTAATATCTGTTGGGTCCTGTTGGGTGCATGCAGGACACCTGAATGTCAGTTTCATCACACTGTTTGATAATACCAGGGAATATGCCACCATCATACTTCACCAGTACATGTTGTCCAAAAAGATCGGGATTGGGGTTGGTGATGGGTCTCAGAATCGAATCAATCGATGGATGAACTCTGTTGTTGTCCAGAGAGGTTTGTGGATTGCTGGTCTCCTCTTCTACTTCTTGACTGTCTGTCGGAGGCTGAAGCAGCGCATCACCAAATGCAGCCTGAAAGAAGATATTATATTTGAGTTCATTACACATGTTATGTGGATGGATGGAGTTACAGTGTATTGCATCCCTTCTGCACAAAATTGGCTTAATAGGCAGACAGCAACCATATGGGTAATGAGGTGATGTGCATTTGTGACTGAAAATTAAACACCCTAGATACTGCAGGTCAATGTGGCATGTGCAACCACTGAACTGAGTCCCTGTCCATAAGCGAGAGGGTGAGAATTGAATGTAAATAGAACCTTCTCAGAATAAGTTCATGCCAAGGGTTAATGTGAAATACACAAGACAGACTTCCAAATCATGTTACAGTCATATGAATGAATAATCAAACATGCACAGATGCCAGACAAAATTCAGAATGGTATTTTAAATAATTCAGCTATATTATTATTCACTTGAAAATTGTTCATGCTGTGTATCAAACCCCACACCAAGAGTATTGCTCAGCCAATTTGAACATCTGGATGTTTCAACTAAAGTTTGCCATGTGGATATATATATATATTTACCTGAATTGTCAAGGAAGGCAAATGAATTGATGTTGGATTGAAGCATTGACATGATGGCTGGGCATGTCGCCAACAAAAGCAGCTCACAGGTCGAATGATCGCTTGGCTGTTGTTGAGAAGCACCTGATGGAGTGACATCGTACCTGGAAATAAGTAGAAAACTCTGCAATGTTTGCATTTATCATCAATGTTAAAGAAAAAAAAAAGAATCATCAATAGATTGCATGACTGGTTGATCAATGTTTACCTGGGATGGGCTTTACTTTTGTGAAGTCCAGCTTGGCCTCTGCCTCCTCAATGGCTTTGCTGTCCACCCAGAATAGTTTGATAGAAGACCTGTCCTTCAGTGCCTCATACACGTCGATTGGTGTTGCCAAGTCTTTCCCTTGTGCCACATATCGATCTGCGGAACGTTTTAGTGCTCCGCCCACCCCATCGGGAGCACCCTTCCCGTGCGAAGCCTCAAAGAAGTTCCAAGTCACGTTTTGGAAGCCTTTGGTGGGTGGAACACTTAGTGCCAAGGCAAAGTTTTTCTTTTGGCGATATTGTGATGTCGGGCCATCACTGAATATGTGGAGGTTTGTAATTTTTGATTCATTGTCAAACTCCCGCACCCAATCCCATAGAGGATTAAGAAAGGTCCAGATTGCAACTGGGTCATGGCGCATGCCATCAGAGAGTGTTGTGAAGGATTTTGGACCACTTCCTGGCAAATACAAGACACCTGTGTGCATGGTCACTTGCTTGTGTGATCCACCAAAATGCATGGCTTGAATTTCTCTTGAGAGCTTGCAATTGTAGTTCTCGGCGAAATCGATGTGAATCATGCATTCGTCATCTTTTAAGGTGGTCCGAAGTTCACGGTAAGCTTTGTATTGATGTTTGATATTATACAAATGCTTTCTGTATCGCTTCAGTGCTTCCTGAAACATCATCTTGATCTCTTCCACAGGCAAAGTTGATTTTTCCTTGCATGTGATTTGGTATCCATTCTCGTCCTTCTTCGTCACCCATTTCTCAATCGTGCCAGATGCGTCATCCTCAATAAACTTTGTCATGACCTCATTATCAATGGCTGGAACTTTGTCTTGGCATGCCTCACAATTTCCATACATGCAAGTCAGACTTTCTGCATCACATGTGATTTCGTCTGCCAACAAGTCCTTGTTGTTTTGTGAAATTAGTTTCAACGAAAACATCTTGTGTACCAAAAAGTCAAGATTCTCACAAGTTTTGCACAAGCATGTTTGGCGGTCTTGGATGGATGGGAATAACACCCAAAATGGCCTTAAGCCACAGAAAAGGCTGTATGACACCTTGATATCAGCTTCACTCTGAAATTTATGGTACAGATTCTTCAGACTGTCTCGAAGAACACGTCGCTGGCGTTTGTCCTTTTGCTTGGTTACTGTCTCCTTTACTCCAGTGGTCATTCTAGACACGTCATCACGGTCATAGAATTCTTGCACTTTTTTGCGAATAAGTACAAAGAACTTAGACGGCTGTTGCTGCTTCTCCTTCCTCACTTTCTTGGAGAACCCAAAGGCTGCTTCTACGCGTTTTGATGCTCTGTACGCTTTAACAATTTTACCACTGACTACTCTGCTTACTGCTCTCTTCTGCCTGATGGTCTTAGCCTCTTCATATCTTACTCTGATTTGTTTCTTCAAAATTTCAAGAAGTTCAACTGCCTTTTTTGCTTTAGTAGGAGATTTCATGATTTCTTTGGTATTTTTTTCAGGCGTTGACAGCATCTGATCTTCAAGTTTCTCAAGGATTGACTTTGTCCTTTGAAATTTTTTGCGATACTTTTCTTTGTCTTTTTCTAGTTTTCCAACTTTCATTTCCAGCCTTCTGACCTTTTTGTGAGTTTTGTTGTTTTCTAAGGGGCGCCTGCGTTTCCGACCCCTTCTTTCGGAACTGCTAGATTGCCCGGCATCAGTAGGTGAATTTGGTGGCGTGTCCATAACTATTCTGTTCTGTTTTGTCTTCTCTCGCTGTTTTCTTTTGGAAACTTTCCACCTCCTCCTCTGTTGCTTTTTCTGCCGACCAGTCATGGAGAGAACGCTCTTCTTCTTTCCGTCTTCTACATCTTGTCTGTATTTGTTTTTCTCCTTCTCCAGGTACAAGGCTCGCCTGACAGGGTCTGCATCTCGCCGCTGACGATACAGTCGCTGTTTCTCAGCATTGCTGACTTTCCCCATGATGTTTACACCTAAAAGGATAAAAATCAATTTTAATTGATCATACACTAACACCGTTAAACCAAATTTATGTCTTTTGTAGTTTCACTAGAGAATTATATCACTTTAAGATGAGAATTAGTCCTTCCTGTTACAGTTATGTCATTCCTGTTACCAAACATAGAGTAACAGGAGGGACAGTAACAGGAATGACATTTTACTTGTTTTCACCAAACAACTCTGTTCAGATATGTCCGTTTATCACCCAACCAGTTCTGAAGGCTCTTGATTCACAACAACAAAACAACATCTTAAAACAGTTTTTTTAAGCATAATAGTTTCTTGGAAATATTGGTAACAGTATGGACACTCATAAAAATCCCCCCTTACAAGGGACACAAAAAAATCAAAATTTTAAAGAAACTTACCATCAGACGTCTGCTTAGCACACACTGAAGAAAAGTACCAGGATGTAAAGCCCCCTTGTGGAAAAATTACGCGAATCAAGCATTCACTGTGACCCCTAGTGTATAACAACAGATGCGGTAACAGGAATGACGTCAAATCCATGGACATGCATAATTCAGCATTATTTCTTTATTTAAAAGCATATGTTAACAATAATATTGTACACATTGGTTGTTGACATATATTTCTTTCCTTTGCAGAGTAATTTAAATTGTGAAGTTCCCAATTTGCCATTATATTATTCAAGTAAAAAGACACTGAGCAGGTTGGGACAAGGGGAATTATGCAACTCCGCGACAGTAAAATGTGTTTAAATTAAATATCAAGAGAGCAGAGTTGATGATTTTTTGTGGTTATATTCTGCACTCATAATACTATTAGGTCTGTGAAATATGGCAGTTGATAATCGAAAGAAACCTATTTTTTAATCATCAAACTTTAATGGACACCAGGGTGCACCGTTTCAGTGGAATGACCCAGGAGTACTTTTGCAGACATTCTAATCTTCAGGCTCATCTTATGCCAAAGAGTTCTTCTGCAGACATTCTAATCTCATGGCTGATCATAATGCCGAAGGATTTGTCCTACAGACACTCTAATCCTCAGGCTGATCACTAGGCTATGCCAACTTGCCAAGTAGTTCTCCTGTACACACTTTAATCAGTACGTTTGTTTACCATTTTTTGACGACTCTCCTGCGTAGTCGTCCTGATAAGACGACCATAGATCATCGTCGTCTTATAGCCACGACCATTAATTGTGCAGCCCTTATCAGCCAGGTGTCAGCAGGGGTTACTTGATGCCCTCGCTACTTGGCCACTTCACACCCCCAGCAGTGTGCGACCCACCCTCCCCATGCAAGCCACCCCCTCCCATGCATGAACTGACTGCACCCTTCCCTCTCCCCTGGTCTCCTCGGGGTGCCTGGGCACTCCCTGTAGAGTTTTAATTGACCATGTAGTGTTCAAAGACTGCTTCCTCAGTTTTATCTTCATTCTGTTTGTATTATCAATTAAGAACTAAAATCCCTTGAAGAACTAATGCCCTGAATCCTATCAATCACCCATTAACACAGGTCAGGCTCCTCTGTAGCTTATCAGATCTCACTTACAAAGAGACAAATATCACCAACTATTGACATTCATAAATCTTTGCAATTGTGTCCTATATGGCATGTGTCCTACAGTGTATGGAAATTACCAGTAAATCCATGTAATCAATCAGTTCCATAGTAGCAGCAATTGTACACACATTTGTATTTCCAACAATTCTTTGTGATTATTCAACAAATGGATTTGAACCTCTTTGCAAAAGTCACAGAATTTGTTTTATACTTTTAAATCCATGATGCATATTTAAGTCTTTAGAGATTTGGAATATAAAGACAAAATGTCGGTCAGTCAGTCAGTCAGTCATTCAGTCAGTCAGTCAGTCAGTCAGTCAGTCAGTCAGTCGGTCAGTCAGTCAGTCAGTCGGTCAGTCAGTCAGTCAGTCAGTCAGTCAGTCAGTCAGTCAGTCAGTCAGTCTATCTATCTATCTATCTATCTATATATCTATCTATCTAATCTATTTATCACATACAATGTGACACACCAAGATCCATCTGCTCTAGGTCTGGAAACTCAGCTGTCTACATCTGCTCGTGACTTTTGTGCTCATAGCTTACATAATTATACAACACCACCAGCACCCAGCCTGCTGGCAAAAATACCAATAACAACAACAATTTCTTAATCCGGCCATCATCACAAGGATGAAAAACGTTATAATTATCTTTAAAAGAGTTAATATGATTTAAATCACTTAAAGTGCTCAGCAAACTTGTACTTGAATTCTTTTGCATCCTACCACTCGACCAACTCACCCCCCCCCCTCCAGATGGATAATTAAAGTAGATTAGAAGGATAGAAAGATAGATTAGTGGGAAAGACTAGATAGATAGATAGATAGATAGATAGATAGATAGATAGATAGATAGATAGATAGATAGATAGATAGATAGATAGACATGAATAAATTCATTGTCTTCCTGTTCAGTATGTGATCAGCTCAATCGGACATAATTATGAAAGGCTATGTTGCACGTCATGCTGTTTAAATTGTTCGCCTGATTGGGACTCATTGCTGTATTCTTCTCAATGTGCCATTTTTTCTATTTTTTTTTTACATTTGTAGCTTGAGTGAATGTTAGGTTATCCCATTCACTGGCACAGAATATAATGTAGTAGAGGTATTGTCATGGATCCATATTGGCCGGATGAAAAGAAAAAGTCGTGGTCCTCGCACGACTCATAGCTCTTGCAGCTTGTCAAGATGCCCACTTGGCTCACCCTGCCAAGACAACTTGCATGGGAGGATGACTTGGCTCTGCATTGGCTGGCTGCTGAGTCAATTAATACCGTATTTACTCAAATAGAAGTCCAGTTTCAAATAAAAGTCTGTGTCATTTAGAAGCCGGGACCAGGTAGGGACACAGAATAAAATACAGCCTATAATTATACAGGCCTATCTCAAATACACATGGGATCAGCTACTATATACTGCACTAGTTGAATGTCTTGCATGCTGCCCAGGTGTTTTCATGTATACAAGGTTTACAGTGGCGTATTTAGGGGGGGCATGGTGCCATGACCCCCCCCCAGGCCAAAAATTAACATGTAAAAGATAGGAAGTGCCGCCTATTTGCCCCATGTTATCCCCCCCCCCTCAGGCCAATTCTAGATACGCCCCTGAAGATTTACGTTCATGTGTACTCATCATGTTTTTTCTAGACTGTACTTTTTTGTTACTTGCTCCTTTGGACAAGAAAGTACATAATATATATATACATAGTACTGCCTGCCCTTGCATACCAAGGTGTTATTTAATTTTAAACAATACACGCTGGTCTAAATTACAGTCTCTTTCTAAACGAGAAAATACGGGCTATTCTGAGATGGTTATCAGGCTAAATCAGCTGCTGACTTTCACCCTCATCACTGACATGCCAGTCGTGTTTGAAAGCTCACACTGAATGCGTCGTGGCCTGATGGTAACACCTTTTTTCTCTTCACAAAATCCTAAATTGCACAAAATCTACTTGAATTTTCACCAGATTTAGCATGAAGCATCTTTCCATCATCAATCACATAACTGGATTTTTTAATCTGGTCAATTGTTGTTACGTCACTTGGCCACAAAGGAGAAATCAAATACAAACACAAATTCACTAGTGTCATGGTATTATGGTAACAGGGTGGTAGGTTGTAGCCTACTGACAAATCTTGAGATAGTTAACAGCTGTTTACCCCTCTGATACATTGTATGGGATGTGAACCAAGCAGATAACCAAAGGGGGGGGGAGGAGTTGTCATTTGTTGACAAAATGGCACAGATGCCACAACTGCAATGCATATACCCACATATTGATACATATATAGGCCCGCAAATGTAATTTTTTTAACTGAGCCACGCAGCCCTTTGCATCATCATAATTGGACAAATCATCATTAAAACTTCAGTCTTCCTGCGTTTCAATGCATAATGATGCATCCTGATGCATAGGCTTCACATATGTTGGCATAAGACCGCATTTGGACTGCGTTTCTTGACATAGGCCTGCAACTGACTTGCATTGCATTGCATATATATATATATAAGACCAAACCGCAGCCTTAATGCGTTAAAATTAAACATGCTTCATTTTTTGGGACTCCTATAGTAATTGTACACGTTTCATTGCATTGCATTGCCTTATGTTGCCTTGTATTGCATAATTGTTACGTATTTCACAACTGTTAGATCATCCTTTTCCCATATTTAATAAATTCAAGTTGGCCGATTAATTATAACACCACTCCTAAAAAGCTGTTTGCTTAATGATCCACAACTCTATGACGGACTCGTTCTAGATGGATAGATGGATAGATAGATAGATAGATAGATGGATGCTATCATAGATGGATAGATACAGTGTAGATAGATATAGGGTAATGTTCTTTGAGTCGGACACTTAGAGGGTGTTACCTTGAGTCGGACACTTTTTTTTGGGGCTGTATTGACCAGTTGAGAGCGCCCTATGTATTTAGTACCAATCTTTAGCTTACGACTTCCTTTATCTGTTCAGAAAGTATCAGCATAATACTAACAAATAAAGTGGGGTTTTCATGGCCCTATAAATGGGGTAAAAACCCCGCTTTTCTCTCACTTTTGTGTCAGAAATTTGTGAATTTTAGTGGAATTTTGTCTGGTTTCAGGCATCTTTTGCTGGCCAATGGTATTGATTTGACTTCAGTTTCTTTGTCATTCACCAATGAGTAAGCTTAACCTCTTCTGTGCTCTAATATGGGCTTTTTTAATTGAAAGGAAGACTCTAAAGCACCTATGTCATTGATGTCATGTTTGTAGAACACAAGTGTCCGACTCAAAGATGCCCCATGTCTTTATTTCAGAAATTTAACCACTAATTTAGTTCTTGTGTTCTGTAAAATTGGAGGCACTGTTTCAGCTCAATTGATTGAGTGAGATGGTTGCACAAGTTGATTGAGCTAACATAGATTAATTTTTTAAGCTGAGATAACTCAAAATACCGAAACTGAGATAGCTAAAAATATTAAGCTATGCTGACTAAGGTATTCAAGCTGAGAAACCCAAAACAATGAGCTGTGTTGACTTACAGCTCAAAATATTGAGTTTTGTTGACTTATTGATCCAAGTTGACACAACTCAAAATTTTGAGCTGTGTTGACTTATTTTTTGGTTGCTTTTGAATTATATTTGTGTGATCTGTCTTATAAAGTTATATATGAATGTGGACTGTAATCCCAAAATATTGTTAGATCTCTCAACGGGATCCACCTGATCAAGTGTGCTTCATTTTGGCACATCAAGGACAGGCCCAAGATGCATTCAACAAAGACCATTGCATCACAAGGAGATTTAAAAATTAATTTCAAGATTGTGAATAAATCCCAATGGCCTGTGGCTCATCTGAGTTGGGATACAGTGCTAGAAGCCTATATTTGAACAGACTCTGACTTGGAAATGTTGGTTGGCGTGTGTGAAAGCATGCATCTAATTACGACATTCGTTCATGCACCTCCAGGATGCCATTAATTTTGACACTCTCTTTACTTGCACTGACTCCCCCTACTCCTCTCAGTGAGCCAATGGATTTCGGAGGGAGGCACAGCCATTAAATCATCAGCCTCATTTGCAATCTACCCTTTTCGCACCCTTTAGCCTAAGAAGTATACTGTGGTCCTAACCTATCAGGTGTTCAGTGTATGACCTGAATAGCATCCTGTTCTAAAAGGGCCTGATTTCAAATATTTTAAAAGACACTGTTTGTGTGTGTGATATATATCTGCCTGTCAAATGCGCTGTAAACTATCTTAATACACACAAGTTAAAAAACATGGTAAGACAGGTCGCAGATGGCTAAATATTAGATAACCGATAGATAATATAGATAGATAACAGATAGATGGATAGATCTATAATAGATAACAAGTAGATAGGGAGACAGATATATAGATAGATAGATGGATAGATAGATAGATTGAAAGATAGATAGATAGATAGATAGATAGATAGATAGATAGATTTGGAAGCAGTAGGTACACAGAGGTAGACACATTGGGAGGGTCACTTTAAAGTGCCTTGTGCACGTTATGTTCACACATATAGATCATCAAGCTACCTTAGAAGGTTCTTCTGTCAAATAATTAATTTTGCCCGATCTTTTTTAGGATTTCGATTTATATATGCCTGTTAATGCGAACAATAATTATGAGGATAGAATGGTCATGTGCAGTGAGGTCTGACTACACTAGCGTCCTTCAATTGACTCAAACTCCTATCCTCCCTTCAATCCAGATCATCATTGAGAGGGATAGAGCAGAGTTTCAAAATATCCAGTGGTCCATCCTCACTTCTAACTGTAAGCTTGCTGAGCCTACCCTGACCACATGATACACTTTTTTGTGGCACTTATTGGCAGGGTGAGTGTTAACGAACCCTGCAATGGGAGGATGCATTGGTCCGTCATTGGGTAAAGGACCTTTTAAGTTTCTTTCATACAGAACTGTACTATCGGACCTGCATATATATACACAATTCCGCATGCTTGTTTTTGGTTTGAAACAGACACACTTTCTTTCTGCCTACAGCTCGAATATAATCATTTTTAGCCACATAAATTTGACTTGAAATTGTTATGCCTAAGGTCAGAATGTGTTTGAATCGATATATGGGTTTATTTAGCAACTATACTTCAATATTTGGCAAAACATAAAAGTTTCTAGTGTATGCCTTGACTGTAATCCCCTGTCCATTGCTTTCCCCAGATTTATTAATACTGGCAACTGCCATCCGGCCATATATCATGAACATGCTCTTTCCAACATGTTTCCTAAGACAACATTTTCATTCTTTACATTGAAAATGCCTGCCTGATTGCCATTTGTCTTGCATATCCTCTATCACAGGTAACTGCTAGTGATTCAATGTTATTTTAATGTGAGGTGCTTGTTGATAGGTCTCATGAAAGAGAGTTCAGATTGATGAGAGTATAATTGAAAACCCTGTGTTTCTTGGATAAATAGAAGTGGTTCCCTATTCCTTTAACTAAAAGTTTTGGGTTGAAAATCCTTAATTTAGCCAAACTTTAGGTAATCAAACTGTTTTTCTTCATCCAAATTTTTATTTGGCTTGAGGTCACAGAGTGCAAGACATTCTTTCAGCACTGTTATGAAAACGTGAAGAAATCATGTGGCAGGTTTATTTTTGTTCCAAAAGCGGCCACTAGGTGTCACTACTGTAATTTAGAAAAGGGCAGCTGGATAAAGGCCAGTCAGTGTTACATCTTCTGCTGAGTTAGCCTGGCCATGGAGTTACAACTGTCATGCCCTGGCTTATGTAAAGGGGATGACATATCTGAATTGTATAGGCCCATGTCGTGCTATATTAAAGTATATAACAATTCTGTTATATTCCACAATTCAGTTGTAGGCCTAATTTGTACAAGTTAGCATATACCGTACACAAAAGCTTAACTCAATGGTTTTGTAGGGGGTAATAGTTTCCCTTCCATGGAAATTTCCACTGCCCATCTTTATTTCACCCCAAAATACTGATATCCCATCAACTGATAAACTTGTGAGACCAAGAGATAGTTACAGACGAGACACTCCACTGGCTCGAGTTCATAAACAACCCCCCCCCCCAATTCCCTTTGAGGTATCTGATGAGGATTAATTGTCATATATAGGCTGATTAAAAGGATATCGTTCTCAGAACTTTTATGGAAGAGGGTCTCTCTCTGAAGCTCTCTTAATTTGCATGATGTTGAGCTTCCATGAAATTTCTTCACAATTAAGAGATAAATGCATAGGTTATTGTCAGAAATATAGGTAGAGGTTGTGGTACTTGTAAATTTGGACAAATTAAATAATCAGTTATTTGTTGAAACAGTGAGTTTTTAGGGAATATTAACTAAGGTGAGTTGACAGCACCCGAATATATTTGCTTGGTGAAAAGTATCAACTGTCATGGTCATTTTTTGTCCACTCTTTCAAAATAGAAAATACACTCATGCAACCTTGGCTAAATTTGTCACTGGCACTGTTGAAGAGTTTCAATGAAAAAAAGATATAAAAAAGATGAAAAAAGAATTGAAAATACACAATTACTTGGTAATGTATAGATAGATAGATAGATAGATAGATAGATAGTATAGATAGATAGATAGATAGATAGATAGATAGATAGATAGATAGATAGATAGATCTATAGATAGATAGATAGATAGATAGATAGATAGATATAATGTTAGATCTACAGATATATTTGCTGGGTGAGACCATCAACAAGTTTGTTTACTTCCTCCCTTATTTTCTTGTTGACAAAATATGGCATGGCCTGAAGTCTAAATATCCCTAGAGGCTTTTGAAGATATCTCACATTTTCAATTATTTAGGCCGAGAAAACCCCTGTCCCCATTCACCCCTCACTTTTGGGTGAATAGCGACAGACTCGTATTTCCACAAGCTCTATATATGTATACTTCCTATATTGTCTAGATGGTTGATTGATATTTGTACACTAGAGAACATGTTTAAAATGCCAAAAATGTATATTGAATAAATATGAAAGTCTATTTTCTGTAAAATAAGGATTATTTTAAAAAATTGATAAATTACTAAGAAATATCAAAAACTGCAGTTTTCTGAAAATTTTACTAATGATAACTGATTCTGGACTAAATCTACTGCAGATGAAACTAATTACGAAAAAATTCCACCTGAAAATCATGACAAGAACCCAGGGGTTCAAAATGGAGGTGGTGTAGTGTCCTAAGTTGAAGTTCATATGCCCCGATATTGACTATTTCCCTGATATGAGTGCCAGTACCAGGTGTTGTTGATATATTGTGTGCTAAATTTCAGAATTTTACAAATAATCCATTTTCAAGCCACAAAATGACCATGTGGCAGATGCGATATGGAAAAAGAATACATTCCATAAAAGAACTTGAAAAGAGCTTTAATATGATGCATGGAAATGTGTGTGATCTGCCAGGCAAAACCTCCTTTTTGTGGAAGGAGATGCACATTCATTTATTATTATAAAGCATTTTGGTGAATATGATATGATAAACAATGAGAAGACTGGGAATCTTAGAGTAAGACATACTGTATCCACTAATAGAATTCACTGTCTCAGTATGGAACACTGGATAGTGGATATAGGTATAACAGTTACCTACATCCATTAAAATCCAATGGGCTCTGACACTGGCTCTGCAAAACTGAGTTCCAACACAAAATTTACACTAAAGTATACATGGCTGTAAAAGTTACTAATATGTTTTTAAAACTAAAATAATTTTTGAGGTTACTAATTTATTCATTACCGTTAATTTGTGAGAAATCAAAATTTAAGAAAAATATCAGAAATCCCAATATTTTTTTGGTTTTTATGAAAACTTCAAAGGATTTGACCACCAAATGAGTTTAGTCATTTAAAGAGGTATAACTTAGACACCTAAATGCAAAATTTCAGGTCTATCTCCAAAATCGACAGAATCATGGAGCATTGAAAAAATAACATTTTTTTCAAATTTTTGCTGAATTTGCTCTTACTAATTTTTCTAAGAGCAGTAAGACCTCCAAAAGGCACATTTAGAGTATTTAACGCATAATATGGCAGATTTTCATGTTCATAGGTACAATTGTTTCGGAGTCCTGTTCCGGAAAGGAAAAAAAATTATTATTTTTAATTTCCAATATTTTACAAAAACTGTACCAATTGCTTAAATATGAACACTGAAAGACACATACATTCTACAAGACCCATTCATGTGCCAAATATCATATATACAAGTGCAATAGTTTAGGCACAGTGGCCAATACACAATGTGTGATGCTGCCCGTAGTGGATTCAAGCAAGATAAAAACGAAGTCACGGCCAAATAACAATATACCGGCTATTCATTCCCATGTCAGATGCTTGCTCTATAATCAAGCTAAGGTGCATTCTTGATTCCATACTTCTCCAAACAAAATTGCCAAGTCAGGGCTCAAAAGACATTCGAAAATGCTCAAATTTCAAATTTCCCGCCAAAACTTTCCATTTTGTCAAAGTAACTGCATAAATGGAGATGTGTACACACACCTCCATTAAAAATGAGTTTTAAATGAAAATTAGGTGGTTTTTTTTTGGGTTATTTCTGGAGGACTTGTCTTTTAACGTAGGGGAGAGCCCACCGGACACATGAACGACATATTTAACCATGCTGCACCTGTTACCATGGATCTATAACTTAACCCCTTATAGCTCTATGCTGTTACTAATCACAATTCTTCTCTGACGCTTCCTTTTGGGTATGACTCTCTGAAATAAGGTGTTTTGTTTTCAATTTGAATTGTGAGCTGTACATTACATTCATATCATTTCTAGTGTATTTTCTGATGTCTCACTGTGCCCGCCCCCTACCCCCCCCCTCAAAATGTATCACTGTGCCCAACAGAGCCTTCTTTATAAAATTTTGGATTCCTGAGGTCTGCATAGTGCATACCTGTATAATGGATCATCGTCGCGCTAAATTAAGACAAATAAATAAGGTTTGAGTCACTAGCAATAGATTTGCATTATCCAGTTTTTCTTGGGAATCACAACAAAAAGTCATTTAGAAATTCCACTCACTGTGTGCCAAAGGAAATCTACATACTTTTCTCACAATATAGCTAATAATGATTATAACAATGCTGAAACAATATTATATAATATAATGATTTAAACATGTAGGCCTATAAACATGTAGGCCTATTACAGATAGCGTTTTAAATTTAAATATTTATTATGTTATGTAATCCTTTTTTTTTAGGTGCTTGTTTGCAAGTGCACCTTTATTGCTGGAAGAAAGTTGCAAAGCCTGTCATCATCACTTTAGAGGTCGCACTGTTTCAGGAGGAAAGTTACACATTGTAGATAGATAGATAGATAGATAGATAGATAGATAGACAGATAGATAGATAGATAGATAGATAGATAGACAGATAGATAGATAGATAGATAGATGGATAGATGGATAGATAGATAGATAGATAGATAGATAGATAGATAGATAGAGTGCTTCCACACTATTTTATAACTTAACAATACATACATGTATGCTCTGTAGGCTGACAATCGATTGCTTTTTTCAGGGGTGATCTTTCTTTTCATGGAAATTTCCACTAGGAGCTACTAGGCTATCTCTTGAATATTAATATCTTCACTAATAAAATGTGATTGCTCATCAACTAACATACATGTGAGACATTCCAGTGTCTCAATATCAGAGACCCCCTGAGGTGACTTCTGTGAGGTCTTTGAAGAGGGTCAATTGGGGAATAGGCTGATTACAAGGATGTCTTGCTTAGAACTTTAAGACAAAGTGGGGCTTCTTTTGAGTTCAGGAAAGTTAAGCATCCATATAGATAAAATTCTACATAGTTCAATATAGTTCAACATACCCAGAACAGAAGTTAATTAACAAAGGTGGATGTATATGAAGAAGAGCAGATAGAAATACATAAAGAAAGGTAAATAGAAAACGAAAGACCTGAAAAAGATTGATAATTTGATAGAAAGAGAGAAAAAGATATCTTTATGAAGGCAAACGGAAATATGACAGGAAGGAAGGCAAATTTAGAAATATGGAATTTAAAAAAGGGAAAAATAGAAGTTAAGGGAAAAATAGAAGTTAGGGAAAGAGAAATAGATTGGAGAAAGAAAAGCAGATTGCAAATGGATAGAAGGAAAATAGGACAGACAGAGAGAAATAAAGAAGGATGGAAAGAAAGATAGGGTGGATAGACAGAATAGAAAGGAAATCCAGATTGTGGGAAAGACTGAATAGAATGAAAAGCGAGAAAAATAGTCTTTAAAAAATGCAGATAGAAAGATCAAGTGGACGAGAGATAGTTAAGAAAGAAAGAGAGAAGATAATCTTGATAAAATAAAAAGCAGACAGAGAGATAAGGAGAGAGATTGAGAGGAAGAAAAATCAAAGAAAAAGGGGGATTGCTTGGAAGATTTTCAATAGAATGAGGAAGAGAAGAAGGGAGTAAGGAACAACACACTGGATCTGGCCATGATAGTTACCAGATAACTGTCATGATTTGGCTAGCTGCTGCTGTTGCTGTGGCTATCAATGCAGAAAGACATTTGAAAGTCACGCCAAAAACAAACGTTTTACTTGAGTAAATAATAAATTTATGGTCATGGAAGTGCACAAGTTTTTCAAAGCAAGATGAAATTATGTTGAGACTGTATTGTAAGTTTCAATGTGGGTTGGTGAAACCGTGCGACTTCCTATGTGTTGACAAGCTTTCTTAGATATCCTCTCACAATAAAGGTTCGATTGCTGGCAGCAAGCACCTCTAACATCCAAAAGTGGGGCAAGGTGGGGGAAATCCGGCCCTCTTTTGACATATATTCATCTCTGTAACTCTCATATCTGTGAAAAACATACATTAAAATGTATGAAATGGTGGGATGCACGCATCTGAAAACTTGCATGTTTTAATCTCACACGTTTTAGACAATCTTACCATTAATTCATGGACCACCACTCCGTCTTTCCCAGCGAAAGTATAGGCTGTTCATCCACAAAAACTTGCATGCAACATTGTCTTACCCCCTACAAGGACATAGGCTGGCAACATTGTGTTACCCCCTACTAAAGGACATAGGCTGGGTTTTTATCAAAGACAGTATATCTGTACACTGTCTTTGGTTTTATGTTAAAAATGTAAACCTAAACTTTTACCCCCCTCCTATACTATATACTCCAATATCATGGGTAAATCAGTGCTCAGTCTCAGGGGCCGGATTTTCCCCACAAGTGCCCCTTTGAAGCTCAATGAGAGATAACAAGAAAATATTTGCCTCATAAGCAAATGCCGCTCATCAGTCAAAAGCAGATTCTGAAGGATATTTAACCCTTTTTTGAAGGATAATTATAAAAAGTTATGTCTGTGACATTATCAATATTCCATTAACCCTGCCAAAAATCTCAACTTCATCTCATTTGAATGATTATCACTATGAAGTGATGAACATTTCAAGGCATACAAGAGCAACTTACAAGGCAAATTATATGTTCAAATGTGTTTAACATCAAATTAAATCAGAGGGGTCGGATTTGCCCCATGAACAAGGGCCCGAATTGCCCAGAACATCCATTGACGATTTGCATACAAAAACAAAATCTGGGCAAACAACAGACTTATGAATGTACAAGCTGTGGTTTACTTGATTTGGGATCGACAAACCCCTGAAGCCTGACTTGGGGCTGGATCACTGCTACACCCCCCAAAGGACTTTGAGAAGTACAAATCCAAGAGATTAAAATAACACATTTTGACTTTACCTTTCTTGTGTTTCGTACTTTAAAGTGTCCTTTTTATAAACAATAATTTGAAAAACTAAACAATGAGGTCATTACTATTAGATTATGAAAATACTAAATTGTTTGTTTTGTCATAGAAAACAACAAAGGTGGACTTCATTTTTTTTAAAAACTTTTTCCGGACAGAACTGGGGTGTCTTGTTAAGGGGTTAATGTTTCAATCCTCTGATGCAATGTATCATTGAAACAGAAAATGCTAAGATTTTCTAGATATCTCGGCACTTATATCAGCATGCATGCCATGCACCCAGATTTACAGTCACTCACCTCATTAACTTTCATTCTTCAAAAATTGTAATTGACTTATCTCGGACATGTTTTGTGTAATATTGTGAGTACATACTGTGTCTGATACAGTTCACTCTGTATTCAACCAAAATAACATAATTATGTTGGCTGGGCAGGCCTATTGTGATGCACCAGATTATAAATCCTGTGTGTGACTCTGTACACCAAATCCTGCTAAAACTACACACTGCATGTATCTTTTCCTTTGCAGTATGCTTTCTTATGAGTTGTGACACACTAAAAGCTCTTTTCAATTATGACAGATCTCTATAACTTCTACATTGAGTATTTGGTGATTTAATAAATTTATATAGACCTCCACCACGTCGCACAGCGTCAATCTTTACTCTACAGGTTTGATTGATTGATTGATTTATTTGGTCTACTTGAAAATTACAAATAGGACCCTGGATGGCACAATAAAGTTAGAAACTTATTTCCATTGTGGTCCAGTGGTAACAGGCATTAATTGGTAATAACATTATAGTTTTTATAGTATTGATAGAACAGGTATATTATTTGTGCGGAGATATGGTACAGGTGCAGATGATATTTTTTGCTTTAATACTATCAATAAAGTAAGAAATCGAGTGTGAAATCAAGTGTGATCTTGTTTTAAGGTAGGTTTTTACGGCTCGTTTGAATGTTAATTTTGGTTGAGTAAGTTTAACAGTGTTAGGGAGGTCATTCCAGGCTAATGCACCTACAATTGAAAAGTTGGACTTAGCAAGACCTTTAGTTCTTTGGACGATGAAAGAATTTTGGTTGGATCGGGTCAAATAGCGATTTCTGTTGAGGATGAAGTTGATAGATTGATTCATAGATGGATTGATTGAATAATAGCAAAGGCAGTGTATCTATAGATACACTGTGGTAATAGACAGATAGATACATCTACAGACAGCTACATGTACTTATATACACACATAGGCCAACACATAGGGCCTACATATGTATATTATGGCAGGTTGGAAGACCTACATACATATATATGCACTCTCTTGAGTGTTTGTTCTTGTTCATGATAGATTTATCCAATTCTATCCCATAGTAATACACAATATCTGATTTATATCTTTATGACTCTCTTTTCAATGTGCACCCTGTTAGCTGACCGTCGGTAGTAAATGCACTATTTGATATTGGCTTTGCA
Organism: Platynereis dumerilii; assembly: GCA_026936325.1. Classification (NCBI taxonomy): domain Eukaryota; kingdom Metazoa; phylum Annelida; class Polychaeta; order Phyllodocida; family Nereididae; genus Platynereis; species Platynereis dumerilii. Next base: position 6,994,500 of record JAPTHN010000005.1, read on the forward strand.
TTTCAGAGAATTGATCTGTGCATGTATGTACGTATTTCATCCCGCCATCTATCTATCTATCTATCCATCCATCTATCGATCTATCCATCCATCTATCGATCTATCTACCTGACCACTTATCTATGCTTATGTCTTTATATTTGACTATGTATTTTACTATCCAGACTATATATTTACCCATCTATCTATGTAGCAAGCTGACCATTTATCTACATCTATTAATCTGACCATCTATATATGTCCATCAATCTCCCAGGCACAACTGATCATCGTTTACATCACTAGCTTTTATTTCCCTACAGCAGTTGTGCTCATCTAACTGGCAACTGCACATTACCAGGTAATAGCCACCACAGGCATTTCAATCATTTACCAACACAGCTCTATGGCCTGCATGATTGGGAAAGTCTGGGCGATTCCCTTGAATCAGCCACCCTGCACCCCATTGGAATAACATTATGCAGGGTGGTCGATTCAGGGGACTTTCCCACCTTGGTGTATCTGTACCACTGGTAGTGGTCTAGTGCAGAACTGTTTTGAACAATTGTGATGCCTTTGATAGCCACATAAACACCTTTCACTGCATATTGTCATATTCTTGAAAAAAAAAAAAGATCTGCTAGCTGTAGTACTGCTGTACCAAGGCCAAATAATTGAGATTGAGATTAATCTTTAAAAACAAAATGCAGGGGTATCTCTCTTATATTTACTCCATCTTTTATTTTTTCTTTCTTTCTTTCTTCCTGTCCTATAACCTTTTTTTCTTTCCTACAACTCATTCTGGCAGTAAAATGGTAAATGTCTTTCTACAATACCCATGCCAGACTGTTATCAATCTGGGTCCTTATCATTTTGCCATTATCTTAATTTGGTCAAATGTCAAGTTCTTGTGATGAGCACCCTCCTGTTGGAGGATAGTGAAGAGCCCTGCCATTGTAGATTGGCTCCTCTCTGAGGTCCCTGTTGGTGGTCACATTAATGTACAGGGGGGACACAGATAGAGCAGCTGATTTGAGTGAAAATTAATATTCAATAGACAGGTTGTGGAAATTTCCATTCAAGAAAGATAGACATATACGAGAGGTGTTCAACTTATTTTGACAAAAAGCTTTAGAGGCCACCAAATAGAGAAATTTAGCCGCTTTTAGCTGAAATTGCTGTGAGTGATCCAAGTGCTGCTCATGCATGTCATATCACCCAATTATCTCAGAAGCATAGGAATGGTGATTAATTGCATGTTATGTGGAAGGAGTGACACAACACCTTTTGGGTAGGGGTTTTACTGCCTCAAGCATACTGTATAGTGTCATGTAGGATGATTATTGCATTTCTTTAAGCTATTAAAATGTTCATTGTGAACTACTGCACAAAGAGAAAAAATTGGATGTCACCCTCGTAAGTGATGTCAAAAATGAATTCCCCTGGCCATGGTTCACAACCAAATCTGGGGTGATAAACAAAATGAGATCAGTGACAAAGTTATTTGATCTGCTTATTCATGCAAAGCTGGCACAGAATTCGGAATTTCCGGTAACAAACTAACAACACAAAAGGTGAATACAATTTTATACATGACTTCAGAAAGTATACCAATCAATGAGTGGTTTTTAGCATCAAAGTTAGAAGCTTGAAAAGTTTAAAAAAAATAAGTATCAAATTCATGCTTGAATTGTTTTGCAATTTAAAACAGAAAAAGTAACAGTCACCTCCAGACATTGAAATAGGATAGCCCAACACCTGGTTAGCCTAAATCTAAAATATATATATATATATAACTCAGAAAGAGTCTTCCTAAATTCTTTCCAGTGTCCCGGTCCTCCCAGATTACTTGGGCAGTAACCAAATGAATGAATGAAGGTGTTCATCTTATTTTGACAAAAAGTTCATACTAACACAGAAATTTACAAAAAAATGTTACCTTTTTACTGGATGAGTACAGAAATGGTTAACTATAGGTCTTGTCAATGTAAGACATACGTTTCAAATGTTTGGATCAGTTTGTTAAATTTTATTAAATTTTTCCTGAGATAGACCCCCCCCCCATCAGTTTTGAGAGCAATATTTAACTCGGCCAGTGATAGTGGTACATGGTTACAATTGTATCTGCAGATTCTTTTTAGTACAACCAATTTTATTTTCGAACTTCTTCAGAGGGTCTTTGGTTGATAGGTATTCATTCAGTTTGTTACTACCCAAGTGATCCAGGACACTTCAAATGAATAACATGAGAGACATTCCACTGTCAAGTTCACACAAACTTCATAGAAACCCTGAAGTGACCCCTTTTTGATTGTGTTAACTACTAAAGAGGGTTAATTATGGAACAAGTGCTTGAAACTTCCAAAAAATTCTCCAGTCTGTGATCAGGGATAATGGGCTTCCATGAATTTTTTTATCAGATAAATGTATCATATAATAAGTGCAGTATATTCCTCAATTAACGGCCAAAAATTGGAAAAAAATTGATGGCCAAAACCCAATGTTGTTTCATATGCATATATCATAAAGGGAGCAGTCACTTCGTGTGAATTTGACAATTACACTAATGAACATGATTGCCCCCCCCCTCGCTAAAACATTGACTTTCAGCATGGATCTATAACTTAACCCCTTATAGCTCTATGCTTTCAGCATGTGTGTACCATATGATTATTTATATGCTAAGGAATTAAAGTTGTACAAGTTAGCCCAAGAACTAAATGTATGTTAATTCACAAAATAGTCATAGGCCTATACAAATCAGATATGACAACCCCTTATTGATTAGCCAGGGTAACTTAGCAGGAAGTGGGGAACCAGTGCTGCCCAAAAGTTTCCACAGAAGATAACACCAACCAACCCTTGTCCCACCTGTGCCATTTTGTCAACCCATGACATCTCCCTCCCTGGTCAGCTACCTCCCCCCCTCCCTGGTCAGCTGCATTGAGTGCCATTCCCTTCATATCTGACATCAAAGGGGTTAACTATATCTGAAGATTTGCCCACAGTGTGTTTATGGTGTTACCATATTGCCACGACTTATTCAGCGTGAGCATCAGAACACGACGTGCAGACGGCTGGCAGTGTGAAAGTCAGCTGATACAGTTGATAGGACCAGGACATTTCTTCTACAACCATACATTTCTTCTACAACCATACATGATGTTAAACAGAGCCAGTTCATGAGTCAATAACACGTCAAATTCACAGGAGACTCCAATGCTTGAATTCTGGCATTTCAATTTTAAAGAAATTAAACAACAAAACACCATTAAATATGCAAACATTTTACAATATATTGGTTGCATATGTTTCATTAACTATCAACAAATTATGTAAGAGTCTAAATTGCTGTCTGATAGTAAACACTAAAACAGTCACCCCTGCATTGCTATGGCTTTGTTGATCTCAGTCATGTAACATCAACATGTTAACATAATAGATTCAAATTTAACATTTATTAAATTTGACATCTGCCCGAGTAATTTGTATCTATCTATCTATCTATCTATCTATCTATCTATCTATCTATCACTATTCATATGTCCTTCACCGGGTTAGTCTTTGTCATTACAGTCACGAAAATTTAAGTGCCTGTTTTCTTACAGATGATTTCATATTTGTAGATTAAAGGACTGAATGTGATATTTTTTTCTGGGACATGTTATCCTATGGGGAAAAGTGATGTCATAATTCTTTTGATGTCACTTTTCCCTATTGAATACATGTCCCAGAAAAAAAAGTCACGTTCAGTCCTTATGTCTACAAATATGAAATCTGTAACATCTGACCAGCAGATCTTTCAAATACTCCCCTTCATATTCTCTTCTCCTCTTGCATATCTTCAGTACATTCTTCACGGATATTATACATACTAGTTGCTTTTTTTTAATGCTGAGTCTGCACATTCCATGCTGAAACATCAGAGGGAATGCACACGCGACTCTGATTGGTAGTTATATAACAACCATGCATGATTACATAACCTAGGTCATAGGCAATCAAGCTCAGCGGAGATCATGTTGTACAAATGATCAACTTTTTGTTGTGTCAACAAATAAAACAAAAACATAAATAAACAGATAAGCACATGTCCCTAGAATATATTTTTTTCATTCAGAACTAGTTCCTAAAGTGTAATCTGGATTTACACCTTTGTGTGGGCATTCGCCAAGTGTATAGCCTATGGAATACATTATTTTCTTTACCATTGTTGTTTGTCTATCCATGACAGTTACCAGTGATATCTAGTTACTGTCATGGTCAATCTGATACTTCAAAAGCCACACAAATCTCATTTGCCAAATATAATACTCAGATGCTAGACAATGTAAATATTTGAAAAACAAGTAGAATAAAATATTTGAAAAACGTTATTTTAATTTTCCCTACTAGTTCAATTTCTTCTTATGTTTTTTTGCCAATGTGTCTATAGATAAACATTAAACAATAATTGTATGTTTAGCTGTATGGTCAAGCTTGAAACACCAGAAAGGTAAAACAAAGACAGATGGATGGATGATTGGGGCTTTACGTCCTTATTTATGCACTGGGTAGGCTAATTAGGACAGGAGGAGGACACGGCAATGAGGTGAAGGAAGATTGAAACAGCCGTCCAAAAACAAAGACAGAAAATTGGCCTACAGTGTTAAATGATTTGCACAACTTACACTAATATTAGAGTCATATCCCCTCTTTGATGTCATAATTATAATGCTGTGTTCTGGTGTTACATAGTAGGAAACATAAATTAAAAAAAATCAGACTATGTTTTTATGGTCCAAAAACCATTTTGGCTGATGCAAAAGTGCTGATAAATTCAATTGCCATTGAGGGACAGGTATTGTTTTTGGAAAAGTTGTGAAGATCAATTGCATTGAACTCTATCTATCTATCTATCTATCTATCTATCTATCTTCTAATCTATCTTTCTTTTGTGGCTTTCTTTCCTGGCTTTCTTTTCTGGCTTTCTTTCCTGGCACTCATTCCTGGCTTTCCTTTCCATCCATACTTCCTTTCTCTCCAACCAGGGGCCACCCTTTCTTAAAGTGAAAAATTGTTTGCCTAACATTCAGACTAAACTAGCCTTCAGGAATCATACTATTAATTCACGGACCCCTTACGCTACTCCAACCAAACTACTGATTTCCCAGCCATGAAACTTTGCAAGCATCTTCTTACAACTGCCTGCAATGTCCTTAGCCAGGTTTGGTGCTTCAATCTTATCAAAATCATAATACTCTCCTGAAAACAGCCCCCCCCCCCCACCAACTTCATGGCCTGGCTAAGGCTGCCTTCACGGGTATAATGCTAGTAATATCAAATGCCTCTTAAACTCTAAAACAGAAAAGGGGGAAGAGCTTGCCTCAATGTACCTGTCGGTCAACAACAGTTGCTCCCTCTGGTTAGGGGGGGGTGATAATTCCAAAATGTTTGTGTGCGCACTTTTTTGTGTCACCTGGACCTAGTTAGGCAACACGGTTGCCTCCGTTTGTCAATATAAGCCGAAAACCCATATGTACGGAGCCGTTGAAGGTTGACGCATGGAAATAATATCGAAAATAACCCAAAAAAATCATATCTCAAGAACTATTGGTCATAGAGACTTGTGAATAGGCTCAAATTAACCGGAATACCCACTTTTATATCAGTGTTTCATAGTAACTATAGGCTTAAGTGCAATATCTTTTTAGTTATTGGACAAAAACTGTCTTTTTTACTCTTTTCCATCAGTATACAGGTATAAATTCGCGTTGCAGGCCGTTAGAACTTGAATAATTGCAAAAATTCATCAATCTTTGTTTACATTACTAAATGCAATAGACAGTTCTATTCCATATCATTGATACTGCATCAAACTATACAAAGTTGTTGTGTACATTGTATAGATAATGCCTAAATTAATTTGATCAGCGAGATATTTTTATTTACTTATTACAATATCATTAATATTTAGTTTCATATAATTGCATGGTACTCTGTGTGGATTAATTTATGTAGCTTTCCTAAGAGTCTGTAGGTTTACTGACAAGTTTTTGACAAGCTTATAAAACAAGTAACACTCACATTACAATAATTCTTTCTTCACATGTGAGACAGCAGTAATTGCATGAAATTAGCTTGAAGAGTATAAAATTAATATATATTGTATAAACTGTACTTGTGCCATTTCGAGATAAATAATGAATCTCTTAATACTAACAGTTCAATACTGGAAAAAGATGCTCCTGATGAACAAGTTACTCTCAAATTGAGTATTAATCATATCCATTTGTTTAGCTATGCACTCTTTTTAGTAATCGTATATATTACAACGTCAAAGAATAAAACAGGATTTTTCAAGAAGAGAAACAAGAAGATGAGACAGGATCTAATCATTTTTTGTCACAAATATGACAGAACAAAACAATTTACAATGTACTGACTGTGTCTGACATCTTAATGCACAAAATTAGTATCATGAATATTGGCCGATACCCTAAGAAATTGGGTTTGCATGTACATGTAGCTTGGAAATAAGGTAGGCTTTTTCTCTGAGGAGAGAATGATTAAGCTGAAATCTACCTCTGCCAAGTGACCTTGCACCAATCCCCGGGACTTCTTAAAAGATACAGTTTTCCCCCAAATACTTTCTTTCTTTCCTTCTCCAACACCCCCTTGCTTAATTGTTTGGTGCATGCCTTGTCTTTAGTGACATTGAATTTTCAAGGATCTTTTTGAACTGCTGTGTTGATAGCATTGTTCATCTGATTTTACCAAGTGACTTCGACCATGAAGATTAAGAACAGTTAAACCAAGAAAAGCAAAAGTTACACAGACAATAAGTGACAAATGATGACCAGGAATAGTCTTACTTGGGAGAACAAGTCATTCAATTTTTTGTTCAGAAAAAAATTCAGGCATGAAACTGGAACCTGAGAATATTTCCTCTCTCAAAAGTTACCAATGCATGTCAAGACAAGGATTTGGCCAAACTCTCTCAATACATGCACCCTAACTGGAGGCTTTCTCCTACTGAAAGAGAATGTATCAATTGGGTTTAAGGAAACTGTATCTGAAGATTATAGTGAACAAAATGGCCTTGATGCTGAAAGGTCTGGATGCTCTATCAATGACAAGCTGAACAGAGAGGCAAAAACCAGCAAGAAACAACCGGCGAAGTACTACTTCTAATTTCCTAAATCAGTTATTTTGTTGAACTTTTAAGATGCTCAACTTGGTTGAGAGTGGTTTGATGCCAAAGCTGAGTTGGAAAAGTATGCATTGTTGAAAAATAGAGATGTTAACAATCTTTGTAAAGAAGCAGAAACTTTATTGGTCAGGTTAGGCCCTTTATTAGGGAAATGAAGTCTATAAAAAAAATGGCTACACAGTAAAGAGAAAAATGTTACACATAATTATAAATAAAATGTAATGCAAAGTGCCAGAAATACAAAATTCTCAATTCCTAAAACTAGTGACATGTTTCCACTGAAGATGGCATAAGTATAAAAGCGTTCTTTATTGGGAACTACATATTTCTGCTTACCAAAATTATGGGTTAAAAATTAAGATCTGACTTAGTATCTGAATATCTGATTCATCATCACCATCAACAATAGGTCATGATTCACAAGTCTCATTGGACACTTAAGACTAACACATTAACAACTTATATTTGATAATGCTGCTTCAGTTTGCAAAACTTTCAGTGTCCTCTTGATAAAAAAAAACACAACAAAAAAGTAAAATTTCCAAATATAGTGAAATGCGCTGCCCCCAGGAAACTCATTTAATTTTCTAATATACAAATGGGTAAACAAAATAAGGTCTACATTTCTTCACCAAACACAGACTTACTTTAAAATATGAGAAAATGACTGAAGACAAATAAAGCCCGAGTCATTGAAGTGCTGACGAGGATAAAACCCGAACACATGCATCACTAGGTTATATAATAGAGAGAAAGATAGACACTGTGACACATAGAAAGACTTAACATTTTAGGATGACACTTAAATTTTAGTGGTTGAGGCTTGAAGCAAGTGGAACATAGATTTTCTTAAGCTGACTTCCTTCAAATCAGGCCCATAACGTTCCAAAAAATCGAAAATATAAGGTTTTTGCTCAAAATTAAGGTTTTTTGGCTTTATCTTAAAAAATAAGTCAGATAGGCATATATTTACTATGGAAGACAAATATAAACTCAGGGATTGCGAATAATTTGAGCCTATTTTGAAGTCTGTATGTGCACTGGTTCCCGAGATACGGCATTTTCGGGTAATTTTGCCGTTGTTGCAAAAGGCGTTATCTTCAATGCCTCCGTACATATGGGTTTTTAAAACCAAATAATACAATTAAATCATCATTGGGTTCCTTTTGACCTATATTTTCATATTCAATGCGCACAGACATGATTTTCTGACATTTTCAAAATAACACCCCCCCCTACTCTGGTGGCTGAGGGAGACTCAGGCAGAGGGCCTCAATGAAGGAGGGGGGGGGGCTCCAGGTCCAAGCAGGGGGCTGTATGGAGTGCACTCAGTGAACCCTGGCAATCAGAGAACTATCTTTAGTGATTAGAGACATATGTTTTACTTAGTTTTTGTCCTAGGACAGTCTAGTTTTCAATGTCATGATGAGATTCTTGCATATAACTCTATTTATAGGACGAGTTGACTCCTTTGTCACTTCTGAGATGATGGCAGGGCTTCACTCGTGTATTTATGCAGTTACTAGGCAACATAATATGAAATGTATTTTACAAGTGAGTTTTGGTAAAGTTTTGTATAAACACAGTTTCAGATATCTATTATGGCACTAACATACTTAACAATAAAAAATATCATGAATAAAAATTATGTTGATGGAGCACAATGGTATTGCTAAGAGAAAATGATTACTTGCTAGACATTGGCTCCATGATATGTGTCAGAATGTGTGAGTGATATGAAAAAAAAAAAAGGTGTTTGATTTGGAGATTCTGATCACAAAAAGCATGCATGGTTGCATAAATCAAAGACTTGCAGTGTAGACAGGTAGAGCTGCTCGAGTGAGATAATACAAGACAAACAATGATTATTGAGGCGTTAATATGGAAAAGCAGGATCTTATAACTCTAATAGTCTATGGCAAAAGGAAATCTTTCGATTAGCTGCAAAAGCATAACTGCACAGTGAAAATAATTTGCTCTACAGGGGGTGTTCAAGCTTTGAAGAGGGGGGAGCTTGTTTATGGGAAACATAGGTCTTGCTTATATACCGGCAAATCCCAACCAGGGAAATGGCTCAAATTCAAATTTGGACATAAGCAAGTGCTGATTGTAATTATGAAGGATAATGTGTGGGAGGGGTTTAAAGTTTGATTGACAGTTCTTACTTGCCAATGAATACCAGTGGTCAGGATGGTGGGGATGGGGAAGGGGAGGGGGCTGGGTCACCCCATTGTGTGAGTCCATGCTCATTAGATACATATACAGGGACCATGTCACATGGATTATAATGGAATAGGGAATATTCCCGTGGCTGATAGTCCAGCTATGGATTATTAAGTTCTTTTTCATTTTGTAAAAACTAGGAATTTACCATGGTTTCTTATAAATTGCCGGTGAGTGGAATTAAACTAATAGGCATGAACATTGTTTGCAGACTCCTTCATTGTATTGGCCATAATGTGATTTTTTTTGTGTCATCGATTAGAAGTAGGTCCTGAGATGTCAATATGTTTTGGCATGGCAGGCTGACATATTCTGGATAGGACAAAAAATTCACTCTGTATTTTCATAGACAAGACTTGAGTGAAATTTCCAATTAATTTTGTTCTTGAAAGATGATGAGCTTTCAATGTGAACTGCCTTATCTTGGATTGATGCCACCCCTCGGTCCAGCTGTTGCTGTTTAGTGTGACAGGCAGGGAGGGCTCTTTGGGGTTTGTGCTCTCAGTCTGGGACAATCAAGCTGCTCTACCCCCCTCAATTGGGACCCCCTCCCCCTGTCTTGAGGAGGTCGACCACACTCACCTCTGGCGTGAAATTAGTAAACTACTAAAAACTCTTGTACCAAGACCATCCAATGTAGTCGTCTGATACTGGTAACACCAGTGTCCAAGTGACAATGTGGCCCCATATTACCACGGGGCACATAACCACAGATTGATTCTAAAATTCTGATAAAATCAGATTAGAAGCTTCAAGCCACCTGTGATCTTGGTGTCAAGTATCAAATTTATTGCTGCACCCCCCTGCTTGCTATTGGCAGTTATGGCCTGCCAGAGCTGACTGAGGGGGTCGTGCTGATAAGGTCACGTCGTCTTAAATAGAGGACCTATAGAGGACCTGTCGTCTTATCTTGGGGACCACGCTAGAGTCGTCAAAAAATGGTAAACAAACGTACTGTTAATGCCAAGGAGTTCTCCTGCAAATTTATCGCTTGATAATGACTAATAACCATGAAAAAGACAACTAAATCACAATTTTCAGATATGAAATGTCATGTTGTAAAACATCAGTTTCAGTACATTGGCATAATTATGTACATACCATTATCAAATCAATGCCTACAAAAATAACAATAACATAAATAACATACACTTTTGCATGCAATATTTGCAACATTATTCAACATTTTTAAAACATTTAATGTGAGAACACACAACATAAGTTTGTTTTTCTTGTATTATATAAATATAAATATAATCTATCAGCAGTAAATTACTATTTTGTGCTGTGAATTGTATCAAGTGAACTTTTCAAAAATAACCATTAGGCCTATTCATTGTAGATTGTTATCTGTAAATCGTTTCTAATTGATTATTAATATTTAATACATAGAAATTGCACATGTACACAACTGAAAAAATATAACAAACAAGGTAATACTAAAGTACATAACATCAGAACTGCACCATATTTAATTCTCTTCATTTTGACATTGAGCATATAATAACAAGAATCCATGGATTCAAGACCAGGCTATATACATTCAGATTCCATTTTGTGGCATAACTATTGGAGCCTGGTCAATTATATAAAATTAAGATGGATTTTCAAGAATTAATGACATCACAATTTACCAGTAATGATCATAGGCCTAATGACATGCTTTTGATGACATGATATTTGGTTTTGGAGAAACATTTCAACATTTGTGCATCTGTAAACAATAATTTTAGGCCTATAAACAATTAACTCACATTCATATCACCTGTTCTCGTTTAGGCCGGACTTTTTAATTTTCAGCTTCTCGGATCAACCGACTCATCAGATGCTGTCCCTGTGGACAAATAAGATTTAAGATTGAGTAATTTTGAGTTTACCCACAATTAACATAAAACTGACATTATTAAAAACTTGAAATTACACATATTTCTACTACCACCCAACCCTACCAAAAGTGCATGCCTCCGAGAAGCTAAAGATCAATTATGTCTGGCCTTAACTCTAAATTTTAATTATTAGCCTCACAACAACGCAGTTCTTCAAATAATTCATGGGTCTGCCAAATTTAAAGTGACATAGGGAGATGAAGAATGTTTAAAAAGAACCTCTAAAAAAAAAACGAGCATACACAAGTCGAAAGTGGACGTGTTCTTGATACAGCACAAGAGATGATCAATTTCACTCTACATGGTCGCAAAATTTATTTTTGGTGTGCACCAAAATCAGAGCGCCATGCTAGTATAATATTTTAGCTCTAGCTAACAGACTAGAATCAATTGTACTCGTGCTAAAAGTCGCTAATGACACTTAAGGAATTTCATTATTGTAGTGAACTTTTAAGGTCAGACACAGTAGGAAAAGAAACATGCAGGGGAAACTTCCTCCCTGTGCCACTTTGATGTTATAATTAATACAACATAATTTGACGTAATATATCAACAAAATAAGGAGATAATCATATATACCGCATTTGCTCGATTAGAAGACCCCTACCCTGATGATAGCCTATCTGATTAAGAACACCTTTTTTGTTAGATGGACTCTATTATTTTCGTGATTAAGGACATGAAAATATTCTACAAGGAATGTTTAAGTAAACTCTGAAATTGCTGCTTATTCAGCTAGCATGATTGAATTAGTGGGGCACTTATTTATTAGGAAAATTGTCTACCCAGGGCTTCTATTCCAGATGGGCCTCTATTAATTTAGAGGGGGGGGGGGGTCTTCAATCGAGCGAATGAGCATTAAACAGTAATTATGAATTCTCCCTGCTGTGCATCGCTGTCATGTGGGTGGCGAGTCTTGCGTTTTGGCTGAACCCTTTACCACAAAGTGAACAAACGTATGGTTTCTCACCAGTGTGTGTTCTCATGTGGCTTACTTTATTGCCGAGTTGCGTGAACTTTTTACCGCAAACTTCACATCCGTACGGTTTCTCTCCGCGGTGTGTCCGCATATGAACGCTCAATCCTCCGCTGAAACTGTACTTCTTCCCACAGATGGCGCACGCGTATGGCTTGTTGTCGCTGTGCACCACCAGGTGTGCTGTGAGAGACTTCTTTTGGCGGAACTTTTTCCCACACTCGGAACATTTGTGCGGGCGGTCGTCGAAACTGAAGAGGGACGAGTCGTCCAACTGCGATCTCGAGCGTTTAGCCGGAGAATGTTCAAGGTCGTCGTCAGAACAAGAATCCGACAATCCCTGTTCTTCGTGTACAGCCATGTGTAAATCAAGATGGTCGTCCTTGCTTAAGTCATCTTCACATTCTGTGCTTGTGTATTCCTTCGGAAGCTCATGAGGTATCCTTGAGTTTTCAGTGCCGTTTATTTCCATCATTTCAACCACAGAAGGTACGTATGGCTTCTCTCCACTGTCACTGGGGGCGTGGGTTCTCGTATGAACCTCACACTCCCTCTTGTGGGTGAATGTGATACTACAAACGGAACATCTGTAAGTTTGCTTCGACAAATTCTCACCATTATGAGTTTTCATATGGTTTGATAGGGCACTTTTTAATCCGAACGAATCGCCACAAAAGTCACATTCAAATGGTTTCTTTCCGCTATGTGTGATCATGTGACTGTACAGAAGACTTTCTTGGCTGAATTCTTGTTTACAAATAGAACATCGGTATGGCTTCTGGCCCTTATGTGTTTTCGCATGATCTTCAAGTTGTCTCTTCAGACTGAATTTCTCGCCACACGTCGAACATCCGTATGGTTTCTCTCCGCCGTGAGTCCGCAAGTGATTCGAGAGGCTGCTCTTTTTATCGAAGGTATCACCGCAAATCGAACATCCGTGCGGTTTGTCTAAACTATGGGTTATCATATGGTAGTGAAGATGACTTTCTTGGGTGAATTCTTGTTTGCAAATGGAACATCTATACATCTCCCCTCCGCTTTTTGTACTCGTGCGATCATTAAGATCATTATCTTGACTGGATTTTGCACCAGGAATTGAGGATTTGATTGGTTTCTCTTCAATGTGTATGCTTGCTTGACCATTTAGATCCTCTTCTTGATGGAGTTTCTCATCACAAATCTTGGATTCAACTGCTTTCTCTGCAGTTTTCGTACTTGGGTCATCAGTTAGACTATTTTCTTGACTGAACTTGGCACCAAGAATTGCTAATTCAAGCGACTTCTCTTCAGTTTGGGTACTTGTGTGACCATTAAGAACATTTTCTTGATTGAATTTTTCAACAAGAATTGGCAATTCAATTGGTTTCTCTTCAATTTGTGTACTTGTGTGACCATCAAGAACATTTTCTTGACTGAATTTTGCACTAAGATTTGAGAATATGAGTGGTTCGTCTTCACTGTTTGCACTTGTGCGACTATTACCCTCATTTTCCTGGCCGGATTTCTCATTGCAAATCAAATTTTCATGTGGATTCTCATCACTGACTGTATTCATCAGATCATCAAGGTCATTTTCTTGACTGAATTTCTCACTAAGAATTGAGAATTCAAGTGGTTTTTCTGTGATGTGCGACATAACAGGATCAAGTTGATTGTCTTGACTGAATTTCGCTCCACAATTTGAATTTTCATGCGGTTTCTCTTCAATGAGCGTACTCATCATTTCATCAAGGTCATTTTCTTGACTGAATTTCTCAACACTTATTGAATTTTCATGCGGCTTCTCTGCAGCGAGTATACTTCCGAGGTTTTCAAGACTGATTTCTTGACTAAATTTCTCCTCACTTTGTGAACTTGTGTGATTGTTAAGATGATTTTCTTGACCCAATTTCGCACCACAAATCAACTCCAGTGTCTCTTCGCTCTTTGCAATCAAGGGCTCAAGATTACTTTCTTGACTGAATTTCGTACCACTAATTGAGGAGTTATGTGGTTTCTCTTCCCTGTGTGTAGTTATGCGATCGTTAAGATCTTCTTCTTGCTTGATCTTGTCAACAGAAATCAAATTGTCATATGAATTCCCTGCACTTTGTATACTCGTGTGATCATTACGATCATCTTGAATGGATCTCACACCACTGATCAAAATTTTACGCGGTTTCTTTCGACGGTGTGTGGTCATGTGATCATTTAGTTCGTTTTCTTTGCTGAAGATGGCACCACAAGCCATACATTCGTGAGGTTTCTCTTGAATGTGTTTAGTCAAGTGATCGTCGAGAAGACTTTTCAAGTGGAATTTCTCACCGCAAATCAGACACCCGTGTACTTTCTCGACGAATGTGTTATGCGTCCGCATGTGGTTGGAGAGTCCGCTCTTCTTATCAAAAGTGTCCCCGCAGATAGAACATTTGTGAGGTTTCTGTCCACGGTGGGTCATCATATGATGGTAGAGAAGAGTTTCTTGCAGGAATTTCTGTTTGCAAATCGTGCATTTAAATAGCTTCTCTTTAATGTGCATTCTTTCGTGATCGTTAAGTTGACTCTTCAGGCTGAACATTTCGCCACAGGCCAAACATCCGTATGGTTTCGCTTCATCGTGGGTTCTCCTATGGTTGGAAAGGCCGCATCTCGTACTGAAAGTATCTCCACAAATTGAACAGGCGTGTGGTTTATCACCACTATGCGTTATCATGTGACTATAAAGAAGACTTTCCGTGCTGAACTTCTCTCGACAAATCGTACATGTATACGGCTTCTCCCCTTTGTGTGTTTTCAAGTGGTCATCGAGAAATCTTTTAAGATTGAACTTTCTCTTACAAATAAAACATTCGTGCGGTTGCTGCTCTCCGTAATTGTGAGTTCTCATGTGGTTCGAAAGGCAACTCTTTTTATCGAAGGTGTCGCCACAAGTCGAACATTCATAAGGTTTATTTCCACGAGGTGTCGCCACAGGGTTTGACAGAAGACTTAACAGATTGAGGTTGTTTTGTTTGTCAACAGAACCTCCATCTGGCTTTTCGCCAATGTTTTGTTTGTTAATAGAACCTCCAGGTGGCTGTTCTCTGACATTTTGTTTGTCAACAGAACCACCAGGTGGCTGTTCTCTGAAATTTTGTTTGTTAATAGAACCTCCAGGTGGCTGCTCTCTGACATTTTGTTTGTTAAAAGAACCTCCAGGTGGCTTTTCTCCAATATTTTGTTTGCTGACATAACCACCAGGTGGCTTTTCTCCGACGTGCTTCTTTGCATGCTCGTGGAGATCTTTTTTCAGAGTGAATTTTTCACCACATTTAGGACATTCGTGCGGTTTGTATCCTCTGTGAGTCGTCCTCAAGTGATTTGCGAGGCTATTCTTTTGAGCGAAGGTATCCCCACAAACGGAGCATTTGTGCGGCTCTCCTTCACTGTGCGTTCGTAAGTGGTTCGAAATGCCGATCTTATGACTAAAGGTGTCGCCACAAATGTAACATTTGTACGGCTCATCTCCGCGGTGTTTTTTCATGTGCTCCGCCAGGGCATCTTTCTGATTGAAAGTTTCGCCACAAATGGAACACGTGTCACTATGAATTCTCATGTGGTTAGAGAGTCCGTTTTTTAGCCCGAAAGTAACGCCACAAATGCCACATTCGTGTGGTTTGTCCCTACGGTGTACTTTCATGTGGGCCGCAAGGCCGTTTTTAAGATCGAAGATGTCTCCACATATCGCACACTCGTATGATTTTTCTTTATCGTGCTTTTTCATGTGAACACTCAACTGTCTTTTCAGATTGAATTTCTCTCCACACTCCGAACATCCATATGGCTTCACAGCACTGTGCATTGATCTCATGTGATTCGAGAAGCCGACCATTTCATTGAAAGTATCACCACACACAGAACATCCATACGATGTCTCTACGGTGTGTGTTATCATGTGATAATTAAGCTGACCCTCCTGGGTGAATCTCTCGTGGCAAAAAGAACATTCGTACGGCTTCTCGACATTGCTAGAACGTCCAGGTTGCTTATCTTGATAATTTTCATCATTATCACATTCCTGGGGTTCAATCACAATACAGTTCTGTGATTCAGTTTTTATATCCAACAGAATTTCACTTTCTGCCATGCTTAAATCGATATATGTTCAGAACAACATTATAATGAATGAAAGTCTCTGGTAAAATGTCACCATATCAGAGTCTAAAGTATAGTCACTGGTCTAATACGGATTTCATTATTCTATGTTTGAATAATCCATGTTTAGTCTTTTATAATTTTAATCCATTCAGTGATGTGTAGTATTTATGACACATTCAGTAACATCGAATCCAACTGCAAAAAGATCCGAAGGATTGTTTCGCTTCCAATGGACTTCCTCCTTGATCCTCAAGACATAATTCTCTGAAAAAAAAAAACAACTCTTTTTATTATTGAAATAAACATGATTATAATTGTGTCAGTGTTTGAGGACAAGACCAGCCTCGAGGCCATATTTTCAAGGCCTTGGCACCAGATGACCAATTGTCGTTCTTGGATTAGGTCTCGGGTGCCATTTGCTCGTGATGGGGGCCTCAAGGCCACGTTTTGATGGCCTCAGCTCAGTCTCAAAAGGCCCACGCCTCGGTCTCAGCCTTGAATGTCCCAGCCTTAACTACAACACAGAGTGAGTGAGTTGGTGTTTTATGTCTCATCAGCACCTGATTGGGCTATTTAGAAATGACCACAACACTGAATAGTATCATAGCCAAATTCTGGTTGCCCAGACCTTGAATCAAAGCCGCAAATCATGAATTCTTAATGGATCTGGGCATGCTATAATGCTATATATATACATCAATCTTCATGTTTTCAATCTACTAATGCTTTTTATCAGCGCGAAGCCCATACTCTTCCTAAAGAAATTTTGCCATACAGCCTCATCAATATCTTAATTTGCAAAGATTTTGGTGGCCAATCACAGCCAACAAACCAGAACCGCAAGCGGCTTCAATGCTCGTCTGTTGATGTGAAATCTATCAATGTGTGCCAGATTATCACCCACAAGCCAATACCTAATTTCATAATCCTAAGCGATATTTTAAGGTTACCACGGGCAGTTCAAGAATGAAGAAAGATGGCTGCCAAAATGACCACAATCTTGGATTTATCGACATTTTCGTTATCCGTGCCCACAGGCCAATACCTGTACCAATTACTCTAAAAGGAATATTGAGAGCACAATGGGCAGTTCAAGAAATGAAGAAAGATGGCTGCCAAAATGGCCACCATCTTGGATTTCTCGACATATTCCTGATCCATACCCACAGGCCAATACCTGTACCGAAATTTCATAACTGTAAGTGAAATATTAAGGTCACAATGGGCAGTTCAAGAATGAAGAAAGATGGCAGCCATCTTGGATTTCTCTGCATGTTCCTGATCATACCCATAGCTCCATACTTCTACCAAATTTCATACTCTAAGTGGAAAACTAAGGCCACAAATGGACAATAGGGCCCACCTAGACCACCAAGATGAATAATGACAATTTAAAGAAAAAATGCGATAACGCGGGTGCGCGAATGTCTAACTATCATGTCTGGATCCGCCACTGTTGTAAACTTGACAATCACTTAATACTTTAATCGCAGAATCATTTTGCTTTATAGTGGTCTGCATGCCATTCACTCGTACTTTCAGATACAATATTCCCATATATATTCTTCCACAACTTCAGAGCTCGCAAAACCCAACACCTTCCTTTTCAGTGAATGCCTCCATGCAAATTTCTGCTGTCTCCCATCAGTCCCATGCCATACACAGGAAGGGGGTGCAGGGGGGTGGGGGTCTTCCTTTCCATAATCTTAAACTAGATGAAGCATATGATAAGGGACTGTCTGGTGCATGGAATGCTGTCCCACAGGGACGAAATGTCGGCCAAATATGTGAAGTGAAATGTACAGACTCTTATCCAACCCTGACTCCTATCCAACCCTGACTCCTATCTACCCGACTCCTATCCCCTGACTCGCCTCCGACTCCTATCCACCCCGACTCCTAACCATCCCCGACACCTAACCATTCCCGCCACCTAGCCATTCCCGACTCCTATCCGCCCCAGACTCCTATCCATCCCCGACTCCTATCCCCCCGACTCCTATCCACCCCCGACTCCTATCCATCCCCGACTCCTATCCACCCCCAACTCCTATCCATCCCCGACTCCTATCCACACCCGACTCCTATTCACTCCCGACTCCTATCCACTCCCGACTTCTATCCACTCCCGACTCCTATCTGCCCCAGACTCCTATCCGCTCCCGACTCCTATCCACCCCAGACTCCTATCCGCCCTAGACTCCTATCCGCCCAAGACTCCTATCCGCCCAAGACTCCTATCCGCTCCTGACTCCTATCCACTCCCGACTCCTATCCACCCCAGACTCCTATCCGCCCTAGACTCCTATCCGCCCCAGACTCCTATCCACTCCTATCCACCCCTGACTCCTATCCACCCCCCCACTCCTATCCACCCCCCCACTCCCATCCACCAACTTTCATCCACCCAATTCTATCCCAACATCTATCCAACCACTTCTATCCAACCAGTGTCGTTGATGTCCATCCCTGACTCCTATCCACCCCCGACTCCTATCCACCCCCGACTCCTATTCACCAACTCCCACCCAATTCTATCCACCCAACTTCTATCCATCCAACTTCTATCCATCCAACTTCTATCTGCCCAACTTCTATCAACCCACTTCCAACCAACCAGTGAGTCATTGATGTAGTTCACATACAATCCACCAGATGGCTAGCCATGATGTGGCTGCTCATAGGGTAAGCGCCAATATTTCTCCATGTTTACCGAGAAATCTTCAGTCGGCAAGCGGTAGGCTTGCTGTGTGGACATGCAGCGAAGAGGGGAGCGAATTTGTGAAATAAATGCAAAATAACAGGGAAAATACTTTGCAAACGTATGCAAGTAGGTACAGGAACCTAAGTTAGGCTACATTTATGAAACTTATATGACATTTGGTGAAGTAAGCAATGCCACTTTGACAGAAATGGCTGGACAAAATCTATGATCTACAACATGACAGCCTCACCACAGAGTCGGTCCTATATATACATATAGGCCGACAATTCCATTTTTCCTATCTACTGGGAAATTCTAGTTCAAGGAAAATGCATGGACTGCCATAGGCTTTTATAATGGCTAAGTCAAATGTAAGAGTAATGCAAGACCTTCAAATATTGTGAGCAATTTCCTTTGGATACAAATGCTTAACAAGTATCCATGGATTCAAAACCGGCCTTTGGCGATTGTATATTCAGGATTGAAATCATCAGTGCTGGGCACTTCCGCAAACACTTCCGCAAACCACAACCTCCGCAATTTGCCAATTTGCGGAAAAGCCAGTTGCCAATTTGCGGAACTGGCTTTTCGTTTGTAGTTTGCATTTTGCACTGATTGCCAATCAAATTTGCGCTTTGTATTTGCGGAATGAACTTGCGCAAAATGCAAACTATCAAACTGCATTACCTTTGGCCAGATAGAGAATATATAAGCAACTGCACATCAATCTTTGGATCATATTGTATTCCCACTTTGATTCATCATTACAATGCTTCCACAAGTTTGGCAAGCTTAAGATTCCATCAGAATAGTGTGGCACAGAAGGCAATTTCATTTGGTGTACCTTGGAGCTTCATAATACCTTCAGACAAAAAATAAAAATACTTTTTAAAAAGGTCAAGTTAAGGTATGGTATAGATGGCGCCACATGTAGTATGCTAGCATCAATACAGCATCAACACGGGGGATAATCATAAAGCGTTCTACTTGAGGGTAAGCGTTCTTGTTGAGTTGTGGACACGTTCTAATGGAGTGCTGATGAGTAAGTGCCAGAATCCTAGAAAAGACGAAGAAATGTTAGACTAAGGAACATTTTGTCAATACCCTGGAGTAATGGATATTCTAGATGAAGCACAACATGAAGCACAGGCCGCACAGCAGTCAGACATAATTAATGTACCTGCCACAAGGCTTTATTTGATATATAGGGCATTATATATATATTATTTAAACTATTTGTGTCTGTAGCAACACTTAAAGTCAAGACATTTTATTTTGGCAGTAAGTTTTTAGCCAATAAAAGAATACATGATTAAGTCTGAGGTTTAATTTTTGGTTTATCGGGGTGAGTACACCATGACCAAGCATGATTTGGACTAAATTTATGTCCTCTGACCCCCCAGCTCCATCATGCAGGCACTCACAATGCTAAATTACTGCTGCTCTTCAGCACATTTAGAGCTATTTTTAGCCTTCTGTTGTGACATCATCAGCATTGTTGGCTCTATGACATCACTGAAACAATGGTGACGTCACAACAGCAGTAATAGAAGCAGTAGAAGAAAATGGCTTCTTGAGCTGTTTTGACAGCAATGTTATTCTAATGGGACTACCTCAAAACCAGGACTACAACCCCGGGGGGGGGGGGGTACTCACTATGAAAGGGTGTATATAGAGGCGCCGCTGGATGGTACTGGTTTTTTGGCCTTCTAGGATTAAAATGGTCTTGGTTTTTTGGGATTTCAGATTAATTTGGTTGCCCTTTTTGCACCCCCAACATGTTTGGTACCGTTAGAATCAGCTTGAAAAGGCGATTTCAATGGTATAAAAATCATAAAGATTAAATTGGTTGTGGATATTTTTTACAAAAAGATTAAAATGGTTTGTGGTTTTGGTCGGTTTCCGGATTAAAATGGTTCTGGTTTTCAAAATCGCGGTGGGGCATCCCTACCCAAAAGTCCGCGAAGTACCCCCCCGGGACTACAACATGCCAATACTTCCAAATGTTTATGAAACTGTTTGGTCAAGGTGTCAGGAACAGGAGGAGACAAGTATTTTTGTCAAGAGCAAGGTATGTTTTTAATAATCAGCCACAAACTTACTGCCAAAATAAAATGTCTTGACTTTAGGCCTATTTATCGCGATTATGGTTTGCGTTTGTCTTTGCGTTTGCGTTTGCACCAGCTATTGTCAAATCTCAAAAAGTTTGCGGATTTGCGTTTGTGGAAGTTGTGGATCAAGTTTGCTGATTTGCGTTTGTGGAAGTCCAATTTTGTTTGCGTTGCCCAGCACTGGAAATCATGAAGAGGGTGATTTATATTACATGCATTGTTTTGTATTGAGCAGTGATTGCCAGACTGATAGTGTTTGCTGCAAGCCATAAAAACTTTGTGGGGAACCCCTTAGCAAATGCCTATACCAAATTTCAGAACTGTAAGTGAACTACTAAAGTCACAGTGGGCAATTCAAAACATTGGTGGCCATTTTGGCAGCCATCTTGGACTTTTCCAAGAAGTTTTGAGAAGAATCCCTAAGTGAATCCCTATACCAAATTTCATAAATCTAAGCGAAACACTTATGTCACAGTGGGCAATTTAAAATATTACAGCCATTTTGGCAGCCATCTTGGATTTTTCCAAAAATTTTTGAGGGGAACCCCTAAGTGAATGCTTGTACCAAGTGTCATAAATCTAAGTGAAATACTAAAGTCACAGTGGGTAAAATATGGAGGCCATTTTGGCAGCCATCTTTGATTTTTCCAAAAAGAAATTTTGAGGGGAATCCCTAAGTGAATCCTTGTACCAAATTTCATAAATCTAAGTGAAATACTAAAGTCACAGTGGGTATTTTGAAATATGGCGGCCATTTTGGCAGCCATCTTGGATTTTTCCAAAAAATTCTGAGGGAGACCCCGAAGTGAATCCCCATACCAATTTTCATAAATCTAAGTGAAATACTCTGAAGTCGCAGTGGGCAATTCAAAATATTACAGCCATTTTGGCAGCCATCTTGGATTTTTCCAAAAAAGTCTGAGGGAGACCCAAAGTGAATCCCTGTACCAAGTTTCATAATCTTAGTGAAATACTAAAGTGACAGTTGGTATTTTAAAATACGGTGGCCATTTTGGCAGCCATCTTGGATTTTTCCAAAAATGTTTGAGGGGAATCCCTAAGTGAATCCTTGTACCAAATTTCATAAATCAAAGTGAAATACTAAAGTCACAGAGGGTATTTTGAAATATGGCGGCCATTTTGGCAGCCATCTTGGATTTTTCCAAAAAATATTTGAGGGGAACCCTAGAGTGAATCCCTGCTCCAAATTTCATAAATCTAAGTGAAATACTAAGGTCACACTGGGCAATTCAAAATATGGTGGCCATTTTGGCAGCCATCTTGGATTTTTCCAAAAAATTCTGAGGGAGACCCCAAAGTGAATCCCTATACCAAATTTCATAAATCCAAGTGAAATACTAAAGTCGCAATGGGCAATTCGAAATATGTTGACAAGGAAAGTGGACAAGTGGACATGGTCATGGACACATTGACACATGGACAAGTGGACAAGAGTCTCATTTCACCAAAAATTACCTCCTCTAATAACCGGTCTTTGGCCGGTTAAAAATAAGATGCATAAACCCTGAAATAGTGGCAGTTACTTGCAGGCTTTGGAGTCGGGTAATTACCGACTTTCACTCCTTCTGCTTTCTGAAAAGCAACTCCAACTCGGACTCCTTAGGTCTCCTGAATTATGACTGCAACTCCCAACTCTGCTTAACAGCGTTATTGCACACAAATTTTATATTGTAAAAAAAAAAGTTAAATTCTGCAATGATTCTATAGGATTTCTTAAATGAACAGTTGTTTGGGAAGTTTTGCCTAAAATTATGAACACATTTCTCATTGTTGCAACTGTGTTTTTATAAATTATTTTTATGAGTCAGGAGTCACCAAATCAATTTTGATCCCCGACTCCACGACTCTGACTCTAAAGCCCGGGTTATTTGTTACGATTTGCAACATAGTTCAATAAAATCCCGAGTAAGCTTGCATTCATCAGATTCTGTTCATACGCTAATATAGGAGTCGTTCTTTCATATCTAATTTCAATGCAATAATCTAAATAAAGGTAAATTTTCATAACCTTTTTAAAATAATTACTCAGCAGCTCCGGACAGATTTAAACCATGAAGTTATCATGGTTATCTAAATATCATAACTGAGGGCTCTAGATTATTAAGTAAGTAAGTAAGTATTTATTGACCATATTCAAAATGTATGTACAATAATAATTTACAGTTCCATTACAATTGTGCTATATACAAATGGCAGGCTCATGCCAATGCAGGTGTAATTATTGTACCTTTATCAATTTCACAACTTAACATATCAGAGTAAGTAAAAGTACACAGTCAAAAATATTTTAAAAATACAATGGTCTCAAAAATCATAATGTAGTGCATAAAACATAATTGTTCAAATAAATTTGACCATTAAATTTTGATGAAAAAATCTATGGCAGAAAAGTATAGGGTAAAATTCCTTGAGTCGGACATTGAGGGAGGGTACCCCTTATGTTGAGTCGGACACTTTTAGTGGGGCTGAACTAACTAATTGAGAAGTTTTCCACCAGTAAAATTGGTACTATAATAAAATGATTTGTGTATTGATTTGTGTATTGCTTGGAGAAAAGCGCTCCGTATATATTATGGAGGGTGCCTGCTTTGACTCATTGTAATATTGTTGAACAATTGTCAGGCTTTATGCCATTACAAACTCAGTTGTCTAAAAGGTTTTCAAAATTTATACATAAGTGTATTTTAAATAAGAATGATAAAGTGAGAATTGTTAATAAATTATGTATAAAAAATTCTATGTCTGTTTCTAATCGAAATTACAATACAGCAGTACTAATGTTTGAAAGAATAGAGATAGTTTACTCTCGGAGCAGATGTGTCACTTTCGGAGGAGTTTGGAGTAGATGAAATGAACATCTACCCTTTGATGCCACAGCAGCAACACTCAATTCGGTAGAGCATGTAAATAATCAGTGTCGCAGTACTTACAGTCATCTTCGTTGCCTTTGTTGGATCAGAGACTTTTTATTTAACATCGAACTGTCTTGAGACACTTGGTCATATGTTTAAATCATCAAGCCTATACTGCAATTCTCTCTACCTGCGATATCCAAAGTGTGTTATTGACAAGCTTCAGAGTGTCCAAAATGCAGCAGCAAGACTTAGAACAAGGACGAGGAAAAATGAACACTGTTACTCATCACTACTGTATTGCACAATCTGCATTGGCTGCCAGTTAATCAACGGATAAAATACAAAGTCCTCCTCATTATCTATAAATCCAGAAACAACATGTATCCTTCATATTTATCTGATTTGTTAGTGCCATATCACCCACAAAGAAGTCAGAGATCATCGGATGATGAGCTACTCATTGTGCACTTTACCAGAAGTGCCTACATCATGTATCTGGCCAATTGTGAAGCGTACATAAAACATACGTAGCTCTTTCTTGTGAATTTTGTACGTAAATTGGTTGTTTTCACGTATGAAATACGTACGAAAATTTACGTATGTAAAACATATATGTAAATTTTCGTATGGATTTCATACGTGTTAAGTTGGTTTTTGGGCTTTATTTTGACTCTTTAAA
The DNA here is from genome assembly GCA_026936325.1 of Platynereis dumerilii. Taxonomy (NCBI): domain Eukaryota; kingdom Metazoa; phylum Annelida; class Polychaeta; order Phyllodocida; family Nereididae; genus Platynereis; species Platynereis dumerilii. The sequence goes on from JAPTHN010000005.1 coordinate 7,019,242, forward strand.
GGAATTTTTTTAGATAGGCCAATGCAAGGTCTAAACTTGAACCATTTGTGATAACCATATAGCACTAAAATGGCCAAAGTACCTGTGTGAAATTTGTATGAATTCGTACGAAAATGTATGTACGTACTCCTTTTTGTGAGTTTCGTACGGAGAATTTACGTACGTAATTCGTACGCTGCACAATTGCTAGTGTACATTAGTGAAAGTTCCCTTAATTATGCAGGTCCAAGATTGAGGAATACTATGCCACTTATCATAAGACAATAGTACCTCAGTTGAAAATTGAAATGTTTGTCGCCTGAATGGAAGTGATAAGTGATTTCAAGACTTTGTGTAGCCCATACTTGGTGTTGTCAGACTGTCAGCGTCGCCCAGTCGGAGGGCGATGGCTGCACAAAGATTGGACTTTCTTCTAACATGTCACCTAGCTGGTCAACCCACACACTCAACCATCCTGTCAATGAAGACTCCAGCTCTCTCTTCCATCTCATCAATTGACCCTCGTGAGGCCGGAACTGAGCTTACAAGCTGCACTCACCATATCTATCTATCCCTGGACCCTGCACATTTGCACAACAAAACTAACTCACATGCCTTGACAAGAGTAGCCTCCCAGAGGCCCCCCCCCCCCCCCCCCCCCTCAGGCCCATACAAACATGATCTTCAATCCATCCAGTGTGACAAACTCATTGTGTCACAAATTCAACAATACATTACCAAATTAAATACTTACCAGTCAACAAAGAGCCAAGCACAAGAGGTTAGACAAGCAGCCTCACTCAGGCACCAGTCAGTGCAGACCGGACAGTCACACTCACAGTGCAGTGAAGTTCAGTCAATCAATGTCAACATGGACCAGTAATTGTTGTGTTTGCTTCACAATAATGCCTCACAAAGACAGTCAACAGCTCCCTAAAGCACCAGTGTATGTCAAGTAGGTCACAAGCACGCTAAATCATCTAATTTTCAGTGATTAGAGACCAAACTGACTCGATTCTTCATGCATTCATGAATAAGACAGGACCTTGACCTTTGCTTTTGTTGTTTATTCATAGAACCCGACAGAGGGCGCTGTGATGCAGCTTAGAATATGACAGGTGTCGACACTAGTACTGTGCAAAGTAAAAAATATAGTCTGCACAGCAGCAAACCCTCGGAGATGGCTTATATTTGCCATTCATAATTATTAATAATGTGAATAAGAATTTATATAATTGATAATGTGAATAAGAATTTATATACAAAATATTTAGGGGTATCCATCACAAATGATCTAAGATGGAACCATCATATTGATACCATCACCAACAAAGCTAATGGCTGCCTATCATTCCTAAGGCGCAACTTAAAAATGCCCTCACCACGTATCAAAAGTAATGCCTATCTCACTCTTGTGAGGCCACATTTAGAGTATGCCTCCGCAGTATGGGACCCCTACACAGCAAAAAATATCACCAAAATAGATGCTGTGCAAAGAAGGGCTGCCCGATGGGTGCTGTCCAAACATCGACGAGGCCCAGATACAACCCCAGTATCTGCCATGATAAACCATCTCACTTGGCCCTCCCTAAGCACCCGTCGACGCACCAACAGATTGTCAATGCTTTATAAAATGATAAATGGTCTGGTAAACGTTAAACTACCAAAATATCTCCAACCTCCATCCCATCGTCATAATACCCGCTACAGGTCAAACCATACTATAACGATTCCCGACTCCACTGCCAGCTACCATCTAAATTCCTTTTTTCCAAGAACATTAAGAGAGTGGAACAATTTACCATCATCCATTGTAACATCTCCAACTCTCGATATCTTTAAAAATAAATTATCAAAATTCAATACAATATAACCACCTTATAGCACTCTGTTTTTATCCAGCACTGTGAATACACTGGACTCTCTATCCTATCTTTATTCTACTTTTTGTCTATCTCTACTTTCTTAGCAGACTTGTCGCCTTGATATAGTAGTCAACCAGTTGACTGCATCAAGTATCTGGCAGAAGCAGAAGCAGAAGCAGAAACAATCAATCTACAGTCTGTCTCATTTCTAGAACGCAAGGTCGTCGTTAAAAATCTGACAAAAACAGCACCAAAACATCACAAAAATGTGATAGATAAAATGACTCGATCATCTACTCGCGAGTACCGGTAAGTGAAAATCTTCTGTGTGACCTGTAGATGAGGAGCAATCAGGCCAAAGACCAGTTTGCATATTCTGAGACAAACTGGAAGTCATTTTTGACTAAAAGTTTATCAATTAGCTGCACATTAAATCCATGAGAATGTCAACCTTTTGCTCATTTTTCAAAATTCTAGTAGCGCCATCACAATGTATATGACCAGATAGCTGACATTTTGACCGATCATGAGATGGCGCCTATTTAGAATTTTTCCATCCAGAATTCTGGTGTGAAGACGGAGAAAAATAGTTTTGATGATAACATCAAATACCGACTAGCTTCTTTTTTTGGATGAGGAGGCTCGCTATGGTGGGAGATTTTTGAAGGTAATTATTAAACCACATGGACGTATGATACATCATTTTAAAGCTTGTATTCATAAAATTATAATTTTCCCATCTGCTGTGAAAAGTTCTGAATTTTTCAATAAACCAACGGCTCTCCTTTTAAGTTTTGAAGCTTTCTCGGAAACAGTTCTCGTAATTCCGTCACGAAAAACTTGAAAAAGCAATGAATCAAGATAATAGCACAAAACTTCGTTTTTTCTTTCTTAATACATGTCACTTTAGGTAGCACTAATTACTTTCATCATAATTGGGGTTAAATTCTAAAAATAGCGCCGTGACGGAATTACAATGGCCCGTGACGGAATTACGAATGCTACGTGACGGAATTACATCAGTGTTTTCTTTGCAGAATGTCATCAAAATCAGATGTGGAACAAAGAGATAAAGAGGAAAAGACTCAAAGAAAATGCAAAGGCTGATGTGGAACACCTTAAGAACTAATGAGATATAATAGTATCATGCACATTTTAGAGCTCAACAAGAACCCGCGGGTTGCACAAATGGCGAATGTGGAACTTTATTTCAGAATATATTTTAATTTAATTATATCTGACTTCAAGCTGTGGAATTGAAAGGGTTAGGCCTAACTTTTAGAGAGGGATTAGCTAGATCTTATTAGCAGAAATTATTCTCTAGGCAAGAGGATACAACGGTAAATAGCAGGTGAGGTACAGATGCAGAAGGAGTAGTTGTCAAGAGCAAGATGTAGAGCAGTTGAGATACTGTAAGCATGCAGAAGATGTGCACAAATAATCGGAAACTATATATTTTTTTATCACAATGTGGCATGAGATTTGAGATTTGTGGTAAGTCATAGAACTATAATGATACAGCTTGAAAGACCATTGAATGGTGCATATGAAAGAGACAAAGGGAATGTTTCTCAAAGGTGTATTTTCCAGTGTTGGTGATTGCCATTTCAAGATGAAATTATCACATAACTGGCAGTCCAGCACACACCCAGTACATTCAAGAATGTCCAGAGTTTTTCAGTTGCTAAAGCAAGAAACACTTAACACAACACGCCTCCATTTCATGTCCCATGGAGTTTGGATACACTGTGTTCAAGGAGTGGAATTCAAACCCATGACCTCTGCACTAGTGTTTGCAAAAACAAGCCCTCTTAACTTTTAGGCCGTGGGGAAGTCCAATACAATATGCATATAATCTGTAATTTGTTCATTGACAATTTCCCTCCAATTAACCCTCTCTTTTATTAACAGTTTCACCAGTACTGAAAATGGAGTGACAGCGTTCGCCAAAACACAACTTTTTAGCATGCTGCACTCAGTTCTGCAGGTCCACCTTGGAAGAAAGTCAGAATTGCTGTAACATATACATACGTAAATGGCCGCCCTCCTCACAGGACCTCTAGTTTCCATTTAATGGCCCCTAAAACCAAATTGCATGATTTCTTTGCCCTACATGCTCCTTTAGAGGAAAGCAACATTTTCATAGTTAGAGGTTTGTTACACATCTACGTATCCTGTATACCTGTAGTCCTGTACCTGCGTAGGCAACCTACATGTTCACGGGACCTGTATTTCCATATGTGTAACAAAACCTTCCTGATAGACTTACACTACATGGCATTCATATCACCAGTAAAATCTGACTTGCCATATTGACGTATATTGAGCAAATTACACATTCATTATACTGTTACTTACTATCTAGTGTACTAATTATGAATACGGCAATTTTCTTTGGGACTATCCTATCTGTTTAGAAACAGTCAAGATCTGGCTGAATGATGTCATCTAGGTACAACTTGTTCAAAAAGCAAAACTTATAACCATTGCAAACATATCATATTGGTATGTACTCAAATGTTTATCAGAGGTCAGTATTTGGAATGTGGAGACATTGATGTATTTTTACTGCATTGTGTGAGGGTCTTTGATTGATTTGGTGTTTTTACTTCTGTCTGCCACACCTTTGTCCCAAAGTGTTGAATCATAGATTCATAAGCGTTGATAATTGTCCCAATAAAGATAAATTCCTGAAATCATTGTGGACCATTTCATTAAAATATGTATGGTTGTAAATGTGTTTATTCCTAAGTTAATTCCAAATTTCTCCTGCATGGTCAAGGTAAAGTTGGCTTGATAAAATCTGGTCCAAATCAGTGAAAAGACCATGTATTTTTCCCACAGCTTCACAAACTTAAGCTGCGCTGTTTGTGAGTTCACATGTTAATAAATACACATGCTTGCAAATCAAGTCAATTTAATGGAAGGAGTTACAATGTTAAAAAAAAAAGCGTTTTCTTGATGTTGATGCGTTCATGAGTTTACATACTGTATGATTAATTAATAATTAATTAATTAATATTGTTCATTGTCATTGTTACAAACAATTTTAAAGTTTTCAAAAGCATTATTATATTCATATCGAAATTGTTCTTTTTGATGTACTGGTGATTAGTTGAGATTTTATTAATAATAGTATGTTCTGTCATAAATGTGATTGAAAAATTTTTCGTAATTCCGTCACGGTGGACTTCATGTACAGGCCATTTTTTAAGTAGGCCTACACCGTTGCTCATAAATATATTATATACTCTAACATTCTCCATTGAAATTGACAACTTTAGCAACTTCTGCTGGAGCACATGATGGTCTGATTCAATAGAAATTACTTCCAATGGCCAGTGCACATTTCAGATTGATCACTGCACATTTTGGGATCGTTGCACGCTTATTTTATAACCTGTGCCACCAGTGCCGGATTTCCCAATAGGCCGAGTAGGCCATCGGCCTAGGGCCCACTGCCTTTGGGGGGGCCCACTGCATCCAAATTCACGCGTACGCGCGACGCAAATATGTCGCGTATATATTGCACTTGCACAGAAATTGAACAAAGTTGCAGTCAGTGGCCTCCAGTAGAAATACATGGAGGGGGCCCTCCAAAGTCAGTGGGCTCCCAAAGTCGGAGGGCCCCAAAAGTCATTGGGCCCCTAAACGGCAAAACCAGCGGGCCCTTTTAAATGATGCTTGGTGTGTAAAAGTAACGCTAGATGAACGAGGCCCCTCCTGAGTTAGTGGGCCCTCCAAAGCAGCAAAACCAGTGGGCCCTTGTGGATGCACACACATGAGAGGCGGCGAGGGCCCCTCCAGAGTCAGTAAGCTAGATGAAGGGGGCCCCTTCAGAGTCGGTAAGCTTGAGTCAGTGGGCTCTCCAAAGTCATCAGCCCCCCCCCCCCCAAAGCGGCAAAACTAGTTGGCCCTTGTAGACACATGTTTTCTGCGTCAAATAAATGCGAGATGGAGGGGCCCCTCCTCAGTCAGTGGCTTTGAACGTCAAATACACTTGTGCAAAATGGAGGGTCACTCTTGAGTCAGTGGGCCCTCCAAAGTCATCGGGCCCCCCAAAGAGGCAAAACTAGTGGGCCCTTGTAGACAAAGGCTTTGTACATCAAATACACTTGTGCAAAATGGAGGGTCACTCTTTAGTCAGTGGGTCCTCCAAAGTTATCGGGGCCCCCAAAGTGGCAAACCTAGTGGGCCCTTGTAGACAAGGGCTTTGTACGTCAAATAAACTTGTGCAAAATGGAGGGTCCCTCTTGAGTCAGAGGGCCCTCCAAAGTCAGTGGGCCCTCCAAAGTCATCGGGCCCCCCGAAGAGGCAAACTAGCAGGCCTTTGTAGACAAAGGCTTTGTACGTCCAATAAACTTGTGCACAATTGCGGGTCCCTCTTGAGTCAGTGGGCTCTCGAAAGCGGCAAAACCAGCAGGCCCTTGTAGACGCTAGATGGAGGGGGCCCTCCAAATCTGTGAGCGGCACTGTGAGCCAATCAAAGTCAGAGTGTTTTTTTTCTGCTCTGCAATACATGGTTCTATCTTAGATCCTATTATCATTCAGAGAACATTGTTGTGACTTTTGACCTATTAATTAACTTTTTGCTCTGTAATGCTCTATTCTGTCTTTGACTTCTATAATCATACAGAGAAAATTGTTCTGAGTCTTCTGACGTTTGACCTATTAATTAACTTTTTGCTTCATACTAAGAACTGTGATGTGAAATTTGACTTATGCTCAGCATTGTTCTAACTTAGAGTTTAATAATTAGATAATCATACGGAGACAAATAGTTTTAACATTTAACCAAGTAATTTACCTTGTGCATCATACTGAGAACATTGCTGTGTCAGACATAAATCAACTAATTACTTCTTACTCAACAATGGCAAATCTATCTTTAATTTTCATAATCTTACAGATACAATATTTAACCTTGTAAGTTTCAACCCAAAATTCACTTGTTGGTCAACATCTTCAAATTTTGGCTGTGTAATTTCAAGCAATTTTAACTGTCAATTTATATGGTCTGTGAAATAATAAATATTATCAGGAAAATATCTTGTTTGGCACTCAGAGTGCCACTGAAGGGAAGAACATGCTGTCGTTTAAGACACATGCTGCATCATTAACCTAAGGAAAAGTTACAGCAGCACGAAATATGGAAATTCAGGGGGTTTCTTCGGGTGAGGTGCATTCAACCAAAAATTAAAAATTACTGCAAAACAAAATAATTGAGGCTTTCAAGACAGTTCAAGTAGTGATTACAGAAGATGACTTGACCTTTACAATTGACCTTTGCTTAAATTCACACCTGAAATTTGCTTTTGTTTGACTTTTTTTTCCCAAAAATGTATTCCATATTTATGAGCAGGAGAGTATAAAAGTGGTGGGGATTTGGCCCACCAGCCCCTGCACAATCCCCACCACTGACAGAGATTTGCCCTACCAGTAAGTGCCCTTGGATTCTAAATGTTACACCAAAATTGTTAAAATGTCGCAATTCGCAGTACAACTGGAGGTAAATCCATGGATATAAATCTATAATTCATTGAATTATTTATTTGTGAGAATAGTTCTACTTCAAATCTTTTCAGCCACACGCGTCACAAAATCTGCGACGCGACAGTAAAATGCCCTCTTCGGCCAAAATCCCCGCCACTGAAATTAGCTTAAAAAATGCCCTGATTAGCTAGTAAAAACTATTTTCAGTGAAGAGTCCAACATGGAGTGGGTCTGGATATTTTGACATTGCTTCACAGCATTGTGGCAATGTCATTTCTTCCACACAATTCTATGTAATTTTCACCAAATTCACAACATTGCTGCAAAAATTGGGAGATGTACCATCTTGCCCTGTTTTCCCCTTTTTTTTCACTGAACATGAAAGTTAATTCACAAAGAGACAGGGACCCTTGAAGCCCGTGGATGGAGATGAACGCAGAGTCGGCCATCTTGTTGTTGCACTGGTAAACACACTCGTTTCCTTCTACGTCTACAACTTGGAATTTTCCGACTGAGCCACAAGTCCCAACATTACCGTCAAATAGATGGTCCATTGCAATCAGACTGGAGTCGGGACAAGAAGGACCAGTGCAGGGTTGGTCAGTCAGCACCATGGCTCTCTTCTTCCAAACTTTAATATAGCAACAACAACAAAGTGGCTGTAAGCCTTTATTTTATAACTCTCTTAAGAGATACTAAAATAGATCAGAAGTTAATTAAATAAATGCAGAATTTTCATGAGAAAATGATAAATTCTCATATAAACAGATTTTTTTCAGTTTACCTAAATATGTATGCAATTTGTTAAAACATAGCCGAGAGTCGGGAGATGTGGGCCATAGGAGGATGCTGATTGTAAAAATTTAAAAAAACCAACTCTCTCCTGCCACTTGTAATGCAAAAATGTATAGAACTATTTTTTTGTCTGACAACAACTCAGGCAGACTGTAGAACTTCTGTAAACAATGTCTTCTCGGCCACAAAAGAGCAATAATGCCTCTAAGGGATGATTGTACTTGAATGACCTTTGTTACAAAATAATAAATTATAATCAATGTGAGTTTATTAATATATCACCATTTGTCCCTTTAAGTATAATAAAACTGATAGGGTGTACACGCATGGCGGATATATAACTGCAATATGCAAGAAATTCAATATGCTGATGTTACAAGGCTTAGTGCTACAATGAAACAGTATTTCATTATTTCACAGGTGCATTGTTGCACCAAAATCTGCGAATCTCCAGGCATGAACGTCCAAGGCACACGTGTCTGACAGTATTGGTGTAATTTGCTTTGTTTGTCTTGGGGGTGCAAAAATCTGCACGGAACCTAAGTAGTGTACAAAAGTAGGTCACTGGGTCACAAAAGTAGGTCAGTAGGTCAAAAAAGTAGGTCACAAAAAATATAAATAATTTCTAGAAAAAGTTAAAATAAAAATAAAAAATTTTCATGAAAAAAAAAAAATTTTAATGAAAAAAAAATTCCTCAAAAAATAAAAATTTTCATGAAAAAAAATTCCTTGAAAAAATGTTTTACTTTTTATATCCAGTTATCTATTTTTTATAAGTAACTTTACTTTTTATAGTCTTATCACACCCTTTTTCCCAAGGTTATTTGGTTAAAAAATAAAAAAATTTCTATATCTGATACATTTTATCTTGCATACCAATGCTTTTTCTTCTAATATTGAACATCAGCTGTAATTTTTCATTCTTGACAAACTCTTACTAGGTATCAATGAAGAGAAAAAAGTTCTGCATAACAAAACTTTCCACTGTAACCCAACACCAAACTTCCTCTGTTTACAAGATGCTTTTATAACCTTGACACATTTCTCTTTTTTATGTCTTATACATTTTATCTTGCATACCACAGGTCTTTTTCTTTTAACATTGTACATCCGAGGTAATTTTCCATTCATGACATCATCTTACTTTTTATCAGTGAACAGAAAAAAAGTTCTGCATAACAAGCTTTCCACTGCCTCCCAACAATTTTTACAGCATTCTAGTCTGAATCTTCAGACAGTTAAGAAGTGTTTTATACAACAGGTAGTCTATCATGGAGGGGAAAAGACCCTCCAGTGCAGACCATTTAGATGAACCACCTGAGAAAATTGTGAGGAGCCTGGAAGACAGTTCTCAGAACAATGTTAATTCTTCAAAAGAGAAGAATTACACCATCAATAAAGTCAATAGCAAGAAGAACATGAAATATGCCGTGCTGGAGAATACCTTTGATGTCAAGTTTCATCCCGATAAACACGGCACAGCTGTAGCAGATTTTAAAGATGACCTTCACAACATGTTCGATGAAATTTTGGAATCCACTGAGAAGTACTCTAACCAAGACAGGGCTAGAATAACTATTTCTCATGAGCAACTTTCTACACCTATTTTCATTCACTGCCAACCCAGACATCTCATCACCTCTGACAGTATTATGGAAAGGTAAGTGTCTTATTATAGGCTTTTTTATAGTCCCCCACTGCAACACTTCTCTTGTGATTTTTGTTAATATATATAAAAAGTAATCACATCTCTTTCCCTCCCTCTTCTTTTAATAGGGTCCAAGCAGTTTTGAATTCCAATGAAAACCTCAGCATTGATCACTCTTTTCGAGTGGAAGTGGGTGTGATGAAAGACATGCTGCAGACTGGGGGAGGCTCTACTAAGATGTATACCCCTGACCTTGACTCTGCTCAGCTGGCAGCCTTAGTTAAAAGGTCTATGAGTTGTGTAAAACCTATTGAGGGGGAGTACACATGTGCTGCAAGAGCCATGTTGACTTGTTTATCTAAACTCAGGGACTCACCCCAAGTGTTTAAGAGATTGACAAATCCCGGGTGTTTATGTCCATGAAAGAGGGCTCCATTAGGGCTAGAGCTCTGCAGATGCATTATGACACAGAGATATCCACAGACCAACCAGTACCTGTTCGAGAATTATACAAATTTGAGGATTATTTAAATGTACGTCTAGTGGTGTTCTCTGGAGATTTCAACTCTGAGGTTGTGTATGTCGGTGCACACGAGAGGAAAGACACTATATTCCTTTATCTAAAATCTTATCATTTTAATGCCATTCTCGATGTCGACAAGTTCCTTAATCATCACAAGAGCTGGTGTTATGTCTGTATGAAACCCCATGACAAGCGTTACAAGAAATGTTACAGTTTCTGCCATGCTTGCCAAAGAAAAGACTGTTATGATAATGAAAACAGTTCTGACACCACTACCAAGTGTCTAGACTGTAACATGACCTGCAGAGGTCCAAAATGTCTTGAACTGCATAAACAAACTCGTTTATACAAGAGAGGGATAAACAAAGATACAGAGAGACTCTCTATATGCGACAACTTCTACAAATGTCCAGAATGTTTTAAACTTTTAGATAGGACCTTGAGAGATGTTTCTAAACATGTATGCACAGAGTTTTTCTGCCGATGTTGTAGGCAGTTTGCACCTGACAGGTCTCACCTGTGCTATTACAGGGCTTACAAACCTCGTAAAACTTCAGGTCGCTTTATATTTTTTGACTGTGAATCGACTCAACACGATGTTATTACCTGCGGAGCTTATAAAGCAAATGTTAGGGAAGGTTGTAAACATTGTACAGACGACAGCAAGTGTTCTATGTGCATCAAATGCATAAATTGCACCAACTATTTATGTGGTAGGGTAGAACACGTGCCAAATTTTATTGTTTCTCAGACAGCATGTGATTCCTGCAAAGATGAGTCTTTCACACCAGACTCCACTTGTTTAATGTGCGGTGACAGATGCCAGACGTGCAGAAAGAAAGTCCAGGCAGTATTAACACGTACAAATAAAAAGGACTCTTCTACACCCTTAGACAAAAGTGTACCTCAACATTGCAGCAAGTGCACTTTGAAGAGAGAGATGGTTTTCAGTGGTCCAGACACTACAGCCTCTTTTTGTAAATGGTTGGTACATCCCATTAATGCCACAACAATAGTGGACAGTTTTAATGGACGCTCCTATGATAATTTATTCATTTTAAAATATCTAATTCACGCAGGTATCTATCCCTTAGTCACTTTTGCAGGGGGCAAGCTCATGGTGATGGTGATTAAGGATGGTCTCAACATGAAGTTTGTTGACTCTCTGAATTTTTTTGGCTGTGCTCTCAAACATCTGCCAAAAGCATTTGGTGTATCAGAGGGGATGAAGAAGGGTACTTTTCCCTATCTGTACAATCATAATTCTCTTTTCGGCACAGTAACAGCCTATCCAGACATATCTTATTATAACCCAGACTTCATGGCCCCAAAAGAGAGGGCTGAGCTCCTCTCATTTCACAAGGAAAAGGTTTCTAAGGGGGCTGTGTTTGATTTTGACAAGGAAATATTGAATTATTGCCGTGAGGATGTGAGGATACTTCGAGAGTGCACATTAAATTTTCGCAGTAAAATTTTTGACATCACATCTTTGGAGACAACCTGTAAAAATGGTAAGGTGGTTAAGGGTGAAGGGATTGATGCCTTTTCATGCTCTACAATTGCTAGTCTCACGATGCGTTTTATAAGACAGCTCACAATGAAAGAATATCACAGTGTCAAGTTGCTAGATGGCAGGGAAGGTATGGCTACTTTGAAGAGAGGTCACTGGACTTTCGAGGGTGACGAAGCTCTAGACACTGAGGACATACTGGAATCCACCTTCGTTAAATCTGATATCCCTCAGATACCTGGACATGGGTACAGCAAACATTGCAATGACAGCAATGATGCTATTCTCTGGATTGAGTTCTATGCTTTTCAGAATTCAGTGCATGTTTTACATTCCAGAAACTCCTCCTCTGAGGTACGCATTCCTTCTACAAATTTTTTTGTGGACGGTTTTGTAGAGGGCTCAGGAGCAGTTAAGGGCACAGAAGCAATTAAGGGCACACAAGCAGTTAAGGGCATATGTTTAGAGTACCTAGGCTGTCGATGGCATGCTTGTGAGAGGTGTTACAGAGATCCAAAAGTACGTGATAAGCGTACAGGTAAGACATTTGGACAGATTAATGCAGAGACTCATAGGAGACTTAAGAAAATTCGTGACTTGGGCTACAGAGTCATAACAATGAGGGAGTGCGACTTTCAGAGACATAAAAAGAACAACTCTGATTTGAAGACCTTCATAGAGCATTCGACAACATCAGAACCCAATATTAAGGTCAGAGAATCCCTTTTTGGTGGAAGGACCTGTGCAACATACCTGTATTACAAGGCTCAGGAGGGGGAAACAATAAAACATCTTGACATAAAAAGTCTTTATTCAACTGTGAATTTCTACTGCAAGTATCCCAGTGGGCATGCTCGTGTGATTCATAATCAGGCCGAGATGGACTACACTTTCCAAAAACATGAGGGCATAGCTAAAGTTACAGTGGAACCCTGTAAAGGCCTCTTCATACCAATTTTACCCGTGCGTATCAATTCAAGGCTCAAATTTCCTTTATGTCGTACCTGTGCAGAAAAGGAGACTGACAAACCCTGCAACTGCAGTCAGAAACAGAGGGCTCTTACAGGTGTGTGGACAACCTTTGAAATCAGAGCTGCAATAGCTAGAGGTTACAAAGTGTTAAGAGTCCATGAGATATACGATTACGAGAAGATTGTTGAGGGCAAAGATAACCTCTTTCATGAACTAATAAGTGTCTTCTTAAAAGTCAAGGAAGAGAGTTCAGGATACCCCCCATTTGTAACAAATGAGAGGGAGAAGGATCTTTATATCCAGGATTTTTATGACAAGATGGGTATAAAGTTGGACAAGTCTAAGATCTCACGGAACCACGGTTTACGGTTTACGAGCAAACAGGTGCTCAATTCAACATGGGGCAAATTTTGCGAACGTTGTAATGAAGACAAAACCGTTTATATCCGTACATTGGAAGAATATGCAAAATTGACCAATGACCCAGCCAAAGACATCAAGGACTTCAGAATTCTCACAGATGACGTACTAGTGGTTGTATATGCAGGTTCGGAGGGGTTCGAACCAGACACAAGATTTCAAAACGACATTATAGGCTCGTACACAACCAGCCACGCCAGGCTGAAACTCCTCACTTTATTGGAGAAGGCAGGAGAACGCTCTCTATATTACGACACAGACTCAATTATATTCGTGGAAAAGGAAGGTGAGAACATTTTTGACACAGGGTACCTTCTCGGAGATCTTGTCAGTGAGCTGCCTCCTGGGAGACACATCAAGGAATTTGTCTCTTCCGGACCCAAGTCATATGGTTACATCTGCAATGATGGTACCTGCGAGATGAAGCTTAAAGGTATCACTCAAAATTTCACAAATAGTCAACATCTGACCCTTCAAACTATGAAAGACATAGTCTTTGGTCATCTCAAACTTATAACTCTACCAAAATACAACCAGATCACAAGGGACAAATACCAAGCAGTGGTTTTTAACAGATCTCAGAGCAAAGTTTTCAAGAAAGTCTTCACAAAAAGAGCTATTTTACCAGGTTCCTACAAGACAGTTCCTTTTGGCTACTGACTTTCTGAAACCCCTTGTAGGCATCATGTGCTGTACTATTTTTGCATTGTGACTGAAACTTACTTTTCCACCATGTATGTACAGAGTCTTTAATTCTATTAATAAAATGTGTATGCTCTTCTTGTATACCATGTACTGCTGTAATCCTCAGAGAACTTCATTTCATTAAAAATTTTTGTATGCTATTCTTGTATAACAGGCTCTACTGTAGCCACCAAGAGATCTCATTTTATGTATAAATTCCAGGGAGACCTCGGAGGTGCCTACTGATAACAGATTTTATCAACATTCTCCCCATGGAGAAAGGTCTTCTGCTCCATCGATGCTGCTAACATATTTAACAGTGAAGGATTGCAGCTGCTTACATAACAGTGACACATATATCATTCTAAGCACCTCTACACACTTTTTTAACACTATAGAAGAATGTCAGAAACATGTTTGTAAACAATTTCTTACTGACAGTCCTGATCATGCTGTGTGGTATGTAGGAATTGCAACATCTCTTTTCTTTTCACACTTGGACGAAATAAGGAACCTCGAGGGATTTTCTTTCACTGCTGGGTCTGAGGGGGCTGTCAACATCTGCTTTCTAGATCATAGACCCGATAAAAAAGAAGACACATTTTTCTGGGTTCTATTCAGCAAGGAGAAGTGTGCTGTTCTCCAAACACATCTGCATTACATTACCATGTCTGATACTGGTCATAACTGTGTAGAAGATTGTTTAAAACATTTTAGGGAATCCAATCACTCACATTTTATGTACACTAACCCTCCAAAAGACTTTGCTCTACTTTTCTTACATTCTGACACTGTAAAAAATCTACACTCCTCCTAACAGACTTTGTCTTGGCAGGACATTTTGATATCAATCATTTTATTACCACTGCCAAGAGCATGTAATGACATTCTTAACAATTTAAGTGTTATCAGATTTTTGGCAGTGTCTAAACATGGGCTGTCAGTTACTCTGTAAGATTGTGCAGCACCCCCTCCTATCACCATATTAGGCCATAGTTATCAGGAAGGGGTTTTTACTGTAATTTAGATTATCTCATCACAGCATAACACATCTTTAGGAGCACACTTGTACAGTTATTATACATAGAGAGAGTAGGAAACTTGCACAACAATTTACCATTACAGCTATGGATTGTACAATGTTATGTGTACTTTTTGGAATTACTATAGCTACATCCTGTACTGCAGAAACAGTGCCTTTTAGATGCAATGTCTGTTTGTGTCTTTTTCTAGAAGATGGTAAAATAGCAGCTAATTGCACAGTAATTGCTGATCTTGAACGGATACCTCAATTCTCTTCATCTGTCATACAAATGCTGGAGAAAGTTGATATGACATATACACGGTACTGTGAGAATGTTAGTGGAGACCATTTTTTGTATGGCTCAATTATAGTTGTTTGTCATGGGAATTCTGTTGAAAAGGGCACCACCTTACACAACAACCCTACATCTCAGGTTACCACTGATGCATACAGCATTGAAAGGGACTCCACCTTACATGACATCCATACATCCCAGGTTACCCCTGCTGCACACAGCACCTTACACGACATCGATACATCTCAGGTTACCCCTAATGCATACAGCAATGTCTCCAACATGTCTTCGACACACTCCACTATCCAAGACACCGCTATCAAGAACATCTTAACTACAGATAGAAGT
Organism: Platynereis dumerilii; assembly: GCA_026936325.1. Taxonomy (NCBI): domain Eukaryota; kingdom Metazoa; phylum Annelida; class Polychaeta; order Phyllodocida; family Nereididae; genus Platynereis; species Platynereis dumerilii. The sequence continues at coordinate 7,034,798 of JAPTHN010000005.1, forward strand.
GAAAATAACACCCAACATGTCAACATTTCTGACAACCAGACTGATGACTTCACCTCGACAGCAACCTTCTCTATAGCTGTAGGAGGATACAGCATCTCCTTGACAGCTCTTTTACTCTCCATTATCGCAGTGAGTAATATATATATATTTATTTATCGTGTACATCTTTCCCATACTTTTTACAGTGTAAAATATGTACTGGTTTTAAGCTACATGTCCCGAACATGTTTATTTTTACATCCTTAAAAAGTGATCTGCTCCCCTTAAAAAAAAACTTCCATCCAAGCCCCATTTTCACAATATTTTAATCTTGTCTCATTCACAGCTGGGCTTGCTTTACAAACGTGTATGGAAGAGGGAGGCTACTGCAATTGGAGAAGAAAGGGACATCACAGAACCTGTCATCGTGTATCACAACCCTTTGTACAGATGGGCAAGACGCTTTGAAGAACCTGCAGAGGAGCTCGAAATGGGGAATCTTTAAAATGAACTATGAACTCTGAGATATATTTTTGACACTCTACATTTGCCATGCATATTATGCATATTATGATGTCTAATTATTACATTTGTGATGCATATTATGCATATTACGATGTCTAATTATGTCTAACTGTAATGTTTCTAATACTGCACATATTATCTAACTATGTCTAACTAATGTTTCTAGCACTGTACATATTATGTCTAATAACCTTTTAACTATGTTTCTAAACAGACCTCTAACCATGTGTAAATGTCTCTCTAACTATGTCTAAATGTATTAACTAAATAAAAAACATATGTATTTCTAGTTAATCATGGTTTTTGAATTAATCATCTTTTTTACACAACTACTCAAATATACTACATCTGAAGAGCAGCTTAAATACAGCTTATTTTTACATTTCAACTGTTCATAGTGATAATCTTGCAAAAGGAATTGTGATATGCAGAAGGGTTTTTAAGTCCATCATTTCTGCTTAAGGTTGAAGAGTGCTAATGCATATAATTACATGCAATGGTTGTTATTAATGTACTTAGAAAAATACTAGACAGGCTTTTTAATAATAAGAAGAAGAAGATTAAGAAGAAGAACACAAACTCCATGTAGCTCAGTTTAAAAACAGTTTTATTGCAAAAAAACTTCCCCTTTTTTTTGGTTGGCTTTTTGCGTGCATATAAATGTCAGACCAGGTTAGCAATTGCTGAAAAAAAGTCTAGGCATTCTCAAAACCTCCCCACACTAGACATGAATGGTGTTTTATGTACAACTCTTCACACTGACATATATTGTCCAATCAAAACTCACTCATGGCATCCTTTTTAGACATCCTAAAGACTTCTGAATAGAGATCTTCCATAAACAAAACAGATATCCAACCTCCCTTAACAAAGAAGAGATCCAACTTCCATAAACAGAACAGATTAAAGGGTATCATGGAGCCATTGCCATTCCCCAATGGAACACAGATAACATGTAATAACTTTTATGAAGGATACCTCTATAAAAGGAAAAAATGTTCTGAAACATAGATATACCTCGTAAGGGCAGTAATACCTCAGAATTAAAAGACCTCAGAATTAAAAGACAGTGAAAAGATTAGGGAAATAATAGCATCATTTCTCCACATTTTTCTACAGCCATGCTCTTTGTTAGAATGTCAGCCATCATAAGTGCAATTTCTGCAATATGTACCTGTAGTAAGACAAAACACTGTACTGTGAGTTTAATGTGGTTAAAGATGTTAGAAGAATAGTGGCTTCACAAGGAAGTAGGGTTTCTCTTTTGAGGCTGTGATGTCACATAAAAATATTGCCATGGAGGAGTTGGAACGGGAATACTGGAAAAAAGAGACCTTGGTGGGCAGGTCATAGTTTATAAGGTAGCTGTTGGGCTGGGGGACAGGCCACGGTTTATAAAGCTGAGGAAAAAAACAGTTCTAGCCCTCCTTAGAAAACTGTACCTTATGGGTACTGATTTTGTCTTTTTTTTTAGGAAGTTAAAAAGAAAACAGATTGGAAAAGCACTGCTGTGCAAGCTGCAGCATGCACAGCAGAGCTTTTCCAGTTTTTACGATAGATTACATGGAGAAAAACACAACAAGTGGGGGACAGTGGCTCTGTCTAGACAGTGGTATCACTCTCCAATGGTGACTACCACTATAGGGACATTTTAACAGAGATTGTTTACATTAGTGGTTAATTTGAGAAAGACGCAGAGATTATTGGTAGTTAATTTTTAAAAAAACCCACACTGGAAGGAGATGCAGACTCCTCACATTGCATATATCAACTGTGACAAAATCACAGCTCTCAATAAAACCCCACTTAGTATCTGCCAACAAGGAAAACTTTTAGGGACCACCCCCCAAAAAAGGAAACTTCTTTAGACCACCTTAAGACACTTTCAATATCTGTCCATAAGACATGTCTTATAAGACATGTTAGAAGGCTGACATGAACATGACTGTAGCGACATGTCTTCTATGCTAGTCCCTATGATGTCAAACAAGGATGCCATTTTTAAAATGGAGACTGTACAACTGTCACTGTGAAAAAAGTACATTAACACACATGTAAGTGCAGAGAGGTTCCAGAATTTTTCAAAACTTTTCCATACATCTCACCATGATAATAGTAAAAAAGGTTAACAGTAGAAAGAAGCTTGTCACCTAAGGTGTATGTGACAATTGAAACTTTTTATGTTGATAGAGAAGTGAAAAAAATGTTATATAATTTGGAACAGAGTAAAATCTACAGAGAGAAGTCATGGTAAGAAGTAAGGATTTTTTCAAGCATTTACTACCCTCCACTGCTACAATGTTATATAAAAAGCACTCCGAAAAAACATCCATAGCACACAGAAGTATAAAAAGTTTTTCAATCCATAGCAACCAGAAGTATAAAAAGTTTTCAAAAGTGTGTCATAATTAATGTTTTTTACCAGTTTCTTCTTTTATAAAATTTTTGATATACCTCCTAAAAAAAAGGGTACATACACCCTAAGAGGAAAAAAAAACCAATGGAAAAGTACTTAAATTTAACTTAAGTTAAAAATGAAAAAAGTCTAGTTTTTGGAAAAAGTTTCAGTTTTTATTGAAAAAGTTCTAGTTTTTCTCAAAGTGAGTCAGATTTCCTAGACTTTTTAGGAAAGTTCTACTAATTTTACCCCAACCTTAGGCAATCATAATATACTTGTAACTCTTTTTGTCTGATGTGTGCAGTATAGTTTTATAGGGGTACTGTCTTTGTCTTTCACCTGAGGAAATGTCCCCTGGCCGAGAAAAAACAATTAAAACCCAAAAAAAAAAGCTTTTAGACATGCCATGAAACATTTTTTTGTGCAAACACTCTGGGGACAATATTTACTTCAAAAAATTTGTGGGAATGTATGCCTTTTTATGGACAAAAGATGACTGTGTTTTACAAAACTCTTCTGTTTTTTTCGGGTGGGTGGGTGGGAAAAATAGAAGAGCTTTGTAAAACCTTGGGAATCTTTTGTCCATATTATTTAAATTTTCTTAACTTAAGTTAAATTTAAGTTCTTTTCCATCGGTTTTTTCCTCTTAGAGTGTATGTCCCTTTTTTTTTTTTTCTGAGGTATATCAAAAATTTTACAAAAGAAGAAATTGGTAAAAACATTAATTATGAGACACTTTTGAAAACTTTTTATACTTCTGTGTGCTATGGATTGTAAAACTTTTTATACCTCTGTGTGCTATGGATCCTAAAATTTGTGGGGATGTATGCCTTTTCTTATGGAAAAAAGATAACTATGTTTTACAAAACTCTTCTATTTTTTGGGTGGGTGGGTGGGAAAATAGAAGAGCTTTGTAAAAACATGGGAATCTTTTTGCCATATTATTTAAATTTTCTTAACTTTAAGTTAAAATTCAGGATTTCAATTGGTTTTTATCCTAATTTTTAACTTAAGTTAAATTTAAGTACTTTTCCATTGGTTTTTTTTTCCTCTTAGGGTGTATGTACCCTTTTTTTTAGGAGGTATATCAAAAATTTTATAAAAGAAGAAACTGGTAAAAAACATTAATTATGACACACTTTTGAAAACTTTTTATACTTCTGGTTGCTATGGATTGAAAAACTTTTTATACTTCTGTGTGCTATGGATGTTTTTTCGGAGTGCTTTTTATATAACATTGTAGCAGTGGAGGGTAGTAAATGCTTGAAAAAATCCTTACTTCTTACCATGACTTCTCTCTGTAGATTTTACTCTGTTCCAAATTATATAACATTTTTTTCACTTCTCTATCAACATAAAAAGTTTCAATTGTCACATACACCTTAGGTGACAAGCTTCTTTCTACTGTTAACCTTTTTTACTATTATCATGGTGAGATGTATGGAAAAGTTTTGAAAAATTCTGGAACCTCTCTGCACTTACATGTGTGTTAATGTACTTTTTTCACAGTGACAGTTGTACAGTCTCCATTTTAAAAATGGCATCCTTGTTTGACATCATAGGGACTAGCATAGAAGACATGTCGCTACAGTCATGTTCATGTCAGCCTTCTAACATGTCTTATAAGACATGTCTTATGGACAGATATTGAAAGTGTCTTAAGGTGGTCTAAAGAAGTTTCCTTTTTTGGGGGGTGGTCCCTAAAAGTTTTCCTTGTTGGCAGATACTAAGTGGGGTTTTATTGAGAGCTGTGATTTTGTCACAGTTGATATATGCAATGTGAGGAGTCTGCATCTCCTTCCAGTGTGGGTTTTTTTAAAAATTAACTACCAATAATCTCTGCGTCTTTCTCAAATTAACCACTAATGTAAACAATCTCTGTTAAAATGTCCCTATAGTGGTAGTCACCATTGGAGAGTGATACCACTGTCTAGACAGAGCCACTGTCCCCCACTTGTTGTGTTTTTCTCCATGTAATCTATCGTAAAAACTGGAAAAGCTCTGCTGTGCATGCTGCAGCTTGCACAGCAGTGCTTTTCCAATCTGTTTTCTTTTTAACTTCCTAAAAAAAAAGACAAAATCAGTACCCATAAGGTACAGTTTTCTAAGGAGGGCTAGAACTGTTTTTTTCCTCAGCTTTATAAACCGTGGCCTGTCCCCCAGCCCAACAGCTACCTTATAAACTATGACCTGCCCACCAAGGTCTCTTTTTTCCAGTATTCCCGTTCCAACTCCTCCATGGCAATATTTTTATGTGACATCACAGCCTCAAAAGAGAAACCCTACTTCCTTGTGAAGCCACTATTCTTCTAACATCTTTAACCACATTAAACTCACAGTACAGTGTTTTGTCTTACTACAGGTACATATTGCAGAAATTGCACTTATGATGGCTGACATTCTAACAAAGAGCATGGCTGTAGAAAAATGTGGAGAAATGATGCTATTATTTCCCTAATCTTTTCACTGTCTTTTAATTCTGAGGTCTTTTAATTCTGAGGTATTACTGCCCTTACGAGGTATATCTATGTTTCAGAACATTTTTTCCTTTTATAGAGGTATCCTTCATAAAAGTTATTACATGTTATCTGTGTTCCATTGGGGAATGGCAATGGCTCCATGATACCCTTTAATCTGTTCTGTTTATGGAAGTTGGATCTCTTCTTTGTTAAGGGAGGTTGGATATCTGTTTTGTTTATGGAAGATCTCTATTCAGAAGTCTTTAGGATGTCTAAAAAGGATGCCATGAGTGAGTTTTGATTGGACAATATATGTCAGTGTGAAGAGTTGTACATAAAACACCATTCATGTCTAGTGTGGGGAGGTTTTGAGAATGCCTAGACTTTTTTTCAGCAATTGCTAACCTGGTCTGACATTTATATGCACGCAAAAAGCCAACCAAAAAAAAGGGGAAGTTTTTTTGCAATAAAACTGTTTTTAAACTGAGCTACATGGAGTTTGTGTTCTTCTTCTTAATCTTCTTCTTCTTATTATTAAAAAGCCTGTCTAGTATTTTTCTAAGTACATTAATAACAACCATTGCATGTAATTATATGCATTAGCACTCTTCAACCTTAAGCAGAAATGATGGACTTAAAAACCCTTCTGCATATCACAATTCCTTTTGCAAGATTATCACTATGAACAGTTGAAATGTAAAAATAAGCTGTATTTAAGCTGCTCTTCAGATGTAGTATATTTGAGTAGTTGTGTAAAAAAGATGATTAATTCAAAAACCATGATTAACTAGAAATACATATGTTTTTTATTTAGTTAATACATTTAGACATAGTTAGAGAGACATTTACACATGGTTAGAGGTCTGTTTAGAAACATAGTTAAAAGGTTATTAGACATAATATGTACAGTGCTAGAAACATTAGTTAGACATAGTTAGATAATATGTGCAGTATTAGAAACATTACAGTTAGACATAATTAGACATCGTAATATGCATAATATGCATCACAAATGTAATAATTAGACATCATAATATGCATAATATGCATGGCAAATGTAGAGTGTCAAAAATATATCTCAGAGTTCATAGTTCATTTTAAAGATTCCCCATTTCGAGCTCCTCTGCAGGTTCTTCAAAGCGTCTTGCCCATCTGTACAAAGGGTTGTGATACACGATGACAGGTTCTGTGATGTCCCTTTCTTCTCCAATTGCAGTAGCCTCCCTCTTCCATACACGTTTGTAAAGCAAGCCCAGCTGTGAATGAGACAAGATTAAAATATTGTGAAAATGGGGCTTGGATGGAAGTTTTTTTTTAAGGGGAGCAGATCACTTTTTAAGGATGTAAAAATAAACATGTTCGGGACATGTAGCTTAAAACCAGTACATATTTTACACTGTAAAAAGTATGGGAAAGATGTACACGATAAATAAATATATATATATTACTCACTGCGATAATGGAGAGTAAAAGAGCTGTCAAGGAGATGCTGTATCCTCCTACAGCTATAGAGAAGGTTGCTGTCGAGGTGAAGTCATCAGTCTGGTTGTCAGAAATGTTGACATGTTGGGTGTTATTTTCACTTCTATCTGTAGTTAAGATGTTCTTGATAGCGGTGTCTTGGATAGTGGAGTGTGTCGAAGACATGTTGGAGACATTGCTGTATGCATTAGGGGTAACCTGAGATGTATCGATGTCGTGTAAGGTGCTGTGTGCAGCAGGGGTAACCTGGGATGTATGGATGTCATGTAAGGTGGAGTCCCTTTCAATGCTGTATGCATCAGTGGTAACCTGAGATGTAGGGTTGTTGTGTAAGGTGGTGCCCTTTTCAACAGAATTCCCATGACAAACAACTATAATTGAGCCATACAAAAAATGGTCTCCACTAACATTCTCACAGTACCGTGTATATGTCATATCAACTTTCTCCAGCATTTGTATGACAGATGAAGAGAATTGAGGTATCCGTTCAAGATCAGCAATTACTGTGCAATTAGCTGCTATTTTACCATCTTCTAGAAAAAGACACAAACAGACATTGCATCTAAAAGGCACTGTTTCTGCAGTACAGGATGTAGCTATAGTAATTCCAAAAAGTACACATAACATTGTACAATCCATAGCTGTAATGGTAAATTGTTGTGCAAGTTTCCTACTCTCTCTATGTATAATAACTGTACAAGTGTGCTCCTAAAGATGTGTTATGCTGTGATGAGATAATCTAAATTACAGTAAAAACCCCTTCCTGATAACTATGGCCTAATATGGTGATAGGAGGGGGTGCTGCACAATCTTACAGAGTAACTGACAGCCCATGTTTAGACACTGCCAAAAATCTGATAACACTTAAATTGTTAAGAATGTCATTACATGCTCTTGGCAGTGGTAATAAAATGATTGATATCAAAATGTCCTGCCAAGACAAAGTCTGTTAGGAGGAGTGTAGATTTTTTACAGTGTCAGAATGTAAGAAAAGTAGAGCAAAGTCTTTTGGAGGGTTAGTGTACATAAAATGTGAGTGATTGGATTCCCTAAAATGTTTTAAACAATCTTCTACACAGTTATGACCAGTATCAGACATGGTAATGTAATGCAGATGTGTTTGGAGAACAGCACACTTCTCCTTGCTGAATAGAACCCAGAAAAATGTGTCTTCTTTTTTATCGGGTCTATGATCTAGAAAGCAGATGTTGACAGCCCCCTCAGACCCAGCAGTGAAAGAAAATCCCTCGAGGTTCCTTATTTCGTCCAAGTGTGAAAAGAAAAGAGATGTTGCAATTCCTACATACCACACAGCATGATCAGGACTGTCAGTAAGAAATTGTTTACAAACATGTTTCTGACATTCTTCTATAGTGTTAAAAAAGTGTGTAGAGGTGCTTAGAATGATATATGTGTCACTGTTATGTAAGCAGCTGCAATCCTTCACTGTTAAATATGTTAGCAGCATCGATGGAGCAGAAGACCTTTCTCCATGGGGAGAATGTTGATAAAATCTGTTATCAGTAGGCACCTCCGAGGTCTCCCTGGAATTTATACATAAAATGAGATCTCTTGGTGGCTACAGTAGAGCCTGTTATACAAGAATAGCATACAAAAATTTTTAATGAAATGAAGTTCTCTGAGGATTACAGCAGTACATGGTATACAAGAAGAGCATACACATTTTATTAATAGAATTAAAGACTCTGTACATACATGGTGGAAAAGTAAGTTTCAGTCACAATGCAAAAATAGTACAGCACATGATGCCTACAAGGGGTTTCAGAAAGTCAGTAGCCAAAAGGAACTGTCTTGTAGGAACCTGGTAAAATAGCTCTTTTTGTGAAGACTTTCTTGAAAACTTTGCTCTGAGATCTGTTAAAAACCACTGCTTGGTATTTGTCCCTTGTGATCTGGTTGTATTTTGGTAGAGTTATAAGTTTGAGATGACCAAAGACTATGTCTTTCATAGTTTGAAGGGTCAGATGTTGACTATTTGTGAAATTTTGAGTGATACCTTTAAGCTTCATCTCGCAGGTACCATCATTGCAGATGTAACCATATGACTTGGGTCCGGAAGAGACAAATTCCTTGATGTGTCTCCCAGGAGGCAGCTCACTGACAAGATCTCCGAGAAGGTACCCTGTGTCAAAAATGTTCTCACCTTCCTTTTCCACGAATATAATTGAGTCTGTGTCGTAATATAGAGAGCGTTCTCCTGCCTTCTCCAATAAAGTGAGGAGTTTCAGCCTGGCGTGGCTGGTTGTGTACGAGCCTATAATGTCGTTTTGGAATCTTGTGTCTGGTTCGAACCCCTCCGAACCTGCATATACAACCACTAGTACGTCATCTGTGAGAATTCTGAAGTCCTTGATGTCTTTGGCTGGGTCATTGGTCAATTTTGCATATTCTTCCAATGTACGGATATAAACGGTTTTGTCTTCATTACAACGTTCGCAAAATTTGCCCCATGTTGAATTGAGCACCTGTTTGCTCGTAAACCGTAAACCGTGGTTCCGTGAGATCTTAGACTTGTCCAACTTTATACCCATCTTGTCATAAAAATCCTGGATATAAAGATCCTTCTCCCTCTCATTTGTTACAAATGGGGGGTATCCTGAACTCTCTTCCTTGACTTTTAAGAAGACACTTATTAGTTCATGAAAGAGGTTATCTTTGCCCTCAACAATCTTCTCGTAATCGTATATCTCATGGACTCTTAACACTTTGTAACCTCTAGCTATTGCAGCTCTGATTTCAAAGGTTGTCCACACACCTGTAAGAGCCCTCTGTTTCTGACTGCAGTTGCAGGGTTTGTCAGTCTCCTTTTCTGCACAGGTACGACATAAAGGAAATTTGAGCCTTGAATTGATACGCACGGGTAAAATTGGTATGAAGAGGCCTTTACAGGGTTCCACTGTAACTTTAGCTATGCCCTCATGTTTTTGGAAAGTGTAGTCCATCTCGGCCTGATTATGAATCACACGAGCATGCCCACTGGGATACTTGCAGTAGAAATTCACAGTTGAATAAAGACTTTTTATGTCAAGATGTTTTATTGTTTCCCCCTCCTGAGCCTTGTAATACAGGTATGTTGCACAGGTCCTTCCACCAAAAAGGGATTCTCTGACCTTAATATTGGGTTCTGATGTTGTCGAATGCTCTATGAAGGTCTTCAAATCAGAGTTGTTCTTTTTATGTCTCTGAAAGTCGCACTCCCTCATTGTTATGACTCTGTAGCCCAAGTCACGAATTTTCTTAAGTCTCCTATGAGTCTCTGCATTAATCTGTCCAAATGTCTTACCTGTACGCTTATCACGTACTTTTGGATCTCTGTAACACCTCTCACAAGCATGCCATCGACAGCCTAGGTACTCTAAACATATGCCCTTAACTGCTTGTGTGCCCTTAATTGCTTCTGTGCCCTTAACTGCTCCTGAGCCCTCTACAAAACCGTCCACAAAAAAATTTGTAGAAGGAATGCGTACCTCAGAGGAGGAGTTTCTGGAATGTAAAACATGCACTGAATTCTGAAAAGCATAGAACTCAATCCAGAGAATAGCATCATTGCTGTCATTGCAATGTTTGCTGTACCCATGTCCAGGTATCTGAGGGATATCAGATTTAACGAAGGTGGATTCCAGTATGTCCTCAGTGTCTAGAGCTTCGTCACCCTCGAAAGTCCAGTGACCTCTCTTCAAAGTAGCCATACCTTCCCTGCCATCTAGCAACTTGACACTGTGATATTCTTTCATTGTGAGCTGTCTTATAAAACGCATCGTGAGACTAGCAATTGTAGAGCATGAAAAGGCATCAATCCCTTCACCCTTAACCACCTTACCATTTTTACAGGTTGTCTCCAAAGATGTGATGTCAAAAATTTTACTGCGAAAATTTAATGTGCACTCTCGAAGTATCCTCACATCCTCACGGCAATAATTCAATATTTCCTTGTCAAAATCAAACACAGCCCCCTTAGAAACCTTTTCCTTGTGAAATGAGAGGAGCTCAGCCCTCTCTTTTGGGGCCATGAAGTCTGGGTTATAATAAGATATGTCTGGATAGGCTGTTACTGTGCCGAAAAGAGAATTATGATTGTACAGATAGGGAAAAGTACCCTTCTTCATCCCCTCTGATACACCAAATGCTTTTGGCAGATGTTTGAGAGCACAGCCAAAAAAATTCAGAGAGTCAACAAACTTCATGTTGAGACCATCCTTAATCACCATCACCATGAGCTTGCCCCCTGCAAAAGTGACTAAGGGATAGATACCTGCGTGAATTAGATATTTTAAAATGAATAAATTATCATAGGAGCGTCCATTAAAACTGTCCACTATTGTTGTGGCATTAATGGGATGTACCAACCATTTACAAAAAGAGGCTGTAGTGTCTGGACCACTGAAAACCATCTCTCTCTTCAAAGTGCACTTGCTGCAATGTTGAGGTACACTTTTGTCTAAGGGTGTAGAAGAGTCCTTTTTATTTGTACGTGTTAATACTGCCTGGACTTTCTTTCTGCACGTCTGGCATCTGTCACCGCACATTAAACAAGTGGAGTCTGGTGTGAAAGACTCATCTTTGCAGGAATCACATGCTGTCTGAGAAACAATAAAATTTGGCACGTGTTCTACCCTACCACATAAATAGTTGGTGCAATTTATGCATTTGATGCACATAGAACACTTGCTGTCGTCTGTACAATGTTTACAACCTTCCCTAACATTTGCTTTATAAGCTCCGCAGGTAATAACATCGTGTTGAGTCGATTCACAGTCAAAAAATATAAAGCGACCTGAAGTTTTACGAGGTTTGTAAGCCCTGTAATAGCACAGGTGAGACCTGTCAGGTGCAAACTGCCTACAACATCGGCAGAAAAACTCTGTGCATACATGTTTGGAAACATCTCTCAAGGTCCTATCTAAAAGTTTAAAACATTCTGGACATTTGTAGAAGTTGTCGCATATAGAGAGTCTCTCTGTATCTTTGTTTATCCCTCTCTTGTATAAACGAGTTTGTTTATGCAGTTCAAGACATTTTGGACCTCTGCAGGTCATGTTACAGTCTAGACACTTGGTAGTGGTGTCAGAACTGTTTTCATTATCATAACAGTCTTTTCTTTGGCAAGCATGGCAGAAACTGTAACATTTCTTGTAACGCTTGTCATGGGGTTTCATACAGACATAACACCAGCTCTTGTGATGATTAAGGAACTTGTCGACATCGAGAATGGCATTAAAATGATAAGATTTTAGATAAAGGAATATAGTGTCTTTCCTCTCGTGTGCACCGACATACACAACCTCAGAGTTGAAATCTCCAGAGAACACCACTAGACGTACATTTAAATAATCCTCAAATTTGTATAATTCTCGAACAGGTACTGGTTGGTCTGTGGATATCTCTGTGTCATAATGCATCTGCAGAGCTCTAGCCCTAATGGAGCCCTCTTTCATGGACATAAACACCCGGGGATTTGTCAATCTCTTAAACACTTGGGGTGAGTCCCTGAGTTTAGATAAACAAGTCAACATGGCTCTTGCAGCACATGTGTACTCCCCCTCAATAGGTTTTACACAACTCATAGACCTTTTAACTAAGGCTGCCAGCTGAGCAGAGTCAAGGTCAGGGGTATACATCTTAGTAGAGCCTCCCCCAGTCTGCAGCATGTCTTTCATCACACCCACTTCCACTCGAAAAGAGTGATCAATGCTGAGGTTTTCATTGGAATTCAAAACTGCTTGGACCCTATTAAAAGAAGAGGGAGGGAAAGAGATGTGATTACTTTTTATATATATTAACAAAAATCACAAGAGAAGTGTTGCAGTGGGGGACTATAAAAAAGCCTATAATAAGACACTTACCTTTCCATAATACTGTCAGAGGTGATGAGATGTCTGGGTTGGCAGTGAATGAAAATAGGTGTAGAAAGTTGCTCATGAGAAATAGTTATTCTAGCCCTGTCTTGGTTAGAGTACTTCTCAGTGGATTCCAAAATTTCATCGAACATGTTGTGAAGGTCATCTTTAAAATCTGCTACAGCTGTGCCGTGTTTATCGGGATGAAACTTGACATCAAAGGTATTCTCCAGCACGGCATATTTCATGTTCTTCTTGCTATTGACTTTATTGATGGTGTAATTCTTCTCTTTTGAAGAATTAACATTGTTCTGAGAACTGTCTTCCAGGCTCCTCACAATTTTCTCAGGTGGTTCATCTAAATGGTCTGCACTGGAGGGTCTTTTCCCCTCCATGATAGACTACCTGTTGTATAAAACACTTCTTAACTGTCTGAAGATTCAGACTAGAATGCTGTAAAAATTGTTGGGAGGCAGTGGAAAGCTTGTTATGCAGAACTTTTTTTCTGTTCACTGATAAAAAGTAAGATGATGTCATGAATGGAAAATTACCTCGGATGTACAATGTTAAAAGAAAAAGACCTGTGGTATGCAAGATAAAATGTATAAGACATAAAAAAGAGAAATGTGTCAAGGTTATAAAAGCATCTTGTAAACAGAGGAAGTTTGGTGTTGGGTTACAGTGGAAAGTTTTGTTATGCAGAACTTTTTTCTCTTCATTGATACCTAGTAAGAGTTTGTCAAGAATGAAAAATTACAGCTGATGTTCAATATTAGAAGAAAAAGCATTGGTATGCAAGATAAAATGTATCAGATATAGAAATTTTTTTATTTTTTAACCAAATAACCTTGGGAAAAAGGGTGTGATAAGACTATAAAAAGTAAAGTTACTTATAAAAAATAGATAACTGGATATAAAAAGTAAAACATTTTTTCAAGGAATTTTTTTTCATGAAAATTTTTATTTTTTGAGGAATTTTTTTTTCATTAAAATTTTTTTTTTTTCATGAAAATTTTTTATTTTTATTTTAACTTTTTCTAGAAATTATTTATATTTTTTGTGACCTACTTTTTTGACCTACTGACCTACTTTTGTGACCCAGTGACCTACTTTTGTGACCTAGTTACATAAATTAACCCAATTTACTAATTTATGTGACCTAGGTCATATAAATTAACCATTTTTTATTCAATTCAGCCTTACTGGACGAATACACTACTAACCTAAGGCGGGCAGTAAAAATCTGCATGAAACCAAAAGTAGGTTATGAATATTTGACGGAAAGTTCCAACAAAACTCCCACCGCCTCTGAGGGGCGTCACAATATTTTGATACATCGATATATTGCAATATTTTGCCTTTAGATACACATATCTTATCGTGGGGCTTGTACCGATATACATATTTTATTGAAAAAACCCTTCCTCAGTCATAAATTTTGAACAGTCCCTTTTGAAAAAATGTCATTTTTGTCATAAATTTTTATTTAAAATAATGATAAAATTCTCAAACATTGTTTGTTGTGTGTTTAATAGGAGGTGCAGCTCACTGAACAGTGAAAGTTAATTCACAAAGAGACAGGGAGCCTTGAAGCCTTTGGATGGAGATGAACGCAGAGTCGGCCATCTTGTTGTTGCACTGGTAAACACACTTGTTTGCTTCTACATCAGAAATGCTGCATTGAACAAATGCTGTTTGGAATGTTCCTGTTGCCACGGTTACGTCCATTTCGCAGTCAACGCCACCATTAGTCGACACAGATATCGCAGCCGAGTGAAAACAATCGCGGGTTGCAACAACTTGGAATTTTCCAACTGAGCCACAAGTTTCAACATTGCCGTCAAATAGGTAGTCCATTGGAATCAGACTGGAGTCGGGCCAAGAAGAACCAGCGCAGGGTTGGCCATTCAGCACCATGGGTCTCATCTTCCAAACTTTGATGAAACCAACAAAAAAATACATACATTTAAGAACCAGGCCTATCTTATGGGACTCTATGAGGACCTATCATTTTATCACACAAATAGGAATATATATGAAGGATTTATTATTTTTGTGGTGGCCCATTTGGGGGGAGACGACCTGGAAGTTTCATTGGACCACCCAATTTTTTGGGATGGTAGTCCTGCGACCACTTGACTTTTCAAGTGAATCTTCACGCCTGAATGTCTGCCTTACTTCTTGCCTGAATCTTTAGCGTTTTTTAAAACAGATTTTAGGGGGGGGGGGGCAAGTGCCCAACAACCCCCCGCCCCTCGTCTGCTACACCTATGAATATGGGCAGAAATTTAATTTTCAAGTGAAAATGGTTAAAACTGCCTCACCTGATATATTTGTGACAAAATTTTCGTTCAGTTTACCCAAATATGAAGACAATTTTTACAGTTTAACATACATTAATGATTCTTGCATGAAAAAAGTTGAATGTTCCTACTTGTGCAGTTGAATCGCACTTCGAGGTATTTGTATGTGTGGGGGCAGGGATCTCCAACCTGAACGGAAACAGAGCAGGAGTTCTTTCCATCACAGGATCTTCTTGAAAGTTGCATGTACACGTCTTTGAAAGTTGTACAAGTGATGTTATTAAAGTGGTAAGCACCGTAAGGACAAACGTCAGGATCTTTGACTGTCCGGCCGTAGTTTGCGTACGTAATGGTAATTCTCCCATTCGGAGGACAGCTGGGTAAAACAGTGCTGCCATTGGATGAACATTGTATCAGTGTGGTGGTGCCTAAAAATAGTAGTATAAAAAAGACGTAGTTATAGTGATGGAAATAATGGGGACGACCAATAGATATTAAGGGAGGGGGCTTGTAGCTTTCTTTCATGGAAAATAATTTATATATATATATGGTAACAGTGACAGTAATTATTTATTTGGAGCATGCAACATCCAAAAATGTTTGTTCCTAAATCAAACAACACCATCTAAAGAAACATCCCTCCCACAAATTATTGATTTTAAGACTGCCACAATGAATACATTTATTTAACCAAAACTGAGAACAAATAATTTATTTCTTTAAACTTGCAATTCAGTACAAGCTTAGTTTCATTGTGTACCATGGTAATGTAAGTAATGTAATGACTATATAATATGGGATATTGATAACTACAATTTCGAGAAGTCTTCTTTCACAAAAAAAGATAATCATCATACCTTCCACTGCAATTTTCCGGATAATCGCAGACAAAGTCAACAACAACAAGAACAGTACGTCCATTTTGTCTGAAACAAACAAAAGAAATATCATCTCAAACAAAAGAAATATCATCTCATGTCACCTGTATCTGTGTCGTTAAACATGTTTTATGAAACACTTGAGCACCAGTATTAAAACAATTGGGGATTAAAACAAAACAATTGGGGATTGTTCATGTCATACGATCGATTTAAAATTTAGACGCTGCAAAACTCATTGGGAATCGCCAGAACAACACTAACAGTTGATTAGACTCTGATTAGACTTTGACAAAGAGAGGATTTATTGGGTACTGTCACCACAATGAAATTGATTACTGCAACTGAGCAATCTCTTAACTTTAAATTTACATTATTCGCAAGTGAAGAGATGACTGTTTTGCTATGGCTTCATTATCTAAACATAAATTGTGCTGACAATCATTCCTATGTGACAGCCAAGATGCGGAAACTAATGTTGAAAATCATGCGTGAAAATGAACTCAGTATATATATATTTTATGTGTTTTATGTTATTATGAGTGACCAGCCACGATGCAATTCCAGCAGGTACAGTGTAATTTGGTATTACTCTGCCAGCCCATTAGATAGAGTAAAATAATTTTCAGCCTTTCGCGGAATTATCCTGCCTTAAAAAACAGTGCTCTCACTGCTCAGCCACATGTAGGGCACCATGTACATCCTACAACATTGGTCAAACTTTTAAAAAAACCAGCCATCTCCCGCTACTTTTTATGCAAACAAATTTTCAAAGAAGTACTTTTTTAAATCACACCTGTCACTTTTTACATATCTGTTCTTACTTGCCTGTCAAGTGTCAACAAAAGCTATCCTGAAGGCAGGCTGTATACAGTAGGTCTGCAATACCTTTTTGGCCACAAAAGAGTGATAATGCATCTCAGGGATGATTGTACTGATTGACCGGCCTTACGAAATAATAATCAATGCAAGTTTATTAATATATCATAATATGTGCTATAAAGTATTATAAAACTGATGGGATGTACCTGTATGGCTGACGCATAACTGCAATATGCATGAGATTTACACAGATGTTAAAAGGTTTAGTGCCATCATAAAACAATATTATATTTTATTATTTCCCACTGACGAAACTTATGTCCGCTAACATAAATTATTACAACAAGTAGGCCCTGCATGAAATATTCGACACAACTAGATGAGTTAAGCTATTGTTTTACTATAATCTAAAATGTTTCTGCGATTAAGTTGCACTAAATTGACTATAACCAGTCAGGGAGTAGCAGGGGTGGACTGGCGCCATTTTGAGACCCGTGGCAAAGTAATCAATGTGCCCCCACGACCCCCTCGTACACAACGCAGCGAAATTATAAGTATGTAGGGGAGACCAGAGAAAAATGACTCCATCAAAATATTTCCAATTATCACGAAAATATCTACAATAATTGTGAAAAACATGCCAAAAAATTATTCTTAAAATGTTTTCAATAATTGAAGAAGTTTTATACAATAATTGTAAATTCTTATTACGGCATAAATTTCAACAGTAATCGCACTAATTCGCACATGATAATTGCAGAAATTTCATAGGTTTTACCAAAAATTCTAACACTATTGCAGAAATATTGACCATTATTTCTGAAATCTTTTCGGTTATTTTTTATATTTCCGTAATAATGGTGATAAATTTGGGAAAATGATGAAATTTTAGAGATTATCTTACAAAATTGTAAAGATTTTTCTGCCAAATTTTTGCGAGTGTAATTGTGCGATTGAGTCCAGAGGAGCTTCATATGAAATACTCTTTAAACAGATATAAATTTATTTCCTAGGCTACCCGATCCTTGATAATAAATTTGATGCTCCTTAAAATGCATTTGAGCCCAACTTGTCCTCTCAATTTATTTTTGACTGAAAATTCTCAAATTTAGGCAAATTTCATTTCAATTTTTCTTATCCAATGTGAGGCCCTCCTGAGGAGTACGCCCCTAGGCTTCAGCCAGTCTACTTAGCCTAATGGACAATCCATGCCTTGGAAAAATGGTCTCCACCTGTCATCATTATATGTAGAAATTTGTAGGTAAAGGGGACCATTTTGCCCCAATTCTACCTTCTGTCCACTGACAATGAAAAATGGTAGATTGTGTCACCGCGTGTCCACCCCCCCCCCCCCCCCCCCACATTTTCCAAGAAAATTACGCCCCTGGACAGGGGAAGGGAGGGAATATAGGAAATCAAATGACTAAAAATATCACAATTTCACTCTTTCTACAGTGCAACTATAACCCCAAGGAGGGGGGCTTAAACAGCCCTCTTGGATCCGGTACTGGCAAATAGAAAGAAATTGCTTACTTTGCATTGTGGCATTTAAAATTTTATTCTTCAAAAATATGTTTATAGATAATAAAATTCTACAAAAATTTTAATGCTCTTACCTTTACACATTTTAATTCATAAATTTAATGGTGAGGACTTATAATCAGCCTTAACCAAAATGAAAAGTTGCCGATATGTATAATGTGTACGTCCTAATGAAGAATTCAAATACTTTTATATACTAATAGGGAGATTCGGCATCACCATCACATTAATTCCCCATAAAATTTTTTTTTATGTCCTATCGACCAACACTAGAAAAAGCGCCTCGAGAAGATCCGAGATGCTGCAGATCAATTATTTCTGGTCCAACTATGAATTTATTGCCTACAATAGCTTCACAGATCTTGACAATTTGAAATGAAACGACTGTCAGTCATGAAATATGTAATTTAATTGCCACTTAACAAATTGGTTATTTGTACAGATTGTAGCTTTGGCTTAAGCTGCAGAGTTTCTGGAAGCAGGTTCTTTTGCCTCTAGTTGCCTCTATTATGTGGCAATAGATTTTGGAAATTAATTTTCTAAAAAAAAAGTTAAAAAAGTACAAATATGGCATCAAGAAATCACAATGAGTAAAAATATATCCAGTTGACGTAAAGGAGAGTGTAACTACCATTGTAAGACCACCAACGATTTTGCAAAAAAGCGATAAATTTGTCATTTGATGAAACACTAATTTAGTGCCATTGTAAAAGTGCGAAACAGACGACGATTCATCAACATGATTTATTATTAATTTAAACCCATAAAAATTCACCAGAATTGTCAGGATAACACTTACAGTTGATTAGACCTGGATATAGAGAGGGTTTCTCAGGTATTATCACATCAATGAAATTGATTACTGCAACTTGTAAAGCATTGTAAACTTTAAATTTACATTATCCATAAGCAAAAATACAGCTGTTCGGTATAGCCAGTGTTCAAAATATGGGGGGCTCAAGGGGGATTTGACCCCCCCCCCAAATGCTCTTGGGACCCCCTCAAATACATTTTTCAGAAGGACCCCCCAAATACTGAATCTATTCAGAAGAATAAGCATGAAGCCCCAGTAACACATTATCGGCTAACAACAACTTCTTGTAATTCATATCCACAAGCAATAGGGTAATGGAAACCCATTTTCTGGAATAAAATATGCCTTTGAAATGCCCAGAATTCACTTTTAGAGCATTTTAAGCCCTTTGGCTTCTGATGGCCCGATGACGGCCCGCCGATCCTCGGTTACAAGGGCTTCTTTCCTTCGAGCCTTGCAACTGAGAGACCCCCCAAATAACATGGCCTATTTTTACCACTGGCTATAGCTTCATTAATCAAACATAATTTGTGCTGACATTCTTTCCCATGTGACAGCCAAAACGGCGGAAAATTGTGAAGATCATGCGTGAACGCTAACCCAGTGTAATATAATTTATATGTTTAACTGTTTGTGTTACTATGAGTGACCAGCTATCGTGTAATTTCAGCAGATAATATTCCGACAGATTATTTAGAGTAAAACTATTTTGGGTAGTCCGTGGAATTAACTTGATCCAACGGTAGCATGCTGGACTGCCAATTGCTGGGTCCGGGGTTCGAATGCAGCTCTTACCGGGTCACCTGGGCCTATGTTGGATGGCTGTTTCAATCATCCTTTTCCTCATTGCTATGTCCGCCTGTCTTAATTAACCTACCAAGGGCATAAATACAGGATGTAAAGCCCCAGTCATCCATCCATCCATACTCCTCAGCCTCATGTAGGAGTAAAATATGTGGGTCACAAAACAGATTGCGCGGGATGTTGATTGCAAAAAAATTTTCTAAACCAACTGTCTCCTGTCACTTATGCCCCTTTCACACAGCAAAGAGTAACCCAAGAGTTCCTTGGCAAGAGCAAAATTCAGAAATCATGAATTAACTCCCAGAGTATACTTTTTAACTCCCAGAGTGAAAATTTTGCTCCCAGAGTGAAAGTTGACACTCCCAGAGCAAAAGTTGATGCTCCCAGAGCAAATATTTCACTCTCAGATCAATTCCATACTCTCAGAAAATTTTAAGCCCCATTCACACAGACAAGACTTTATCAAGAGTATGTTGGCAAGAGCAAACTATCAGAAATCGTGAATTCACTCCCAGAGCATAGTTTTCAGTCCCAGAGTAACACAAGATGCTCCCAGATCACTGCCACACTCTTGGAAAACTCTTGGAAAATTTTGAACAGTTTAAAATTTTCTGAGAGTATGGAATTGATCTGGGAGTGAAATATTTGCTCTGGGAGCATCAATTTTTGCTCTGGGAGTGTCAACTGTCAGTCTGGGAGTAAAATTTTCACTCTGGGAGTATAGTTATACTCTGGGAGTTTATTCGCGAATTTTGAATTTTTCTCTTGTCAAGGTACTCTTGGGTTACTCTTGGTTGTGTGAAAGGGGCTTTATTATGCAAACATACATGCTAGAGAACAGATTTTTTTTGTCCGACAACAACTCAGGCAGACCACAGAACTTCGGTAAACAATGTCTTCTCGGCCACAAGAGCAACTAGAATCGCAAGCGATGATAATATGACCGCCGGCGCTGCTGGACGCCTTTTGCTGATCAAGTGCAATCAAGTGTGACTGTGTCGATCCATAAAAGATGAATAACAATTTGTGTTTTGAGTGCAGCTTGTTTGGACCTGGCTTAAAAAAGCTCAGTCGTATAATAATAATAATAAATAGATATATATTCGTTGTTGTCCATGGCGCAGTGGGGCCTCTATTTGACGGGGGGTTTATTCGAGGGGCGTATATGTGTACATCCATTGTGCATGCCTGTGTACGGCCATCGTCAAGTGTACGCCCATCTGTAGCCCGTCTGGCATGCCCATCTGTGTGTTCACGCCAATTTGTGTGTACACACCCATCTGTGTACGCACCCATTTGCGTGGGCATGTCCACCTGAATGCCTATCTGTTTGGGCACGCCCACCTGTACACCCATCTATATGTACGCCCACCTGTAGGCCTATGCTCATCTCTCGAGTGTATGCCCATCTGTGTTGGTACCCTCATCTGTGAGTGCATGCCTTCTTAGTGTGCACGCCCCCCTTTACACCTAGCTGGGAGTACGACCGTCTGTGTGAGTATGCCAATTTGTGTGTGCACAGCCACCTTCGTGTGCACGCCCATTGATATGGCCATCTGTGTGCGCATGCCCATATGTACAGCCATCTGCATGTATACGCCCATATCAGCACGCCCGTCAGTGTGTGTAAGCCCATCTGTGCGTGCACGCCCATCTGTGTGTGCATGCCCATTTGTATGTGCATGGCCATCTGTAGGCCCAGCCCAGTGTGGATGCCCATGTGTGTGTGGACGCCCATGTGTGTCTGCAGGGCCACCTGTGTGTACACACACATCTGTCAGTGCAGGCCCACCTGTACGCCTAGCTGTGTGGGTATGCCCACCTGTACACTCATCTGTGTGTACGCCCATGTGTATGCCCATCTGTGTGTGTATGCCCATCGGTCAGTGTATGCCCATGGGTGTGTGTACGGCCATGGGTGTGTGTAAACCCATGGGTGTGTGTACTCCCATGGGTGAGTGTACGCCCATGGGTGTGTGTGGACCCAGGTGTGTGTAAAACCATTGGTACAGTATATATACACCTTTTGATATATATATATATGAACACCCTTTGGTATAAACTCGCCCATGTCAGTAAACTGTCATGAAAAGTAAGCCAACCGACCTGCCGCCTGACCTGTAATGTAATGTAGTGCTTTAATGCAGTGCTGTAACGTAGCGCTGTAATGCAGTGCTGTAATGCAGTGCTGTGATATAGTGCTGTAATACAGTGCTGTAATATAGTGCTGTAATACAGTGCTGTAATGCAGTGTTGTAGTGCAGTGCTTTAATGCAGAATACAGAAAGAAGTCCAATAACACGTTGCTGTAATACAGCACAATGATTCATTGTTGTAATTATGTTGTAAAGTAATGCAGTGAGGCAGTGATGTAATGCAGTACAATAATGCAGTGTAATGCAGTGCTGTAATGCATTGCTGTATTGCAGTGCTGTAATAGAGTGATGCAAAGCATGCAGTAATGCAGTGCAGTTATGCAGTGCAGTTATGCAGTGCAGTTATGCAGTGCAGTTATGCAGTGTTGTAAGCAGTGCTGTGATGTGGTCTGTAATGCAGTGCAGTTGTGCAGTGCAAAAAAGCACTGTTGAAATACAGTGCAGTAATGAAGTGTTGTGCTGCAGTGCTGTAATGCATTGCAGTAATGAGGTTCTGTGATGCAGTGCAGTAACACAGAGCTGCAATGCAGACTGCAGTGTTGTAATGCAAGGCAGTGATGCAGTTCAGTTATGTGTCCACGGGGGCATGGCCCCGTGTCCGCGGGGGCATGTCCCCGTGTCCGCGGGGGCATGTCCCCATGTCCGCGGGGCATGTTCCCGGGGGCATGTCCCCATGTCCCCCGGGCATGTCCCCAGGGGTATGTCCCCATGTCCCTGGGGGCATGTCCCCGCGGGCATGTCCCCATGTCCCCGGGGGTATGTCCCAATGGCCCCGGAGGTATGTCCCCGGGGGTATGCCCCCATGTCCCTGGGGGTATGTCCCCATGGCCCCGGGGGTATGCCCCCATGTCCCCATGTCCCCATGTCCCTGGGGGTATGTCCCCGGGGGTATGTCCCCATGTCCCTGGGGGTATGTCCCCGGGGGTATGTCCCCATGTCCCCGGGGGTATGTCCCCATGTATGTCCGCTGGGGCATGCCCCAATGTCCCCGGGGGCATGTCCCCATGTCCCTGGGGGCATGTCCCCATGTCCCCGGGGGGCATGACCCTATGTCCCCTGGGGCATGGCCCCATGTCCCCTGGGGCATGGCCCCATGTCCCCTGGGGCATGTCCCCATGTCCCGGGGGTATGTCCCCATGGCCTCGGGGGCATGTCCCCATGTCCCCGGGGGCATGTCCCCATGTCCGCGGGGGCATGTCCCCATGTCCGCGGGGGCATGTCCCCATGGCCGCGGGGGCATGTCCCCATGTCCGCGGGGGCATGTCCCCATGTCCGCGGGGGCATGTCCCCATGTCCGCGGGGGCATGTCCCCATGTCCGCGGGGGCATGTCCCCATGTCCGCGGGGGCATGTCCCCATGTCCGCGGGGGCATGTCCCCATGTCCCCGGGGGCATGTCCCCATGTCCCCGGGGGCCATGTCCCCGGGGTCATGTCCCCATGTCCCCGGGGGCATGTCCCCATGTCCCCGGGGGCATGTCCCCATGTCCCCGGGGGCATGTCCCCATGTCCCCGGGGCCATGTCCCCATGTCCCCGGGGGCATGTCTCCATGTCCCCGGGGGCATGTCCCCATGTCCCCGGGGGCATGTCTCCATGTCCCCGGGGGCATGTCCCCATGTCCCCAGGGGCATGTCCCCATGTCCCCATGTCCGGGGGGGCATGTCCCCATGTCCGCGGGGGTATGTCCCCATGTCCGCAGGGGGTTTAGTAGATATTAAATGGTTGCCCCCTTATTCTTAGTAATAATGGTCGCCCACTCTTTAGTATATATTAAATGGTCGCCCCCTTATCCTATCTATCTATCTATCTATCTATCTATCTATCTATCTATGTATATCTATCAGCATTGCTTAGTAGATATTAAATGGTTGCCCCCTTGGTTCATACATTCTTAGTAATAATGGTCGCCCCCTCCTTAGTAGATATTAAATGGTCGCCCCTTATCCTATCTATCTATCTATGTATCTATCTATCTATATCTATCATCATTGCTTAGTAGATATTAAATGGTTGCCCCCTTGGTTCATTCATGCATGTACTTTTGTTATCTTAGCACCTTAGTAGATATTAAATGGTTGCCCCCTTATTCTTAGGAGATATTAAATGGTCGCCCCCTTATCCTTAGTAGATACCTTATCTATCTATCTATCTATCTATCTATCTATCTTCATCATTGATTGCCATCATTGATTGCCATCATTGACTGCCATCATTGACTGCCATCATTGACTGCCATCATTGATTACCTTTGTCTACGACTCCGCCACATAAATCCTCCGACACATGAAATCCCGCCATGTGACCGCATAAAAACAGAGATCAGCCTAAAGGCGATCAATAAGAGTTTGGCTGCTTTTGAGACATCCCCCAGCAGTCAAGCGGTCCAAGCAGGTCTAATCTGGCACAGTGCCAAAAATCACGAAAACAACATTCAGATAGCCAAAATAACAATAAGGTGGGGTGTTTCACTGAAAAATCATGAATCTCAGAAAGGTATGAAAGACCCCTTGGATCATTCTGGTTTTCAGGGGTTGAGTAAAGAATGTAAAGTTATGTTTATATAGCAACTTTCATGATAGTACATTGAGTGTAACTTGTTCTATCCATCCCCAAAAATGTGAGTTAAATGGTACAATACGGGGGTAAAAGCAAAATGACCGCGCCAGCGCTGGCGGCGGTCATAATAATGCCTCTAAGGGATGACTGTACTTGAATGACCCGTGTTACGAAACACCAAATTATAATCAATGAGAGTTTATTAATATATCATCGTTTGTCCCTTTAAGTGTAATCAAACTGATGGGGTGTACACGCATGGCGGACATATAACTGCAATATGCAAGAGATTTAATATGCGGATGTTAAAAGGCTTGGTGCCACCATCAAACAGTATTTTATTACTTGCTGCTGACAACATTTTAGCCCTCTTTCACTGTGAAAAGTTTCACACACATTATATATGAATAGATAGATATATGTACAAGTAGAGGATATTGTGATTTTTACCTGTTGGCTAAATGCAATTATGCATCCTTCATCACATTAATTTAAACATAGGCTGCGCAGCAGCAAACCTTCAGCGAATAACACCTTTAGAAGATTACAATAATATCATAAAATTGGTGTGTTTACGAAATTGCTTATAGGTATGCAATAGCGGTCGAGTAGTGGCCTTCAATTATAAATTATCTCTATTTGCCCGCTGCCCTGCCATCTTCCCATCTGCTTGCCAGGATTTGTAAATCAGGAAAAGTCCTTATTAGACTAATTTACGCATATTATGGTATAGTTTCATGCATATACAAAGTATAGGTTATGAGGTGTCGGTTGAAAACCAAAAAATAGAACTCTGTTGTAATTTTCTGAAGTTTTTCCAATGATTCATAAAGTGTTATACACATTAAAAAGCACTGCTAGATTGTATAGGTGACTTGTTTAGAAAATTGCATTACTGTATATGCAATTGTGGGCAAGTTTTGGCTCCGATATAAAAAAAATTATCTTAAATATTTTTTCTCAATATTACACTATAGAATAGTCATCTGTCAGACCATGAAAAGGCACAAATAGACCATATAAGCCACATGTGTACCAAACTTCATCCATATATATGGAATAGTGACCGGATGTTGGGCCAGAAACAAAAAATAAATTTTTATTATTTTTTTTAATATTTCAAAAAGTATATAATATTTTCCAACAGATCTTTCAAAAGGCACAACTGGACCATATTGACCATATGTGTACCAAACTTTCTCCATGTACATGCAATAGTGACCGAGTCTTAGGCCAAATAACAAAAAAACATAATTTTTTTATATTTTTTCTCATTTTTTCAAAAAGTATAGAATATCTGTCAATTAGACCATCAAAAGGCACAACTAGACCATATAGGCCACATGTGTACCAAATTTAATTTATGCACATGCAATAATGACCGAGCCTTGGCCCGGAAACGAAAAAAAAGAATTTTTATAATTTGTTAATTATTTCAAAAAGTATGTAAGATCTATTCATCAGACCATCAAAAGGCCCGCCCGGCGGACGGACAGCATTTTTACCCAAGTGATTACAATACCTTCTTCGAACTTCGTTCGCTGAAGGTAAAAAGAAAAGCCTCATAAATCACACATAGAATATTCACCACTGCTGCTCCATTGTTGTAAAAAATCTGTAAATCTGTATGCACCCATGTGTAACAATATATATGTGTATATTACTTTGTATGTCGGGGGGAGGGGGGGTTCAAAATTTTGTATGGAACCTAAGGCCTAAGGGGGGTGCTAAAACCTGCATGAAACCCAAGATAGGATATCAAGTTTTGATGGAATGTTCCAACAAAACTCCCACTCACTCAGTCATAAATTTTGAACAGCACCTTTCGATAAAATGTCATTTTTGTCATATTTACAAAAAATTCTTAAAATCACTGTTTGTTGTTTTATCCAAGAGGTGCTGCTCACTGAACATTAAAAGTTAATTCACTGTTTGTTGTGTGTTTAATCAACAAGTGTGGCTCACTGAACATTGAAAGTCAATTCACAAAGAGACAGGGACCCTTGAAGCCCGTGGATGGAGATGAACGCAGAGTCGGCCATCTTGTTGTTGCACTGGTAAACACACTTGTTTCCTTCTACGTCAGAAATGCTGCATTGAACAAATGCAGTTCCGAATGTTCCTGTTGCCACGGTTACGTCCATTTTGCAGTCAACGCCACCTTTAGTCGACACAGATATCACAGCCGAGTGAAAACAATCGCGGGTCGCAACAACTTGGAATTTTCCAATTGATGAGCCACAAGTCCCAACTTTACCGTCAAATAGATGGTCCATTGGAATAAGAATGGAGTCAGGCCAAGAATAACCAGTGCAGGGTTGGCCATTCAGCACCATGGGTCTCATCTTCCAAACTTTAACAAGGAAAAGAAAACATATCTCACGTGACTCTCTCAATAGATACTCTGATAGTCAAGATGTCAGCTTTGTTTCATGTGAAAGGGTTATAGGCTATCTAACCCAACAGCCCACAAAAATTTGTTTCAGTTTACCAAAATGCATAGACAGTTTTTATCACATTTATAAAGGAAAGTAGGGAGAACTGGGCCATAAGGAGAACTGGGCCATGAGGAGAACTGGGCCACTGTGCAGGACATTGGGACATGTCTGGATTTGAGTTAGGCCTATATGACTAGCACAAGAAGTTGCAAACTCAATTTTTCAATAGATGCATCATGTGATCTCCTGCTTGACATTTTAAAATACTACTCTTTGCGATCCCACTGAGGACATGGTGGTCCTAGTATCGCAAAGGCTTGCCTCTCCCTACTTTCTCATATATCAGGGGCAGATCCAGAAAATGTGTCCTTGGGAATAGCAAATGAAAATGTACTAAAAAATATCAGGATTTTTTTTACAAAATCTACTGAGCCAAGGGGGTTGGGGGCAGTTGGAACACCTAAACCCCCTCTGGATCCGGCTACTGAATGATTTTATGGAGGAGCAAAGTCAAATGTTCTTACCTGTGCAGTTGAATCGAACTTCGAGGTATTTGTACGTATTAGGGCAGGGATCTCCAGTCTGAACGGAAACAGAGCAGGAGTTCTTGCCGTCACAGGATCTTCTTGAAATTTTCATGTACGAGTCTTTGTAAGTTGTACAAGTGATGTTATTCAAGTGGTTATCATGAAAAGGACATAAGTCAGGATCTTTGACTGTCCGGCCGTAGTTTGCGTACACAATGGTAATTCTCCCATGTGGGGGACAACTGGGGGTAACTGTTCTGCCATTTAATTCACATAGTATCAGCGACAGCGTGGTGGTGGTGCCTGAAAAAATAGTTGTATAAAAAAGACCAAAAAAGCAAGTGATAATTGAGATATTTCTACAGGGGGTGACCATTAGATTATTTATTTATTTTGAGCATGCAGCGTCCAAAAATGTTTGTTTCTAAATCAAGCAACACCATGCTAAGAAATACATGTACCTCCAGTCCTCCACCATAAATTACAAGACTGCCTAAAATGAATTTATTTACTTCGACAAAACAGAGTCAAAATTATTCATCTGAAAAAAAATTTTTTTTTGGTATGCTCTGATTTTCCATGGAATTATATTCGAAGTTACAAATAAAAACCAGCAGAAGTTTGCATGCTGCAAGGATGAAATTCAATACATGTAATATCTTAATTACAGTACCACAGTAACATAAAAAAATAATGACACTACAATAAGGGATATTAATTAATACAACTGCACAGCCTTTCTTTCACAAAAGAAGACAAGAACGAACACCGAGAGAGTGCATACATAGGTCTGCCAGCCTATCTGCCATAAAAATATGTATGTGTTGACACTGTGCAGTAAATCACCAAATACTCAATGTAGAAGTCATTGAGATCTGTCATAATTGAAAAGAGCTTTTAGCGTGTCACAAGAGAACATACTGCAAAGAAACATATCCATAGAGTGCGAAGTTTTAACAGGATTTGGTGCACAGAGTCACACACAGGATAATCTGGTGCATCACAATAGGCCTACTCAGCTCTGCTGGCAGACCTAATAACCATCTTCACCTTCCACAGCATTATTCCAGATGATCGCAGACAAAGTCAACTTCAACAAGAACAGTACGTCCATTTTATCTGTAACAAACAAAAGAAATATCATCTCCTGTAGCTGGCACCTGTGTCGTTAAACATGTTTTATGAAACACACGAGCCCCAGTATTAAAACAAAACAATTGAGGATTGTTCATGTTATACGATCGATTTAAAATTTAAACACTGCAAAACTCATTGGGAATCGCCAGGACAACACTAACAGTTGATTAGACTCCGATTAGACTTTGACAAAGAGAGGATTTCTCGGGTACTGTCACCACAATGAAATTGATTACTGCAACTAAACGATCTCTAAACTTTAAATTTACAGTCTTTCACAAGTGAAAAGACAACTGTTTTTCTGTAGCTTCATCACCCAAACATAACTGGTGCTGACATTCATTCCGGGGTGACAGCAAAGATGGTGGAAACTAGTGTTGAAAATCATACGCGAAAACTAACTCTGCTGTATATATAATATAATATACAATATATCATGTTTTATGCTATTATGAGTGACCAAACTCGATGCTATTTCAGCGGATAAATTGAAAGTACTTTGAAGCCCATTAGATAGAGTAAGCTGATTTTCAGTCTTCGGTGGAATTATCCTGCCTTAAAAAACAGGGCTCTCACTGCTCAGCCACATGTAGGGCTACATGCACATCCAACAACATTGGTCAAAATTTTTAAAAATAACGTGCAAGCACTTTAACAGCTGCTTGTAGATAGACTTATTATCTATCTATCTATCTATCTATCTATCTATTTATCTATCTATCTATCTATCTATCTATCTATCTATCTATCTATCTATCTACATGTATATACTCCCTTCCTGCCTTCCCCCCCCCCACTTTTTTCCTTCCTTTTTTCCTTCCTTTTTTCCTTCATCCCTTCCTTCATTCTTTCTATTGAATCTGCAAACACTGGATCTGGCTGCTGCTGTTGGTGCTGGTTTCACTGCAGATCATTTGAAACTCCCGCCAAAAACGAACATTTTAGTTTCGTAAATATAAATTTTAATGTCACAGAAGTTTACCAAAAGTTGATTGAAGCAAGATAAAATTATATTGAGACTGTATGCTAAGTTTCAAAGCGATAGGTGAAATAGTGCGACTTCCTATATGGTCAGAGGCTTACCGAAAATTCCACCTGTAATACAGGCTGCAAGCAGCTGTAAAAACCATCTCCCGCCACTTTTTATGCAAAGACATCCTTAAACAAGCATTTGGTTGTCTCACTTTTTACTTATGAATCTGTACTTTCTTGCCTGTCAACAAAAACTATCCTGAAGGCAGGCTGCAATGCCACTGCATACAATCCCTTTTTTGCCACAAAAGAGTGATAATGCGTCTAAGAGATAATTGCACTTGATTGACCTTACGAAACAAATGATAATCAATTCAAGTAAATTGATATAGCTATAATTATTTGTGCCATTTTAATAGTGTCATAAAACTGATGGGACGGTCACATATGGCGGATGCATAACTGCAGTATGCATGACATTTATACAGATCTATATTAAAATTTTTAGTGCCACCATCATGCAATATTATTTTGTCACTTCCTAATGACGAAATTTATGCTCAATGCAGAAGCAGATCTGTCATAATCGAAATGAGCTCTAATGTGTCACAAGAAAGCATACTGCAAAGAGACAGATCCATACAGTGTGCATTTTTGTAGGGACCATCTCAGATCTGTGTTATAAGCTCCAAATGAGGAAAGATTTGACAGTGGAGGTCCCTAACTAAAGGGGCAAAAATAATCAGCCAAGTGCTACTTGTCATCAATTTATGTGTACTGCATTGGTGGAGCTTCTTGAGTTTCTGGAGGGGGCCACTAGGAAGTTGGCCTTGCAGATATACTTTCCCTATAGCAGGAGTACCCTCCAAATTTACCTCCAATATTAGGAGGATACTCATGCTACAGCAAAGGTAACTGTGACTACAATTTACAAATCAAGTATATATTTGCCCCTCTTTATGCTCAGTAGCTCCTTCACTGCATGACCTTGGGAGCTGTCATGGTTGAGTGATTGGGGACCATATCCAAAGCACACCTGGAGCATAATACATTGGGGACCATATCCAAAGCACACCTGGAGCATAATATTATCCCATAGAGATTTCCTTCAAAAAATTATATAGCCTAAGTGTATAAACATTTGAGACAACATAAGACAAGTGATAAAAGAAAACACTGTATGAGAACATTAGATATTCAACTTCTCACAAACTGGCCAGTCTAAAAGTGTCATAATCCAAATATTATGCAAGCCACAATTAGTTTGTTGTAATGGAAATAGAAATTTCATGTTCATGACAAAGAATTTAAAAGGGCTTCTCATTCCTTGGTTTGCTGTCTATGTTAATAACACCTGTAATTAGGCATGCCTAATCATGATGTAACATGTATTAGGTTTGTCATATCACACATTCACAGTGGTACATTGGAGGTATAGATGCAACTACACATACATAAAACATTATTTGAACATTTGGAAAATAAAATATGTGTTTGAAGAAACCTCAGGTCCCTACAATTCTTTTTTTAAAGAATTTCTTGTTAGTACCCCCCTCGACATAAATACAAACAAATCAAACATATATCTTGTTATATGTGTGCCCTTGGATGGACACATATACGGATTCACGGATTTTTGCACATGCAATAGCACAGATATACTGTGTATCACATTTAAAATTAAAATTTCTCACCCCCCTCAGAAATGTTGTCAAAATTGAGTACCCTCCCCCCTTGAAACATGCATGAAAAGTTAGTACCGCCTCGGGCAAAACCGCACCCCCCTCCCGAAATCATAAATTCTGAACGGTCCCTAAACAAAGGCCTTCTGAGGCTGAACACTATATTTTTAAAACAGTGGTTTTGACTGATTTTTGCACACTACCTGTAATATTTCTTGCAGTCATCCATCACCCAGCACACTGGTTGAAGCAGACACATCAATAGTTCTTTTAAATTCAATGAATTTGAAGGCCTACAGGCAGTTTCATTATGTATGACCATCGGCCTCACTGGTCTGCAACAGGAGTGGCCTTAAAAGGGTCATTTGAGGTTTCTAGTTCAAATAACCCGTAGAGTGCAGCACTGTCTAAGACTCTCAAAATTTTGCCTAACCAGAAAATCACTGGAATCATGAAATCAAATCTTAAACAGTGCTGCCCTCTTCAGGTAATTTAAAATAGAAACCTCAAATGACCAGTTTAAGGCATTGACCCTAGTTGTAGACCTGTGAGGCCATTGGCCATGCAAAATGAAACAACCTGTACAAATTCATTGGATTTTATGGAACTACTAATATAATGTGTCTGCTCCTGGACTGGTGTGCTTGGATGATAAGGAATGACTGCAAGGATCATAAAACACTGCAGTTCTAGTCTCTAGTAGTAGGCAAAACCTGGTTAAACCACTGTTAAAATGTAGTGTTCAGTCCTCGGAAGACATTTTGTTTACATATTAATGGCCTTGTTTCAGACTCTTTTGTTTTGGGTATGAGAGTAGCCCTAGTAACGTGGCTACTCTTCTGATGGCTTACTGTTGTATGGGCAGGAGCTAGTATGAGAGGCCCATGTGTACTGGAGAGTCCTACCGTGGCGATATGCCCCAACTTCCTTGAGATTTTTACACACTCCTGTCAACAATCACAACTCAAGGCTACGTGCCACCACGAGTGGGATTCCAACCCGCTACCTCTGAGTCAGCCTTAGGTCGATGCACCATCCATTCCCCTTTAGGACCAGTTGAGCTAAAGGGCCGGCCCCAAGCCAAGGACTTAGGAGCGTCCTAAATATTATACCCGACCCACTATACAATATTATACCCGACCCACTATACAATATTACACAATCAAAATGTCAATTTTTTTGAATTGTCACAAGTGATTGTGGTATGTAAACCTTCATTTGTACAATTTTAATATTTGTGTATAGATAACAAAATTTACAAACATTGAAAATACACTTACCTTTTTCAAGTATACTTAATTTGCGTGAAATTCAACGGTGAGGACTCATCTGCTTTCCTCAAAGAAAGAGTTGCCAAAATGAACAGCTGCTGATACGTATTTATGGAATACTAATAAAGAAAAATATGCGTTCTTGGATTTTATATGTGGTTACAAACACTGCAAGATCTGGAAATAGAGGCAAAAGAGCCTGCTTCCAGAAATGCTTAAGCTAAAGTTAAAGCTAAAGCTAAAGAATTTGAATAAACTGGAGACCCGAAACCACTCACATTAATTCCCCCATAAAAATGAATGCATTGAGATGGCCATTTTTATTGATATATGACCATAAAAATTATGGTCTGTATAGTCATTGACCAGTTTGTGTATTTAAAATACACAAACTGTTTTATTCTACCTATAATAAACTGCTTGCACACCTTTTAAAACAGCTTACAAACCAACTTCGAATTGAGGTATGGCCATGAAATTATGCTCTGATCTAGCCGAATATTCTGTGTATAGGGTCTGGAAAGATTCACTGAAAAAGATTGAGAATCGGCTGCATCATTCATCGGGCCAAATTTCATGAAACTGCTTCAAAAACCAAAATCACAACCAATGCATATCAAGCCAGAACACATTTTCGCATAAACAGACGCTATTTTGCCAAAATGGGCATTTCTAGTCAACAGATTTAAAAAGGCGGTTCCCTTGACCACATCAAACTTTTTTTTTTTTTACTGCATATTTGGGTTGAATTTACATGTAAGCCCAAGTTGGTGTCTTTCACATTTTGTTTGTCACATCCTCATCAAAAAATGGTTTTAAAAATGAGCTTGGACAACTACCCCAATGCATTTAAAAATTTTTGCAATGCAGTCTTGTCGGACTTCTTTGTCAATAACTTGAAATCATTAACACATTTTAAGAGAAGTGGATGCTATGTGTATTCTTCCCACTACAACCTCATTAAATTTTGCAAATCCCAAACTTGAAACAATCTTAGAAATTGTGTCTGGCTCTTTGAAAAACCAATGGATTTTCTTCAAACTTTCAAAATCTTTGATCAAGCGATTAATATGCATGATTGGAAGGTTACAAAGAATTATATTGGGTAGTTTACAAGTTCTATCTTTTTTAAGAGGTGGGCGTTTTCGATGTCTGATCAATTTATTTGAGGCCACCATATACTTGCTGCACTACAGAGCCAAAAAAGGATGTACAGCAAAATTTGTAGCGCACAGAACAAGACCATGAGTAATAAATGTATCATATGAAGTTATGGCCGCCATGGACCGCTGGTTAGTGAGATCTTGGCGTCAAATGAACATGACAGGGGACACGGACGACAGTAGACATCAGTGGACACCATTCTCTCATGCCTGCAAAATGGCCGCTACCACCATTTGGTATGGCCATAAATAAGGATATTACTTCAACTAAGGAGCATTTCAGCTAGAATCTTTTGTTTACCAGATCTTTTATTCATACTCGTGTTGATGGCACCAACACTGGAGAATGCTATGGGCAATGTTCCCCTTGTCTCTGCCCATGGGCGCCGTACTATGGCTGCCCTGAGCTGTATCATTGTGGAAGGCTCACCACCAATTTCATGCCTGCATTGCAGAGCATGACTGGTAGTTTATACAATACAATACAATACAATACAAAAAGACAGGGGGGAAAAGTAATCATATTGAAGGAAATTATCCTATTGCAGAACAATACAATTTTTGAATTATTTTCAAATTGGTCAATTCTTGCAATTTGACATCCATATACTGTGCTCTTGTCCAGTGTTTATATATGTACCTATCAGGTCTCAAGACTGCTTGGTGATGATGACTGGCTGATGACTTCTTGAAGATGACTTTGTCAAGACTGCTGGTGATGACTTCCTAAAGATGACTTAGTCAAGACTGCTGGATGATGACTTGGAAGTTGGAACCTAAAGATGACTTAGTCAAGACTGCTGGGTGATGACTTCCTAAAGATGACTTGGTCAAAACTGCTGGTGATGACCTCCTAAAAGTGACTTACTGCTCAGTGATGACTTCCTAAAGGTGACTTAGTCAAGACTGCTGGGTGATGACTTCCTAAAGATGACTTAGTCAAGACTGCTGGGTGATGACTTCCTAAAGATGACTTAGTCAAAACTGCTGGGTGATGACTTCCTAAAGATGACTTAGTCAAAACTGCTGGCTGATGACTTCCTAAAGATGACTTTGTCAAAACTGCTGGGTGATGACTTCCTAAAGATGACTTAGTCAAAACTGCTGGCTGATGACTTCCTAAAGATGACTTAGTCAAGACTGCTGGGTGATGACTTCCTAAAGATGACTTAGTCAAGACTGCTGGTGATGACCTCCTAAAAATGAATGACTGCTCAGTAATGACTTCCTAAAGGTGACTTAGTCAAGACTGCTGGGTGATGACTTCCTAAAGATGACTTAGTCAAGACTGCTGGTGATGACCTCCTAAAAATGAATTACTGCTCAGTGATGACTTCCTAAAGGTGACTTAGTCAAGACTGCTGGGTGATGACTTCCTAAAGATGACTTAGTCAAGACTGCTGGGTGATGACTTCCTAAAGATGACTTAGTCAAAACTGCTGGGTGATGACTTCCTAAAGATGACTTAGTCAAAATTGCTGGGTGATGACTTCCTAAAGATGACTTAGTCAAGACTGCTGGGTGATGACTTCCTAAAGATGACTTTGTCAAGACTGCTGGGTGATGACTTCCTAAAGATGACTTAGTCAAAATTGCTGGGTGATGACTTCCTAAAGATGACTTAGTCAAGACTGCTGGGTGATGACTTCCTAAAGATGACTTTGTCAAAACTGCCATTTCATGTCTTCCTTAAGGTGACTTAGATCTCTAACTAGCAAGGGGAATGCAAAACTGGCCAACACTCAGACAACTAACAGAATTAACTATTAATTACGACCACCCCAGCCAGGCTAAAGATGAATTAAAGCAAGGCATAATGCAGCTAGCCATGTAAACTTGGCAAGTAGGAAAAGGACAAGAAAGATAAGTGACAAAGTTTTAAGTGAAATCTCTAAAAAGAGTAATGATTATTTTTTAAAATAACGGTGCAATAAACACTTATTTAAACAGGTTCACATATGCATCTCTGGTATAACTTATCGCCTTCCTAATATATTTAATTCTCTGGATTCCACTATTAAAGACAACATCCATACACATAGTTTTGAAGGTTTCTAATTCTATATTAAAGAAAGGTCTCTACAAAATTACACTATTGAATGTCTTATTCCAAATTGTTATATTTTTAGTCTATATAATAAAGTTATTTAGGCTAAATTCCAGGTCACTGCTTTCATCACAACTAGGTCATCAATCAATTTTCCATACCTTGTGATTAATTTTTTTATCCGACAGTTTCGAGTCACATCATCTCAATGTTTTTACAAATATTAATGATTATCTCAAATTATGAATGTAATTTGCTGAAGCCCTCATTCACTCACTTATTTTGATTAAGCATGTATATTACAAATACTTGTATTTCATGATATTCTTATTTTCTTATCTAATCTATGCTATTTATTTATTGCCCTCTAAACCTATTTGACCTCTGTCTGGGCAATAAACGTACATGTACACATGTATATCTCAGGGCTTACTCCGGCCTGAGAGCACTAACCATCTCAGGGCTTACTGCTGCCTGAGCGATTTTCACATGTACATGTAAGGGCATACATCTCAGACTTGCCCCAACCACAACCTGTGGCACATGAGCCATTGCACCACAGGCGAGTTTCTACAGTACAAATTTCTAAAATGGCTCGACATTAAAGATCTATCCCTCGCTGTCTATCCAAAGCTCTTGGAGGGTAAACTAAGCTAAACCTATCCCCAAAAAAGGATTTCATTGTATACAAAAGAATAGAAAATATAGACACCCAAATTGAGCCACATTTAGATTAGAAATTAGTACTGTAGGGGACACAAATCTGAGACACTACCATGGGAAATCTACAAAGAATCTGCAAGAGTGAGAACCGACTTGCCAAGTGCCCATCCCTCCCCCCTCTAGATAGGCTCAACAAGTCCAACCCATCTCGCCAGACACAGATAGATGGATTTCTTGAGCCTCCTACACCCAGGCTACCCATGATGATAACTAAACTAGTTAAAATAGAACCTGCATCAGCTGCTCACTGTCTAACGTACATGGGGTGACTGCATTAAACCTTGCTTTACCTGTTTGGCTCCCTATCGTGGTCACATCCGAGGCTCCCGCACTGTCCTCAAACCCACACATACCTAGCGGCCCCCCATTCTGCATGCTGCCAATACATCCTGAGAGACAACTAACTATGGTGAGCTTGGCCTGACAACAGTGGACCGTCCAGATGATGCATTATCTAATCTAAGGCTGAGCCCCGAATGGACCCAGAATTTTATTGGGGCATAATATATTTCTGTTGAAGTGATGACATCCCTGGTGCAATTCGCCTGTGAATGAAGATTACTTATGTCATTAAATAAATGTATATATAGAAAAGTGGAAAATTGTAAATGCAAATGAACAGGAACACAGCAGGTGGATGTGCAAGATTGACCAATTGAGGTTAAACAAAATTTGATTTTCAAGGTTGAAAAAAAAAAAACATTGAGATTTGGCAGAATCTAAATTTTGAGATTGAGGAAAACCGCAAGGGTTACACAGCGTTGCCACTTGGTGGAGGGCTTGTCTATTATCACGTTGAAATCCATGGTAAAAATTATGTTGCGTGAACACAACATTGAGACTTTTTCATAATCTTGTAACAACATCATCACAATGTCAATTTTAACAGAAATTGTGACTTCGTTAAAACAATGTTGCAATCTAAGTGCCTGTTTAGGACATTGAGGTTGTAAAAGTTTGACACTGCTCAGCAATGTTTTTGATGACAATAATATACATGACTGGATTCGAAACCTCATTGCAGTTGCTTTGATTCTATGCATGCTTGAAAAGAATGTGACAGAAAATGGTTAATAACAACAAAAACAGATATTTGGGTTTTCAATTTTTATTCAAACAGGAGTTAATTTAGAAACCACCACAGTTGAACCTGCCTGATTGTGTGATAAATGACTAGAATTATTCTACTACACAGGACCAAAGGATCCCTTTTTATCGAGGCCTTTCCGTGATACGACCAAGGCCTCTCCCACATATGAGGTCTTTCTGTGGTATGACTGAGGCCTCTTCCTGATATGACAGAGACTGGAGTTATTTGCCCACACAAATGACTGGAGGGGTATAGTTTAGTTTTGCGGCCGTCAACATGACCATATTTGGCACAATTAACTGGTGACGTCATAGCATTATTACAGCTGCAAAATGTTTACTTGACATCGTCTGCACTTCACCACAATCTTATTTTTGTGACACAATGAATTGACAAATTCAAATAAAAATGTAAGTTTTGAGCAAAATCAAGTTAGGAATTGTTGAAATAATGTCATGGAACTAATCAGAGGGTGATGGAGCGGTAGCCCCCAAATTATAACCACTAAAAAACAATGTTTCGTCAATTGCCAAATGTGGTTATTTTCACGACCTGCTAAAGGCCTAGTGATTTATTTTGATGACACAGGGCCAAACAATTTCTTTTTCCCAAGCCTAACCCAAGGAATATGCACCTGTAGGGCTTTGTTAACTATTCCGTTGCTGTTGGAATTGGGTATGTATACATTTAAATTACAAAAAGAAGATGGCTAATGACAAAATAAGTATTACTTACCTTTAGCATGTGTACGTAGAATAATTATCAAAATGAGGCACAATGGCCAGAAGAGCCTGAATATGGTGTTTCCATGGATGCGAGGCAATGTCAAGCCTCCAGCCAAACAGTTAGAAATACCAATTGACACAATGAAAGTGAGGCCCAGGACTGTCTTCAGCTCGCCTATTTCATTGAACTCCAAATATCTATAGTTCAATGGTCTATTCAGCCTGCGTATCACTAAATTACTAGGAAACTAAAATCTTCAGAGTCCTCGTTTACACCTGGTCTTTGAATTTAATGTACTGTTGTCTGTTATGCCTCATGGAGGGTGAGGGAGAATTTAAATAGGAATAAATCTGGAAAACAGTTTAATAATTTATTTATAAATCATGTGTTTAACCTCCTTTTTACAGAAGAATCAGGGTGTGGTAATATGTGGCCCAAAATGTCAATTTCCTGCAATGTAGTCTGATGGTCCAAATTTGCAGGAATTGACTTGAATGGCAGACCGGTGCTGGATACTAGTGGGCCTGTTTGTTTCAGCTGATCTGAAGGATCTGGATCCATCTGATCTGAACCCTGCTCTAGAGAAGGATCCACAGATCAGTGATCCAGATCCGGATCCTTTGGGATCTGGCAGTGAAAATTTGAGGATCCATGGATCCAGATCCAGATCATCTGAATCTGTCTGAAACAAATGCGAATCCTGATCTGGATTCACAGATCCACTTTTTTTTCAGCACTGATCCGGATCTGGATCCAGATCACAGATCCACAGAACTGGATCCAGACAGTGGCGTATTTAGGGGGGGGGCCATGGTGCCATGGCCCCCCTCTCAGGCCAAAAATTAACATGGAAAAGATAGGAAGTGCCGCGGAGCGCCGCCTATTTGCCCCATGTTATGGCCCCCCCCCTCAGGCCATTTCTAGATACGCCCCTGGATCCAGATCACTCAGATCACCTGAAACAAACACAGCCACTGTCTGTGCCATAAGTTTTATGAATAATTTTCTACTTCTCATTTACTTCCAGAGGGTACCAATCAGAATTCAAGAGATTTGCAAATTGGGTGACTCTCCGTGATATGACGGAGGCGGAGGCAGCTCTCCATGATATGACAGAGGCGGAGGCAGCTCTCCGTGATATGACGGAGGCGAGCCAGCTCTCCGTGACATGACGGAGGCAGATGCCAAAGTTACCAAAATTCAAGAATTTATGAGTTTTCACCATTTTCCCAAGCAGCTCTCCATGATATGACGGAGGTGGCTCTCCGTGATATGATGGAGGCGAAGGCGTTTCTCTGTGAAGGCAGAAGTCAAATCCTCCAAAATTCTTGAAATTAATTTTTGTAATTTTGTTTCTTGATTTTTTGGAACTTCACAAACCAAATTGCTAATTTCCTTCAGAATAACAGAATTAGTTTATTTTGGGTCACTCCTTCCTCTCTGACTGCCAGGATCAGAATGATCCAGATTTTCTCGGTGCTCCCTTTTATTGATTCTCGAGGGTCATGTTGACCCCAAAAATTTCACAAATCCAACATGGCTGCTGTTGAAATGTTTGGTTCACATTTGACAAGTTTTTGTCTTCTCCTGGATACATTAGGCCTTGAAAATGATGGACAGGTATCTGAAATTGTTTATTACAGTGTTCTTGGCAATTCTGAATAGTTTTTCAGTGGTGCCAGCTGAAGCACCCACAATTTTTGACAATGTGGCGATCTGTCAAATTTCATAAGAAGTGCTGGTTTATTAAATTTATTGAAGCCTGTGCATAACATTACGTTAGGAACAAAAACCGACAAAAAGTATGACTAATGGGCCAAGAAATTAAATGGGTATGCTTCAATTTAGCGGGCCGTGAAAATGACCATATTTGGAAAACAATGCACTCGTGACGTCACCTCATTGTTGCCAGGCAAGAAATGTTTACATGACGCCATTAACACATGACGACGATGTTATTTTGGTGACGCAAAAAGTTGCAAATCTATCAAAAACAGCAAGTTTTGGTTAGTTTTTTGTTACTTTTTGTTGAAGTAATGCCATGGAAACCTATCGGCGGGGGTGTGGGGGCGGCAGCCCCCGCGTTAACCACGAAAAAACGATCGTTTTCACTTGCCAAATATGGTCATTTTCACGGCCCGCTATAGTGAATTTTTTCCAATTAAATAAACCAGCGCTTCGTATGAAATTTGACAGATCGCCACATCATTAATGAGTAATGGACCTTCTGATAATAGGGCGCAAGAAACCGCCAAATTACATTTACTACTCCATCTATTTTTATGCTGGTAATCTTTCTGTTATTAGATACATTAGAACCACCAGTTTTGTCAAAACATAGCAAGATGAGTTGAAAAAAAAAAAAACTTACCTTTCTACATTCATTTACAAGATTTGGTTGATTTGCTTGAAAAATTCAGATGGGATCCCCGGGATGGGATCAAAGTTTGAAGCATTTCAGTTAAGCCCAGGCATGTTATTCAAGTTGTGCTGGAGAAACCTGTAGGCTTGAGGCTGTTTCTCCCCTTTTCACAGATCATTATCACAAGGTTTTAAAAACTTTTCCCTGCTAACTTTCTTGAATCTTGATAGTAAACTTCAACTTGGTCAGCTTCTGTGCTTTCTGTTGACCTACACTGCAAAGTCAATATTTGCAATTTGATTGTCCACACAAATTCAGAATGAGGCTGAAGAGTGTAAGGGGTTGCTATGGAGACACATGCATGTACTTCTTCTTCTGTAATGTCTTCCGTCCTTAGGACATAGCACGGTTCACATGAACCATGACTTTTTAAAATGTATTCAGGGAGAATGAAAATAGTGAGGAGTCACGCTACGCTGCCAGTAGCCCTGGACCCCTGTGGGTTTGGGAGAATTCAATTTTCTCTGTTAGTTTTATACTTATGTTAAAACTAAAAACATATATTGAAAATTGACAAAATAGGCTGCTGACGGCACCAATTTCTGTAAACTGAATCTTCCTGACATCAGCTATTTAATCCTCCAAACTCAAAAGATGAGATTTTTTCCTTAAACATTGTGGAAATTGCCATTTTTGATTGGTCAGAATTGAGTGATGTCATAAACAACTTTGGTGACGTCATAACAGAGCTACAGTGACGTCACTGAAATGTCACAATGAGGTTGAAGGCCGAAACTCCCGTTTTTTAAGAATTTCTCTGCATTTTACAGTGATTTAATGTCATTCAACAATGAGAAAATGCCTTCAAAAATAGTGCCGTCAGTAGATTGGCATGTTAGGTGTATGAAAATCAAATTTTTATGAAGCCCACTGCACTAGTATTGCTGCCGTCTTACTTCTCCTGATGCAGTGTCAAAATCTCAAGAATTTGCTTGGAATTACACCTGAAAATATTCAACGGCACCAGATGAGCACTCGCCAATGATACTTCAGTGGTCAATGTGGAGAATATGATGTCCATGTGCAGAGAATTTTATCTTCATTCCTTAATTTTATACGGAAGCCTGCAACAAATAAAACAGAATTGTATAAGCGTATTATAGCCAATGTCCAAGAGTTGCAATTT
Organism: Platynereis dumerilii; assembly: GCA_026936325.1. Classification (NCBI taxonomy): domain Eukaryota; kingdom Metazoa; phylum Annelida; class Polychaeta; order Phyllodocida; family Nereididae; genus Platynereis; species Platynereis dumerilii. The sequence continues at coordinate 7,076,696 of JAPTHN010000005.1, forward strand.
AATTTGCATTGGGAATGGCTTAGAGGAAGATACAATGACATAATAATTTGTATGCAATGAAATAATGATGTGTCACACATCTCGAATCTAACCAGATATACATGTAGATTATAAAAGGTGAAGAAGGGATTCACTTTACTTTGTGGTGGGAGGGTACAGTGACTCAGTGCCGTTTTGGAAAAATGAAACTCTTAAAAATGTTTTCCCACCTACAGAATAACTAAGGTATTTGAACTGTATTTCCACCAGGTTCCACGACGTTTTTTTTTTTCTGCAAAAAACACCCAGTAGTGCCAAGAGTTGCTTGTCATTACTACAGAAAATAAGGTGATCATGGTACCCTGAATGGCTCCGATTGGCAATTCGCTGTGCCCTGTTGAGCGTTCGTCAAATACGTCAAACAAATGAACATTAAATAAATGTTGCCATTCACCATCCAAAGAAGTTTGTTATTCACAGTGCCCCGTGATTCACTGCACCCCTGCTCCCCCGTTTAAATCACATTGAGGCCTAATTGTTGCTCAATGAAGAAAACATAGATATAGAAAATTATATTAATATTTTTAATTGTATATCTTACCCACTGTTAATCTCCATCATGTTTGAAAACACTATATATACTGTTTAAACCTGTTTTCAAAGGTACTGTCACTGCATTATTGCAAGTCTAGAAAAAATATGCACAAAGAAAAAACATGCAATTAGCATCACTGTAGTGATGAAAAAATACTCTAGCACTGAGACAAAAAGTGTTGCTCAATGATGAAAAAATAGATGTTTATATAAAATTTTATTAATATTGTAATGGCATATCTTACCCAATGTCCAACATGTTTGAAAACAATGTGTATACGAGGGGTTTTCCAAAAGTTCTGTCCAACTTGCCATAACTTTTGTAATATTTGATACAGAAGGACGAAATTTGTGTCAGATAATATTGAAGTAATTTGCAAATGATCCTCAAAAAATCAGATCAAAGAAACAAAAATAAATGGTTAATTTGTTACCATGGAAACCAAAAGTCATGAAATGCGGCCCAGGGCACTTTTACAGACACAGATTCATAATATCCTGTCAAAAATGTAAATTTTTACTAGGGATGCAGAAAAAGAAACCTATTAAAGATAATCCCTGCCATTTCACAAATGCTTAAACTGATCAACTTGGTACTGAATACATTTCCTTTAACCTTATATCCCTTAGAAAATCAATGACCCAAAAGTCTTCATATTGAGATCACTGTTGCTGTTTCGCAGACTTTTTGTACTTTACGATGGGTTTTCCATTAGTTCTTTCCAACCTGCCGTAACTTTGACTAGATTTTATACAGAAACATGATATTTGGGTCAGCTGATATTGAAGTAATTTACAAATGATCCCCAAAAAATCAGATCATAGAAGTAAAAATAAATTGTTGATTTATCGCCATGGAAGTCATAAGTCACGAAATGCGGCCGAGATCTTGTTAACAGACGCATACTTGATATATGTTATCAAAATATGTAATTATTAATAGAGATGTATAACAGAATATATTAAAAACATTCATAGCCATTTCACAACTCCCTAAACTAATGACTGGGACCCTGTAAATACATTTTCTCATACTTTGTAACCATGTCTAAATAAGATACTTCAGTCTTCGTGTTAAGGTCAGTGTTGGCATTGTCAAGTCTTCTTTGGCATTGTCAAGTCTTCTTTTCTTAGGTTTTCCAATGTGTGTTCTCTTCATTCAGAAAACGTTTGTACAATCTTCATTAGGGTCTGTCACTCATACTGTCTTCCTTGTATGTATGATAAAAGGTTCTTACTCTCTCTGCTAGTTTTTATCCAATTAAATTGAAGAAATACAACAGGCATATATGATGTCATCCATATCCAGAAAATTGCTCCTCTCATAAAAAACTGAGAAACTTCATGAGTGATGGTAAAGTGACTGAAATGTGACAATAATACAAATTTCCATTGTCATTAAAGATTTTACAATTAACTGATTGTATTACATGAAAAAAAAAGAATATACTTTAATTCAATAAGTCAAGACACAGATAATGCATGCAGGTATTCAATTAGTTTTTAGTTGGGACTAGAAAGTCTGGGCCGCATTTCATGACTTCTGGTTTCCATGGCAACAGATTAAGCATTTATTTTTATTTGTATGATCTGATTTTTTGGTTGTTGTTTCCAAATTACGTCAGTATTATCTGATCCAAATAGCATGTTTCTACATCAAATCTAGCAAAAATTATGGCTAGTTGGACAGAACTTTTGGAAAACCCCTCGTACTGTCTAAACCTGTTTTCCAAGGCACTGTCACTACATTGCTGCAAGTCAAGAAAAAATATGCATAAAGAAAAAACATGCAATTAGCATCACCATAGTGATGAAAAAATATACTAGCAACAATCCGCATGATAGAAATATGTGCATTAATTATTATTTTTCCTTACTGATCGACCCAATCGAGAGAAACTTCAATCAGATGACAATGTAGTTCACTATGTTATTGTTATTGCACCAGAAGGAATGCATAATCTATCTATACAAAGGCGCTATTCTGGATGCTTCGGTCCCTCTTACGAGGCGTCTGGGCGACCCACAACTGCCAAATTCGCACAGTGTACTGATATTGATGTCCTGCAAAAAGTGGGCAACTTTTATTTTCCAATTTCAAAAAAAAAAACTTTCCGAAATTTTTTTTTCAAGATTTAGAAAAAAAAAAAATTTGTTTTGAACTTTTTTTTCATCTTCACTAATTATTATTTTTTCAATAAAAGAGGAAATCAGCCTACTTTTTTCAGTCTCTGCACAGGGTCAACATTTTCACCTGAGGGGAATTGGCGGTTCAAGTCCAATAGAAGGACCAAATAGTTCCATGGTGTAACAATAAGGGTGTTATTTGGTTGTGACGTCATCAAAACAAATGTTTCGGCCAATGAACGGGGCAGTCCCCATGTGACGCCAAGACAAGGGTTGTTACTCAATGATTTTAGAGAGTAAAGAGTCTCACTGAAACTACTCAACTATTTAACCGGATATTGGACTTGATGGGCTACCTTTTTTCCCACAGTGCACTCACATTGCTGTCCTGAGGGGACTGGGCTACTGCTTTTTCCAATTTCAGAAAAAAAAAAATTTCCCCAATTTTTTTTTCAACATTTTTTCTGCACACTTTTTTCCAAAATCTTTTCCCCGCTTGCTTTGCATCACCATGGCAACTACACTGCCTCACTTAAAGAGAATTTTGTAGCTATAACTACACAGCAGTTGTTAAATACCCTATTTTGCCACAATGGGCATTTCTAGTATACTATACAGTCGTAACAAAGTATCAGATCACAGTAAACTATGAAGAGTCTTGCCTGGCTTGATATGTTCTGCTGCAATAAATGAACAAAACCAAAACAAAACATCAAACAGAGCAGCACTCAAAGCTGAATAGTCTATTTTCTGATATGACATTCATAATTACACAATAGCATTGAAAATTCTGACTGGCATGCCAACACAGTGAACATAAACTTACCAAGACTCATAATCCTTTCAGTTCCTTTCTTCCACAAGTTATAAGAACTTAAAAAATAATTGTCTTGCAGGCAGAGCTTATGGATAAATGTTTCTTCCAGAAGATTACACACAGTTATCCACAGTGCAAGGACTTCTCAGGCTGCTGGCTTAGGTGTTTTGACAATTGGTCCAGGTTGATGGGAGGGGGGGGGGAAGGGATCAGTGACATCAACAAGAAAATTTTTTCAAAAAAAAAATAGAGGCGATTTTTAAAGCAAATTCAGTTGTTCAGCAAATTAGACCACATCTGCATGTTTTTTACGCCGATCCCGCAAAAAGCGTCCCGTTCCGCATCTGCCAATCCGCGTTTTATTACGAAATCCCGCGGCCCGCCGTTCCGCAAATTTTGCACCGACCGCATTTTACTACGACGCTGGCCACCCGGTTCTGATGACGAAGTTTCACAGCCTGATTTTTCAGATTTGGCCTCTGGCCTCCTATCGGGAGGCCTGTACCCAGCTATACAGAGGCGAGTGGCTATATATAGAATCACAAAGACTATATCAGCGATAGGCTGATGCATCGCCTCAAAAAATAATCTCTAAACAGTCAGAGCCAGCTTGGGTTGTGTTGCTCAAAGCTCATAGTGTTAGACAAATTCAAAGGTAAGATTTATTGTATTAATGATATATTATTGCAAACATATATTGTGACCAAAGACAACCTTAATCTATATATTAAGGGATGCAATAGTGCAAAAAAATATAAAAGCTGCAATTGAGGGATATATTAGCTGTTTCTGCATGATTGCATTCCCAAGCCATTCCAGATTGTGACACCCTTATCTAATATGTCAACAAAGCAGGACAGGACTGATCTTACAGATGTGAGAGTTAAGTATCTTTTTATAGCTGGTTGGGCCCGTGGTTTGTCTACTGTACGGCTACTTGAAAATGGATGTCCTGTGAAAAAATTTTAGTCTGGGCTTTAAAATTTCAAAACGGCTTTCATTTCCAAGTGCCAGAAAAAGGCCTCCGCCGATTCCTGAAGTTTCTCTGGTTTCAGTGCCTCCAATTTTCTCGATTTATAGCTGAAGACGACCACAGAGTCTAAACTGCTTTAGACAACATGCTTTGATGTTATGAGACCCTAAATAGTTCCAAAAGTCAGTTAGTCCGGGAGCCCAGATCACAAAAGTGCTTTATTTTAGGATTTGGCTCAACCCAAGAGAGGATGCACAATCTATGCATCGTTGGAATCAGGTCTGCCAAGGCAAATTGGCCAGAACTATCGAACTGCCCTTTGTAGCCTATAAACATGGCTATAGGAACAGTAACTCCAAATCTTCGGAAAGGGAAATCATAAAGCGTTTAATTTCATAGCTGTCACTGTGTCACGTTTCATAATTGTTAGTTTTTTGACTGGTAACATGTTGAAATCAACAGAGCGGAATTTGCTATATGAAATACATGTACAACAATGAAATATCATAATCTTATTTCCCGAACTTCGCACTATAATGCTTTTCATTGTCATGTACACAAAAAAGGCATTAAAGTTAAATTATATTCGGATTTCTGAGCTAAATGCTCATAGCAGAAATAGAGAGCTCATCAATCAACCACATCTATTTCACCAATAGTTAAAATTTACAAAATGCAAAATTCTTGTTTCTGGTGTGTAATGATAATCCACAAAGGCAGGAAGATAGGACATGACTTTTTGCAATAATTTTTGGTATTTGTAAGTCAGTTTTATGCATTATCTAAACTGCCATACAACCTGTCTTTTGATTGGTAATTATTTTGGCCGAGGCCAGTGGTGCAATGTTAAATGCGTTGCATCCAAATGTATATTTAATATACATTTGGATGCAGCGCATTTAACATTGCATCACTGGCCTCGGCCAAAAAAACTGAAGCCAGACAGTAACAGTGGTCTGTTGGATTTTGTAGAAATTATAATATTCATGAGATCACATGGTTTTCAGCTTATAGACTGCATGTGTTCTGCTATAAATTCAGATCTCCTGCATTGTTGATTACCATTTTTGACAGCGAGAGTGTTTGATAATCACAAATTTGGGAAATTTCAATATACTTCAAGACTGTTGAACTTGATAGCAATGACTTCGGTGCAACCGCTGCTTCTATTCCTGTTCCCTGGCTTCATCTCTGACCAGAATTTGATGACTTGTCCTGCCTTGATCACCAATCCAGACACATATGATCCATGTGTCCTCAATTCAGATATCACATTGACCTTTGCTGGACCATGTGGATCTGAGGTCAGTCCAAGCCGAGCTGCAAGTGAGCCCAAGATAAGGTGGCCAGGAGCACAGAGCGTAAGTTTGATTTTCCTTATTTACACTGCTCACACAAATTAAGGGGGCACATAGAACAGTGCTCAGGTGAAAGTTTCAATGCTAACCGAGTTCCATTTGCTTGGCCACTTTGCAGCATGTCTATCACCAGATGGCTCCCTGTCAGTATCTAAATTTAGCTGTCAAGTATTGCCATGTAGTAGAATCGAACCCTGGATCTCAAAATTACAAGGCCAGCATGCAATCCACCCAGCCACTGAGGTACATGCAGTGTAAAAAAATCTTCACAACAATGGGGATCACAACACTATGGAATCTTTAATCAAGATTTTAGAGCCGGGCAGGGAATGGACAAATATAGAGTAACTTGATTATGCACATTTGAGAACAGCAGAAGAAGGTGGAATGTTCTCTTGAAGCGTCCATTCATAGGCGTACGGGAGGCGCAATTTTTGGGGGGGCGAGCGACATTTGCCCGAATTTCACGATCTAGATTTAATACCATTTCTACCGAAATAGCCTGGAAATCACTAATTACCCCGCTGGCTATGTAATAGCCTACGGGGTACTGCAGTCCTCAATGCCTCAATGTGCTGGGGATTTCGTCAAGCATAACTCACTTTGTGTTGCTCATATTTCATTCAAATTTTGCCTGTTATCTTATTTTGTCATGCAGATGGGAATGACAAGTCCGTGCGTCCGTACGGACACGCGGACGTACGGACACGCGGACGTACGGACACGCAGACGGACACACGGACACACGGACAGAAGGATGGACGCACGGACGGACGCACGGACACACGGACGGACGGACACACCGACGTACGGACACTTGTGCTGGGGATTTCGTCAAGCATAACTCACTTTGTGTTGCTCATATTTCATTCAAATTTTGCCTGTTATCTTATTTTGTCATGCAGATGGGAATGACAAGTCCGTGCGTCCGTACGGACACGCGGACGTACGGACACATGGACGTACGGACACGCGGACGTACGGACACGCGGACGGACACACGGACACACGGACACACGGACAGAAGGATGGACGCACGGACGGACGCACGGACACACGGACAGACGGACACACCGACGTACGGACACACGGACGGACGTACGGACGTACGGACACACGGACAGAAGGATGGACGCACGGACACACGGACAGAAGGATGGACGCACGCACGGACGCACGGACGTACGGCCACATGGATGCACGGACACACGGACGGACACACGGACGGACGGACACACGGACACACTGACGGACACACGGACACACGGACACACGGACGGTCACATGGATCCAAATGGTCTCAATGGCTTCACATAGAGCCAGCGGGGTTTACGTGCTTGCACGGTATTTTTTTTAATAGTTGTCACCCAATCATCTGCCCAAATTTTTTTGCCTTTTTGCCCGAATCTTACTGTTTCCCAAACTTTTGGGGGGGCGACCGCCCCTGCCCCCCCCTCCCATACGCCTATGCGTCCATTTCCTGATCTGCCTGATATCAGTCTTTTAACAATGTTACCAATGAGAGACTGGCATGGTTACAAGTAAAATGTGGATTCCCAGTTGCAGGCCAGTACAGAAATCCACAGAACGCTGTCCTGCTAACCAAATTAGGTTTTTTCATCCAGAAGGTGGTGCACAAGGCTAGCTCCAAAACATGATTGTTTTTGCTACAGGGCAGTTGTCTATGTGGGCAAGGTTTTTTTTTATTGTCGCTAGCTAAGGCTGCGTCAACAAGATATCAAACATCGGATGTCGAAAATTGACATGTGAGGAGATTGTTTGCAGAAATCAATGCAAAAACACAGGGTCGACGTAAACTAAAACCCAAATTTCATTACCCATAATAACCCTGATTGTAATGCTAATGTTACACTACCCTGGATCTGTTTTCATATCATTATATACGCTGTGTTTTGTCATTAACAGACTGCATATATGATAGCCACCTTGCTCCCTCAATAAGTTAAGGGGTACGTTCGATTCATCTACTCTAAACTACTCCAAACTACTACAGAAGTGATGCTTCTACTCCAAGAGTGACTTACTCCAAGGTTGGTCCGAATTGAACATGAAGGAGTAATTAAAATAGTCATTAATTGAGGATTCCCCAGCTACTATTGGAATCCCCAATTTAGTGGCAATTACGCCTTAAACTATTACCTTCAATTGATTGCTTTTAATTGATTCAATTGAAGTACAGAAATCCACACCAGAAAAAAGCTGTCTGGCATTAAATCAAAGCTTCTGAAGTGCCATTTATTCAGGTAAACAATCATACTTAATGAGATATCCCAATTTCTTGGAGTACTTCCGATCTACTCCAATCAACTCTGAACTGCTCCCGGAAGTACAAAACGCATGATCTGGAGTGAACTACTCTACTCCAAGAGCACTTTAGAGCAGCAAAACGAACGTACCCAAAATATAATTTATTGCCCCTTTAATAAAGACAAGACTGAAATGGAAAGAAAAGTTTTCAGACAAAAAATGCACCCGAAGATTCCACAAAAGTTGTTATGTTCCACTGGATGTATGCTTCTATGCAATTCCCGCAATCCAGCAGTCTGTAAATCTCTAGCCGTCTGCATTTTACAATAATAATCTGATGTCACATCCTCACATATTATGGTTTGTCTCATACCTTAAAATTAATTGGACAACAATGCAGAGGAACATATGAGGGTCGTTGGAACATTTTAGAGCTTGACTGTGAGGGAGTAGTGCAAAATCAATGAAACTTGGCATGCAGTTAGTTTTTGGTGACTTTTGATGACATCAAAATTTAGGTTATCGTCGATGCTCTCAACCATTTTTTGTATTTTGCTGAAGAATGTGTTACTATAGAAAAATATTGAGTATTGTTCCCTAATCTTCCAATTATACAGGGGTGTCTTACTTTGAGGGGTACGTGCTCCCTCATATTGAACCTTGGCTAAAACAATTATGGGACACAGGTTCAATATGAGGGAGGATGTGCCCCCCCAGGTGCCCCCCATATGAACTTTCCAACCTTGGTCAGATATATATACAATTATGATTCCAGAATGCCCAGTACACGATTCTGATGGTGACCCCAGATGCACCGTACTCTGAAAACCCAACACAAAGATATTGGCTTCAATGGGCTGCTGATGCAGTATCCGTAAGTACACATTAAACTACAGGAACACAATAGCTGACTCCTGCTGGGGAGGGGGGGCATCATGAAAAGATATAAGAAAATGCAATTACAGGTAATGTGGGGGAAAAGTGGGGATTTTGGGGGACACGGGAGCAAGTGGGGGGCATTTGGCTCGATTTGGTGGCCATTTTAAGTTCCCATAACAAACCTAGAAAATAGATGAAATTCAGAATTTGCCGTATTTGAACCCAGATAACACCATAGGGACATCTTGGACCAATCCTTGTGCAAGACAATAGTTTTTTCTACTAATCTGAACCAGGGACAAGTGACTCTTTACCCTGTCAGCGTGCCTTGGCGGTCCAGCATCGGTCAGATGTCAGCAGCATCGGACCAGCTTTAGGCCGACGTTGGGCCACGGAGGCACGCTGATAGGGTACTGATGAATGCAAGGCCATATCTGTCAAAACTAAGGAATAACAAGTTGGCAGAATCCATGTCAAGACAAGTGAAGATTGAGGTCAAAGTGTGGGCATTCAACATGATATTGTGATGCTTTTGGTTGTACAAATCAAGATTAAGTTAACATTTTTTGCATAATTATATTGAAATTTCATGTCTATATTTTTATGCCATGGAGCCACCGAAAGAAAGGTTTCAAATATTGTTCAGCCACAAAAAATGGTTTTTTGATAAGCATAGGCCTATAAACCCTAATCTAACAATGCCTGAGGAGGAAAGCTTTGCAATTCCAACAGGGGTGGATCCAGGAAATGTTGGATGGGGGGGGGGGGGTTACGAATGGAAATGTAACTAGAAGGCAAACAGGTTTGCAATGGCCGTACAGGGCTAAATTAAAGGGAGGGGGCCATGTCAGAGGCATGTGGGGGGAGGGGACAAGCGAAATGAGATGTTATGTGTGGGTGAAAAATAGAAATCCACCAGGCTGACAACAAAACAGAATGTGTCTTCTGATATATTGCATTCCCAATAATAAAAGTCCATTGCAGCACACAGAGTCAGTCTTGTCATGCTAAGATGACTGACTTGGTATTCAGTGACTTGACTTAGTTGACTTAGTCATCATCTGTGACTTAACTTAGTATGAAATTGCATATGGCTCACTTATTCAGCTTAGTCAACTGAATGAATAAGAAAACATTGTAAAAGTGGGTTATGATGATTTAACAGTGTGCCACCCGTGACTATGTGACACTCATTGTTCTCATTAGGGTTCGGGAAAAAGGAGTCCCTTGGGATGCATGGAGGTCCAGAAAATCTGCCCCCCCCCTTTAATTCAATGCGTCCTGCAAGACCACTGTACCAAGGGGTAAAATAATTAAAAGAAAGAAAAAAAAACAACAAAGCAATAGGCCTATAAAGTGATGAATTTTACAAATGATTATTATGAAAGCTTCAAATGACTATAATTTTATAATCTATCTCAAGGGTTTGATAAGTCACCTAATTTGCAATTTTTTGAGGAAAAAATATTAAGGCTTATTTTTGGGCAGTGGTCTTTTGGACTTGACATTTGATGTGTCAGGCACTACTGCAGGTTAGGACCACTTTGCTAAGTTTCTTTGATTAAAAAAAGTATGCACTTCTCTGTGCTTTAATGTAATAAGCTCATTTTAGGTGACAGTATGTCTAGATTCCAAAATATCACAATATTTTATGACAGATGACAAGTCATTCAATTAATGATTCAAATAAGTTCAAACAAATTCTAAGGTCTTTGTGTGACTCAGCTATTTAATATGAGCCAAGTACAGTCACTAGACTCACTACAGTGTGCTGATCCCTAACATCAACTCATAGGACCAGGCCATAATTATGAGTCCGTAAAAAATCAAATCTATCAAATAGCAATTAAGACTAACAAATGTCCTAGAGCAAAAGAGAATTGATTAATTTAAATCAATTGATCCCAATCAACAGCTATACAGAATTAGATTTCAATGCCAAGTGCAGACCTGTAATCAATGTTACATAGCAAAGTGCAATCAGCTTTCACACCTGTCAGCTTCATAGGGTCTGTTCTTCACAACACAAAGCTCAGCAAGCTGCAGAATTGCAATGTGATGAATCAATGGGCAATACTACAAGGATTACTTAATCATTTTTCCTGCAGGGGCGCCACCAGTACGACGTAAATTTGGCGCGCCCTCTGTCGGATATGCAGTCGGTAACCTTCTTCTTCTTCCGGTAGATTCCGCCTCTTAATAGGCGAACCGCCATTGGCGTAATCAATAGTCTTTTATTGTCACTTGGAGTTGGCTGGTAATACTGGCTTGGCTGGTGTTACTGGCTTGGCTGGTGTTACTGGCTTGGCTGGTGTTACTGGCTTGGATTGTCTCTCTAACTCTGGGCTTGGAATTGGATCTGGACTGTGCTGGGCCGGCTGTATTCATGATTTTTGATCTTTGCAGGTGGAGCTTGTATATCAGTGTCTTACAGGCTTCTCTCAGGCTGCTTGGGTTGCTGATGATGTCGGGGTTAATAATCAGCTCAGTCAGTCTAGCTGGATCAATACTTTCCCTGCGGGTTCGCAGCAGGCTCAGTATAGTGGTCAACATTGGCGTCCTTGTCTCCCTCAGTGCACTGCAGTGCAGCAGAAAGTGCATCTCATCCTCCGCTTCCTCCTCACAAAGGGGGCAGGTGTCTCTTTTCTTCCCACTGGTGTGACTTGTACTTAGGGGATATCTTCGGACTAGAAATTTTGTTGCTATTGTAGTCTTTAACACCGTGTGTTCGTCATGGTCTCCCCTTAGTGAATTGTGGATCCTTCCTAGTTTCAGGTGCTCCAGCTTCAGCTTCAGGAAGCGCAGGCTTGGCTTGTCCTCAGCTTCACTCTTTAGTTTCTCTGTCCAGTGCGATAGTACTGCTTCCTTCGTGATTTTCTTCCATTTTATTGCACTTGGTGGACCCTGTAGGATGGTATATATGCTGGGGAGGTCATAGTTGTGCAGGATTCTTCGGACATTTGTGGACCAGCTACCAGAGTCAGAAGTCTGCATTGCGGCTTGTCGGCAGACCACTTCATAAAGGAACTTCACGGGGCCTTGTTTTCCATCTGTGTCAGCGATGTTCCTTATCATGCTCAACATTCTTATATGTAGTTGTGCCTCTAGTGGCGCAACTCCACTGAGGAGATGAACAGCTGCTGAAGAGCATGAGGCTGGGAGATGCAGAATGTGTCTCAAATTTCGGCGGTGGAAGGCTTCCAGGGTCTCCATGTCCGTCGGATGTAGGACCAGGGCCTCCAGGCCATATAGTATCATTGGTACTATATAGGTTGAGTAGAGTTCTATTCCAACCTCAGTTCCGCTTCCATTGAGACCATATAGGCCAGCTCCCATGAGGCTATATGCTGCTCTTCGTGCTTCTTTTATCCTAGCTTCGATGGTATCTTGGTTGTTGTTTTTAATGTTTCTAAAGATGCCCAAGTGTTTTTCCTTCTTTGACGTTCCGAGTTCCTTGTTGTTCAGTTCCATCTTGGGGTCACTTTTGGTGTTTATAGAGATGATCTTGGTTTTCTCCGTGTTATACAGGTATCGCTCTCTAGAGGCGTCCGTTTCCGCGATTGACAATGATACCTGCATGGAGTCTTGGCATTTGGCCATGATGGCTAGGTCATCTGCGACCATCACTGCTCCAATATTTAAGCTGCCTATGTACAAGGATGGGTTCTTGTCCAGTTGGGCCAGGCCTTTATTTCTGCCAGATTTATAAAGGGCTGGTGAGGACACACCTCCCTGTCTTATTCCCTGTCTTTCTTCAAATGGCCTTGAGAGTTGACCGTCCCATTTGACCTGGGACTTTATCTCACTGTACATGTTGTCGTACAGGCTCCAGAGGTTGCCTCTCACCCCCTGTTCATGGAGTGCGTTCAGCATGGCTTGATGGTCTACCACATCGAAGGCTTTTGACGAGTCCATGAAGGTGATGAAGAGGGGACATTTGGAGTCTCTGGAATCAGCCATGACTTCTGAGAGTAGAACAGCAGCATAAGTTGGGGCACACCCTTCTGTGAAACCATATTGTAGATGACTCTGCAGTGGTGAAAGACATGCGTTTGTATGGGCCAACATGTGCTTTTCTATGATCTTTCCAATTAGAGCTGTTATGGTGATACGTCTGTAGCAGTTTGGATCCTTCATGTTCTTCCCCTTCTTTGGCACCGGTGATAGAATTCCAGCCTTGTACGACATTGGGAGCTTACCCTTAGTAATAGCTCCATTGCAGATATGCTGGATAACCTCCAATATCACAGGGCTGGCCGACTTGATGTGCTCGGCAGTTACTCCGTACAGATCAGCTGCCTTCCCGTTTTTCAGTCCCCGAATGTATCCTTCCATCTCAGCTAAGGTCATAGTGGGTAGTTGAGAGGCAGAGTCAGGCGCCTGTAGTAGGTGCAGCAGATGCATGGTCTGAAGGTGTCTATTGTAGTCCTCATCAAACATGTCGTTTGTACTGGGAGTTGCCAATTTCTCGAAATAATTTGCCCAGGAGTTAGGCTGGCTGTCTGGGTCATCCAGTTCTCCAAAGTCCACAGTAACCGTCATTTGCTTCGTCTCCCTCTGTTTTCGTACCAGTTTGAAGAATTCACGTTGGTCCTTCTTCTTGCATGCAGCCATCAGGTTAATCTTGGTGTCCCGTCTTCGTTTTGCGGCAGTTTGTCGCTGAGCTCTGCGCAGAGCTTTCTTGGCTGTCTTCAGAACTGCAAGGTCGTGGGCATCTGCTTCAGGTCTTGCACTCTTTACTTCGTAGTACAGTTTCTTCATTTCTTTGGCCTTCCTCTTGATGTCTGGGTTCCATGGGCGTGTGCGCTTTTTTCCCTTTGTTGGGACTGGTGGGCAGGATTCAACTGCACTATTGGCCAAGACAGCAAGATGGCGGCAAGCGATCCGAAAAAATGCGTGAAAGAAAAGTCGGTTTTGAAATTGCTGCATTACGCTGCCATAAAAGGATGTACATCAAATTTTACAGCCCACAGCACGAGAGCATGAATAATAAAGGTATTCTGCCAAGTTATGGCCCCCATGGATCGCTAGTAAGTGAGATCTCGACGTCAGACGATCGTGAATGGGATCGCGGATGTCAGCGGACGACGTTTTCTCTATCTGCAAAATGGCCGGCACCACCCCTGGTGGTACGGCCATAATAAAAATATTGCAATGAGAATCCATGCAGATTATTCCAGCATTTGGATCAAGAGTGCATAAACATGTAAACAGATAATATCAGATATAATATGTGGAAATGGTCCTCATGGAGAGAGTAATTAACATATTTTAATGAATACTTTTATTCTTTTGGCAGGGTTCTACATTACAGAAAGGCAGAAATGTTGATGGCACTCACCTGGCTTGTAAGTATTGGAAATGGAGGTGTACATATCTGGCCATTTTGTGAAAATTACACTGCGTCCCCAATTACAATGCAACGGTGCTTTTTTGTGATATTTCCAAAAGAATACTATTTAAATATATCCTTTACACACAATGATAAATGTTCCCTGGAACCAACATCCTGTCAATTTTGTTGGCTCAGTTGGGAGTTACGCCATATAATCAGGTTTCAGGTGCTCCCAATAATTATGCAATTTCTTGAAAAAGCCTCCATTTCAACCCAGAATCAAACAATATGATCTGATAATACGTCTTGCAATTAATTGAGTCCATCAGATTGTCAATGCTATTCCGATGGGAAACAGAGGTGTGAGTTTTGGACTTGATGTCATAATTCGTGACATCTCGGATTGAGTGGTTCATCACAGTGTCATAAAGATATATTCTAAGCTGAATTTTCAGCGATATTACTTTTTTTAAAGAACACGAGAGACTTCTAATGAAGGAATGAGAGAATATGATTGATAATCAGAATACTCATACAACATTGTATTTTTCCTTTCTTCATAATTGTAAAATCTATGTCAAATCTCTTTCTTTTTGCAGCATACACTGGACCTAATCCTCCTGCTGACTCTGGTGAGCATCGCTATCAGATATTCATATTTTCGAAAGATCCAGCTGCCGGCTTAGTCACAAGCCTTGATCCTACGAAGAGGGGAAGATTTCGATTGAATAGTTTCATTGTGTTGAACCAACTTTGCAACAGGTTGGTTGCTGCCTACCAGTTCATAATTGGTTCAGACTGATAGCCGACACAAATTAGGGTAAAGTGTGAAATTGGTTAATTTCACTGGTTATTCTGTTGGTTCATGAATGCTGTTGAAAGAAAACACTTGCGGTGTTATCCAAGTAAAAACATAATTATCAACAAAATAATTAAAACATTTTCATGGCTTATGTTTTCATTGAATGAAATCAGTACATGGTTATAAATTTATCATTCAGTACAAGGATTGATAGATTACACAGATAAAAAAGGTATATTAAAAATTATGATAAAACTTAATCAGAGTGTGATTCACAGCAGTGTCAAGGAAGAATACACACATTCCGAAGGTGCCAGAAATGCTAATGACTCAGACTCAGACTCAGACTCATTTTATTCTTGCTCTTTTAAATGAAAAAATACAATAAACACATATATATAATTAATTATCAATTTTCCATTAAAAAAAAGAGCAATGGGACTCCTCGAAGGCAATAAGCTGCCACTGATAAGGAGCCGCAATGTTTAGAAATTGTTTCAAGGCACAGTGGGTGGCGATGTACTTTACAAAATTCAATATAAGAAATATAAACAACTATAAATAAGACAGAAACATAGATTTTAAAGTCGAATAAAAAATTAAAGTAATGGTGGGACGATGGGATGGAGCTGTGAATAGAGCAGTATCTCATAATTAAATCAATTTCTATTACAAATATAACAGTGATCTATTGAACAAACGGGATCATAACTATCTATAAATTTAATCTTAATGTAATTTTTTTATCCATGAAAGCTATGTGTAAAGATTTTGTTTCTGAAATTATCTTGTATGGTATTAAATATTTTAATAAATTTCTATTTCATACCATTTCTTGTGAACTCATGTCCCACAGCAGGCAGCCGCAAAACAGAAGCATTTCTAGTATTATAATCATGTTGAGTCAAATTCACTCCAGGATTGACCATGTCTTTAAAATATTCAGGCACAGGACCATTAATTAAAGTTGAATCCCACAGAGTACAGCTACTCCACCTATTGTACTCCATGTAACTAAACTGTTCAACAAAAATACCCCAGCTGGTGGCTCCCCCGCTCGGTCAAATTGTTCATATGCATTGGAAAAGCCACAGATTTTTGAAAACAGGGGTAGGCTCACTCGAAGGCTGCTGGCTCAGTCAGGAATAATGACACTAAATTATAAATACACACATTTTGGGTCGATATGTACAGGCCTATAATTCAATTCAACTTTCATAAAAATCGGAGAAGGACTCTTTGAGATATTCAAGTTTATTTTAAGAGGGACTTATTTTTGTTGAACTGTTTTTCATAATTTTATCATATTGTACACCACGTTACTCTCAAAAAACATCGGTAACCCCCCTTCAAAAACTTGTTTTTCAAAAAAGTGTATTTTCTGCTATGTTCCTTTAATTTTTCATAAATATTTCATGGATATTGTTCGAGTGACGGTGATTTTCATTATAAATGCCAAAATTTTTTTTGTATTTTGCTGTATGTTTTAATGTAATGACATAAGATTTTGAAAAGATCATAGTTCGAAAATTATGTTGGATAGCCCGTCTATTTTTTTTCACTTTGGAAGGCTTTGGTTTTGAAAAACTTTTTGGCAAAGTTTCATGAATATTTCATGGATTTTAGATTTCTTGCCAAGTGTGGGATTCAACTTTAAGTGATAACATAGTTTGTAGTCATGCAGTGCATAGATATCTTCTAATTTTAAAATTTTCAGCTGTTTGAAAAGGACGTTCGTATGAGCATTAAATTTACTGTTGGTAATAATTCTGACTGCTTTTTTCTGTAATTTAAATATATTCTGAGATCGCTAGCCCCAAAGACTTATGCCATAATTAAAGTAGGATGAAATCAGAGCATTATATATGTTAAGTAAAGCATCAGTTGGTAAGGTATGCTTGAGTCTAGATAAGATACCTATTGTTCTACTGATTTTTTTTTTATAAGGCAGTGACATGCATTTTCCAACTTAGATTTGTATCCAAAATTAATCCTAAGAAATTGAATTCATTAACATATTCAACCTTTGTGTCATTAATGGAAATATCAGGAGGAGTTATTTGCCTTTGGGGTGTATGAAATAGCATTGCCTTTGTCTTACTAACATTTAGTGATAGTTTATTTAATTTTAACCATTTATCAACCTTGTCTAGTTCATTATTGATATCATTCTTTATGGAAACATAATTAGTATAATTAAGAGACGCAAAAAGAGTTGTATCATCCGCATAGATAATTGGTGTTAAGCAGTTAGTAATAGTTGGTAGATCATTGAGATAGATAACGAATAATAGAGGGCCTAATATGGAGCCCTGTGGGACTCCACATTTTACTTTTATTAGGTTTGATTGTACACCATTCATTTCCACATATTGGAATCTGTTACTAAGATAACATTTCATTAACTGAAAAGATATTTCATTGAATCCATAAAAATTGAGTTTATGCAATAGAATTTTGTGGTCCAGTGTGTTAAAGGCCTTTAGTGAGTCCTCCTAGAATAAGATTTAGAATACGACACATTCCGAAGGTGCCAGAAATGCTAATGAGTCTTCCCTGAAAACCAGAATTAGAATACAACTCATTCCAAAGGTGCCAGAAATGGTAATAAGTCTTCCCTGAAAACTAGAATTAGAATATGAAATATTCCAAAGGTGCCAGAAATGCCAATGAGTCTTCCCTGAAAACTAGAATTAGGATACGACACACTCCGAAGGTGCCAGAAATGCTAATATTGCAAACTTTTGAGGATTGGCAATCAGTGGTTTGGCTGGAGTAGCATAAGGGGTCCGTGAATCAACACTATGATTGACTTGATGATGATGATATACATTCAAAATGTGTCATAACATTGTTATAAAAGCTCTCTGATGTTTTAGTATCCTGCATCAATTTCAACTTCTAAGATTCAATGTAATTGCTCATGTGAAGAAACTTTGGAGTGGCGAATCGAATTAAGTATTTTTCTACAATCTGCTAATATATTAAGTGCAAACACTTCACTGAGGCTACAGAATTGATCATGGCTTACTGCTAGAGGATTACAAAATTTTCCAGGGAAGAGGTTGTAAGTCACTGTGAATTTTGAAGCAATTGCAGGCAAACCAGTTTCCTATGGCCGGACAGGAGCCTTCGTCAGACCTAGAGGGAGCGATATTAACTTACCTACAATAGAAAAGGGGGGATTGGCAGAGATTGTTGGACTTTCACCACTGTGTATTTCTGAATTTTTTGTTTACATTATTCTGCAGATCACGGGCTGAAAGTTTTTATGTTTGATTTTTTTTTTCCGGCCCGAATAATGGCAGGAAAGTATACTGCAAAACTCTAAAACTTAATTGCACACACATTGGTAATCAAGCATGATTGCAAACATACATATTAGAACAAATGTGTGAAGCAGAATATATTTTCAACCACAACATTCTGCAAATTACGCGTCACCTCACCTTCACTTTCCCATAGTGAACCATTTAGGGTTGCGATAGTGACACCACCTTGTGGTTATCAAGGTGTACTAGTGAAGATGGCGGCAATCTGAAAAAGGTGTCTGCAAAAGTAGCTTTTGAAATTGCTGCACTACACAACCAAAAAAGGATGTACAGCAAAATTTGTAGCGCACAGAACAAGACCATGAGTAATAAATGTATCTTGTGAAGTTATGGCCGCCATGGACCGCTGGTTAGTGAGGACTTGGCGTCAAATGAACTTGACAGGAGATACGGACGACAGTGGACACCAGTAGACACCATTCTCTCATACCTGCAAACTGGCCACTACCACCATGTGGTACAGCCATAAATAAGGATTTTACTTCAACTGAGGAGTATTTCGGCCAGAATCTTTTGTTTACCAGATCTTTTATTCATACTCGTGTTGATGGCATCAAAAGACAGGGGGAAAAGAAATCATACAGAAGGAAAATTATCCTATTGCAGAACAATGGCAATACAATATTTGAATTATTTTCTAATTGGTCAATTCTTGCAATTGGACATCCACACACTGTGCTCTTGCCCAGTGTTTATATATGTACCTATCAGGTCTCAAGACTGCTTGGTGACGACGACTGGCTGATTACTTCCTAAAGATGACTTAGTCAAGCCTGCTGGTGTTGTCTTCTTAAAGATGACTTTGTCAAGACTGCTGGATGATGACTTGGAAGTTGGAACCTAAAGATGACTTAGTCAAGACTGCTGGGTGATGACTTCCTAAAGATGACTTAGTCAAAACTGCTGGTGATAACTTCCTAAAGGTGACTTAGTCAAGACTGCTGGTGATGACTTCCTAAAGATGACTTAGTCAAGACTGCTGGGTGAAGACTTCCTAAAGATGACTTTGTCAAGACTGATTGTGATGACTTCCTAAAGATGACTTAGTCAAGACTGCTGGTGATGACCTCCTAAAAGTGACTTACTGCTCAGTGATGACTTCCTAAAGATGACTTAGTCAAGACTGCCGGGTGATGACTTCCTAAAGATGACTTTGTCAAAACTGCTGGGTGAAGACTTCCTAAAGATGACTTAGTCAAGACTGTTGGTTGATGATACACGCTCTGTTCTATCTCTAACTAGCAAGGGGAATGCAAAACTGGCCAACACTCAGACAACTAACAGAATTAACTATTAATTACGACCACCCCAGCCAGGCTAAAGATGAATTAAAGCAAGGCATAATGCAGCTAGCCATGTAAACTTGGCAAGTAGGAACAGGACAAGAAAGATAAGTGACAAAATTTTAGTAAAATCTCTAAAAAGAGTAATAATTGTTTTTTAAAAATAGGTGTGCAATAAACAGGTTCACATATGCATCTCTGGTATAACTTATCGCCTTCCTAATATATTTAATTCTCTGGATTCCCCTATTAAAGACAACATCCATACGCATAGTTTTGAAGGTTTCAAATTCTATATTAAGGAAAGGTTTCTACAAAATTACACTAATGAATGTCTTATTCCAAATTGTTATATTTTCAGTCTATATGATAAAGTTATTTAGGCTAAATTCCAGGTCACTGCTTTCATCACAACTAGGTCATCAATCAATTTCCACACCTTGTGATTAAGTTTTTTATCTGAAAGTTTCTAATCACATCATCTCAATGTTTTTACAAATATTAATAATTATCTCAAATTATGAATGTAATTTACTGAAGCCCTCATTCACTCACTTATTTTGATTGAGCATATATATTACAAATATTTGTATTTCATGATATTCTTATACTTTCTATGGTGGCCTCTCAACAGTGGTAATTTTCTTATCTAAGCAATGCTATTTATTTATTGCCCTCTAAATCTATTTGACCTCTGTCTGGGCAATAAACATACATGTACACATGTATATCTCAGGGCTTACTCCGGCCTGAGAGCACTAACCATCTCAGGGCTTACTGCTGCCTGAGCGATTTTCACATGTACATGTAAGGGCATACATCTCAGACTTGCCCCAACCACAACCTGTGGCACATGAGCCATTGCACTACGGGCGAGTTTCTACAGTACAAATTTCTAAAATGGCTCGACATTAAAGATCTATCCCTCGCTGTCTATCCAAAGCTCTTGGAGGGTAAACTAAGCTAAACCTATCCCCAAAAAAGGTTTTCATTGTATACAAAAGAATAGAAAATATAGACACCCAAATTGAGCCACATTTAGATTAGAAATTAGTACTGTAGGGGACACAAATCTGAGACACTATTGGGAAATCTACAAAGAATCTACAAGAGTGAGAACCGACTTGCCAAGTGCCCATCCCTCCCCCCTCTAGACAGGCTCAACAAGTCCAACCCATCTCGCCAGACATAGATAGATGGATTCCTTAAGCCTCCTACACCCAGGCAACCCATAATGATTTATAACTAAACTAGTCAAAATAGTTTAAAATAGAACCTGCATCAGCTGCTCACTGTCTAACGTACATGGGGTTACTGCATTAAACCTTGCTTTACCTGTTTGGCTCCCTATCGTGGTCACATCCGAGGCTCCCGCACTGTCCTCAAACCCACACATACCTAGTGGCCCCCCATTCTGCATGCTGCCAATACATCCTGAGAGACAACTAAGTATGGTGAGCTTGGCCTGACAACAGTGGACGGGCCAGATGATGCATTATCTAATCTAAGGCTGAGCCCCGAATGGACCCAGAATTTTATTGGGACATATATTTCTGTTGAAGTGATGACATCCCTGGTGCAATTTGCCTGTGAATGAAGATTACCTTTGTCATAAAATAAATGTATATATAGAAAAGTGGAAAATTATTGTAAATGCTAATGAACAGGAACACAGCAGGTGGATGTACAAGATTGACCAATCAGATTCATTTGTGACATGAATTTGACTTTTGAGCTGGAAGGAAAAATTGAGGTTAAACAAAATTTCACTTTCAAGGTTGAAAAAACACATTGAGATTGGGTAGAATTGTAATTTTTTGATTGAGGAAAACCGCAAGGGTCACACAGCGTTGCCACTTGGTGGAGGGCTTGTCCGTTATCATGTGGAAATCCATAGTAAAAATTATGTTGCATGAACACAACATTGAGACTTTTTCATAATGTTGTAACAACATCGCCACAATGTCACTTCTAACAAAATTTGTGACCTTGTAAAAACAATGTTGCAATCTATGTGCCCGTTAAGGACATTGAGGTTGTAAAGTTTGACACCGCTCAGCAATGTTTTTGATGACAATAATATAAATATGACTAGATTCAAAACCTTTTTGCATTTGCTTTGGTTCTATTATATGCATGCTTGAAAGGAATGTGACAGAAAATGGTTAATAACAATAAAAACAGAAGATATTTGGGTTATCAATTTTTATTCAAACAGGAGTTGATCTTGGAACTGCCACTGTTGAGCATGCCTGATTGTGTGATAAATAACTAGAGTTATTCTACTACATGAGACCAAAGGATCCCATTTTGCGGAGGTCTCTGGGACATACGACCGAGGCCTCTCCCCGATATGAGGAGATCTTTCCTTGATATGACTGACATCTCCTTGATATAACAGAGACTGGAGTTATTCAACAACACTAATGATTGGAGGGGTATAGTTCAGTTAATGGGCCATCAATATGACCATATTCGGCACAATTAAGTGGTGACTTCATAGCATTGTTACAGATGCAAAATGTTTCTGCACTTGACCACAATAGGTTTTGAGTAAAATTAAGTTATGAATTGTTGAAATAATGTCATGGAACTAATCGAAGGGTGATGGAGCGGAAGCCCCCAAATTATAGCAGCTAAAAAATGATGTTTCGTCAATTGCCAAATGTGGTTATTTTCACGACATGCTAAAGGCCTAGTGTCATTTATTTGACCACACAGGGCCAAACAATTTCTTTTTTTCCCACGCCTAACCCAAGGAATATGCACCTGTAGGACATTGTTAACTATTCCGTTGTTGTTGGAATGGGGGATGTAGGCCTATACATTTAAATTACAAAAAGAAGATGGCTGATGACTAAATGAGTATTACTTACCTTTAGCATGTGTATGTAGAATAATTATCAAAATGAGGCAAAATAGCCAGAAGAGCCTGAAGAGGGCGTTACCATGGATGCGAGGCAATGTCAAGCCTCCAGCCAAACAGTTAGAAATACCGATTGACAAAATGAAAGTGAGGCCCAGGACTGTTTTCACCTCGCCTATTTCATTGAACTCCAAATATCTATAGTTCAATGGTCTATTCAGCAAGCGTTAATTTGCATACAATAGACATAAAATAGACCTATTTGGCGCCAAAATGAGTGCGTAAACAAACCCATCGCCGTAACAATCGGAGTGTGGAAATGGCTCAAATGTCACTTTCCTGCAATATAGTCTGATGGTCAAAATTTAAGAAAAATCCGAAGTCCAAATTTGCAGGAATTCACTTTAATAGTAGACCTGTGCTGGATACTGTCTGTGCCATAAGTTTTATCACAGGGCTCAGAAAGCTTGTTGATATCTGTGAACAATTTTCCCTGGGTTTTTGGTATGACTTATAATCCTGACAAATCTGTATGCATCCTATTCTGTCGGGATAAGCGACAGTGTGAAATGCTGCCAGTAGTTAAACTCGAGGGAAAAGTGCTTGGCTGGCAAAAGCATATTAAACATTTGGGCAATTATCTAACATTTGACCTATCTGAGAAAAAAGACATTTCCATGAAACGTTCTGACCTTGTTGGTAGAGTTAACACTGTTATCGGAAATTTAAATGGACTGTCAGCTGAGGTCATTTCCAGAGTTTTCAAAACCAAATGCTGCCATTTCTATGGAACTCAAACAATGGATTTTAATCAAAACAGTCTGACTGAATTCACGGTTATGTGGAACAGGTGTGTTAGGAGACTACTGTGTTTGCCAAACAGAACTCATTGTCGATTTCTGCCAAGGATTATTGATAGTGATAGTCCCCATGATCAAATTTGCAACATGTTTGTCAAGCAACTGAGAAACATGACAAAGAGTGAGAATGACTTTGTTAGGCATGTAGCTAACAGAGCAACTGTCGCCAACTCAGTAATCGGTGGCAATGTAAAGTACATTTGTCAATATTATGGTGTGACATTTGACAATGGATGGATACCTAGGCTCTCAAAGGAGAATTGTGACAGGAGAGACCTGTGTACAGTTGTGGCCATAAAGGACTTGATTTATGGACAAACTTTATTCCCAAAATTAGACTCTATTAAATTTTTGAATTTCCTTTGTATTAATTAATGTTGATATGTAAACTCATCTAAAATTTCATATTTACTTTTTTTGTAATTGGTATGCCTTTTATGTGCATGGAATAAATATATATATATAATTGTTTACTTCTTGTTTACTTCCAGAGGGTACCAATCAGAATTAGAGATATTTGCAAATTGGGTGACTCTCCACGATATGACGGAGGCGGGGACAGCTCTCCATGATATGGCAATGCGACGTTCTCTCAAATTTCATACGAAGCACTGTTTTATTTTATTTCTTGAAACCTGAGTGTAACAGTACTTCAGGAACAAAAACGGTCAAAAAATCTGACTAAAGTGCCAAGAAATTAAAAAAACCAGCGCTTCGAATGAAATTTGACAGATCGCCACATTGTCAATGAGTTATGGGCCTTCTGATAATAGGGCGCACACCAACAGAAACCGCCAGATTACGTTTACTATTCCATCTATTTCTATGCTGGTAGTCTTTCCATTATTAGATACATTAGAACCACAAGGTTTGTCAAAACATAGCAAGATGTGGTGAAAAAAAAAATTAATTACCTTTCTTCATTCATTTTCAAGTTTTGGTTGACTTTATACTTGAAAAATTCAGATGGGATCGAAGTTTGAAGCATTCCAGTAGGCTTGAAGCAGTTTTTTTCCATTTTCACAGATCATTATCACACGGTTTTAAAAACCTTTCTGAGGCTTTCCCTGTTAACTTTCTTGAATCTTGATAGTAGACCTCAACTTGGTCAGCTTCTGTGCTTTCTGTTGACCAACACTGCAAAGTCAATATTTGCAATTTGATTGTCCACACAAATTCATAATGAGGCTGAAGAGTGAAAGGGGTTGCTATGGAGACACATACATGTACTTCTTCTTCTGTAACGTCTTCCGTCCTTAGGACATAGCACGGTTCACATGAACCATAACTTTTTAAAATGTATTCAGGGAGAATGAGAATTCGAGATATTTGCAAATTTGGCGACTCTCCGCGATATGACGGAGCGGAGGCAGCTCTCCGTGATATGACGGAGGTGGATGTCAAAGTTTCCAAAATTTATGAATTTTTCACCATTTTACCAATTCTCCAAGCAGTTCTCAATGATATGACGGAGCTGGCTTTCTGTGATATGATGAAGGCGGAGGTGATTCTCTGTTATATGATGGAGGCAGAAGTCAAATCCTCCAACATTTTTGAAATTAATTTTTGTAATTTTGTTTCTTGATTTTTAGAACTTCCACTTAGTCATTTATTCAATCAGGTTGATCAAACTTAGTTTTTCTGAATTTGTGAACCTCTCTGTGATATGACGGAGGCTCACAGAACTTCCAATGGAATTCAAGAAAAAGTTTAAATTTCACAGAATTTACTCTTTCTTTTCCGGCCAAGTGGTCAAGGCAGCTCCACAAACCAAATTGTTAATTTTTTTCAGCAAATTTTCAAAATTTCTGGTACCTTGGATCACTCCTTCCTCTCTGACTGCCAGGATCAGAATGATACAAATTTTCTCGGCGCTCCCTTTTATTGATTCTCGAGGGTCATGTGACCCGCGAGACTTCACGAATCCAACATGGCTGCTGTTGAAGTTTTTGGCTTCTCCTGGTTATATCAGGCCTTAATTGATTATGACGGGCCGGTATCTAAAATTGTTTATTACAACGTTCTTGGCAATTCTGAAGTTTTTCAGTGTTGCTAGCTGAGGCGCCCAAAAGTGGGCCAATTTCGGCCCCAACAATTTTTGACAATGCGCCGATCTGTCAAATTTCATAATTGCTTGAAGCCTGTGTGTGGCCAATTAGTCAGATTTTTGCCGGTTTTTGTTCCAAAGTACTGTTACGCACAGGCTTCAAGAAAATAAATAAACCAGCGCTTCATATAAAAATTTGACAGATTGCCGCATTGTCAATGAGTAATGGGCTAATGGCCCTTCTGATAATAGGGCGCACACCAGCGGAAACCGCAAAATTACGTTTACTACTCCATCTATTTCTATGCTGGTAATCTTTCCGTTACTAGATACATTAGAACCATCAGGTGTGTCAAAACATAGCAAGATGTGTTGAAAAAAGATTTGTTTGACTCACTTGAAAAATTCAGATGGGATCGAAGTTTGAAGCATTTCAGAAGCCCAGGCATGTTATTCAAGTTGTGCTGGAGAAACCAGTAGGCGTGATCATTATCACAAGGTTTTATGATAAATTTTTCCCTGCTAATTTTCTTGAATCTTGTAGTCCCGGAGCTACGGGGGTTTTATTTATGTTTTTGAGGCTAAAAGGTTCAATGGGTGGGTTTTATGCAGAAAATTCTCAGGATTTCAAAAATGCAAGTCTTACAACTGTAAAGGTAGACACAACTTCACAATATTCATTTGAAGTGGGGTACCTCCTTATCGCGTTTTTCAGGTTTTTTTGGGCCTCGGTTTCACAAAATATGTTCCTAAATCCATTCAGTGTGAGAAAACTACATTAGAATTGACTTTCCTGGTCAATTTTGTGATGCTGATTCCAAATCTGTGACTATTTTTACTCTAAATAAATTATATGACCCCTTAATTTGCATTTAAAGATGGCCGCCAATCTAAATAAAAAAGGCGAAGGGTGTTTCAATGTTGACTATTCCAGTAGGCCTCTATGAATTTCAAACCAATATTGTCAAGTCATTTGGAAAGTACAAATTCTCAGGATTTCAAATATGTATAGTATGTGAACCTATCTATTCTCTTTAGCTCCCTGCATTAGTTTGAAACTGTAGAAATGTCTGACGTTTTTGTGAATTTTGCAGCTGAAGTACAGAGAAATGCCACATATTCATGCATTAAATAGACACAATTTCACATTTGACATTATCCAAAGTTGTCTGACTTGTTCTTTCACCCGGGAGGGGAGAGAACTATGGATGCCTTTTAAGTTTAGTTTTATAGCAGGTGGAAGTCCCCAAGATGTACTATTATATGCTGGTTCTCCATGCACACAAACTAAAAGAAGATGGTCAACAACTGCAAAAGCGTGGAAAATGATATAGCTATTCAACTATGTTCACAGTCTTATAATGATTCATTAAGTTCAATAGTACTATTATATACATTTGCCTAATATGGAATTTCGGCATGCATTAAAATTATTTAAATGTCCTTCATAATTCGAATTTATTGTCCTACCAGCTTCGTTAATGTTAAGCAAATGGAAAAAGCACATTTTTCACATCTTGCCAATCAGGAGATCACTTGATCAATCACTAGATGATTCATTCTTAACCAAACAAAACAGAATGAGGATGGATAGCCCTTGATGCCATCTTTCCTTTGGCATCATGGTTCCAGTGTTACTACAACTATCAACCATCAAAAAACTAAATAAATACTGCTGTCGGTATCAAAAATCTCCTCAGAAACAAAAAATCCAGCCATGTATTTTCAATTCCACCTATCCTAATTACTGGATAAGTCCTGCCTAGCCAAACAAAGTGGATGGCGATGGATAGCCCTTGATGTCAGCTTTCATTTGGTATATTTGTTTCCCTGTTACTACAACTTCAAACCCTCCAAAAACAAAAATAAATATTGCTCCCTTTGTCAAAAATCTCCTCAGAAACTCAAAATCCTCTCATGTATTTTCAATTCCGCAAGTTCTTATCCCTATACAACTCATACCTAACCAACCAAAATGGATATGGATGGATAGCACTTGATGTCAGCTTCAATTTGGTTCCTTTATTTCCCCATTTTTGCTAATGTCAACCTTCCAAAAGCTAAATAAATATTGCTATCAGAATCAAAAATCTCCTCGGAAACACAAAATTCACCCATGTATTTTCAATTCCACAAGTCCTAATCCCTATATTGCTCATTCCTAACCAACAAAAATGGATATGGATAGATAACACTTGATGTTAGCTTCAATTTTGTACCTTTGTTGCCCTGTTATTGGTACTGCCAACCTTCCAAAAGCTTAATAAATGTTGCTATCAGAATCAAAAATCTCCTCAGAAAGAACAAATGCTCCCATGTATTTTCGATTTCACCTATCCTTATCCCTATTTAATTCATTCCTAACCAACCAAAGTGGATATGGATGGATAGCACTTGATGTCAGCTTCAATTTGTTACTTTTATTTCCCTATTATTGGTACTGTCAACCTTCCAAAAGCTAAATAAATGTTGCTATCAGAATCAAAATTTACCTCGGAAACACAAAATGTTCCATGTATTTTCAATTACACAAGTCCTAATCCTTATATTTCTCATTCCTAACCAACAAATATGGGTATGGATTGATAGCACTTTATGTCAGCTTCAATTTGGTACCTTTGTTTCCCTGTTATTGGTACTGAAAACCTTCCAAAAGCTAAATAAATGTTGCTATTAGGATCAAAAATCTCCTCGGAAACAACAAATCCTCCTATGTATTTTCAAATCTACCTATGCTAATCCCTATATAACTCATTCCTAACCAACCAAAATGGATATGGATGGATAGCACTTGCTATCAGCTTTCATTTGGTACCTTTGTTTCCCTGTTATTGGTACTGTCAACCTTCCAAAAGCTAAATGAATGTTGCTATCAGCGTTAAAAATCTCCTCGGAAACTCAAAATCCTCCCATGTATTTTCAATTCCACCAGTCCTAATAAATACATGACTTATTTCCAACCAACCAAAGTGGATATGGATGGATAGCCGTGATGTCAGTTTTCATTTGGTGCCTTTGTTTCCCTGTTACTACAACTGTAAACCCCCCAAAAGCTAAATAAATGTTGCTATCAGTATCACAAATCTCCTCGGAAGCACAAAATCCAGCCATGTATTTTCAATTCCTCTTATCCTGATCTCTGAATAACACATTCCCAACCAGCTTTCTTTTGGCACCTTGGTTTACTTGTTCCTACAACTGTCAACCCTCCAAATGCCAAATAAATATTGCTTTCATTACTTCAAACCTATAAATTAATGTTTTGAGTAAACTGTTACTTCTTGGCAACCATTACTTCTTTATTCATGGGTACTACAGTGAAATTCTGGTATCACTACAGGTGATACAAATACTGTTGCTGTTCAGAGAGTTTAATGGCATGGATTTTATGGACAATTATTGGTCTTCTTTGTCAAGGCATCATTTGAGAGAAGTATATCTTCTTTGTTCCCATCAGAGGACGGATAGGCATTCATTACTTTTATGTCAATGAGAAATTATTTCTACATATCATAAAGGAAAAACATGTTTGATATTAGTAAAGGAAAAACATGTCTGTCATGCAAACATTGACACTTCTACTACCACCAAAGCATCTACACACACACATACATACCGATATAATATTTATTGATAGCTGTGTCAGTCACATCAAGCACTAAACAAAAGCAAGACCGAGTACTAATGAAAGCAAAAATTACCAATATCTTACAGAAAGTGATTTCGCTGTCATAAATCTAACATTTTAGGAGTTTCTTTGTACTTAATTCCACCTGCTATAAAACTAAACTTAAAAGGCATCCACAGTTCTCTCCCCTCCCAGGTGAAAGAACAAGTCAGACAACTTTGGATAATGTCAAATGTGAAATTGTGTCTATTTTAATGCATAAAGGTGGTCTTTCTCTGTACTTCAGCTGCAAAATTCACAAAAACGTCAAACATTTCTACAGTTTCAAACTAATGCAGGGAGCTAAAGAGAATAGATAGGTTCACATACTATACATATTTGAAATCCTGAGAATTTGTACTTTCCAAATGACTTATTGACAATATTGGTTTGAAATTCATAGAGGCCTACTGGAATAGTCAACATTGTAACACCCTTCGATTTTTAATTTTAGATTGGTGGCCATCTTTAAATGCAAATTAGGGGGTCATATAATTTATTTAGAGTAAAAATAGTCACAGATTTGGAATCAGCATCACAGAATTGACCAGGAAAGTCAATTCTAATGTATTTTTCTCACACTGAATGGATTTAGGAACATATTTTGTGAAACCGAGGCCCAAAAAAATCTGAAAAACGAGATAAGGAGGTACCCTACTTTAAATGAATATTGTGAAGTTGTGTCTACCTTTACAGTTGTAAGACTTGCATTTTTGAAATCCTGAGAATTTTCTGCATAAAACCCACCCATTGAACCTTTTAGCCTCAAAAACATAAATAAAACCCCCGTAGCTCTGGGACTATTGATAGTAAACCTCAACCTGGTCAGCTTCTGTGCTTTCTGTTGACCTACACTGCAAGGTCAATATTTGCAATTTGATTGTCCACACAAATCCAGAGTGAGGCTGAAGAGTATAAGGGGTTGCTATGGAGACACATGCATGTACTTCTTCTTCTGTAACGTCTTCTATCCTTAGGACATAGCACGGTTCACATGAACCATGACTTTTTAAAATGAATTCAGGGAGAATGAAAATAGGAGTCACCCTACGCTGCCGGCTTCAATAGTTTTCAGCAGTTTGTCTACTGTACGGCTACTACAAAGTGGATGTCTGGAGAAAAATTTGAGTCTGGGTTTTAACAGTTCAACATGGCGTTCATTGCCAAGTGCAAGAAAAAGGCCTACGCCGATTCCTGAAGTTTCTCTGGTTTCCTGTGCCTCAAATTTTCACAATTTAAAGCAGAAGACGACCACAAAGTCTAAACTGCTTTACTCAGACAACACACTTTGACGTTATGATTCATGAGACACAGAAAACACAAAGCTTTCACTTATAAGCCAGAAACATGGCCACAAGTGGTTCTTCCAGCAGAAAAATTAAAACCAGAGTATACAACAAATCCATGAAAAATTGGCAAAAATCTGTTAAATTTAAGGTTTTTGGAATGGCCTAGACAAATTCCTGTTCAGAACCCACTCGATGCGCCTTGGTCAGATTGAAAAAGAAGTCCACGTCAGACGACCCACCAGCTCACGAGGGTTAAGAGAATTCGCTCTTGAAAAATGGTCAAAAATCCCCCAGAAAATCTGCCAAATGTTAGTCCAGAGCCGTAACAAGTGTTTGGAAGCATTTATTTCAGCAAATTGGGACCATACAAGTTGTTGATTGTATATGTTTCGGAAGTGTTCAGAAACTTTTGAACACACAGTTTTGGAGACTTTCATCATAGATCATATCTAAATGTCATTATTTTTTATGAACAGTTGCTTAAACATAAAAGATGGTGTTCAGTTTTGTTATAAACCTGATTTATAAGCCATTCCTGTGTTTTTTAAATAGACCAGCACCAGTGGCGTAGCCAGAAATCCAAGAGTGGGGGGGCCAAGGGGGGGCCAGGGTCAGAACTAGGGGGGCCAACCTTTCGCGGCATTTTTGCGACATTTTTGCGGCATTACATGTACATGGATAAAAAAACACAGCATTACAAGCCTTCTTTACGAATGACTTAGCAATGTCAACCATCTTATCTTTCGTGACTGATAAACAAAATGACCATACATGATATGATACATCGCATACTTACACTAAAATCAGTTTTGACCTATCAAGAAATAATGAAACAGATTGAATTCTATGGACCTTCCGATATTAAAAGTATGACGATGACACCTCATCAATTATCATGAGTCACAAAGAGTATCTTTTGCAGTGAAATGGTCGTCTTGTTTTTTTGTTGTTTTTTTTCAAAACTGTCTTAGCAGGAATATACTCAAAACTTGCAAAGAATGTCCTCTTTTTTAAATCGAAAATTTATGTAAGTCCTTTTGATGGAAATCTACCCAACTCCTCAAATAGGCCTAAAAGGTATCAGCAATTTGTGCAAATGACAGAAATTCCAAAAATGTAGGGAAATTCCATGCACATATATCTATGAAAAAATGAGCCGTTTGAACAAATCACTCTGGTAAATCAGATCTGTTTTTATTAGAAAACTTTCAAAGGAGCATTATTTCTTTAAATTAGCAATGGCGACGGAGAGATTTCCTCAAAGCAACCTGATTTTAGATGTTGCATGGAATCTCTAGATACATAGGCATACTGGAAGGGGGAGTAGTCACCCTCCTTCAAAAAATATTGGAAACACTAAGATTTGAGCAAAAAGGCAAAACAATTCGGGCAGATAGTTAAATAAACATAATTAAGAATCAATAGTTTAGAAGAGATTTCTTTTGGAATATTATGAAATTTAGATCCTGATATTCGGGCAAACGTCGCTCACCCCCTGAAAGGGTTGCCTGCGGTACAAAATACTACACATATTGCAAGATATATTCAAATAAGGTAGGGCTAATCACAAATTATCACATGCCTCAGAACTTTTCAAAGGGCAACTATCATTCTAGAGAAAATTGGGTATAAGTGAAGGCCACAACTTTAGACGGACATGTTCCAGCGACTGTAGCTGCTCCAATAATTTTTTCAAAATTATCAAATCTCAAATGGGGGGGCCGGAGGGGGGGCCACTTATCCATTTGGGGGGGCCCTGGCCCCCCCAGGCCCCCCCATAGCTCCGCCACTGACCAGCACAAATAAGGTAAGAAGTGTAAGGGATTCAGAAACTTTCAAGCACAACTTTAGCTGCACGCATGCGTCGAACTGACTGAAGAAAGGATGCTGTGCATTGATTAGCCAAACTTGATCTGTGCGTAACAACAGTTGGTGACTCAGTAACATACCATGGTACAAAGTTTCATAAATCTTATATTTCATCTTTTTTCAATTTTAAAAAATGTTTACATTAACCCTATTCCAGGCAAGTTGCAAATTGCGGGGTTTTAGCACAGGGGATTCTGCGCCATGTCCATGAGTCTATTTGTATAATATTCGCGTAGCGACGGGCGGCAAAGCCGCCCGTCGCGTCAGCGAACTTAGCTTAACAACAGCTCATAGTAAATTTTGAATCTGTCAGTGGAGTGAGAATGAAGGACTGCCTGTACCTGCCATGGAGTTGGTCCCTGATTAAACAGTTAGTTTCGGTAAAAGTAAACATGCTCATTTATGCTCATTTATGTCATTTGCATGAAAAAAGCTTATTTTGCTAACAGGTGTCGCCACCGGTGTAGCATCATGCTTGCAGTGCCACACCCAGGGAAAATGACTGAACTATCAGCAGCCTGCTGGTGAGCAGTGATGTGTGAAGTTTATTTGAGGTGTGAATTTTAAAAGCTGATTGCTATTACTGTACTTTTAAAAATAGCATCAATTAATTTAGGCCCAACTGATTGTATTATACCTCGACCATGAAAGCAGAGCTGTCATTGGCTGAGAGCTGGTCACATGTCAGTCATTATGTTAGTATATTGACCAGGACTATTTCCCTCCAAAATTTGTTTTCCGAAAAAAAAAAATTTTCAGAATTTTTTTTTTTTTCCGAAATTTTTTTTTTCAGAAAATTTTTTTTTTTCCGAAATTATTTTTTTTACGAATTTTTTTTTTCCAATTTTTTTTTTCCGAAATTTGTTTTTTCTAAAATTTTCTTTCCCTAAATGTTTTTTTTCAACATTTTTCTTTCAAAATTTTCCATACATTTGCAATAGTGCAGGAAAATAATAAAATTAGGGCATTAATTAGTAATAATAGTGCAATGTAGGCTATGCGTCTGCTTATCTACTCTCCTGTGTGAAAGGAAAACTATTTCCCTCGGCCTTCGGCCTCGTGAAATAGTTTTAACTTACACACCCTCGAGGGAAATAGATTTGACTAATGCCCTCGAAATCAGTCAATATTTGTATACTATAATACGGTTTCAAAATAAGAACAGATAATTTGAGCTCCGCGAATCTATGGCATTGCCATCTACATATTATAATATAAAGGGAAGTCACGCTGTGAGCAGACCTTCACTCACAAAGTGTTGCTTGGTCAGGTTATTTGTCACCTATACCCATAAAATACTACAGAAAAACGAAGACAAGTGTTTAATCTAACAGCGTGCCAAATTTCGTTGACCTAAGTGAAATATTAAGGCCCTAAATGACACCTGAAAGTCGTGAAAACGTGTCTAAAAGTGGGACTCAAGTTCTGACTGCCAAGTTCATCCTAAAAAAAGAAGTTGGTTTTTCAAGGTTCAAGGCAACTTTTTGGGAAAACTGACCTGAGCAGCTGGTTGAAAGCTGGTGGAAACTTGAGCCCTTGACTAAATGTATGGGCGACATGCAGAATTGCAGATCCAAGCATCAACAGCCCTTCAATATTCCTGTCTGAGTGCTTTTAATTATTTTGAGTGGCACAAACTGTCCTTTGGACTCCATCTTGGAAATGAAGTAAAGCCTGAAGATTTTTGTGATTGGTTGAAAATAAAACAACTGATTATTTAAAGAGTAAACTAACAAGTGATAGGGAATCGATCAGCATTAGCTGTTTTACCTCACATTGCCATCTGCTTCCAGCAGCAATATGTTTATTGAGCTCCAAACATAGGACTTTTTGTCTTTGCGCACTTGAAAAAATATAGGGTTGTGAAAATTCATCGCCGTGACGTCACTAATAGGTGACGTCACTATATTGAGACATGTGGCGTCACCTGTAGGTCATTACACCTGAGCTTTTGAGTTCTCACTGGCATTGCATTGCAATTGTTTTATTTTGTTTTATTTTCTCTTCTATTTCTTTGACTTGTGTCGCTTTGTAAATAATTATATACATAAAGACATGTGGTAGGCCTATATATATGAATGATTGAGCAGACTAAGGACGTCATATTTTCAAGGAATTTAATTGGATTAGGCCTATATTACAGCTTTAAAAGTCCTAGAATTTTCGCAGATGCAGCGTGTATTATAAAACAATTCTGAAGAAAATATGTTTTTAGATTTCTCTCCCCTAATCTCTCTATCTCTCTCAGTTGCTGTTAGTGTCTATCTAGGCCTACACTCTCCCTCAAATCTGAAGATCTATCTCATATCTTATATTAAAATGATAACGTACGGGATTTAGTTATACTCAATGTCTGATCTTCTAATTTCCACCATGCCTTCCTTTTCCCTTCAAGGCAGAACTCTCCCATTTTCAAGGTCATTGCACTTTTTTAAATGGCCTAATTAATTAAGATTCGCTTAAAGATGATTCCTACATTATACACAAGAGGGCAGCACCTGCAAGCTCTCTCCCACTTCCTCCCCAAACTGCATCAGTGTCTCCCAGCAGGTTGCTTACTCCCCTTTCAGCACCATTTTACTTCACTTGCATTTGTTATCATGCAAGTTCAATCTAATTCTGCAGGTTACACAGGCTTACTGCAGTAGAAATTAGGCAGTATACAGTATGCAACCATCTCAACTAATACGTAATGTCTTACCTTCCAATTTGCCACCTGCATTTCTAAACCGACACAGGGACAACTCTACCCTTTTCAAGTCCATCCCACTATCCTGTTCCCTTCAATCAACGGGCAACTTGCTAGTGTACATGTATTATGATGTATAGTCTCTCATCATCTATCCTTTGCATCTATCTAGCCATCCATGATCCATCCACGAGTATAGATATTATCTAACTACACATCTGTTCAACAATCTATTATCTACAGTTGTCTATCTACAACTTTCTTTGTCAATTTTAGTGAAAACACAGGTCAATGACAGTGCTCAGCAACATCAAGCAGGCTATAGCAGTGCTGGCCACGTGCTCCAGCAGGTACATCGAGTGACCCCTTGCAGCTCATTGAAGTCAATTAAAACGACCAAGTATAAATACCATGTTTTAATATGTAGGGGAGACCGGGGCTGGTTGTCACAGGGGCAGGTTGTCACACTTTTTATTGCACTGAACTAGAGAGTTACACAACTCAACCAATCATTGTTTATTGCTTTTATAACCCACTGGAGTCTTTTTGAAAAATCTTGACCCCTGGAAGAGAGTTTGGTAGGCACACGGTCTATTAAAAATTTCCGGTCACAAAAACTAAATTTTTACCTTCAACTTGCATTTTATCCTACTCTTTAACAAATGGTTGTTGAAAAAGGTACACTTAATAAACTTACCATGTAAACATTTCTTTAAATCATGATAACAACAAATAGTGAAAATTTTGATAACAACGGCCTTGGTCACCCGTTTTTGGAATTTTCATCAATCGGGGCAGGTTGTCACAAAAAGGCGGGGCAGGTTGTCACACTTTTTGGAGCTGGCTGTTACCTATCAGGACCAGGCTTTAAAAACCAAAAAAATTTGTGCTTTATACATGCTATTGATGACTGAAGATATATGCAGATATTGCGTTGTGTTTAAATAAATCGATTTCAAATTTATATGTAAAATTTGCAAAAAAAAACGTAAAAATTCTCCTCCATATCAGAATGCTTCCCTGCTGATTGGTAAGCCTACATTTGTAGCACCCTTGTACACAGTAGTGTGTTGTTAAGGTCTTCACTGGGCAAGTAAAGGATTCTTAATATGTCCAAAATAACTCTTCTTGGTTAAGATCTGCCCTACAGAGTTTCACTTCCTGCATCCGAGCTCTTAACCAAAAGTGTGACAACCTGCCCCGAGAGTGTGACAACCTGCCCCGAAAATGTGACAACCTGCCCCGAATTCTGAATTTTAAAAAATGTCCAATAGGACATCAAAATTTCGAATGATATAGGTATATATTCACCAGATAGGTTTAAGTCACTCCCCTTTTGCCATTCATATAGAATGGCAGTGCTCCTGCATGCTTTAAATAGAAATAGTAGTATGTTTAAGTTTTACACACTGTGACAACCTGCCCCTGTGACAACCAGCCCCGGTCTCCCCTACCAATGAAGAATTACTACGTTACTTTGAAAAAAGGTACAGAGAGATCTAGTTTTTTTGCGTTTACCATTAGTTTCCAATAGTAGACAGGAAGTATAGATAGTTATTTGCTAACAGTGACTAGTTAGTTTTCACAGATAATGCGGCATTTCAGCCTATGTTATGGTATGTATCTTCCCTGAGGCCTCCCAAGAAACATCATCCCATTTATGCTCATCCTCACTTCTCAGTGTAAGCTTGCAAAGCTACCCTGAGTGACCACATCATACACTGTTGTGAAGTTGTAACAAAAAGATTAACTTTCCTCCGATGTGACAGACATAATTGACAGCTTGAGATTTTTCAAAGCAATTGAATGAATGCTTGAGTGTTTCATACTTGCCTGCATGTTATTTCAATGAGTTTCTTTTTTAAAAACCATAAACAATTAAATGCTGACAATGGTTTAACAATCTTCAGTATTTTGTGGAGCGTGTTGGCAGGGCGAGTGCAAACGAGTCCGGCAATGGGAGGATGTTTACGCTGGCCCTGCTAAAAAAAAACTAGAAGGCAAACCAGTTTGCTATGGCCGTACAGGAGCCTTCGTCAGACTGACAGGGAGCGATATTAGCAACGATTGTTGGGACTTTGACCACTCGGACGTTTCACCGCCGCCAGTAGTGGGACTTCAAAGCGCAAAAAAGTGGTTGAAATTTTTCTTGTTTTATGATTTTTTGTTTGTTTCAAGCCTTGAAAATACTCAAGCATCCAGTAAAACTCTAAAACTGAATTTAATTGACTTGCACATACATTGGATATTGCGCATGATGACAAACACTCTGTATTAAAAAGAATCTGCGAAGCAGAATATATTTTCAACCGCAACATTCTGCAGATTAGGAATGAGCTGGTTTTGAGATCTTTTTTTGCATCTCGTGGAAAGCAAGTAAAAGAGGACATTTTGGGTTAAATAAAGCGGTAAGCATCTCTGGATATACAGACTGACAACACTGTTGTAAATACAGCCATCAAGTTATGCTTTTCACGACGTTTTTGCCGAATTTTACGGCAGGGGCGCCACCCGCACGACGTAAATTCGGTGCGCCCTCTGTCGCATTGCGGTCGGTAACCAAGACAGCAAGATGGCGGCGAGGCACTCGAAAAAATGCGTAAAAGAAAAGTTTCTTTTGAAATTGCTTCACTACGCTGCCAAAAAACGATTTACATCGAAATTTCTGCCGCACAGCACGAGAGCATGAGTGATTAAAGTATTCTGCCAAGTTAGGGGGCCCTAGGGCCCCTGGTAATTCAGATCTCGATGTCAGACGATCGTGAATGGGATCGCAGACGACATCGGACGACGTTTTCTCTATCTGCTAAATGGCCGGTACCACCAGTGGTGGTACGGCCATAATTAGTACCCCCCCCTTGAAACATGTGTGAAAAGTTAGTACCCCCTCGGCCAAAACTCCCACCCCCCCAGTCATAAATTCCCTAATGTAAGTTATTTATTCTATACTTTGAGTGAACAGGTCATCATGCATCATCAGCTCATATATTACAGGCCTAGATATATACAGAGAGAAGGGGGTGGGCAGTTGACAACTGATCATCCCTACAAGGCCTGTTGATGTTGTAAATAGATAGGCCAACATCCATTCCAAACCTGTTTGGCAAATAGGTAGTTCCCTTGTTGTTGATAATTGTCATAAAGAATATTCTAGTTTGTTGCCAACGTGTGACATAAGTTACTTAATTAATTAAGCCATTTACAATAAAATAAATCAGTTGGTAAAAATTGTTTCGTGACTTTCAGAGAATTTTGACAGCGAAAAGCATCATCAGGAAAAAGAGCAGACTTGACAGTTATAGGCCTTATGACTTTGTGCCAGTTGGTAAACCTTCTAGGCTACCGGAGATTAGAATTATTGTTTTATTAATTAAAATATGCGACTTTTGTTTATTTATGATTTTGTAAACTACCGAATCATGTAAATCTGCACATTTGTCGTTGGACATCAAAGAGCTCAGGCGCGTGGGTGGGCCTGGCTGTTAATTACCATGCATAATACTTAATAGGCAATCAAGGTCACTGAGTGCAAAGGATCAGATTTTTTAAATAAATTAGTTATTAGAAATGATACAACGTTTGATCTGGCACGTTATATAGGCCTTTAAGCATTCACTTTGTAGGCCTACTTCAGTAGGTAGGCCTACTATGGAAGAATTAATAGCTATTAACAAAAAACAAAAAATATGAGGAGCACAAAATTGAATTAGTGTGAAATTTTGACGTTATTGATAGTACTACTGTACTAGTAGGCTTTCACTCAAACTGCATGAGTTGTCAGCAGGTTGGCTTTCACTTGGCAGCTATTCTGCACAATCCACGCCAATAGACTGATCAGAAATTCCCCCTGTCTGTCCCTGGTCGCAAATGCACCCTGTGCAGGCATATCTGCTAAAATGCAGGGCCACACACTCCGCTCAGGGGGGCCACGGGTCTGCTCAGGATAGCCACAACTCTGCTCAGGCAGTGATGACATCAGTAGGCAGCAGTGAGAAGAGTCTTCACAAAACATCATCCAAACGAAGGTAAATCAAATTTTTATAACATATCACATTAGCTCCATTGAGTGAGTAACTATTATTACTTTTCATCAGATATATCTGTTTTTGCCAATCTCAAACAGTAAACTTACAATAATCAACACAATATCACTGTTGTGACTGACGTAAAATTTTACTTTGTGTTTTTATCTCCTTTCTGGTTATTCTCAGCAAAACCAATGACACAATCATCATAATGTTTGCCCTTGAGCACATAGACATGTACTTAAGTCAATTATTACACATTAATTGCTTTATTTTGGTAGATTTTTAACATTTTCCGTAAATTGCTCCGCCAGTGTAATGTCGCAGGTGCACTGGTGCAGCCAAAGTGGCCACCACAAATGTGCAGTGAAACATAGTTGTTATTTTGCAGTAGCAATGAGGTAGTTCCATGGAAATACCTTACACAACTGTCTCTGTATTATAACCTTTCAGGCCCAGATACAGACTAATGATTAATAGAAGGAAGAGGCCACGTTTGAGCCTGCCAAATGTTGAAAGATATACCGAATTCAGTGATGTAGAATTTAGTGAAGTAGCAGATGACCAGGAAAATGACCAAACCCTAGAAAATGGTATGAATTAAGTGGATGGAGCATCCCCATACTTCATCTCTGTTGTAGGTGACAACAAACGGCTCAAGTCCAATATACGGATAAGAAGTTCCTGAGGGACTGTTTACTTCATAAAATCATTGCGTCACAACCGTTGTCATGACGTCACATGGGGGCTGCCGCCCCCACACCCCCGCTGATTGGTTGAAATTGTTGTTGTGATGACGTCATCAGCCAAACAACACACTTATTGTTACACTTGGAACTATTTGGTCCTTATATTGGACTTGAACCCAACAAACCTCAATGTCTTGCAGTAGGTAGAACTGCATTTTTGTGTTGATCATTCTGTGCATCTACACGTGGCCACAGTTTTTTTGAAAGAAAGTGATACTTTCTGCCTTAGCAACAAATATTTGATTCGAAAACATGAAATACTGCATTACAATGATAGATATGGGCTCCCTGTATACATTTAGTGTACAATTAAAGTTTTGATATGTCAAATATCCACTGAGTACAGCATTTGAAGGTGACACAAACAGACCAAAAACATGATGCAAACAAATTGTAACACACATTTCAGGAATTATAGATGAAGTCATGATATTTGGATTGCACAGGTTGTTTCCCATGGAAGTTGCCTACTCAATAAGCTCATTTAAAGTGTTTTGGTATATCTAAAAACCTTGTTTTAGACCAAAATAGACACATACCTCCTCAACCCTGCACAGACCTTCCCACCAAATTCCCTGAGCAGACCCGTGGCCCTCCTGAGCAGACCCGTGGCCCTCCTGAGCAGACCCGTGGCCCTCCTGAGCAGAGTGCGTGGCCCTGCATTTTAGCAGATATGCCTGCACAGGGTGAAATGGGGCATGCTGCTTTTGTTAGCAAGCCTCGTTTTGAAAAAAGTGACGTCAGGTTTTATGACGTCATAGTGGCGGCTTAATTTCTTCAGCAGACCAATCAGATTTGGTGACGTCATTTACTGCGAAGTCAATCCAAAATGGAGGAGCATGTCAAGCTTGGGGACAAATTTTTAACAAAATGTCCATGGATCAACAATACTAAGCAGTAGATGACGTTCACAAGGTGTGTAATTTATGTATAGATGATCCAACTATTGCTTGCAATATTTGTGGGGAGTGAGAATTTCTCGGAATTTTCAGGAGGACATCAAACATGCCAGTATTTGCCACTTTTTCCTTAGGACGAGGTTGGTGGCCAGGCCTTGCCAAGACAGGGAAATGAAGCATTTCTTTGATCTGCCACGGACGCTCACCTATTTAACTTTGGTCCTTCAAACTTTCAGGATTTGTACTTTAAGTCATTTGCCACAAGTGTGGCCATTTAGTGGAATGAAATAGTATGTCGTTTGGTTGTACCAGTGGGTGAAACACAGGGTGTGCAAAGAGGCATTTTGCGTGACTTCCCTTTACATTAATTATAGTATATGCTATAACAATACAAAGTTTGTGCAAAATTCCCTGTGGGTTTTAGGAGATTTGATTTTTCCCATTGAAATGTGGACCACCCTACAGTGCATAAATATATGAGGACATAACACAGCATGCTGTTGAATAAAGAATAAAATAAAGAATAAAAAACTTTATTTTACGTCGATTGGAATTAAAAACAGACAACATAAGCACAAAAGTGCTTTTCATCGACAGGATATAAAAAAGGTAAAACAATGGTCAATATGACAGGTAACATACACATCTAGTACAGGTTGTACACTCACAGTTAAACTGGTGTCTCTTGATACACTGCTTAAAAACATCGATTGACTCAGCTAATTTAAATTAATTGGGCAGCCTTTCCCAAATAATTACACCCTCGTATCTTAATAAGTTAATACCATATGTTACAGTTTTGACACTAGGTCTTTCAAGTGTTTTGACATTTCTCAATGAGTAGGGGAGACCGGGGTTAGTTGAATCGCGGGGTTAGTTGAAACTTGGCCTAAAATCAGCTTTATTTTAAATTTTTGGCCAAACTGGTACTTTTGGTAGATACCCTGTTTATTGGCACATGTTATCATACCTTTATTCATTCAAAATTTCAAAATGCTAAAACTGTAGGCAAGAAAGTTTGTTTTTTGGGTGCTCTAGTAACTTGTTTGCTCAATCTTCGAGGGGGGTTATTGTATAGCTATGATTTTAATCCAGGTGAACTAACCTTATTTCTCAATAAGTAAATCCATGCCTAATCCCCACCCAGAAGCCTTTTGTTGTGTGACTTTGATAAGACTGAAAAATAAGACTATATTGTGTGCCAGGTGTGATGGGGTTAGTTGAATCATGCATGGTGGAGTTGGCCGTAACATAGATTTCAAGTGTTCAAATTGCCTTGCAAGTCATTGTTAGTTGGAGTTACTGCAGTTTAGAACTACTAAAGTGCATGTTTGCATTCCTGAAAGGGAAATACGGAAAAACCAGCTTTTTTGCCAAAAATAGACAAAAAATTTAGTAAATTACAGTATACAATTTCTTTTCAAATGATTGTTGTACTGAAGCTGGTGGTCATCATAGGGATATCAGTTATGCAAAGGAAACCCCTTTTATAAGAAGTTGTCTCCAAATTTTTATGGCGCTTCAACTAACCCCAGGGTCGGGGTTAGTTGAATCAAAATTTTTTCTGGAAGTTTGTGTCTGTGACACAAATTTCAATAATCATTTACAATATCTCTAGGGCTGATTATTGAGTTAAACACGCTCACTATCACATGCTAAAATTTGGTGTGAATATCTTGTACCGTTTGCTCTCCAGAGCAAAAATAAAAATGAGTGTGCCAACTAACCCCGGTCTCCCCTACATATATATTTTCTTTATAGACATAAAAATTTTCTGGCACAGGCTTCATTTCACCTTGTAGATATTTAAAAACTAACACTGCAATATTTCTTATTCTATGATCATACCTTGTACATTTACCTGCTTTAGTTAGAAGTTCAGAATAATTTGACGAATAATCTTTGTATGTCAACCTCAGAGCTCTTTCTTGCATTTTTTCACATTTTTTTGATAGTGCTTTACCACAGAAATGCCATATACTTGTACAGTAACTAAAACTTGATCTTATGAAAGCATCACATATCTTCAGTAAACATTCTTCACTTAAGTATTTTGACAATCTACCCATACAGTTTAGTCTTTTACCTGCCTTTTAACATAAGTTTGAGACATGTACACCAAAATTTAGAGATTTGTCGACCTCTACTCCTAAGAGCTTTACATGATTAGTTGTTACAATTTCAACACCATTCACAATAAAGTTAATGTTACAAACTGATCTTGATAACAACATTGCCTGAAATTTACTAGCATTCGCTTGCATATGATTGATATCAAACCAATGAGAAGTGAAAGCCCTCAAAATGATGAGTTGAGTGACTTCAGAGGAGATATGGAATATTTGTAATTTCTGTTTATCACATGGTGTCTGTGGTCACACACCAGAAGAAGAAGAAGGAAAACAACAACTAAATGGTCATCAAAAAACTGATATTCACCTGAGCTTTCAAAATGGGATCTGCCATTACTGTACACCTAATAGTTGTATAAGTTATGGTCTAATTCAATTCAATTGATTGGGTTTTCAAATAATTTATGAGCTTTGAAACCAAAGAAAATTGATTTCCAAAAAAAATATACCAAGTCTGTAAAATAGGCCAAGTCTGTATAATTATAGAAGGCCTATTTATTATCTTTGATCATTTGTTAAATTACAAGTTATATAACACTCAGTTGAAGCAATGAGGCCTATTGTCAATTGCACTTCAACTGTCAGCTCAGCTGTGACATTTCATCTAAGTCAGGTGACAATACAATGTCAATAGCACTTGACTAAAGGGGTGAAATGACCTGCTGAGGTGTCAAAAAAGCCAGAACAGATTGAATTGCAATCAACATGGTTTGATTGCCATCTTGGTCACCCTGACATCAAAAGCACAGCTAATTGCTGTCTTCCTCAGCTGCTTTGAAAAACAATCGACGATCTATTGCGTGGGCGATATTAGGACACTTTGCAGTTTAACAAGTTGTGCATGAAAAGTAGCGCGAAAATAGTGCTCGTAAAACGAATTTTGCAGGCAGTTACGGGAAAATGCCTCACTTGATAAGTTTTAATACCTGTCAGTCATGTGTAAGGCCACATGTGGTCAGTGCAGCTAAAATTTGACAGCAAACATAATTTGTTGTGCCTCACGTCCGCCATATTGGAATCCCAGAGATGCCGTGATCTGATTGGCCGATCAGATTCTTATTATTTTTTTTTAATAAATCGCTGCCAAATATTAAAACGGGTGTAAATGGTTTTGATAGTGTATTAAGTTACTGTGTAAAAAAGGAAATATTTAAAATCGGCAAATTAGAATCGCAAGAAATAGCATTTGAAACTTCGGGTGTTTTCGTCAGACGCCGAAGTTGGCCGAATCCAGTTGAGAAAAAATGGCGGACGAAGATGGTCGTGCGCGATTGGGAGTGAAATAAAATGGCTTGAATCAGAAGAAATAGGCATTCTGTATGTCTGAAATATAACCCTGTCTTGTGGTTAGGGGCTAATAAAGACTCGGGAGGAGTTTGGTAGGTTTACTTGGTAGATTGACAGAGAAATCATCGGCGATAGGTAAAAACTGCCTGCCGGCATGGAAACGCAGGATTGTAATAAGCGATCAGCTACTGTTGTAGCTGATGCTTAAAAATTGAACATTCATCTGTCTCTTTTACCTTAATCAATAAATCATTTAGAAAAATATTAAAAAGTAGGGGACCTGTCAGGGACCCTTGGGGTACACCTCTTTTAAGAACTTGCCAACTACTTTTAGTATTACCAACCTTAACTCTTTGTAGTCTATTATTCAAATAGCTTTTGACATAGTTACAATACAAGTATCCGTGGATAAGCCATAGCCTGACAGTTTTGCGAGTAATAAACCATGTGGGATTGAGTCAAACGCTTCACTTAAATCCATTGCTATAAGCGCAACACTTTCATTATTGTCTAAACATTCTTTCCATTCTTCAATACAACTAAATAAAACATTCTTGCAGCTGTAGTTTTTGCGATATGCTGATAAACTGTTTGATAGAATTGACATGAAATACTGATTCAATTGATCACAAATAATTCCCTCTATAACCTTTCACAGAGAAGTCAAGACACTG
Source organism: Platynereis dumerilii (assembly GCA_026936325.1). Taxonomy (NCBI): domain Eukaryota; kingdom Metazoa; phylum Annelida; class Polychaeta; order Phyllodocida; family Nereididae; genus Platynereis; species Platynereis dumerilii. The sequence continues at coordinate 7,121,496 of JAPTHN010000005.1, forward strand.
ACAGGTCTATAATTAGCTTTGTTTAGAACATCTTTCTTTTTGAATAGTGGTACAACTTCAGCATGCTTAAAATTGTCAGGATACACATTTTGATTAAAACTATGGTTAACAATAGATGTAAAACTGTAACATAGTACACTTGCACCACTTTTAATTAATTTTGGTGGAAAACCATCATAACCACAGGACTTTTTTGTCTTTAGACTAGTCAGCTTTTTATACACAGAATCATATGTAACATTTGAGAAAGTAAAGTTACCTAAACGGTCTTTCATAAAATCTTTTATTATAGTTAAACTTTCATGATTTTCATAGAACTGATTTGTTTCTTCAATTGAAAGTGATTTTACATGATCAGGTTCACCCAAGTCATTAGCAACATTGATGAAGTAATCGTTAAAAATATCAGTGACATCTTCTTGTGAATTTACAATTTTATCATTTTCAAACAAAGATATTTTTTCACCAGAGTTACTAGTTTTATCTGAGAAATAAGGTTTCACAGTTGACCAAAAATCTTTTTCATCTACATTTACACATTGTTTTGTAAAGAAATTCTTTATAGATTGTCTTTTTAACTTATTGACGTTGTTTCTTTGCTGTCTGTAACGATTCCATGCATCTGTTGTGCGAGTTCTTTCGAATTTGCGTCTTAGCATGGCTTTCACGTTTATCGCTCGTCAAAGTTCATTGTTCATGAAGAGTGCAGACTTGCCTCGAATACGTCTCATCTTCTTTGGTGCATGTTCTTCAATCACTCCATCTAAGAGTAAATTGTGTGCCCAAACTCTATCGTCCACATCGTCAAAAATATCACAAATTTGAAAAGGGGTATTGTTCAAACTTTCCAAGTACTCATTTTCTTTGAAATTTTTATAAGACCTGTATGTCACAGTACGAACACCATTTCTAGGCATGTGGGACCTTGTAGCTGCCCCTATAATGTGGTGAAAGTCACTTACACCAATATTACAATTTAAAGTTCCAGAGAATTTTTTGGCTTGATTAGTCAGTAGCACATCGAGTAAAGTAGGATTATTATTATTCTTGTAACAAGTAGAACCATCAATCATGAAGTCCATGGTGACGGAATGACAAAAATGAACATCATTTGTATCTTCTTCCTTTAAAAACACAAAAATAATGTGAAGGAGGGCTGATAAATATGCATATTTTGTTGAGACACACTTGATAGTTAACGTTTTTCCTGAATGCAAAATCATATAAAGGGCTGTAAAATATATATGATGCGTATTCACTGCCGTGACGGAATGACAGTGAAATGGACATTAGAATTTCATCATCTCAAATAATTCATTTTTACTGCTTATCTTATGCAATGAGATATACCCACCAGAGGTAGTGTGACGGAATGACAGTTGCCAGATCTAATTTGTGACGGAATGACAGGACCAATAATACAAATAAAAACATGTATATATTGTACATTATTGCATCGGATATTTTTGTGACACACACCAAACTTGGTATACTTGTAGATTAGCTATAGTGGAACATATTCCAAAGTTAGAATTCAAACAATATAAAAATTTGTATATCTTGCTATATGTTTGAAATGTATCTGCTGCTGTGACGGAATGACAGTGAAAGAAAATATGTATTTTATTTGAATTTGTTGCACATATTCTTCCAATACCTGTTTTTACCACATGTATAGATTTGTACATTTTACAAAGTCTATAATGTGAGCTTGTCTGTCATTCAAAAATTGTGAACTTTTCGACAGTTTTTGTGTTGATATCAAGATGTACACCAGCCAGAGGCACTGTGACGGAATTACAGTTGCCGTGACCTATCAGGTAATTGTGGCTTGACTGGCAAAATATTAATAGGAATAACTTTGCTCTTGCAAAGGGACAAATAAGTAATTCAATTGCAATTACAAATATTTAGATTCCAATGCATACATACACATGTACTAACTACTTTTACATGTTGTGGAGTGACCATAAAATTTTGGTGTCAATTCTGCTCAGTCAATTGTCAAAAATGTGAAATTTTGTTTTCTGTTTATTGCTTAAATCTGTTCCACCAACCTCATAAATGTATTTCATTATCAAACAATATATCATAGGAGGTTTCATTTATTTCATCATTAATTAGTGGAATTTGCAATTATTTTTTACATATACAGTAGTTTTTCAATTACTCTGTTTAGTATTGCGTCATTCCGTCACGGCCATAATGGCATCTCATTTGTTTTAGCTAGGCATACTAATTGACCACAAATTTGAAAAAAACGAGAAAGAATACTTTTCTACTTTTGCCTCATTGTAGAATTTAGCTTTGATGCACCCCCAAGTTGTGCATACTTCACAGAACAGCAAAAAGAAGGTTAACATTTTGGCAGAATGATATGATTAGAATATGTCATTCCGTCACACAAATTGAGTGTATTTAAATAAAGTTTGCTGTCAGCTTTATTCATTAAATTTCGAATCAGACATTTCAGAAATAGTTTGCTAGAGCAATATTAGTTCATACACATGGCCATGGGAGATATGGACCACAGCAGGCCTATAACTTTCAGCTATGATGTCATTCCGTCACATTTTGTGTCATTACGTCGCTGCCAAAATGTCATTCCGTACAGGGTAGCTAGGAAGACGAATGGACCATAAACTTAAAGGAAACCAGCCAAAATATTTTTCTGCTGTGGTCTTATTGTAGAATTTAACTTTTATACATCTCTAAACTATACATGCTATACATGACAACAATAATAAGGTTATTATTGTGACGGAATGACATGACTATAACTCATCCAGGACCCTTTTTGAAGTGGGAATAACTCATTATACTCCATGACACGGTTGAGAAAAATATTTAAAAATGATAAATATTGTCATTTTGTACAAAATGATATGCTGAGTGGCCATGAGAAGTGAAAATAACTTTAGTTGTCCTTCATGAAAGATGATGTATCCATCCCCTTTTAATGTTGTTCAGATTTTGGTGTGATGTCATGTACAATCCCTTACTGAAAATATGCATGGATTTTGCAAGGTTTATGTAAGATTTTTGCAAGGATGGATCCATGTATTTTTCTTGAACCATGCATGGATTTATGCATGAAAAACTTAAGGATCTAGCTGCTATCCAGGCGTTGTAAGGATTATGCATGGAAAACGTATGGATTTTGTGGTACTTCCATGCATGCATGGAAATTGTAAGAATTACTCTTGCATATTCCTTGCATGCAAGAAAAGTGTAAGAATTTTTCTTGCATTTTTCTTGCATGCATGGCAAATGCATGGTAAATGCATGGCAAATGCATGGTATATGCATGGGCAATTCCATGCATTGGCCTTGCATCCATGCATGGAATATGCATGGAAAACTTAAGGATCTAGCTGCTATCCAGGCGTTGTAAGGAATATGCATGGAAAACGTATGGATTTTGTAGTACTTCCATGCATGCATGGAAAGTGTAAGAATTGCTCTTGCAGGCATGGAAAATGCATGAGATATGCAAGGTATATGCATGGAATCCGCATGACCTGAATCTTGCAACCTCCTTGTGTAATTTTGCCCTGAAATTTTAACTTGAAACGGATGTGACCGGGACAGTGGATCTGCCCTGTTATTAGTGAGGATTTGCCAGTGAACTGCCATTTGCCCTGATGCCAGGGGCTGCAGCCCCTCCCGACCCCCCGCAAAACATGCCTATGATTTCTCGCAAACAATCTGCAAAAAAGTCGTAACATCAAGATTGGCTTTTAAAAAAATAACTTCCATGCAACCTTTTTGTTTATTGTGACACATTTTATCATAATGTTCGGTATACTTATTATGGTTTGGGAGTCAACCAGATGATAGTTGGGGGAGCTATGGATTTTACCTCCGCACAAACCTCTTTTTTCATTCACAAATCGACCTTTTTTTTTTCACATGCGAAGGATCGAGTGACAAATTTTTTAATCATAATTTTAACATTATGGGCAATACGGCACCCGAGTTAGGCCTACAAGTGGAAACAATTTTTTTCTTTTGGGTCCATCAAGTGGGGGAACAAAATTTTCTTCGCCAAAAATCAATAGATCCCGATGTGGGTTACTCACCATGAAAGGGTATAAAGAGGCACCACTGGATGGTACCTATAATGCTTTTTTAGCCTTGCTTGATTCAAATGTTTTGGTTTTTTTGACAACTTTGATTAATTTAGCCCAACTTCAAAGGTCATCTGGTCAGCCCCTCAGCTGTCAAGGCATTGTGAACTAATAGGCTGTTACAATATATATTTGCAAAACATATTTACAAAGTCCAAAACTTCATGTAGGCCTATACTCTGCTTGGGCACTCCACTTCTTTGACAAATCAATTTACCAATCTGAAGAAATGTTGATTTTTGAACCTGTTATGATACCTGAATATACAGTTGAAGAATTGAAGGTCTTACCTTAGCAACTATATCACAATCCAAGCTACAATCACCTTCATAATGACAAGCTTTTCACTGACACAACAAACATTGAGAGAAGCAGCCGACAGTTGAGAAAGCCCGCCCTTTGTTGATGACATCATAATAAGTTTTTGCATCTTCTTTACAGGAGAGCTACTCTGGGAAGAGACTTGCAAAATCCATGCATTGAACTTTGTCTCTCTTGATGAGTCTTGCAAATTTCTTGCAAATTTCTTGCATCAGACTTAGTCTCTGACATATTCTTGCAAATTTCTTGCGTTGGAGTTAGTTTTTATTCCTATTCATGCAAAACTCTTGCGTTGGACTTTAATTTTTGTAGAGAAGTCATGCGAAATCCTTGCAAAATTCTTACAGATTCCATGATCATGGAATGAAGTCATGCAAATCCCATGCAAAATCCATGCAGATTCCATGACTGCTGAGCTAATCTTGCATGTTCCATGCATCAAAAAAAGTTAGAGCCCAGATCCATGCAAAATTCATGCATATTTTTAGCATCTTTGTATTTTCCATGCACAGTTTCAGTAAGGGATGTTGGCTCAAAAGCAGGGGATCCCATACTCCAAATTGATTAAAACTGCCCAAAGTCCGAAATATAGGTTTTTATCTATCATTTAACACTGGTTTCCATACAATTACTTAAATTTTATTATTTCATTGGTTTGTTCACATTTCTGTGGATTTCATGCAATAATATTTTTGAGTGATTAAACATCCATAACATCAATAAGAGGATGTGTATTTACCATAAAATTAACATTAAAATCTCCAATAAGGTTTAAAAATTGACTCTCTGACACACACTTCCCACACATCTGTTCAATTGCATTGACAAGATATTTCACATGGACATTTGGAGGTCTATATATGAGTTGAGTGTCGATTGGGTTGGACAGGGTTAGCTACAGTACACAAAAAATGCAAAAAACCCCAAAATAGCATTTACAGTAGACGAACATCAAGTGCTTACAGATTTGGACTGAAATGTTCCTTGTGATGCCAGAGCCCTATACATGCCATGTTATTCTTATGAGTCATAAGGAATTTATGAAGTCATAGCCTATACTTGCAATGTTATCAAATCTAAAGACCAACTAAGTGTCAATGAGGTCACAAGTTACTCAATGACACGTTAACAGCTTATTTCAATGCTATGGATAGGGCCTGCTGTGAGATCATTGATGTTCACTAACAGCCAAATGTAAGTACTCGTCATTCGTCGGTTGTAACTCACTTAAAGAACTAAGAAATAACCCAGAACCCTTGAAATTTGCTGGCATACTGTTATACTGATTGAACCCCGTTGCAAAGAAACACTACTCGGTTGACTGGCAAGTTGAGAGAACAAATGGTGATAAATAAACTATTTAAATACTGATAAGGTAACGAGAAATGCAAAAATAAATAAATGACTCAATAAATAAATAAAAGAATAGTAACAAACAAATGGCAGATGAAACCAGATGCTTACATGAGGGGTAAAATGAATCACTGCAAAAGATGGACCGACTTTGGGAAGGTCGCAGATGACCGTTGCTGGTAATCTTTCCATTATTAGATACATTAGAACCTCCAGGTTTGTCAAAGCATAGCAAGATATGTTGAAAGAAAAAGTACTTACCTTTCTTCATTCATTTACAAGACTTGGTCGACTTAAATGAAAAATTCAGATGGGATCGAAGTTAGAAGCATTTCAGATAAGCCCAGGCATGTTATTCAAGTTGTGCTGGAGAAACCAGTAGGCGTGCTGTTTCTCCCCTTTTTCACAGATCGTTATTACAAGGTTTTGTGATAAAACTTTTCCTCACTGTTTTCTTGAATCTTCTTGATAATAAACCTCAACTTGGTCAGCTTCTGTGCTTTCTGTTGACCTACACTGCAAGGTCAATATAGGCTGTGATAGTGGAACTCTCCTTTTTCCAGCTCTCCTGTGTTGACGAGCAGAATAAAACTATTTCCGGGGACAAGCTGCCATTTTGTACCATTGCTGAGTCAGTGGAGCTGGCATTCCAGGCCCCAGGGCACTTTTAATCCATTGAAAACATTACGGATTTGTGTTGCCGAGTCTTAAATGAAATGTTTAGCATGGATTGCCACCATATTCCAGTACTGTCAGGCTGATTAGACTTTGTTACGGACCTTAGAAACCCCGGCTCCATTGTAAATTCACAGGCTGATGTTTCCGGAAATAGTTTTATTCTGCTCGTCAACACAGGAGAGCTGGAAAAAGGAGAGTTCCACTAACGCCCGCTATTTGCAATTTGATTGTCCACACAAATTCAGAATGAGGCTGAAGAGTATAAGGGGTTGCTATGGAGACACATGCATGTGCTTCTTCTGTAACGTCTTCTATCCTTAGGACATAGCACGGTTCACATGAACCATGACTTTTTAAAATGAATTCAGGGAGAATGAAAATAGGAGTCACCCTACGCTGCCGGCTTCAATAGTTTTCAGCAGTTTGTCTACTGTACGGCTACTGGAAAGTGGATGTCTGGAGAAAAATTTGAGTCTGGGTTTTAACATTTCAACATGGCGTTCATTGCCAAGTGCAAGAAAAAGGCCTACGCCGATTCCTGAAGTTTCTCTGGTTTCCTGTGCCTCTAATTTTCACAATTTATAGCGGAAGACGACCACGAAGTCTAGACTGCTTTACTTGGACAACACACGTGACCTTATGACTCATGAGGCACAGAAAACGCAAAGCTTTCACTTATAAGCCAGAAACATGGCCGCATGTGGTTCTTCCAGCAGAAAAATTAAAACCAGAGTATACAACAAATCCATGAAAAATTGGCAAAAACCTGTTAAATTTAAGGTTTTTGGAATGGCCTAGACAAATTCCTGTTCAGAACCCCATCGATGTGCCTAGGTCAGATTGACAAAGAAGTCCACGTCAGACGACCCACCAGCTCACGAGGGTTAAGAGAATTCTCTCTTGAAAACTGGTCAAAAATCCCCCAGAAAATCTGCCAAATGTTAGTCCAGAGCCGTAACAAGTGTTTGGAAGCATTTATTTCAGCAAATGGGGACCATACAAGTTGTTGATTGTATACGTTTCGGAAGTGTTCAGAAACTTTTGAACACGCAGTTTTGGAGACTTTCATCATAGATCATATCTAAATGTCATTATTTTTTATGGACAGTTGCTTAAACATAAAAGATGGTGTTCAGTTTTGTTATAAACCTGATTTATAAGCCATTCCTGTGTTTTTTAAATAGACCAGCACAAATAAGGTAAGAAGTGTAAGGGATTCAGAAACTTTCAAGCACAACTTTAGCTGCACGCATGCGTCGAACTGACTGAAGAAAGCAACAAAGGGTGCTGTGCATTGATTAGCCAAACTTGATCTGTGCGTAACAACAGTAGGTGACACAGTAACATACCATGGTACAAAGTTTCATAAATCTTATATTTCATCTTTTTTCAATTTTTAAAAATGTTTACATTAACCCTATTCCAGGCAAGTTGCAAATTGGGGGTTTTAGGAGATTTGATTTTTCCCATTGAAATGTGGACCACCCTACAGTGCATAAATATATGAGGACATAACACAGCAGGCTGTTGAGTGTCGATTGGGTTGGACAGGGTTAGCTACAGTGCACAAAAAATGCAAAAAACCCCAAAATAGCATTTAACTCACTTAAAAGAACGGAAAAAATTCACTATAGCGGGCCGTCGAAATGACCATATTTGGCAAGTGTAAACGATCGTTTTTGGTGGTTTAACGTGGGGGCTGCCGCCCCCACACCCCCGCCTATTTGTTTCCATGACATTATTTCAACAAATTGTAACTAAAAAGTGACTAGAACTTACGTTTTTGGTGTATTTTGCCACTTTTTGCGTCACCAAAACAAGAGCGTCGTCATGTGTTGATTGCGTCATGTCAACATTTCTTGCCTGGTTACAATGACATGACGTCATGAATCAATTGTTCTCCAAATATGGTCATTTTCACGGCCCGCTAAAAGTGAATTATACCCAAAAGAACTAAGAAATAACCCAGAACACTTGAAATTTGCTGGCATACTGTTATACTGATTGAACCCCGTTGCAAAGAAACACTAAGTACTCGGTTGACTGGCAAGTTGAGAGAACAAATGGTGATAAATAAACTATTTAAATACTGATAAGGTAATGAGAAATGTAAAAATAAATAAATGACTCAATAAATAAATAAAAGAATAGTAACAAACAAATGGCAGATGAAACCAGATGCTTACATGAGGGGTAAAATGAATCACTGCCAAAGATGGACCGACTTTGGGAAGGTCGCAGACGATCGTTGCTGGTAATCTTTCCATTATTAGATACATTAGAACCTCCAGGTTTGTCAAAGCATAGCAAGATGTGTTGAAAGAAAAAGTACTTATCTTTCTTCATGCATTTACAAGACTTGGTCGACTTAAATGAAAAATTCAGATGGGATCGAAGTTTGAAGCATTTCAGATAAGCCCAGGCATGTTATTCATGTTGTGCTGGAGAAACCAGTAGGCTTGAGGCTGTTTCTTCCGTTTTTACAGATCATTATCACAAGGTTTTAAAATCTTTTCCCTGCTAACTTCTTGAGTCTTGATAGTAAACTTCGACTTGGTCAGCTTCTGTGCTTTCTGTTGACCTACACTGCAAAGTCAATATTTGCAATTTGATTGTCCACACAAATTCAGAATGAGGCTAAAGAGTGAAAGGGGTTGCTATGGAGACACATGCATGTACTTCTTCTTCTTCTGTAATGCTCTTCCGTCATTAGGACATAGCGAGGTTCACATGGACCATGACTTTTTAAAATGTATTCAAGGAGAATGAAAATAATGAGGAGTCACCCTACGCGGCTGGCTTCAATAGCTTTCAGTGGTTTGTGTACTGTACGGCTACTTGAAAGTGACGTCTTGTGAAAAATTTGAGTGTGGGCTTTAAAATTTCAAAATAGCGTTTATTGCCAAGTGCCAGAAAAGAGTCTCCGCTGATTCCTGAACTTTCCTGGTTTCAGTGCCTCCAATTTTCACAATTCATGGCAGAAGAGGACCACAAAGTCTGAACTGCTTTAGACAACACACTTTGATGTTATGAGACCTGAAATAAATTTAATTCAAATTAAAAGTCATTTAGTCCGGGAGCCAAGAGCAAAAAAGTGCTTTATGGCTTATCTCAAAAATAATGAAGCCACACAGCTGGTTTTCAGTGGGGGTCACAAATGTTGATAACGGCTGTATGCAACAACTTCATATTACAGTCTTGCCTTAAATACATTCTTATGCCAAAAACCTGAACATTTCATAGCAATTCGTCAAAAGGCTATTGAGATAGAGATGAAAGTATATCGGAAAACATGCATTTTTTCGCTTATTTAACGTGACATAACCTTTTTCACCTGATGAATATGTTCAGTTTTACAGAGTTTGACATGTTCCATTGCTATTTCCTTATACTTTTTAGAATCTCCACATCCACAGGCTTTATAAATCCATTGAAACATGCACTTCTATTCACTTGTTTTGACATCATTGAGTTTTTTGTGTTAATAGGTCGACTTTGTAAAATTTAGTCAAACTTGAATATTCCTGATCTGATATGCTCTAGCTTCCCTTTAATATATTTCAGTTGAATCTATTTGCCATTGAGATCCAGTATTACACCTACTTAGTAGTTTTGCAGCTTTTTATGATTGTGGAAAATCTGGTTCATGGAAATATTCCAATGAATAGCTGGAAAGGTGAATGTGTCGCACACGTAAAGCCAATGTAACTTTCAAGTGGTACAGAGCTATGAGTGCTCTGTTTTTAATCTGGATTAGCTCAAAATAACATATTATATTTCTCAAATAACAAAATATTTAGCAAAATTTCTGGTCTGACATCAGAAAATCCTGCCAGGTGATCGGTCAAGTCGCCCATTGCGTGTCACTTTTTTCAGCTTGGGTCAAGCAAGTGATGTTTGCTGGAAAAATGATGTCATAATTTTGACCAATAGTATACGGCAAAGGCCAACTTGGTGTAGTGGCAGTTGTTCAAACATGTCAAAACCGCAGTCCACATGAACTCTTTCACTTCTTCATGAACAGTTGTATTTCACAATCCTGTGTTGATTGTTTCAATTGATATTTATAAAAAATCAGTTTCAAGCTGACTCTTGACTGGCTACACATCTATTTACACTAAATTATCATGCCTTGACCAAAAGCATTGACTATGACATCAGTAAGGGACCATTCAGAATTTATGACTTGGTTGCCAGGGAGATTGGAGTTTTACCTGAGGGGGTGTGACATGCTTCAAGTGGGACAGTACTACTTTTTACCTTTCGCCCAGAATCTATGTGCCTACAAGCTAAATAGAATTTATGACTTGAGGGGAATTGGATTTTTACCCGACGGAGCACCAATTTTTCACACATGTTTCAAGGGGGGTACTTATTACTCGCAACATGCTTTAGGGGGTATGAAATTTTAAGAAAAGAAAAGGGGACATACCAAAAATCCACATGGAATGTATGAGAGGTACAATAAACATGAAACCAAAGGGGGTATAAATTTGTGATAGAAAGTTCCTACAAAATTCCCGAGAATCATAAATTCCGAATGGTCCCTCAGGACAGGATGGTAGCCCAGTGATGTGGTCAATATTCATAAGAAAATCCCAGTGGGAATCAGATCAAGGACCCCGCGATTTGTAGCCCTTTGTCCTGCCTCCTGAGCTGAGCCGCTCTTCTGAGAAAATGTTACATTCACAATAAAACATGTTTATTTCTGTATCCTAATCGTCTGAATGCACAACATTGGACTTGCAGAATGTATGTACTGAAAATGTGTGAAACACAAACTGAAACTCTCACTTGAAACTGCTAAAGTCAGTCCCTGTTAGGAGATCAATGGCTTAAAATGCCATGGTCACCCATGTAAAACGCTATGTCACTTTTAAGGAGAGAGTGATGTCATACCTTCTCTCGACCAATGAAAATTGCAAGAAAAATGATTTATTTTCTACCTCGAATGTCTACAAATATGAAATCATCTGTAATATATGTGAGTTTTGAAAAGAAATTTCTGCAAATTTTCGAAAAATTGGGTGTTTCTCAAAATATATTGGGTGTATTTGAATGACAATCGGCCAGAAGACTTTTAAAAATGTGCCAGTTGTTGTCAAATGAAGAAAATGGTTTTAATTTCATGACAAATTACCATTCAGCCCAGTTAAGTTTCACTGCCATGAAAAACAAACTTTTAAAATTCTGTAATAATCAGCTGTTTTCAATTATTTCCACTCATCAAAGCACCAAGGTAAATATAGTTTCTGGAACATAAATATGTTCTTTATGATATGCTCAGGACATTTCATTCAAAAATACATTTTTAAATTTTGATGGTCATGTCACACTTTGGCTTCATTATTTTTGAGATAGGCCTTATTTAAGGATTTGGCTCAACCTGAGAGAGGGATGGACAATAAAGGCCTATGCATTGTTGCAATCAGGTCCCGGGAATCAGGTCTGCCAAAACAAATTGGCCAGAACTATCGAACTGCATTTGTATCCTACAAAGATGGCTAGGAACAGTAACTCCAAATCTTCGGAAAGGGAAATCATAAAGCGTTTAATTTCATGGCTGTCACTGTGTCACGTTTCATAATTGTTAGTTTTTTGACCGGTAACATGCTGAAATAAACAGAGCGGAAATTTCCCCTTGCAATACATGTACAACAATGAAATATATAATCTTATTTCCCGAACTTCGCACTATAATGCTTTTCATTGTCATACACAAAAAAGGCATTCAAGTTAAATTATATTCTCAGAATTGAGAGCTCATCATCAAAGCGCATATATATTTCACCAATAGCTAAAATTTACAAAATGCAAAATTCTTGTTTCAGGTGTGTAATGATAATCCACAAAGGCAGGAAGCTAGGACATGACCTTTTGCGATAATTTTTGGTATTTGTAAGTCAGTTTTATGCATTATCTAGACTTGTCTTTAGATTGGTAATATATATTTGGATGCAATGCACTTAACATTGCATCACTGGTTTAGACCAAAAAAAAACTGAAGCCAGGCAGTAGCAGTGGTCTTTCGGATTTAGTTAAAATTATAATATTCATGAGATCACATGGTTTACAGCTTATAGACTGTGTTCTGCTATAAATTCAGATGTCCTACGTTGTTGATTACCATTTTTGACAGCGAGAGGGAGTGATTAACACCAATTTGGTGAATTTCAGTACTTCAAGACTGCCTGGTGGAATTTGATGACAATGACTTCGGTGCAACCACTGCTTCTATTCCTGTTCCTTGGCGTCATCTCTGCCCAGAATTTGACAATTTGTCCTGCCTTGATCACTAACCCGGACACATATGATCCATGTGTCCTCAATTCAGATATCACATTGACCTATGCTGGACCATGTGGATCTGAGGTCAATCAAAGCCAAGCTGCAAGTGAGCCCAAGATAAGGTGGCCAGGAGCAAAGAGCGTAAGTTTGATTTTAATTAAATATACACTGCTCAGACAAATTAAGGGGGCAAATTTTTATGTTGTTGCCAGTTATGACTCTGTCAACGAGATATGAAACGTCGAATGTCGAAAATTGACATGTGAGGAGATTGTTTGCAGAAATTAATGAAAAAAAAATACACGGTCTACGTAAACTGAAACCCTGATGTCCCTACCCATAATAACCCTAATTGTAACGCTAATGTTACGCTACCCTGGATCTGTTTCAAATCATTATACCCTGTGTTTTGAAATTAAAATTCTGTCACAGATATCATAAAAATTTCATTATTTTTGACAGTTCATCCATATTTGGTGGAAACAGCCTTAATTGGAACTGACTATATATGATTGCCGCCTTTCTCTAAATAAGTTATAGTATCATTTATTACCCTTTTCTTATAGACGAGGAAGCTTTCTGACAAAAATGCACTCGAAGATCCCACAATAATTGTTCTGTTCCGCTGGATATTCTTTCACTTCCAGCAATCCACCAGTCTGTAAATCTCTAGCCGTCTGCATTTTACGATGAAAATCTGATGTCATAGCCTCACATATGGTTTGTCTAATACCTTAAAATTAACTGGACAACTATGCAGAGGCACATATGAGGGTCGTTTGAAAATTTTAGAGCTTAACTATGATATGGTAGTGCAAAATCAATGAAACTTGGCATGCAGTAAGTTTTTGGTGACTGTTGATGACATCAAAATTTTGGTCATCTTGATGCTCTCTGTACCATCTTTTAATTTAGCTGAACAACGTTTTACTGCAGAATTTTTTGGAGTATTATTCCCTAAGGGGCCGACTAGATGATCTTTGGACATTTGGTGAAAAAAAAAAAGAAGATTGTTTCCCTCTTGACACTGAAAAAAAAGTTTGTTCAGCACATGGAAATAAAAAAAAGAAGTTTGTTTCCACCTGTAGCTGGGGTACCGTAATGTTAAAATTCCAATAAAAAAGTTTGTCGCGAGTGCGCATGCAAAAAATTGTTCGTCAATGCGCCACGAACGAAAAAAAAAAGTACGTCCCGGGGGTAAAGTCCATTGCCACCCCCCTCCCAACTATCGTCTGGTTGGCCCCTAATCTATACAGTTCATATTGAACCTGTACCCCCCCCCCCCCCATATGAACTTTTCAACTTTGGCTGAAGTATAAAATTATAATTTCAGAATGCCCGTTACACGATTCTGATGGTGACCCCAGATGCAACATACTCTACAAACGCAACACAAAGATACTGGCTTCAATGGGCTGCTGATGCAGTATCCGTAAGTACACATTAAACTATAGAAACACAAGGGTGCATCGTCTACCCCCTTAAATTTTCGTATTCATTTGCACTTTAGCCATATTATTCCATTCCCAGTAAAAAGACATTCTGCAAAATTTCATTACAGCTCTAGCAATTGTACTGAAGAAATCAGTTTTTTTTTCTCAGTGCCAGAGTGGACCTATGATGTCATAGGTGGATACTCCATTGCCAAGCACTGGAGGATATGCAAAATTGGTGCAATCAATGATGCCATAGTTCAAACTGGCCAATAGCAACCGTTGTGGACAGTTTCATCATAGCCTTGCAGTTACATCATTGCCAGAGCGGCCAATAATACAACAGCAATTCAGGTGCAAGGTTGGACTACTCCGGGAGGGGGCCGGGGCACTCTGCTCAAAAGCTGTCAATTGATCCTTATTTCTGCATATATTCACTCCTGTGAAATGTGTAACCAATAAAACAATATAGGATTAAAGTATTTGTTGGTAGTTTTACACTGAAAGGAGCAGCCAACAAAACTGCAAACAGTACTCAAAGTGCTTGACTTGACAGCTCCAAATGAAATACAATTTAGATCAGAAGCATGTTGGTGAACAACTGTGATTAATTTCCAGTTATCCTATTAACCATGCTTGGTTGAATTTCAGGCACTTTTGGTATAACTAAATAATAAACAGTCCCCCTCTCACTTAACACCTGAGTTTTTCCAGTGGTGTCATTGGCTCATCTGCCCATGACATAATTGCAAGGCTATGATGAAGTTGTCTACATGAAATGCTATTGGCTGGTTCGGCCTATGACACCATAGCTTGCACCAAAGTTGTATTGGTTCCAATGGAGTCTCAAGCTTTGACATCATAGGTCCAAATTATGAAAAAAAGTGATTTTTCAGAGCAATTGCAAGAGCTGTAACTAAAGAAAAGAACAAAAATATCGTCTGGGTATAGGCTTGTTTATTTCCCAAGTCTGTTTCTATAACAACAGTGAATATTCATTCGGCGGTACCAGAGATTGATGAAGATTTCTGCTGGCAATTAGGTGAACTAACAAGATGGGAGGAGCTAGGTGATTGATCAGCTACTTTCAAGTAGCAAACTTGCTGAGATGAAGTTGATTGATAAGTTTCAATTAGGCCTACAGTATGTGCAATGTCGGCATATATCTGGTACATGTATCGAGTATACCTACTAGTATATTGGTGTTCTGTAGGTTTTCTGGTAGATTCTGGTACTAAATACTAAAGAATATTGATGCGAAAAAATAATTTATTGGCACTGGCATATACATTGTTCATGTATTACAGAAATCCCGAACTTTAATGTTCAGATTATAAAGAAATCCCTAACTTTAATAATCAGATAATAAAGAGATCCCAAACTATAATATTCAGACATTACAGAAATCCGTAACTTTGATATTCAGATATTACAGAAATCCCTAACTAGTAAGATTGGTCGTGGCCTTAGGGTGGCACAATTGCGTGAAAGTTTGTTCCAAAAATGACAAAAAGTGATGTTTTGTATAATCGCGGTTAGAAATATCTAACCTATTGTTTGATTTTGGAATTTTATTCATATACCATTGTTCTTAGAAGAAAATAAGCTTTAATTTGAATGGTAGAAAGCTATATTTCTGAAAGTTTTTCACCTTGAGGAAATTCAGAAAGTAGAAAGTTTCAGACTATGGTGAAAAATGCTTCGAACGAACTGCTTAAAAGGTCTCTTTTTTGCACAACTGTCACATCTTCATTGGAATAAAGTATAAGGCACACTTTGGTGAAGAAAGTAAGAATTTCACCATGTTTTTCAAATATCTAGTCAACAATATCCAAATATACAATTTTGCATTAAATACATATAAACATGAGAAATAAATCACTTTAATGCAACGTCGTTCTGCCATGTCTTTTTCTTTTGACTGCAATATAAATCCTTCAAGGTTTTATTAAATGATGTGGTAGATCACTTCCTCAGTTTAGAGACTTCTCTGAGTTCTGAAAGTCATATTAACATTGTAGTTTTTAGATTTATCACATTTCAATAATTCAAAACGAAAATATCACTGCACAAACACAACTTCTCCTAAGTGGAAACCATTGATGTTGGTATTCCAATCGATGCTCTTTTAAGAAATCTAACTGCACCTATATATATATAAGTCAATAAAATAAAAACTATAAATATTATTCACATCTGCGAAACGGCAAAATAATACCTTATGCTCAAATTTCAAGGCTGTAGTACCACCCTTAGACATTGGAATTTTTTCAAAAATTTTTACAGGGCTACTTTTGTGACATTAAGGAACAATACTGCAAAAGTGCATGACATTTTGAAGATATAAGGGGCAGACGATGCACCCTAACCTGGAGCACAATAGATGACTATTATAGGGTATATTGGGGATATTCGGGGGAGGTTATGCGGGGACAAGGGAGCAATTGGGGGGACGCGGAGGGCAAGTGGTGGAAGAGGGGGCAAGTGGGAGATAGCAAGGGGAAATCGGGGGTTAAATGGGGGGGGGGGAGATAACTTATATTGCTGGAATAAGAAAAAGGACCAGGGTGTACCCTGTCATGAGGCCTCCTTGCACAGGACTATATTTTGCCTCATTTTTGCCAATTCAGTGTTCGTGCTATATAGTACATATCTGATCCTATTCCTGTCCTGTTCTACAAAACACTGACAATGTTATGATTCTAAGTTTTCAAATTAATTGTCTTTATATACCTTGATAGAATGCCTGAGGAGCAAATCTTTGTAATTCCATACATACATTTTTTGGCCAATTTTAGAATATAATATTGCAGGCCTGACCCTCTGAAAACCCAGATTATACCAGAGTTTTGATCAAGAGTGTATGACACAAATAATATCATATAATTATCCTTTCCCTGTCCATAGTGTGTCAATGTGTGTGCCTTTTGCAGACATGAAAATTGTGAAATTTTAGGCATGACTTTGGCCTTAGTGTGTCAATGTTGCTTGAAGTTCCCTCACTCAGAAAGGAAAGGAATGTGGGCAGAAACCTTACTCTGGTGGCCAGACACATTTTTGGAACCAGCAAGCCACAGTGTGTTATGTTGATTTTATTGCCATATATGCTCCCAGGCCAATGTGTGTTTTGTTGATTCTCTGCATCAGAGGGCTAAATTAATGCCATGAAAGCTCCCAGGCCATAGTGTGTTTTGTTGATTTCCGTGCAATAAATGCTCCCAGGCCATTGTGTGTTTTGTTGATTTTACCGCCATAGATGCTCCCAGGCCAATGTGTGTTTTGTTGATTCTCTACTTCAGAGCACTAAATTTGTGCCATGGATGCTCCCAAACCATTGTGTGTTTTGTAGATTTTTCTGCCATAGATGCACCCTGGCCAGTGTGTGTTTTGTTGATTTTCATCATAGGAGGGCTAAATAAGTGCTATGGCTGTTGCCAGGCCATTGTGTGTTATGTTGATTTTAATGCCAAAAATGCTTCCAGGCCAGTGTGGGTTTTGTTGATTTTGAACATTAGATGACAAAAATTTGGCTGATACATGTTTTAATTTTCAATATCAGAGTTATACATTATTATCATTTTAGAGGGCATTGTCTGTGGGTTAATGCTCATTTCGCAGGCGTTAATGGCCGTTAACGCCCGCGAAAGCGCCCTCTAGTGTTTTTATCGATCGTCACGTCATCAGAAATGACGTCATGGCGACGTCACTCACTTCTGAAATTGAAACTTCTGCTGTGTTTGGGCTCCATCTCGGCCAAAAATGGTCCGATTTCAACGATTTAAAAGTCTGGAATTATCAAACTGTGCATGCTGAGTTCATTTATGGACACGGATTTTATGTAGCTTCAATAATAAGGCCGTAAAAAAGAAAAAATCGGCGCGGGCGATAAATGAAGACAGGAATGAAGGTATTATTATTATTATTATTATTATTATTATTCATTTGTTGAGAGCTACACCTTGCAGTAGTTATGCATTCTGGTGCGCTTTACAATAAAGACTAGATAGGCCGCGGTTGCTGCCTCCTAGTACATAAAAAATATATTAAAAGCAAATAAAAGCAATGTAAAATAGGTTGGCCGCGATTGCTGCCTCCAAATGAAAGGTTAAAAAGGGGATGATTGTGGTGGCTTTATTAAAATTGATTTGTTAAGATCTTCCTGGATGATTAAAAGCACGTCTGAACAGCTCCGTCTTCAAACTTCGCTTAAAGGCAATGAAGGAGGTAGATTCCTGTAGATCTGCAGGCAAGGAGTTCCACAGCTTTGGTCAATAAACACTAAAAGCCCTTGCGGCGAAGGTTGACTTCCTGACAGTTGGGACTTCAAGCGTAATTCCGTTTTTGCTAGCCCGAGTGTTTCTGACAAATGTCTTAGTCTTGATGAGTGATGATAAATACTGTGGTGCCATGTTGTTCAGGCATTTGTAGACGAGGCTCAGGATCTTGAAGTCAATGCGCTCCTTGATTGGGAGCCAGTGGAGAGTGACAAGAGCATCAGTGCAGCTGGAGTACTTATCACGCTGAAGTACAACTTTCGCCGCCCAGTTTTGTATTCTCTGGAGACGTATGATGGACTTTTTGGGTAATCCACAAAGTATACTGTTGGAATAATCAAGATGTGTGAGCACCAAAGATGAAGCAAGGAGTTTTGCTGTGTCAAGATTGATGAATCGTCTGATTGATGCTATGTTTCTGATGTTCACGATGGCTGCATTTGACTTGGTTGAGATGTGCTTCTCCATTGTTAGTTGACTGTCAAACCACACTCCGAGGTATTTAAGATGATCCGATGTAGAAACTTGTTCATTGGCGACTTTGATGGATGATGTGATGACTTTTCCCAAGACTGTCTTGCTGGCGAAGATTGCTGTTTCTGTCTTGGTGGGGTTCATTTTGAGCATATTCGATGCCATCCAATTGCTGATTTTGTGTAGAGAGGATTCAAGGCGTTTGACACAGCTCACCTCTTCTGCAGGATTCGCTGGATCGAAGGAGTCAATGAGGCAATGGTCGTCGGCATATCCTCCAAGAATTTGTCCTTCATCTATACAGTTTGTGATTGTGCTGCAATACAAATTGAAGAGGATTGGACCAAGGCAGCTTCCTTGAGGAACGGAGAAGTTGAAGCATTTGACATCAGATTGGCTGTTTCTTATATTGACACAAAGTTTTCTGTCACGAAGATACGATGTAATCCACCCAAGGGCATTATCAGAAATTCCAAAACATGCCTTGAGCACCTCCTCTAGAATCTGGTGATCTACCGTGTCGAAAGCTGCACTTAAGTCCAATGATACAAGTATGGTGGCCTGTATCTTTTATCCTGTGTTAAAAAATGATAATAATGATAATAACATTTTGTTGTCGGGCATTAGGGGTATTAATCAGTTATGGCCCTCGGTCAGAAATCATTTAATGCCCTCGCCTGGCGGTTCGGGCATTAAGTTAATGATTTCTGCCCTCTGGCCATAACTGATTAATACCCCATAATGCCCTCCAAAAAAACGTTATTGACCAATTGGTGCACTCAAGCCAGTGTGTGTTATGTTTTTTTTTGCATCAGATCAGTCAAATTAAGCAGTGTTTGTGACTTATGGGGCAGTGTCTTCTCCTTGACACCAAAGCGTTTTTACCAGGCGGTGTTTACAAGTATTATTATGCCTGCTTGCTGAAAACTAACTAAAGGCAATCTTCATCGATTTTATAACCATTTAAAAGAACTTCTTCTTCATGTACCTCACCTAGCATGGCAATTAGGTCAATGGTTATTCAGAATATGTTGATTATGACTGAAATATATCTGTAGGCCGTGGATTTGACAGCTTTATATTAACTTCATGGTCATTTGTATGAAATAACATTCTATAAAAATATATAAATAATGATGGTATAAATCAATTATACTTAATTGTTGATGATCAGAAACTATCTGTATCGTCAATGGTCCATCACTATTCTCAAAACATTTCTGACAAAGACAAAATACATATACATTTGTGTAGGAAATTGAGACAGTATGCATTTTAGCAGGGCAGATTTGTCATGAATAGGGGAGTAATAGTGCATTTATACATAGAAGCACAAAACTTTCCGCACATTTCAAAAACGTCTTAAAGAAAATATTTAGATAGGGAGCCACTTCAGATTTAACCTGGTTGACCCGTGGCAGCCATTTTCCAAAATGGCGGCTAATTTTCTCATTTTCCTGCTTTCTGTGAAGTGACTATATTATTAAAGTATCAAAACAGTGCTCATTATTCCTTCTACAGATCTAAAGAACATTATCAATTGATTTCTGGATTGAACTGAGGAATTTTAGGGTAGTCAGGGTCCATTTTGTTAGAATTGCAGAAGAAAATGTATCATTTTCGCGGTTTCTGATAGTTTCATGGAATCTCAATTGATTTTTAAACTGACTACATATTTGAATTCCTTGTAAGAATAGCTTTCAAATGAATGGTCGCATCAATAGTTTCGGTGAATTTTTTGTCAAAATTAAAGAAACAACAAAATCTTCAAAAATCATTTTATTTTCATTTTTTCCATTTCCGCAAAAAGTTTATGAAACCCATTGATGCGACCATTCATTTGAAAGCTCTTCTTACAAGAAATTCAAATATGTAATTTATTTTGAGATTTATAAAGAATTGGTGTAACCATCCGTAACCGCGAAATCAAGTGTTTGAATCAATATTTCTTACAAAAATGATTCCAACAAACCTGAAAATAGACCAAGGCTACCAAAAAATGTATGGTAATGTACCGAATACTTAGAGAAGCAATAAAAAACAATATTTACATGTATTCTATTTGTAGAAAATACACAGAAAGCAGCAAAGTGGAAGAATTGACCGCCATTTTGGAAAATGGCTGCCATTAGCCACCTAAGCTAAATCTGAAGTGGCTCCCTATCCAAATATGTGTGTATAGATGTTTTTTAAGTATGCGCCAAGTTTCATGCTTCTATGTATAAATGCACTATTTTTTTACATACCTGCCCCGCTATTTTGTGGTCTTCAGACGTATTACACTAAAATATGAACAATGCAATGGTGTATAATATATTTTTAAGCATCTGATTGAAATAAATTTATAATATATTCCCCTCTGTAAATTTGAGCCCACCCCCCCCTCCCTCAACAGCAACTGCTAGTTACACCACTGGTACACTGTAGTTTGATATAGTCTTACTGGATTGTCATCTGGCATTATAATATACTGTCAAAGAAAAATGAAGAAGCATGTTATACTTTATCTTTTGCACTAAAATGCAATTGTTTTTCTAAGAAATCAATTTATTATAGTAATATTATAATAATATTGGATTGTAACTAGGCATTGCAAACCACTGAAGAATGAGAGTTAAGTGCCCAGTAAAGAAGTAGGTTTTATATACAGAAGAAAACTCTAGCATAAAAGAAGTATGCATGTAAAAGGTCTATCTGCAACTGGGCCAAGCCATCTAGGTGAGTCAGCCAATAAATCTCAAATGCATTCCAGAAACACGCATGTGCGAGTGATATTTGACACCACTAAGTTTACTCTTTTCCTGAACTATATCTTTATTTTGTCTCATCAGAGCAAGTATTTGTCAGAATAAAACGATATTTAACCTATTCTACCTGCCAAATTGACTTAACTCTGATTCCCAGGTCAATATGTGAATATAAATTCCTTTATAAATAAGGTAAAGAAATGAGTTTTCATGCCATGGAAAACCCTTGTTTTATTTACAAAATATTCAATCAAACATTACAGGGATCTCTATTAAGCAATTTTATGTTATGAAAAAATAATACCCATTTTTTTATGGAAAACACACATTTGTATTGCCATGAAAGTGTATACTATACTTTAAATCTATCAGCTTATGATCTATGACTGCAAGTTGAATTTTATATAGAATTGGCTGACACATTAGCTTTAGAGTTATTAATCACTACACACAATTATGAAGTAATATCCGAAGTAACATGATGTACAGACAGAACTAGGGATTCCTGCAATCAACAAAACACACGTAGGACAAAGTAGTTATTAAAAATATAAAAGCAACTGTGATATAAATGAAAAAATAATAGAGACTCTCTGTTTCACCGATAGACTCTTTTTTTCAGAAAATTAAGAGAATCAGAGTATTTTCCTTAATCTCACTTTCAAGTAAAACCTTCAAACTGGACCACTTACTGGTTGAAGTTATTTCTATTTGAGCATTTAAAGAGGTTGTTATATTGTAATATTGTCTATCTTACTAGCCTTTTATCTAACAAGCTTCAGATAGGCCTTCTTACCTTCCAATGCTTCCATTTGGAACGTTTTTCTGTTTCAGCCGCTAACACAAGGTGGCCCTATAGTTCTTTTTAGACTGGCACAAGAGGGCACTTTGCTTACTTTCTCTTTTACTTGACCTAGTTTCGCTTTGCAGCGCCGCCTTGTGGGTAAAGACGCCATGTTTTCAGTTGGATTTTATGTTGGCAGTGACCATGAGGGACTTACTAATAATCTTGGTGTTTTTGGAATTCCTGGTGGATCACAGCTTCTGTGGCAGTGTTAAAGGTAAGTTAAGGATTTATTCTTGCTGTTTGTGGTAAAATTAAGACCATTGGTGCCATATCAAGAGCTCCTGCAGTGTGTATACTTGCAGATGTATCAGAGATACTGAATGAAAACATGCTCACTGCAGCAGGCAGACTGCAGCCAGTGAGCTAGACAATTTGATGGCTCTACAACTATGAGTAAAATATAGGGGGGGGGGGGGGTAATAACCCTGATTGACACATTCAATGCCTAAACTAATGGAGTTGACATTAACCATGACCTGTGCAGTTATATTCATGTATTATATGTTTCTTTGCTTCAGGGGTCTGCCATATATTGGTGTGTGTATTGTGTCATTCAAGCCAACTGCAGCTTATATCAGCTGTTGTTTTGCTGTCAAAATGTCATACCAATGATGAGAGACAACTATCTAGGTGAACTGTTATCAAATGTTGACCTACTTTGGGTTTTCTCCAAGTGTATTTAAAAAATATATCAGTTTGCATGTAGCATTATCATTATCAGCAAGAGGGCTGTATCACTAAATTTTAACTTAGGCCAATAAACAGATAAAGAATAGTACATTTTGTGTGAATTAACTTATGTTCTAGGCAGTTACATAATTATATTGAAGCTTTATTGAGTCTTGGCATCAAATTAGAGATAGTTTGTTTTTAATTTGGCTATTATACCTTCTTACCTTGCAGTAACTAGCTGGTTTATCCAAGAATATATAAGTGTTACACTGTAGTATATAGGCCTTAAATATATAAACTATAATATAATTGTTTCCCAGTACCAGTATTAGTTTCTCTGATGAGTAACACAATATAAAATCACCCACAATCAAATGACATCATCATTGATTCTTTTAATTGCCTTTGTTATGCAAACTGCATAACATTACCATTTAATTAATAGGTCAAATTAGAGTTAAATTGACCTTTTATAATTTGTGAATAAAATAATTGACCTGAAATTGACCTGTAGAGCTCTGTTCAACAGGATAGTGTTTCCAATATCCTTTATCATGTGTATGCAGAGTTTATTTTGTAGCAGAAAATGTTTGATATTGATAGTGTAAATATTGACTTTATAAAGTGGCTACTTATAGTGACTACTTATAGTGACTTTGCTCTCACTCAACTCAATGGGTTTTCTGTCAAATGTAATGCTTTATTGTTACCAATAATCGGCTGTGAAGAGAATTATGTTGATTTTGTTGTTGAGTTATTATGTTTTTGCAAATTATAATCCGGAATTGAGTGGTGTAGGTTTACAACGTGAGGGATGTTTATTATAAAGGAGAAAATTGCACATTTAAGTGTAGGAATAATATAATAAGGTTTATAATAATAAGGTGTTTTAGGTTGGTAGATAGATAAACAGGTAGGTAGATAAATAGATAGGTAGATAGACAGATAGGTGGTAGATAGATATATAAATAATAGATGGACACATTGGACAGGCAGTTTGATAGACTGATAAATAGATTAATAGGCACATAGATAGATAGATAGACTGATAGATAGATATATGGTAGAGAGATAGATAGATAGATAGATAGATAGATAGATAGATAGATAGATAGATAGACTGATACATATATATATATATGGTAGATAGATGGTAGATAGATACATAGATAGATAGATAGATAGATTAGATAGCTAAATAGATAGATAGATAGCTAAATAGATAGATAGATAGATTATATATTTCTAACTAACAATAGGCCTAACTATGGGGCTAGGCCCAACATCTACATTAAATGAGCAGGACCACGTGCAATGGTAATCTATGGATTGATTAATTAAGACCTGATTAAGCATCTGTCATTGATAAAGTTAATTAAGACAAGTTGCAGCCCCAAATTAAGTTAACTGGTCTAACTTTAGAAGGTAGCTGCTGCATGCTGTTGAGCTACTGGATTCTAAGATAACATTTCAAGATTGTTTTGTTTGAAATTGATATCCAGATATACTGTGAGGGTAAGAAGTATTTGACCCCCTGTAAAGCAGTCCATTTTGAGTGTTTAGAAAAGCTTGTTTGTGTTTTTATTTTCCCAACTAAATAATTTCGAATAGGTGAACAGTAATGGATAAAATGTTGACTTTATTTAATGGGAAATAGAGTCGACAAATTTTCAGTTGAACAAAAGCTCACTTCAGAAAAAAAAAATCCAAGAAGAAAGAGAAAAGTTTTCTTCATCAAAATATTCTATATTGTACTCCTTACCGTCAAATACTTGAATAACATCAGATCCCAATCTACCTCCTGAATCCTGAGCTTATATATTTATATCTGAAGTTTATCATGGTATATAATTATGTATCTAATATCTCAATTATTTATATAGGTCACAGTGCCCCAATTTTGAGGTCATACATTTATATATTTGTTTTTGATATATGGCTTGAGGCCATGTAGCTTTACAAAGCAAAGGGCTACACTGTGCTGTGTATGTTATACCATGTGACCATGTCAAGGCCAATGTATATATGCCATTTATATGAAGGTGCCAAGTGGCTTATTAAATTCACTCTGAGAAAAGCAAGTGATTAAATTGTATGCTGAAGATAAAGCTTGGTAAACAGAACTTAATAATTAAACAGTGATTTAATTTAATTTTCTTCAGACAGATTGGTAGATAGATAGATAGATAGATGGATAGATGGATAGATGGATAGATAGATGTATAGACAGATAGATAGACAGATAGATAGACTGATAGATAGACAGATAGATAGATAGATATTTGGTTTGATGACTTATTGATAGAAAGAAAAAGGAAATGTTTACCCTATAGGTCTCACTATACAACAGTGCACCAACTTTATTTTGTTATGATAGAGTTACCCATTGCTGGATCTGCCATAAGGCTATTTGTACAAATGACTTTTAAAAATATCATAATTATTGGTCTTCAGTTCAATGTAATGATATATCTTACATCCCTAACCCATTATTATTGGCATAATGCGGTCTTTGAATACTGCCATTCTCGTTTAAGAGTCATTGTCAGAGAAAACTGCAGATTTGGTGGCGCGGGGGGGTCAGCGGATCTTGATGAAATTTGGTGGACTGAATACTTATACTGAAAAACTAAATTACCCCAAACAATTTTTTTCTAGATGCATTTCCCTTTGAGCTGGAGCTATTAGAATAAATTGAGCAAATGACGGCCAAGTGACAAAATTCAACTTTTCGGGATCCTGAAAGTTAGACATTTCCGCTCTTCAATTTTTCGCAAAGTATCTAAGTGATGGCATTAATGTTTTACCCGGGGCAAGACTAATACTTGGAGATACTTCAGTACAAATTTCACCTCATTTGGATTTTTTACTAAAGTTGCAGTGGACGCTGATACAGGGTCCTTTTCTCAAAATTGCCAATTTGCTGCATGCTCGGAAATTGGCAAAATATAACTGGATATGGCTAACTTGAGCATCCGTCCCTGGGTAATCTGGTATAACTGTGGTGAAATATAGGCACTGTCAACCAATTTGCAAAAATAAAACCGTGGTGCACTCTGTAAACTTTTTTTTTACACCATCTTGAAAATGGGGTGTTTCCGAATTTTCCAAAAAACATGAAATTTCAACATTTTGTCCGTTTCCACTGTCCATTTTTTCTCAAAGTACATAATCTACATCATTCTTTTTTTGCACGTGGCCTGACGTGTGCTTTGGGATACCGTAACAAACAATTCAGCTTATTTGATATTTTAGTTAAAGCTGCAGCAGCCATTGAGCAGTGTTATTTTTCTCAAAATTGCCAAATTGTCAAATGTCCGCAAATTGGCAAAATATAGCTGCATATAGCTAACTTGAGCATCCTTTCATGGATAATCTAGAATGACTGTGTTGATATATAGGACGTATCAACCAATTTCCAAAAATAAAACAGTGGTGCACTGTGTAAACATTTTATTCACATCATCTTGAATATTGGGTGTTTCCGCATTTTTTTAAAAATATTAAATTTTAACATTTGGCCATTTCAGCGAAATATAACTGCATATAGCTGACTTGAGCATCCCTTCATGGGTAATCTAGTTTAACAATGTTGAAATATAGGATATATCAACTAATTTCCAAAAATAAAACAGTGGTGCACTGTTTAAACCTTTTATTCATGCCATCTTGAATATTGGGTGTTTCCACATTTTTCAAAAAAACATTAAATTTCAATATTTGACCATTTCAGTGAAATATAACTGCATACAGCTAACTTGAGCATCCATTCATAGGTTATCTAGTGTAACTGTGTTGAAATATAGGATGTATCAACTAATTTCAAAAAATAAAACAGTGGTGCACTGTGTAAACTTTTTAATAAAACCATCTCGAATATTGGGCGTTTCCGCATTTTCAAAAAAACATTAAATTTCAATATAGGCCATTTCAGTGAAATATAACTGCGTATAGCTGACTTGAGCATCCCTTCATCGGTATTCTAGTATAACTATGTTGAAATATAGGATGTATCAACTAATTTCCAAAAATAAAACAGTGGTGCACTGCGTAAACTTTTTATTCATACTATCTTGAATATTGGGCGTTTCCGCATTTTGAAAAAAAACCATTAAATTTCAATATTTGGCCATTTCAGTGAAATATAACAGCATATAGCTGACTTAAGCATCCCTTCATGGGTAATCTAGTATATATATGTTGAAATATAGGATGTATCAACTAATTTCCAAAAATAAAACAGTGGTGCACTGTGTAAACTTGTTATTCGTACCATGAATATTGGGTGTTTCCGCAATTAAAAAAAAACATTAAATTTCAATATTTGGTCATTTCAGTGAAATATAACTGCATACAACTATATTGAGCATCCATTAATAGGTCATCTAGCAACTGTGTTGAAATAAAAGATGCATCACCCAATTTCCAAAAATGAATCAATGGTGCACTCTGTAAATTTTGTGTGCACAACGCCTTGAAATAGTGTGTTTCCGCATTTAAAACAAAAAAGCACAATATGTTGCCAAAATTCTTTCTATACGTTTTTGTTGTTCATTTTTTTCAAAGGAACTAGACCGTTGGTTGTGTGTTTTCAAAATTTCAAGACTTACATTTATTGTGATATCCTTGTATAAATTTCAATTCATGCATGTTCTTTATCTGTAGCACGTACTGAATATAGACAGCTGAAGTGCCAGTTAAATGTCATGGCTACGTGTAACCGCATTAAAGCAGAATTGAACACATTCACTGGGTAATCGAGGGAATCTGTGTTGAATTATAGATATAGATAAAGACATATATTTTAAATATATGAAGACATATCAACTATTTTGAAATTGGATACTGTAGTGCACTCACTACTCAGAATTTTGAAAAGGGGTTGGTGACAGATTTTTTAACATCACATAAAATGTTTTTGCCCTTTTTAATTTTCTGGCATTCCTCAGTTTCAGGTCAAAAACGTTTCTTTCCAATTAACTTGGAGACACCTTTGAACATAACCAAGTACAAAATCAGGGAATGCTGAATAGAGAGAGAGAAATATGTTTTGATAAATTGCTGTGTATTTACCAAAACCGACTGAAAATCATCATTTGTTAATATATATGATTGTGTGTACGACCAATATTTACTGCAATTTCGACAAGTATGAGTTGCTTGTAGCACTTGCTACGTAGTTGCTAAGCTTCCTGTAATTGGCTGATGGTCAGTTAAGGACCAATCAGATTAAGTTATAATGCTACGTAGCAAGTGGTCTTGCAACTCATACTAATGGAAATTTCCAGTTGCAAGATTCGTTGTTGAGGATGCAAAAATATAAATTTCACAAATTAATTTGTATATATATAAGTATATATGTTTATGATCTATATTTAAAATTCATCCTTGTGCTGGCACTGGGAAATTTCCACACGGTGGCACGAGTGACCTCAACCAAACTGACAGTGAGGCTCTGTAGCATCGCCATAGCAACCCTTTTATTCTCCACCCATCTCCTTCAGTAACCTTTTTAAGAAAAGGTGAATGCTAACAATAGGGTACCTAAGTAAAACGTGTTGAGTTCTTATAGAGTCAAGTATGGTAAATCCTCACAGGACAGGTTTTCCAGCAGGGTTGACAGATTTCGGCGCCTTAACCTTCAATTTTTGTTGTCATGTTTTCCGTCAAACTGTACGTATGATTGGTTTCCTTTTTGGCATGAAATGATGAAAGGAATGTGCCCTTTCCAATGGACTAAATAATATTTTTGTACCTATTCCAATTTTCCAGGAAATACAGCTTTAACCAAAATTGAACGGATTTACCCTCCTTGACTCTAGTATTGTCAGGCCAATTTATGTGGTTCCAAAACATTGACTTTACATGCGTCAGATGCTGTTTTCGCATGGAAATAGTTGTCCTACAGGGCCAAAACCTATATCAAAATGTAGGAAATTGAATTTACAACATTATTGCACTAGACCTAATTAAAAGGTGCTGCTATGGTAGTACTACATGCATTATATTTTTTTTCACAGACGTTTTAGTAGAAATAGGATTGAATGGAAATTCAACACTACTCCGCTGATACCTTGCCACCAATGCCTCAGAATGGCATTTCATTTACTTAGAAATAGTTATACTTTGTCTTATTTTTACACCTGAGTGCTTTCATGTAGAGCTTTGTAAATATATAGAGCTTGTCTTTGATTCAGAAATTCAGCTTTAACCAAAACATGATAAATGATGCGTTTAAATGTATTTTCACTCATTTTCCCGACTTTTGCTCACAAAAATCTCTCTCAAATTGGATTTATACTCAAAAAATTATGCCATGTTAAGATAAAATATCCAGAATATTGTTTTCAACAACTTCTGAAACTTTGAAAATGGTCAGATAATTGAGAGCTGAATTATTAACCTAAAGTCAGACACCATTTTGCATTAGTTACCGTCACGTTCTCTGCCCAGCAGGATGACGTCACGTTTCAGCAGCATTTGAAAAATGTGATGCAGGGCCAACTTTGAGGGTTCTTTAAGACCATTTATATTCCAACAATTGGCTCCCATATACCCTCATTGTAAAGGCCATGCTTTCTAGTATTTTCTAGGACTATAGACTTTCATTTCTAATCATGTTCCTTGTATTGGTATTTTGTTAAAGTTATGGTATTTTTGCATTTCATGAAAACAAGGTTTACTTATTCACATCTCACACCTTAGTTTATGAATTGCACCACGATTTTATTTTTGCTATTTCATGTACTAAAGTAACACTATCCACCAGTGTATCCACTTTTTTATGAGAGGGATGCTCAAGCCAGTAATATTGAATCAAAAGAGAGTTATTTTCGTTTTTTATCACAAAATTAAAAAAACGGGATTTTAGCATATTTCAAAGTGGAATAAAATGAAACTCACAACAGATATAGCAAAAATAAAAAGCTATATGTAAAGTACAACTCCTAAATGTAATTTACCCAAAAGGTCAAACTTCTATGTTTTATAGCTTGACTGCTGGGAATTTTCAAACATTACCTCAAATTCAAAGCTGAAAATTGCAAATCGGCCAGAATCGGTCCAAATCTTCAATCTGGGTTGCCATGGCAACCAGGCGATATATTAAGAAAATGACCGTACCATGGAATTTAGTTACCCATGGGGGTAAAATGAGCCAAGTATCGCGGAATTTGGTCGACCACCCCGTGCCACTTTTTTCTCAAAATCTGCAGTTTTCTCTGACAATGACTCTTAAGCTTCGCTCTCCAAACTTCTCAAATGTTTGATATAACTTTCTGAAAGTTTGATGGAAAGGTTGGAAGTGATTTAAAAGACATTACTAAGTGTTAGTTCATAACCTAACTGGAGTAAAAGTGAAACTATTTAGATGTTTCAGGGGTAAAACCTGTGCTAAAGTGACAACATTTTGTATGGGACAGACATTTAGAACGATGTGAAGACAGTGGGTTAATCACTTGCCATCTTCCAATTGACTCCCATATAAGTTTAACTAAAACTTTATAACTGTTTGGAGAGCGAAGCTTAAACGGGAATGGCAGTAAAGGTAATTTCATACATTCATCAAATATATCACCTAATTGCTCTATTTACTAGTATTTTGGTGAAATGTTGTCATATATTTTAAGTTAACTGCTGTGTAATTTAGGAAGCCACGAGGCAATGATAGAACGATTTATGTCTTCAAGGCTGACAGATGGGGATCGCCTGCTTGGTTTATTATTTTATGCTTGACAGGAATTTAATAAGGACCTTATTGTGTAATTTGCTGGGGGTAAAAATCGAAGTTGCTAAAATTCTATAGCGCTTGGGAAAAAAAGTAACCTTTAGGTCTTTTGCCTTTGCAAATATAATAAAAGATTTAAGAAGATATTTATATTCAATATTAGATTTGTTTGTTATATTGTAAGATTATCAATCACATTTTCTCACTTTGTATCTATCTATCTATCTATCTATCTATCTATCTATCTATCTATCTATCTATCTATCTATCTATCTATCTAGCTATCTATCTATCTATCTATCTATCTATCTATCTATCTATCTATCTATCTATCTAGCTATCTATCTAGCTATCTATCTATCTATCTAGCTATCTATCTAGCTATCTATCTATCTATCTATCTATTTAAATGACCATCCATCTTCCTTTCTTTGTGTGAAGCTACATGTCTATCTATTTGTAATAACGTTATCTGTCCAATTTCAAGGTGATCTGTCCCAATTTTACCAAAATACACACTTTCTTATGTACTAAATGTAGACTAAATACTGGTGTTACCAGGTTACTGAAAGATAGCTTAGTTGTTCTAGCCACAGTAGCTACTTCGGGAGAAAGAGATACAGAAAAAAGGGTTGGTAAAATCAGAGAGTGACAGAAAATCATTGGGTTGGCTGAGCCAGAGAAAATCAGCTGTTTACATACAACTCTTGCTTGGAGCCAGAGATATATGCAAGGAATAAGGGAGGGAGAAAAGGGATATATATGTAATCCTAAATATCGAATATGGGGAAAAATAATAAACTTGCTATATATAAAGAAAGAAAAGGGCCAGAGATACCAGAAAGAAAATTTATATTTAGCCAATAAATTTGATGTTGTAACAAAAGAAATAAACATTGAAACATCGAAAGGAAGTCCAGGTGACGGCATGAGCAGGATTTGCACCCGGGATTCAGCAATTGGTAGCCCTGTGTGTTACCAACTGAACTATAATCCTCCTCCTTCCCCCGAAGAAAGAGAAATAAAAACGAAGAAAGGCAGAATTAAGAAAATATATATGGAAAGAACGTTGAAGATAGAAATAAGATGAAGGCCTATAAAATCAGATGAGCCTCTGTTAAAATTGAGTCTAATACTAAGTGTTTCGTTTCAAATTTAAGGGAAATTAAGAAATACATTGTGATGGCGAAAGATCTGCTGATTTGAGAAAAACAAAGAAAAAGGCTGCTTCATTCTGAAGGCTATAATTAGCAAGCTTTTGTTTTCTGTATTTATGCCAATGCCACAGTCATTCTGTCAAAAAGCATCATTTCAGGAGATGTCTTTTAAGAAGACTGGTATCTTTCAAGAATTATCAATTTAGATAAGTCTGATTGATTGTAATGAAGGCTTTAATTTGGTCTTTGCCTGAGAAAATGAAATTGTACAGGATATTGGATGTTTTTCAAGGAGTATCACTGAATGTAGCAAATGGGTGATTAAGACGATGAGCCCTGGGCTATCTTGAATTCTGAATGTTAAGAATTGGCTGCCTTTGTATCTTAGGCTGATAAATAGAGAGTATGTACTGACTACAGAAACGATGAGAGTTAATGTTTAGTCTTTAATGGTTTCATTCAGTCAAATCATAGGTTCATGACTAGTCATGGACCTTTGGTCAAATTGGTTAATATTATTACTCCTTAAGATCATAATGTGTCGAAAACGTAAAGAAACAAATGTTGGAAATTTTCTTGATGATTGATCCGAAATTTAGACTTCCATGGCTAAAGCATGTAAAATAGTGAGAACAATTGAATATATAAAGTATAAGGTAGTTTTATGGTTTTATATGCAGTTTATTAAAATAGGAAATTCCGAAATTGGAATTTCAATTACACAGCTGTCCTTTCTTCAATGGTCAATAGTCGGATACTGAATCAAATTAGTATGTATATATAATTATATATATATTTTATATATATATATCGATGCATTTGGTTCTTAAGATTTGTAAAAATGTCTTACTTACCATACTAGAAGGTTTTTTTTAATCTGTGTATACACATTTTATCTGGTTCATGGACCTTTTCTGGCACTGGGAGTATATCACACAGAGGTCTGGAATTCAGGTCAGTGACCTACTTGATCTCTGGTGACCCCAAAGGTCAAGGTCATGTCCCATTGACCTATGTGTTACCTTTTCTTTCAAGGTCTTACTGTTTGTCCTTCTTTCACTGTGACATAGTCTGCTAAAGAGATAAAAAAATTCTGCATTAAAGATTTTTAGAATTCTATTTATCATTTATCATTATTTATTTCACTAGACAATGGATAGTTCTTCATGTAGATTTATCCCTTGAATGCCTTATTGTTTGAAAACATGGATAAAAGTTCCTTTGGATTTTTTTCTCTGGGAAGTTATTGTTTTTATTGCAATAAGAATTCCAAAGTTGGATAGGGGCAAAGACAGATACACTGTCTTTGATAGGGGTTAAGCTCAGCTCAGATGGTAGTGCTCTGAGCAGCCAATCACTAGATCCAGAGTTCGATTCCAGTTCTGCTCGGGTCATCTGGACTTATGTTGGACAGCAGTTTCAATCATCCTTCAACTCATTGCTTTGTCACTCTGCGAATATATTATATTATATACTTTGAATTTCCCTGAGTCTCCTGTGTCTTAACTGTCTTTCTCTTGTTCTAAATAGCCTGCAAAGTAGCCTACCAAGTGCTAAATGCAGGACGTAAAGCCACAATCATCCATGTTGTTATACTTGCAAGGTGTTTGTGATTATGGACTTTTACGCCATAAGCAATAACATAAGTTCAGAACAACTATTTTACAGTGACATTGTCCAAAGCATGTCAAACAGTGGATATTCTGTCATTCCTGTGGCCAGACCTTTAAAATACACCCTGCAGCATTATGGTTTACTCCAGACCTTTTGAATTAACTTATATAGACCAGACATTATAAATATTATCATGCCTAGCCAAAAAAGAATGGTATAGTGGAACATGGTCTTTGTTTTTGATCATTGTGAAATGGTCCTATGTTACCATGTATATTTGACTTGAGGGTATTTGATGGAATATGATACTGTGTATATGGTTCTGTTTTTAAATGCAATTACATGGTAGCTGGTACTGATCATAGCTGATGATATTGCACTTCGTAAACCTTGGGAAAATATCAAAATTTATGTACTGTTACTTTATACTTCAGTATGCTCATGTATATATATCACTGGGTCCGTGGTTCAACTTCTTCTCTGGCTTTGTCACTAACTTATGTTGGGTGGCTGTTTCAATCATCCTTCACCTCATTGCTGTGTCATCCTCCTGTCCTAATGAGCCTGCCAAAGTGCATACCGGGTACATACAGGATGTAGAGTCCCAATCAGCCATCCATTGACTTCGGTGTACTGAAACTAATTCCGTTTGTGACAGTAAACATGGTAAATGTATTATCTTAGTGCAGTATATATATTGTTTCGTATATTAAGCATTGACATTTATTTTTTCATTTTGGATAATATATTTTAGATACCTTTATGACATAAAACTGGAAAGTATATATTTAGAATAAATTTACAAATGGGATAGTGCTATATTTGTCCAGGTCTCAGTTTACTTACCATCCCACTGTATATATTTATTGATATGGGCATATACAATACATTGATTATCACAGTGCATTGTTGGTTTTAAATGTCATATCAGTACAGTATGCTCTTTCTATACTTATTTTCACTTTATATTCTTCAAACACAAAAATTGATATAAATTTGTATGTTCTAAATGGGTTATAATGGATTGCCATTGCAAAAACATGATAAACACATGGGAGGGATAACACCTCCTTGCGTTATACTATTCCATAATGAAATGTGGAGAATGTACTCAGCTGCAATAATGACAACATGTGGTCCATTTGTCTGACTGTATTTTGTCATGCTGGAAGCTGAGAGATGTGTTAATGGATTTCATATGCCACAAGATGAACACATGATGACATATATAGAGTTGTGGCTGACATTGGAATGGACAGAGGCCAGACTTTATCCTATTTACTTGATTTAAGTAGGGAATTATTGGTGTTTGGGGCTTTACCTCCTGTATTTATGCACTTGGTATGCTAATTAGGACAGGAGGAGGACACGGCAATGAGGCGAAGGATGATTGAATTTGAAACAGTCGTCCAGTATAGGCCCAGGTGACCCGGAAAGAGCTGGATTCGAACCCTGGACCCAGCAATTGGCAGTCCAGCACGCTACCACTAGACCAACCTTCGCCCTTGATTAAAGTAGGGAGGAAGTGAGCTCAGTTTGTAGCATTCTGAGCAAATCGTTGGGTCCTGGGTTTGATTCGCTCTCCAGCCGGGTAACCTGGATTTATGTTGATGTTGGACAGCAGTTTCAATCATCCTTAGAACTCCTCATTGCATTGTCTTCCTCCTATCTTAACTTGCCTTCCACTTTCCCACTAATTTGTGCATAAATGTGGGACATAAAGCCCCAATCACTAATCCTGGCAATGAATGGGTTTGAAAACACTAGGCACTGAAGTATGATATTAGGCCGTACATCGCACTGTTGTGTGTTAAACTGATTAAACCTTGTCATACCAGTTCAGTCAGATCAGAATTTTAAAATATAACTAAAATTGGACTGGTGCCAATCAAAACCTCTCAAAAATGGCTTTGCGAAACAGTTGAAATTAACGAATTCATCATTCGCTCTCGTAACTGTTGAAAAAACTTAATGTTGCAAGCAGTTCCATGAGAACATCATTCTTATTGGTGTTTCTAACTGAGAATTAGCTAATTACTACAACTGTAGTTGGAACTTGGCAGTCAAGCATACAGATGTATGGCAAATGTCACAACATCACTAAGCCTTGACTGAAGGTGACAGTAACAAAATCATTCACTTGTGATCTTAACTTTAAAGACCTTCGGAGAGAGCGCCTTTCTTTTAACAAGAGATCCCGCCTGACTTGGGGCCAGCCTCCTTTGAGAATTCTCTTGTAGATCTGCTCAATTCCCTTCAGCTTCTTTTCGGCTAATTTCAACTTCTCTTCAGCTTCTTTTCCAGCTCCTTTTCAGCTTCTTAAGGCCTTCCTAAACATGCTAATACCTCATTAAAGCCAAAAAAGGAATGCCAAAGCGATCTTCCACAATTTTTCGCCTCTCTTTCTCGAAACATTTCACAAGTCTCGGAGCTGCTGAGAGAACACACTCATGATAAATTAGATTTACTATTCCTCTAGTCTAGGTGAAATTTATCAGATGAAGATGAAAAGATATGATATATTATATAGATAACAGGAACCTGTGAGGAATTAGCCAACAGTAGTAATCTGGTAACAAATAGGATTTGGGCTTGTAAAAAAGCTCATAACAGCATCATAGTTGATATGATGGACAATACATATATATGCCTACTTTTCACTGGCTTGCCGTTGGTATTTAGACTACTGGGCATACAGTAGTTGAAAGGCACCTTATTGTCAATCAAAATCCTCCCTTGCCAAAATGGGGGGGAGGGTTGGTCTTAGTGGTAGCGTGCTGGACTGCTAATCGCTGGGTCCTGGGATCGAATCCAGCTCTTGCCGGGTCACCTGGGTCTATGCTGGATGGCTGTTTCAATCATCCTTCGCCTCATTGCCGTGTCTTCCTCCTGTCCTAATTAGCCTACCAAGTGCATAAACACAGGACGTAAAGCCCCAATCATCCATCCATCCATCCCATGCCAAAATGCTTTGGCAAAACAGTTGAAATTAATAAATTCATCATTCGCTTAGTTATTGTCGTAACTTTTGAAGAAACTTTGATGCAAGCAGTTGCCTGAGCATGAGGAGTGCAACATTTTTCATAGCATTTACTCCCAAGAATTAGCTAATTACTATAACACAAGTTGCGAAGTTGCAATTAAGCAGAAATGCCAGAATATGTATGGCAAAAATCACAACGTCACTAGGGTTTTACGCCTCTGCAGCACCTTATTGGGCTATATCGATCACAACATCACTAAGCCTACACTGAAGGCGACAGCAACAAAATCATTCACTCGTGATCTTAACTTTAGAGACTTTAGAGAGAGATCCCGCATGGCTTGGGGCCAGCCTCCTTTGAGAATTCTCTTGTAGATCCACTCACTTCCCCTTCAGCTTCTTTTCGGCTCATTTCAACTTCTTTTAAGCTTCTTTTCTAGCTTCTTAAGGCCTTTCTAAACATGCTAATACCTCATTAAAGCCAAAAACGAACGCCAGAGCGATCATCCACAATTTTTCGCCTCTCTTTCTCGAAACATTTCGCAAGTCTCAGAGCTGCGGAGAGAACGCGGCTCATGATAAATTAGATTTACTATTCCCTGCTAGTCTAGGTGAAATTTATTAGATGAAGATGAAAAGATATGATATATAAATAACAGAGCCCTGTGAGGAATTAACCAACGATAGTAATCTTGTGAATCTGGTAATATGGTATGAAATAGGATTTCAGCTTGTAACGAAGCTTGCTACAGCATCATAGATGATATAATTGACTACGTATGCCTGCCTTTCAACGGCTTTCATTGATATTCAGACTTCTCTTAAGAAGACAGTAAGTTAGCAGGTAGGGATTCCCAAGGAAAGTGCAACCCTCTAAGGCAAGTTAATTTCACTCACCAAGGTAAGTTCGCTGGAGAGATAGGTCTATACAGAGAGGGAGGAGCCACAAAAAATTATCGCCAATCACATGTCCCGTATCTTTTCCTTGCCCATGGAAGTCCATTTATTCCAAGTTTGACTGGGTTAATCAAAACGTCTCATTGGATGTTTCTCTGAAAGATTTATCGATGAATTGTGACTAGTAATTACATAAATTACGAAGAAATCTGATTAACAACCAAGCTGTACGAGGAACGGCAAACACTCCTTTTAAAACATGTTAACGTATAGCAAAGATTTCAACAACAACAGTGTAGAATCTGCAGACTGAAACCACCTTCCATATTCAGAAAGCTAATCTGCAGAAACATTGGGTTGAAAGAGTAGCAGTGGAGAAACCATGAGGGAAACAAAAGTAGCCATGCATCCCATAATGCAT
Organism: Platynereis dumerilii; assembly: GCA_026936325.1. Classification (NCBI taxonomy): domain Eukaryota; kingdom Metazoa; phylum Annelida; class Polychaeta; order Phyllodocida; family Nereididae; genus Platynereis; species Platynereis dumerilii. The sequence goes on from JAPTHN010000005.1 coordinate 7,159,511, forward strand.
GAGTGATCGTCTGAGGCAGCACAATCAATGTAGTGTCATTACACAACACCAGATGGCTCTGATTGATGACCAGAACGAGGCTGCCATTGTTCAATTGTTCCCTGACTGACAGTCTGTGGTTATGGTTGCTTGTGGTGGCTTGTCCATGATGTCAGCTCATTGATCCAGCTTCAGACTTTGCCATTGGTGCTAGCTTAGAGGCTAAGAGAAGGCTCTACAAAAACCTACAGCCAAAGAACAGTTTAAAATATAGAGAATTGGTTCACATGGTTCAGGAAGATGTTAATCAAAATAGATCATAGATGTATGTAGCAAAGATTAATCTTCGAAAGCATGTTGCAGATTTGAGAAGCATGTAGCATTGTAGCGGTTTATCACTGTTTCTAAAAGAATGTGTGTTTCTGAGACACGATTCTGAATCATACGAGGCAAAGCTCGGACTTGTTTATCTTACATGGTCAATGATTATTAAAGGCCCACAAAACAGTTTTGGTCTTAAATATGCAAACGCCTACATAGTACCTAGTTTAGAGATTTGTGTATTGACAACTGAGGGAAAATTTGACTAGTTTTGGAGAATCAGCAAGTTTACTGAACACCGCTGAGGCAAAATAAAAGGGACCGAAGAAGCATATAGATCATTACCTTACAGGAAAGAACAGCTTTGAAGAAGTCCATAGATTTGATGTGCTTTTGCCTTTTATTCAACTCGAGAAAGTACATTTTAGAAATTAAAACCACTGCGCAATTACCATCAAAATGTTTTTTGTTTCGAAGTCAAAATAGATTGAGATAATCAAATCTTCATGTTTGAGAAAATCAGAGAATGCAATTAAACGGCGAACTGTCACGGGCAATCCCATTGGCAATCCGAACGTTAAATCAATTCATTTTAATCCTAGTGGGTATTTTTAGTTTTGTCCTTGTTCAATATTGACAAATGAATAATCAGGAACCAAGCATGATGTGGCATCCCCTGATCAATTGCATTATCGTTTCATGAATAGAAAATGTTGGGAAAGGTTGACTGACAAAGTTGGAAGACAATCGAAAATGCTCAAATCGGATTTGTTTTGAAATCAGCGAAAGAGTAAAAAAGACAGGATTAATAGCCGACTGCGCTCTGAGTCGCTGACTGCTGCACAATTATCATGATTATTAGTGATGCACGGATAGCTGGATAACGGATAATCTGGCCAGACAAACTGCCGGATACCGGATAGCAACCGGATAGCAGGAACCGGACAATAAACATACGAAAAAGGAGCTTTTCGGCATTCACGGCTGATAATACTTTTTTTTTCTCATAGCCAAAAGATACCATGTTCGGCAGGAGGACTGTTCCTCTGGTGGAATGTTTTTCATAATGTTCTGTGACTGAATAATTTGATTTTGGAGATGATTGAATCATGTTTTGACTCTGTTCTAATAACATTTATTATCAAAATTTTAGCCTTTCACTAAGTTTTGACCGTGACAAATATCTGGTTCTGATATCCGGTTCAGATACCTAATTCTGCCGGATACCGGATATCCTGCTAATTTCAATGCCCGGCCGGATTCCGGATACTGTGCCGGATATCCGTGCATCCCTAATGATTATAGAGAAAAAGTACAGACGCAGAAAATAGACAAAAATACTTTGGTAAAATCAGCACTCCAGATGGTGAAATACATGGAATCCACATGGTTCAGATTTCAGAGTAGGGGTGGACATCATTTGCAAAGTGCAATGCAATATGTATCATCGATACTCATTTTAAGTTTTAGAAGGGTATCGCGATACACCAATTGGGCCACAAACTAATTTCATTGAAAATTTTCACCGCAAAACTTATATATTGCCTCTCAAATTGAGATCATGCACAAAAATAGAATCTTAAGTGTCAACAATCTCATTTGTTTCTCAACATTTCGGTGACATTTTAAAGCTAAACTGTGCAAATTGATTACTTTTTCAAGCAAAATAATGCAGCCAAGGCAGTATCAGTTTGATACGATATTTATAATCGGTCATGGTTATTGAATCGAATTATAAGATAAGATAATAAGATAAGATAAGATATACTTTATTAATCTCGCAATGAGAAACTCTTGCGGAGCGAGGCCATACAATCATTCATGCATCATAATCACAGTCAAAATATCACAGTCATACAGGGATTACATTCATACACATAAGTCATACATTTCTTAAATTTGTGAGATGGTTATATAATTTGATACTAGATGGCACAAATGAATTTTTGAAACGAGTTGTTCTTATTTTAGGCAGAGCCAGTCTTCTGCCTGATCTCAGAGATATATATTTACAGTGTAAAGGGTGTTTTTCATCTTTCATCTTTTAACCTGCTGAAGTACATATTTGTTATATAAATCATTGAGAGATGTAACATCAGCACCCAATTTACTTGACACTTTTACAATTTTCTTCATTTTCTTCTTCTGCTGACAAGAAATATTACCATAGAAGGTGGTGATAGAAAAGCAAAGAATTGATTCAATAATTGACTTGTAGATGAGTGTTAAAATTTTTTGATCGATGTTGATGTTTCTTAGCACCCGAAGGTGGTGAACTCTTTGCATACATTTCTTGTACGCCAGCTGTGAGTTTTGTGTTCCATTCAGCTTATCATCAATGACCATACCAAGATACTTATATTCATGTCCTTATCGACACAGTTAACTGATATATCATTAAACGATTGTACATCCTATAATCAGTCTAGGAAAATACCAATTGCTCATGACAACCAATGTCTTCAGCCCCACATGACACTCATTCCAGCACTGTCATCTCTCTCCCATGACCTTCTCAAAGTGTCATGGCCCAGCCATGACTTAAGCAGAGCTCAAAATCATCTTTGACAGGCTATTTAAAGATAACTGCTGTTCCTATTAGGGCTCTCACGATTAACCGATTAATCGCCGCCGATTCGATTTTAGTTAAAAATCGATTCCAGTTTGCAAAATCGATTAATCTGCTATTTGTATATTTTATCTGGAAGACTACAAATTTCCAGGTGTTGAAAGTGAATTGCAACTGGATTGGTCAAGTGGAGTGGCTAATTGGATTGGTTTTACATAATTGAAGCAGATAAGACAGGAACGAGTGTCAAATCTTAATTGCTATTGACAATTTCAGTTGAATATCACAGGTTCTCAGCTCTTCTGTAAGACAATCATGTAAAACATACAGGACTTTACCTATTCTTTAGAATGGCGGGAAAACGGCGATTAATCGATTACGATTCGATTTTAGGCTATAGATTAATCGATTTTAAAATTCTGTAATCGTGATAGCCCTAGTTACTATCACTTCCAAACTTGGCATAAAGTTGTATCACAGTATCAACTAACTCCATAAATTTTGGCTGGCTTGTCCATTACATAATGAGGAAAAGAACCCGAAGGCTCCAGAGAAATGAGCAAACTGTCATCAGCTGCTGATGACTTTGCAGTATTTCGCGAAATTGGATAGAATAAGTCGCGCATGCTGCTGTGTGATGAGAATGGGTGCACAGAGATCAGACTTCCTTTTGATACCCGACTGGTCAACCCCACACACTCAATCATCCTTTCGGGGCCAGGACTTAGCGGCAATTGCAATTGTCATCACGAGATGGTAATTTCCCCAACTGATAATGCGGAGTGGCGTTATTGGTTTGCTCTTGCTCAGTTAAGAACCTTGCCATGTCCTGTTCTGGTTCTACCGTTTCTGCTGGGTCAGAGTAATGAGCTCCAATTAATAAAGATAAACAAAGGCCCAAGCAATCAGGTGCACTAATTGGAGTAACCTTGATTCAATGATTGAGTTTATTGGCACAGCAGCTATACAGAGTTGTTATACCAACAAGACCATGATATAGAGACATTTGCAATTCATCGACTATGAGGCGAAGGTCTCTCCAATGAGGTGATGGATAAATGAGTTGATATAGCTATGTATTTTGTCTCAGGTTGGGGAAGATGACATTGTATGAGCTCTCTATTGGTTAAAAGAGGGGGATTACCTAAGTTGGTTTTGCACTGAGCTGCCAATCACTGCGTCCAGGGTTCTTGCCGGATCACCTGGGCTTATGTTGGATGGCTGTTTCAATCATCCTTCGCCGCATTGCCATGTCCTCCTCCTGTCCTAATTAACCTACCAAGTGCGCAAATACAGGACATAAAGCCCTGGGCACCCATCCTTCCCTGTTGGCATAATTATGTTGTTGTGATTCAAGATTGATAAGCTTCCAGTGTATTTTGTAGCAGCCAATGTCCTGCCTGTCTTTTCAGTCGTATTCCTATTTTGAGCATGCTCCTTAAAAAGGACATTCTGTGAATTTCTGATTGTAGAAGTTACTTTAAAAATGAACTCCATGAAGTTCGCGAACACGCTGATTTTTATCTCGGGTGAATTCAAATAAAAAATTCTCAACTCCAGACTCTGAATAACGCCTACACCTTCAATTTCCATGCTGGCGCTCAATTTGTTGCTAGACATTAATATCATGGTTCGGCTTCCGTATCATTAATCAGCTGATCAGAGTTTATTAAGAACCATTTATTAACCACTTTTAGCAAATGACCCGCTTACATCATCACCAACTCACCAAAGCCATGCCCACCAAAGCCATGCCCACTAAAGCCATACCCACAAAAGCCATGCCCACCATCATTGGCATCAAGGATTCAAGCATCATACTCACCACCAACAAACCCATGAGTCACCTATGGTAGGCCATAGATGTATGGTGACAGGCTGGGCCCTTGCCTATTATTATGGAGGGAGGGGACAAAGGCTTGGCCATAATGAATGATAGACATGAGAGATCAAGGAACCTTGCATGCACAAAGCATGGCGATCATTCATGCCAAACATGATATCAAAAGATAAATTTCTCTGATAGGTATGTTGAGCCTATGTTCAGCTATGCAAGGCTCTCAGCAGCCTTTGCTGCTTTGCTTCCTGTAGCACAAGGTCCACTGAAAAGCTGTAAGCCATGTTACAAAGATGGCTTTCACTATATATGAATTAGTTGCACTGAGCATGATGTGTGATTATTCTATGTGAATACATGGATGGATGATTGCCATTGATTGGAGCTTTATGTCCTGTATTTATGCACTTGGTAGGCTAATCAGGACAGGAGGAGGACTAGCAATGAGCTGAAGGATGATTGACGTTACTGTCCAACATATGTTCAAGTGACCAGCTGGAGCTGGAACCAAACCCAGGACCCAGCAATTGGCCGCCAAGCGTGCTACCAACTGAACTAATCCGCCCTAACATGAATATGCATGCGGACTGATAAAAGGTTATTATTTTGTGAGTTAGCTTGATGTTTGCTCCATGTCATTGCATGATAAAGGTGTTTACTTACGCTGGAGTGAAACATAATTTTTGACACTGCAGAAATTGGGCAACTTGTGAAATGCGAGTACCAAAGTAGACGGAGTCATGTCATAGCACCAATTTTCTCGTCACATGTTCTGGAAGAGACTCTTAGATCTATTAAACTCACCATGTTATAACCAGTGATCAATGTCACATGTCTCTCAGAGCTCAGTGACAAATCTATCAACTTATTTCAGTGTGAAATACCTGAACCGACCTCAATATCATAATAGCATTCTCAAACAGCCTGGTCACTCATACTATCTCAAACGTTGAAACTGTTGAAATCTTTGCAATCAGTATAGATTAAATATCCTTCCCTATAAATGGGCTATTTTTGCTCGTAAAGCTAGACGGTACGGCAGTAGCCTACAGCATACTTGTGCCTGGTTTCATAGAATCACCGTGGTACCCCTTTCAGTAATGAGGACACTCTTTTTGACTGGATCATGATTCGATTTCCTTTAAAAGGCGAATAATGGCACCTCTCTGGGATTCTCTCTGGTCTCTGAAGATCTGCCAGGATCCCCTCAATTTCACGACCCAGAAATCGAACAAGAACTTCAGTTGAAAGGGTGGCGAGGTGAATCTTTGCTAACGGAAGTTGCAGTGGTCGTGTTCTACTGATGGACCTTGCTGGCTTTTTTAAGACTCTTTGTCTTGCCTACAGCAATTGTTATTAAATACTGTAAAAGAGAAATAAGAGAACTACAGGATATGATACCTTATTTTCTAACATAAAAGAAATGAAATATTTTGAAAGGTTGCTTCCTGTCTTTTGCAATTATAAGTGCCTAGCCCACCGAGCTTTCAAATGGAAGAAATATAAATGCCAAATGTGATAACTTTTATTTTTTGTAATATTTTATATTATTTTGTAAATTCTTTGAATTCAGATGCTACGAAAAAAAAACAAAAAAACTTCAAACTTATTTTGAAAATTTCCAAGACAAAGGTCATTGGTGGAAGGTTTTATTCTTGGACAATGCTGAATTTCTTTAATCTTGTCAAACTGCTAATCCTCTCTGTTTGGACTTCTTGAGTTTTGCTTCGACAAAAACAAATCTGTTAGTTTTTACTGGCATCACAGTTTGAACAATGGTTCAACAGATGGAGCTTTCTTTAATTTCTTGAAAAAGATACATTAATGGCAATATGAAACGTAATGTCAGATTTCATAAACAGGTTCCCTTGATGGCTATTTTTGCCTTTATGTCTCAATTATCAGACAGAGCCTTTGAAGTATTTCTTCGCAAAAGGTGACATGGAGTACAAGGTGCTGAACATGGTGTTGGAGGGATGAGGGGAAGTCCAATACTGTCCATGCACTCTATGGCCGCTAGAAATTCAAAACATACATTATGAAATATATAGATCTTCGTGTAAGTAGACATAATTCTTGAAAAATACCATCAATTTTGGGGCAAAGGTTGAAAGGGAGGACAAAGGTGCTGAAATTGCTGCTGAAGAGTAGGGACTAGTTCAATGGTGTCCTTATACACTTTGAGTACTTGGAGTAACTAGAATTTCAAAACATACAGATTTTTCTATGTGCTTTTAATACTCATACTCATATATCAGATGCTGCTTGTGACAAATCATTCATTATATTTTGTCAAGCAGTATGTTATTGCAGATGTGGGGCTGTGACGAGTCGCTTTACATCCGAAATCCTATTTCATTCCTCATCACTCCGGTTGACTAATTCCTCAGAAGGACTCTATTAGCCATGTATCACATCTTTTCATCTTGCTATCTGATAAATTTCACCTTGACTAACACCTTTCTCCAAGAGCAGTGGCTCTGTTGGAGAAGCATTTCGAGGTGAAAACCAGCGGAAGATCTCTCTTGCTTTAATGAGGTATTAGCATGTTTAGGAAGGCCTTAAGAAGCTGAAAAGAAGCTAGAAAAGAAGTGAAAAGAAGTTGAAATGGGCCGAAAAGAAGCTGAAAAGAAGCTGAAGAGGAATTGAGCAGATCTACAAGAGAATTCTCAAAGGAGGCTGGCCCCAAGCCATGCGGGATCTCTTGTAAAAGAAAGATGTTCTCTCTGAAGTCTTTAAAGTTCCAAGATTACGAGTGAATGATTTTGTTACTATCGCCTCTAGTCAAGGCTTACTGATCTGATGATTTTTTTGCCATAGCAACTCAGATATTTCTGCTTGATTTCGACATTGCAACTTGAGTTGTAGTAATTTGGTAATTCTTGGGAGGAATCGCCACTAAATATCATACTCAATTTACTCATGCAACTGCATACAACATTTGTTAATTTCAACTGTTTCACAATGGTATTTTCGCATTACAGGCTTAATTTAGAGCATTTTGGTTGACAGTAAGTTACCTTTCAACTTACTGTCTGACTGGTAGTCCGAATATTAACAGAAGCCAGTGAAAGACAAGTATATTATACAGGCAATTATATCTCCTATGATGTTGTTAAGAGCTTCTTTACAAGCCCAAATCCTATTTCATTCCACATTACCAGATTACTTACGTTGGCTAATTCCTCATAGGTCCCTGTTATCTGTATATCATATCTTCTCATCTCCAACTGATAAATTTCAACTTGACTTGCGGAATAGTTAATCTAATTTATCATGAGTGTGTTCTCTCAGCAGCTGAGAGACTTGCGAAATGTTTCGAGGCGAAAATTGTGGAAGATCGCTCTGGCGTTCTTTTTTTTTGCTTTAATGAGGTATTAGCATGTGTAGAAAGGCCTTAAGAAGCTAGAAAAGAAGCTGAAAAGAAGTTGAAATGAACCAAAAAGAAGTTGAAGAGGAATTGAGCAGATCTACAAGAGAATTCTCAAAGGAGGCTGGCCCCAGGCCATGCGGGATGTCTTGTAAAAGAAAGGTGTTCTCTCGGAAGTCTTTAAAGTAATGAGACCACGAGTGAATGATTTTGTTACTGTGATCTTTTTGATGTTGTCGATTTCTGACTTTCAATGTTATGCTTGACTGCTGCATTAACTCATAACAGTTACTTATAGAATGGAATAGTAGTAATTGGCTAATTCTTTTTTCATAGTTAAGATGTTGAACCTTAGGTTTCTGTGTTTATCTTGGTTTCATTTAATTGTCTCTACAGCATCTTACATTACATGTATTTTTTTTAATATCGTAGAAGTTCTTACTGTAACCAGATTAATCACAAAAACATACATGAATTTGTTTTGTACTCAGAAATCACCCATGAACTACTAAACTAAATACTCTTAACTCCATAACCAGACCACTTTTCTCATTGGAATTGTAATTTTGTTGGAATAACTCTAGTTAGCCTGCATGAGCATTGAAAAAAAAACCCCAGAAAAAAAAAATAAAAGAGAATAGTAAAAAGTAAAAACTGTGAAGTCAAATCACGCAAGGAAGTAGACTATGGACGGGTATTGCAATGACTCAGTGTTGTGAAGCATGCCAGAAATACTGACACCAACTAGAGAGGCTTTTACAAATTGCTACAGGCAACGACTGGTAAATCTAGATCTGCTGATTTGGCATCGTACTGCATAGAGGCTGTTGGCGGGTTAATTTGTTTATGGTTTGTATGTTCTGTCTTGTAAAAACGCTCCAGAAAAACTTCTTGAAAATTTGCAACCAGCTCCATTTTTTCTCAGATTGACATAACTCCTGTTCATATCTTTCTACCTTGTTACAACAAAATCTATACAAAGAAAACAGGGGCTATTTTGGCCTAATTTCGTGCAGAAAGGCATCAAACCCCTCTCAGTAATGAGGACTCTCTTTTTGACTGGATCATGCTTCGATTTTCTTTAAAAGGCGAGTAATGGCACCTCTCTGGGATTCTCTCTGGTCTCTGAAGATCTGCCAGGATCCCCTCAATTTCACGACCCAGAATTCAAGAAAGAACTTCAGTTGAAAGGGTGGTGAGGTGAATTTAAGGGAAGTAGATGTGGCCTACTCTCCTGATGGACTTTACCGACACTTTTTAAGGTTTTTTGTTTTTCCTATATGAATTGGAAACTCAGCGAAAATTAAATCAGAGAACAACACGAACAAAGGAATATGATACCTTATTTCTATCATGGTAGGAATATTAAGGGTGCCCCATCAGGATCACAATGGTTTATCTGCCTGTTGTTGTCGTATTTCGATGATGGATCAAGTTTGCTTTTTAAACTCTTCATATTTCCTGTATCAATTAGAAATGATGCGTTAAGAGATTTTGTCAAAAATGATCTTCCTGCCAACTGCTGTTCGGCAACAAGCCCACTGGCAGTTTAAATGGAAGAACGGGAAATGTTCAATAGGTTCCAATATAAAATTTCTAAAAAATTGAATATATACACAAAGGTCATTGGTGAAAGGTGGATTGGTGGAACATTGTTTTTTTTCCTGGACAATGCTGAATTCCTTTAATCATGTCAAACTACTGATGGTCTCTGTTTGGTCTTGAGTTTTGCTTCAACAAAAACAAATCTGTTCCGTTTTACCAACATCACAATTTGAACAATGGTTCAACAGATGAAGCTGTCTTTAATTTCTTGAAAAAGATACATTAATGACAATATGAAACGTAATGTCAGATTTCCTAAATGTGTTCTCTTGACGGTTATTTTTGCCTTTAATGTCTCAATTATCAGACAGAGCCTTTGAAGTTCTGGGATTCATCTGGTGAAGAGGTGACAGCCTGGAATGCTGAAGGCGCTGAGCTTGCCACTGGAGGGAAGAGTGGGATTCCAATACCACCAATGTACTGTGTGTTCATGTAGCCCTGACTGACAACAGTCTGCTGTAGAAGCAGGCGAGCGAGCAAGGCTGCAGACTGACGAAATTCAAGTCGAAATGGGTATCGAATTGGCTTCTAGGTCACTGGGACTGTTGCCCCTAAGGTCCGCGCTGTTGCCTGTCAGGTCCGCGCTCAGCAGAACCAGCAGGACTGATCTAGATTTGCTCAAAAATGCTTGTGTGCGAGGACCTGATTGGCAGCACCTCCGGCGAAATGTTGTAGACTGCTCGCTCATGCTCGCAACTTGAGTAGGCTACTGCAGCCTGGGTGTAGCCCAAGTTGCTAGAATTTCAAAACATACACTGTGACAGCTCTATGCAAGTTACAACTACAATTGGTTTAGACTAATCAGTCAAACGGGATATTAAAAGAGGAACAATCTGACCTGAAATAAACAAACTAACTATCACTCTCTATGCATTGTTATGCTTAATCGGCTGATCTAAATTCTCTTGACCAGCTTTAGCAATTTGTAAAAGTTTCTCTGTGTAAAAAAAGAGGAAATTTTGTGTAAACATGGTACACGAACTAAAAAACTGTCAGAATCTTAACATGCTCGCTTAACACTTAGACGCTTACCTGACTTCCATTACCTTCTCCAGTCTTTGTTCTAGTCTCTCCTTATTGCATCACACCTTACCAAGTCATCATATCTCCATTATACCTCACGATACTCTGTGCCAATTCAGCAGATCTAAATTCACTTGACTAGCTGTTGCCTGTAGCAATTTGCAAAAGCTTCTCTAGTTGGTGTCAGTATTTCTGGCATGCCTCACAACACTGAGTCGTTGCAATACCCATCCATAGTCTGCCTCCTTGCGTGATTTGACTTCATAGTTTTTACTTTTGACTATTTTCTTTCTACTTTTCAAAAGTTTTTCCAATGCTCACTGCTGGCTAATTCGGTATTCTAAAAATGTTCCATTTAAATGAGAAAAGTGGTTAAAGGATTTAGTGTTGTTGTTCATCACTGTTCATGGGTGATCTCTGATTCTTACTCTAATAATATACACACTTTTGCAATGAAGCCAATTGTTGGTGTAACATCTACAAGTTACTGACATAAGTTGCTGTAGCAGACAGTTTCAAGAGCGAAATCTACATCAACTCATTCGTTCATGAAAGATCCAAGATACCAACTTTGAAGTGTTGCCAGTTGTTAAAATAATGAACTAAAACATTGATGAAAGGACTAATCTTCATGTTGTAGTTACAGAAATAAGCTAATTACTACCACAAGTAACTGTTGTGAATTGATGCAGTATAGTCATTAGTCAAGCATGAAACTGCTAGCCAGATATCTACAACATCAAAAAGATGACAGTAAGAAAATCATTCACTCGTGATCTTACAACTTTAAAGACTTTCAGAGAGAATGTCTTTCTTTTAACAAGAGATCCCGCATGGCTTGGGGCCAGCCTCCTTTGAGAATTCTCTTGTCGATCTGCTCAATTCCCCTTCAGCTTCTTTTCGGCTCATTTCAACTTCTCTTCAGCTCCTTTTCTAGCTTCTTTTCAGCTTCTTAAGGCCTTCCTAAACATGCTAATATCTCATTAAAGCAAGAGAGATCTTCCGCTGGTTTTCACCTTGAAATGCTTCTCCAACAGAGCTACTGCTCTTGAAGAAAGGTGTTAGTCAAGGTGAAATTTATCAGATAGCAAGATGAAAAGATGTGATACATGGCTAATAGAGTCCTTCTGAGGAATTAGTCAACTGGAGTGATGAGGAATGAAATAGGATTTCAGATGTAAAGAGACCTAAAGCGCATAACATTGACAATGAGAAACAATAAATTTTGACTACCTCCCAGTTTTAATATAATATCATAAAAAACAATTGTCGTAAATTATACCTGACTAAATAATTTGGCTGACTTTATGATTAGTTTTTTGATTACATATACCGTAGAACGGAGTAAAGTTGGCAAGCCGGCGAAAATTGGCCGCCAATTTTAACCCACTTAATGGCAGAAATGCCAACTATCCTCAATGACACGGGTGGCATATTTCCCAAACAATCATAAGTCTGTGAAAAAAGTTGGCATTTCTGTCACTAAGCGGGTTAAAATTGGCGGCCAACTTTCCCCTGGCTCGCCAACTTTACCCTGGCGTGCCAACTTTACCCCGTTCTATGGTATATCTGTTAGTGTGTAGTCTTGAATTTCTACACTAATAAGTATTCCGTTAATACACAGTACCTTTATGGATTGCATTGGGCACCCACTCTACCCTCCACCAGCAAGTTAAGTGCTTGATGCTTCCTTGTCACCTTTTGCCTAGATGAATCCGTGAACTTCTAAAGCTCTGCTTGATAATTGAGACATTAAAGGCAAAAATATCCATCAAGGGAAGCTGTTTAGGAAATCTGACATTGCGTTTCATATTGCCATTAATGTATCTTTTTCAGGAAATTAAAGAAAGCTTCATCTGTTGAACCATTGTTCAAATTGTGATGCTGGTAAAATGTGACAGAATTATTTTTGTTGAAGTAAAAAATCAAGAAAGCAAAATAAAACCATTAGTAGTTTGATATGATTAAGAAAAAAAAACAGCATTGGCCGGGGTAAAAACATTCCACAAATGACCACTGATGACCTTTGTGTTTGAATTTTTTAGAGTAATTTATCACATTTGGCATTTATATTTCTACCATTTAAAAGGTCAGTAGGCTAGCTGCTTAAAATTGTACAAGGCAGGAAGCAACCTTAATATTTCATTTCTTTCATGACAGGAAGTAAAGTGGTATATCCTATGGTTCTCTTCCTCCTCGTTTCCTGTATTTCTACTTCATAGGAAAACAAAGAGCCAAAAATAAGCCAACAAGGTCCATCAGGAGTGTATAGCCAATTCCACCTCAATTCAAAAAGATTCGACTGAAGTTCTTTTTTGATTTCTCGGTCGTGAAACGGAGGGGATCCTGGCAGATCTTCAGAGACCAGAGAGAATCCCAGAGAGGTGCCATTACTCGCCTTTTAAAGGAAATCGAATCAAAATCCAGTCAAAAAGAGTGTCCTCATTACCAGATTACCAAAAACGGTTTGATGCCTTTCTGCATGAAAACAGGCACTAATTTAGTCCAGTTTCTTAACGATTCTGTTGTTACAAGGAAAGAAGTTATAAATAGGTTTTGTAGAAGTTTTTCTACTGCACTGCTACATGCTAGAAGAGGGAAATATTACCAGACTCAGACTCAGACATATTTATTTTCAATAGAGAATAAGTTATGAAAAAGATAAATAAACTATTGATATGTTATACAGTATTTTTTGTTTGACAATTCTCTATTGAGGGTGACCCCTTTAAGGCTAGTAGGCCGCTATCAAGGGGCCACCCATAAAATGAAATATTGTTTTTAAGTCTGAAAAAAAAGAACAAACTAAAGTCCCATGAGTCCCATAGCATAACATAAATATATGGTTGACTAATTACCAGTTATAAGTAGATGTATTGTCATAAGCTTTACTCTTAAATAATATATTCATTTCTATAATAATAGTGTGTTGAAAGAAGAATGACAGTCTGTTACGTAATTAATAAGAAAAATACAGCACCAGAGCCTGGTATTAAATAATAAGTGGATCACATCAAAGTTTTAAGTTTTTTTAAACACCACCCATGAAAAGCAATACTGTAACCCCTTTTCTTGTTGGAATTGTATCATTGTTGGAATAACAGATCAGCCTGAGGTAAGCATTGAAAAACCTACAGAAAAAAGAGAGGAAAATAGTCAAAAGTAAAAACTCAGAAGTCAAATCTCGCATGGAGGCAGACTATGGACGGGTATTGCAATGACTCAGTGTTGTGAGGCATGCCAGAAATACTGACACCAACTAGAGAAGCTTTTGCAAATTGCTACAGGCAACTGGAAGTCTAGTGAATTAGTCCAGTAAATCTACTGATATACCCACCACAAATAGCAACAAAAATGATTTTGGTACCATTTTTTAGCAAATTTTCTCTAGATTAACATATTTAAAATCAGCCAAAATCAACAGAGTGGAACATATGCAAATTAGCCTTGGCGTAAAACAACAATATTGGTCTAAATTTTGAACGTGATTCAACCGTTAAAATTGCTTTACATCTCACAGGGCAGTATTTATCATGCAGGCTCATTTTCTTGTGGTTGTATATTAAATCAAAATACTTCTAGAGGTTACATATCACAGAGTTACTGTTTTATGTTTATGCAAATTGATATTATGTAATATTATCTGCCGTCCTCACTCATTATTTGTAACCTCAGTACTTTTGAAATCATCCTTACATACAGCACCATTAATCTGGGGTTTTCACACATACTTAACTCATTTCTGATCTTAATTTCACTATTTAGAATCATTTTGATGTTGTTAGGGCCTACTTTAGCATTTACTGGGTATTCCTGCCTCATAAAGTGGTCACAAACGCAAAAGCTATATTGTCTGACATAACAACAACTTGCCAAGGCTGTACCATGATCATCAAGGACACTTCAGACAAGTCAAGTAAATCCGGTGACATTTTCACAACAACGTGTATCACAATTTATTCACATATGACTAATATAGTATCTAAAAGTGGAAAATTGTCAAAATGTTTCTATCATTGTCCCATGGAGTTTTTCCGGTGGCAATTTTGAAATGAAGTTGACAACAGAAAAACGTCTCTTAGAAGTTTAAATATCTCAGGAACTATTCAAGCTACATTCACGAATGGCACATCTATTTATATTTTTTTGAATATGCAGATTCTGAAAATGACATAAATGTCTTTCCAAATTGTAAATATCACCAAATAATTACAAAAAAATCATATTTATTACATATTTCACATTTGTTCAGTTTATTTCACATCAGCCAGTTAACTTATTTAACAAGCACTGAATATAAGATTTCAAATGAGGTATATGTAACATGTCCGTAAGAGATAATTATTTGATGAGCTGTGCTATTTAAAGAGATTTAGATTTGTGATTCTGTGACCTTTCAGCAGCACGGGTGCTGTAGAACCACTGGTCATGTTGCAAGAAGGGGTTCCATGGCATGCATCCTCTGGAATAGTTAATGCCACCCAGTTTTTTTAACGTCAAATATTGTCAGGAAACATATTTTTGATGTTCCCATTCTCAATATTGTTCCATGGGGTTTTTGTGGAGGCCATTTTGGATTAACCTCTAAAATTTGCAAAAGTATCCTTTGAGCGTTATTGTCACTTAAAGTGACTCACTTTTTGTGTTAAAGCTGTCATTACGGCTCAAGTTAAGTATTCAACCATTAGTGACCTCCCTGGACTGAATTAGCCACAGGATTAGCTTATTCACAGTTGTTCACACCTTTTCAACCAATCCTGCCATTTATTCAGTTGGGGGTGGCCACTACTTGTTGGATTCTTAACTTGAGCCGGAAATTGCTTGTCATAGTTATTTTCATTTTTCTTTTTTTATGAGTAGAAAAAGAATCTCAAACCAAAGGCTGTGTCAACTTTCACTTGGAACTTTTAGTTTTCTTGTTGCAAGGACTATCATTCCTCCCAAAGGTAAATAAAAGTTGCCGTCAGTGTCAAAAATCTCCTTGAAAACACAAAATCCTCCCATATATTTTCTATTCTACCTATCCTATTCACTAGATGACTCATTCCTAACCTGCTAAATGGATTGCCCTTGATGTCAGTTTTCATTTGGCACCTTAATTGGGCTTCCTTGTTACTACAACTGCCTTTTCCCTAAAAGGAAAATAAATGTTGCTGTCTAGGTCAAAAATCTCCTCTGAAACACAAATCCTCCCTTGTATATCATTTCTACCTATCCTAATTACCATATAACGTATTGCTAACCAATCAAATGGAAGTGGATGGATTGCCCTTCATGTCAGCTTTCATTTGGCAGCTTGGTCTCCTTATTACTACAACTTTCAACCCTTCAAAAGCAAAATAAATGTTAGTGTCCTGGTCGAAAATCCCCTCGGAAACACAAAATCCTCCCGTGTATTTTCATTTCCACCTGTCCTAATCACCAGAAAACTCATCCTTAACCAACCAAACACATTGCCCTTGATGTTAGCTTACAAGGGCTATCCATCCTCATCCATTTGGTTGTTAAGGAATGCGTCATTTCATGATTAGGATAGGTGGAACTGAAAATAAATGGGAGGAATTTGTGTTTCCGAGGAGATTTTTGACACTGACAGAAACGCTTATTTAGTTTTGGTAGGGTTGACATTTGTAGTAACTAAGAAACAAAGGTGCCAAATGAAAGCTGCATGACATCTAGTGCTATCCATCCACATCCATTTGATTGGTTAGGAATGAGTTGTTTGGTGATTAGGATGGACGGAAATGAAAATCAATGGGAGGATTTTGTGTTTCCGAGGAGATTTTTGACCCGGAGAGCTACATTCATATTGCATTTTGAGGGAGGGAAATTGTAGTAACAAGGGAACCAAGGTGCTTAATGAAAGCTGACATCAAGGGCTATCCATCAATACTCATTTGGTTGGAAAGAAATGAGTCATCTAGTGATAAGGATGAGTACAAATTAACCATTCAATTGAAAATAAATGGGAGGATTTTGAGTTTCCAAGGAGATTTTTGACACAGACGGCAACATTTATTTAGCTGTGGTAGGGTTGACAGTACTTGTAACAGCAAAACAAGGTGCCAAATGAAAGTTGACATCAAGGGCAATCCATCCAGATTCATTTGGATGGTTCAGAATAAGTTATCTGATGATTAAGAATTTAGGATGGGTGGAAATGAAAATACAAGGGAGGATTTAGTTTTTTCCAAGGAGATTTTCGACCCAGACATCAACATTTATTTTGCTTTTGGAGGGCAGGCAATTGTAGTAACAATGCAGATGCCAAATGAAAGCTGACATCCATTTTGGTAGGTTAGGAATGAGTCATCTAGTGATTAGGATAGGTAGAATTGAAAATAAATGGGAGGATCTTGTGTTTCCGAGGAGTTTTTTGATACTGACGGCAACATTTATTCAGCTTTGACTGGGTTTACAGTTCAAGTAACAAGAAAATGAAAGTGCTAAATAAAAGTTGACATCAAGGACTATCCAGCTTTTGGTTTGAGATGTTTTTCTGCTAAAAAAAAGTGAAGTTGGTTATGAGATAACTGTATGCTTGTGAAGCTATTTACTACCCCACAGAGGAAGAGGTTTTAATATTTTTATGATATCCAGCCCAAGCATCTTACAAGCATACTATTTACACCAATAGAAAGAATAACTCACTGGCTTTTAAAGTTTAGTTGAGGGAATCATTGTATCCACTTGCATAAAGTATGATAGAGTAATATGGCAGCTTTAACACAGAAAGTGAGTCACTTGAAGTAACAATAACGCTCAAAGGATACTTTTACAAATTTTCGAGGTGAATCCAAAATGGCCTCCCCATGGAATATTGACAACAGGAACATCTAAAATATGTTTCCTGACAATATTTGACATTGAAAAAACTGGGTGGCATTAACTATTCCAGAGGGTGCATGCCATGGAACCCCCTCTTGCAACATGACTAGTGGAATAAACTGAAAAAAAAATTGAAATATGTAATAAATATGATTTTGTGTAATTATTTTGCCATTATTTTGTGATATTTACAATTTAGAAAGACATTAATGTCATTTTCATATTCTGCATGTCCAAAAACATATAAATAGATGTGCCATTTGTGAATGTACCTTGAATAGTTCCTGAGATATTTAAACTTGCAATTTCTAAGAGACGTTTTTCGTCAACTTCAATTCAAAATGGCCACCATAAAAACCCCATGGGACAATGATAGTCCTGTTACCATTGGTTTTTTGTTAAAAGGACATTATTAGGGCACCAAAAAACTACTATACTGCATTATTATGACACCTCCTCATGCTTATATTGAGCATGAAGGGAAAAGTATGACATGGCACAACAACGTTTTTGGCTAAATTTTGACCGTTTTTTGACAATATTCTTGTTTCGGTCCTATGCAAATTTGACCATGTTCCACTCATCTGATTTTGGCTGATTTTTTATATGATAAACTAGACAAAATTTGCTAAAAAATGGTACCAATATCATTTTTGTTGCTATTTGTGGTGGGTTCGGTCATTTTTTGGTCTAGATTTACTGGACTAAATCTAGATCTGCTGATTTGGCATAGAAAGTGGTGAGGTATGGTGATACAAGGATAACTTAGTAGGGTATGAGGTGGTAATAAAAGATGAGTAATTGAAACTACTTGTGAAGGTATTTAAAGATCGATGGATGATTTAGGCCTTTGTCCTGTATCCGTTTACTTGGTAGGCTAATTAGGACAGGAGGAGGACACATCGATGAGATGAAGGATAGTTGGAAATGCCTTCCGATATAGACAAGAGCTGGCTTCGAACCCAGCAATTAAGCCCTGTGCACTACCAACTGACCTTAATCTCCCATAGTGTAACAAGCACTCTTAGAGGGCAGAACCGGCCATGCTGCTAATTTTTTTTTCAGTAGAATTTACATGATTTTAAAATATACACATATGGTGGATGGGAAAAATAACAAGAACATTAATTTTAAAAAAGAAATGAAATAAATCCGGCTGCATGTGTGAAGGAGATTATGATGGAAGAATGAGTTTTCAGTAAATTGCAGTTCACAAAAATCTTAGGTGCAAGTGAGCTGACAGTCTAATGACAGATGACAGGGAGGTCCTGGAGGGAGGTGTGAAAGTGAATTGCACTTTAGGCCTAAACTGATTGGGATGGAGCAAATACAATAAAAGACAGTGTCCAATCAACACCCTGTAATTATGAGTGTGAAATATGCACACACTGGACATCTCAATTGCCTGTTGCAGTTTGATGGCTGTACATATAGCGCGAATACACAACAAAATGGTGGCGCAAAATCACCCAGCGCTAGGCATGAGAGGGATGTCTATAAATGTAATAATATTGCATTTAATTGGAAGAAAGACACAATTGGTGTAATGTACGATGTTGTCAGTGAGAAATAGTTATAAAATAAACCCTTGGAATGGTCTGGTTGGGCCAGGAGGCTCGTGACTCACATGTGATGGATATCACTGCATAACCGTCCTATGCATAGCATGGCCGGTAATTACTAAGTGGGAGAGATGGGATGGTATACACAAAACATGGAAAATATCAATTGTTTTTTCAAATTGTGCTTGTTTATCACCAAACATGATGTAGGCATATCAACTATCGACGCATAGATGGACAATTAGAAAAAGAAATAAAGAAAGAAAATACATACCTTATTTTTGTATTTTAAAATCTGGCCTGGGAAATGCATTTATTTGAAATTATCTTCAAGAACCTATAATAGTTTGAACGCCACAAATATACAATTTTTTTGTTTGGTTTTTTTGGGTTTGTTGGATACATACATGTTCGATCGGCTCTCTCATCCCAGAAGTTTCCTTCGAATGATAATATTTTGGTCCCCAAACTCTCGCCTTGCGTGGAAAACAATTTTCTTAGCAACCTGAAGTCTGTTGTAGCATCTTAGGGTCTTTACGGGGCCAAACAATTGGGGAGATATAGATATGTTATCTCCCACAAGACAAGTTGGGGTCTGGATTTTATCATAGTCTGAGGATGAGCCTATACAGTGCCGGCCAACATACTACACAATTATATTCTTGGTAGACATTTGTGTTTTGTATGGAGTATGGATGGATGATTGGCGCTTCAAATCCTGTATTTATGCACTGGGTAGGCTAATTAGGACAGGAGGAGGACACGGCAATGGGGCGAAGGATGATTGAAACAGCCATCCAACGTAGGCCAAGGTGACTTGGCAAGAGCTGGATTCGAACCCTGGACTCAGCGATTGGCAGCTGCCTCTGAGCTAACTCTACCCCCGATAGATATATATCTATAGATAGACAGACAGATAGTTTGATAGCTAAATCCATAGATCAGAGACAGGACAGACAGATAGATGGATACTCGATAAGCAGGCGCAGGTAAATGGAACACATATGTGGAGAATTTTTGTGCTTCTTATACTGATGTCTTATCAAGTGTGAAAGTTTGTCAAGGCTGTATTAGACTTTCACGTTCACAAGATCAGATGTGGTTTAAATAATTTCAGAAAATATGTTATACTGGCCAGCACGCTACAGATTTCAATTTCTTCGTGGAGACTTTTTTGTATTGTACGGAGTGCAATAGAGACTTTTTTATGAGATTAATTTTATCATATATTGGTACAATCTTGTCAAGAATGAAAGTTTGTTAGGCTGTATTGGACTTTCGCAAGATCGGATGCGGTACAAAAATATCGGAAAATATATTGTACCGCCAATGTTCTGGCCAGCATACTACAGAATTCAATTTCTTCGTGGAGACTTTTTTGTATTGTACGGAGTGCAATAGAGACTTTTTTATGAGATTAATTTTATCATATATTGGTACAATCTTGTCAAGAATGAAAGTTTGTTAGGCTGTATTGGACTTTCGCAAGATCGGATGCGGTACAAAAATATCGGAAAATATATTGTACCGCCAATGTTCTGGCCAGCATACTACAGAATTCAATTTCTGCAGGACATTTGTTTTTTTTTTCTCTGGAGGGATATAGAGATTTTTGTTGTGGTATATGTTGGACACTATCGGTACTATCTCGTATAAAATATGAAAGTTGGTTTTGGGCCGCATTGACCTTCTACAAAGTTTTGTTATTTCAAACTTTGTGTTACTTTATATTCACCAAGCCAAATGCAGGGTAAAAATTGTCAGTAGTGGGAAACTACAAGATATATATGATATAGATTGTATAAATTCGAGCTCCAAGTGTGATGATTTGGGCTGTGCGTCTTGTATTTATTCACTTGGTAGGCTAATGAGGACAGGAGGAGAACACAGCAATGAGGCAAAGGATGATTGAAACTGCTCGAAACTGCTGTCCGAAATAAGTCTAGGTGACCCAGCAAGAGCGGGGATCAAACCTGGGACCCAGCGATTGGCAGCCAAGTGCGCTACCAAATGACCCGCTCCCCTGTAGTAACCAACTGCATATATTACAACAATTACTAAGAAAACAATAACATAGTCCTACAATCATGACAATCAATAGTATAGACCATGTTCATTGGCATTCTGGCAATTACATCTCAGGCATTAGTGGCTGTAGGTCAGTGAACTGCTCATGACAAGGACGCTAATCTGTTTAGCAATCACTGACCAGTGCCCCGTGCAAGCTTATGGGTCAGTTATCCCTTGTCAATCTGATTGTGTTACTTCTGTTAGTCAGTTACACGTAACATGAAACATGGCGTGTGAGTGGTTGAGTTACCCTGGTAGATTTATCATTTATGGGATCAATCTACCTGCCGGCATATCTATCTATCTAGCTATCTATCTGTCTATCTACAGGGGCGGATCCAGGATTTTTCGAAAGGGGGGCGCGGCAATACTTATAACATTGGAGTCTCTAAAAAAAGTCTTTTTTCCAAATAGCAATATGAAGGATTTATCTGACAAAAGGGGGGGGGGGCGCACGCCCCTTGTGCCCCCCCCTGGATCCGCCTATGATCTATCTATCTATCTATCTAGATATTTAGCTATCTATCTATTATCTATCTATCTATCTATCTATCGATAGATCTATCTATCTATCTTTGAGGGTTAGCTGCGCTGCCAATCACTGGGTCCGAGGTTTGAATCCAACTCTTGCCGGATCACCTGGGCTGATGTTGGATGGCTGTTTCAATCATCCTTCACCTCATTGCTGTGTCCTCCTCCTGTCCTAATTAGCCTACCAAGTGCATAAACAGTTGAAATCCAGGACTAAAGCCCCGATCATGTATGTATCTATCTATCGGTCTGTCTGGCACTTCGACGAGGAGGGGTTACATTATCTCAGTTGGTAGGGTGCAGGGCATCCAATTGCAGGAACGGTGGTTCAAATCCAGCTCTGGCCGAATCGCCTTGA
This sequence comes from Platynereis dumerilii, assembly GCA_026936325.1. NCBI lineage: Eukaryota > Metazoa > Annelida > Polychaeta > Phyllodocida > Nereididae > Platynereis > Platynereis dumerilii. The sequence goes on from JAPTHN010000005.1 coordinate 7,181,564, forward strand.
CCTGTGTTGGACATCCTTTTTGCTAATTTCTTTGTCTTTCTCTTGCATTATGTATTTTATTTTATTTTTTAGAATTTGGAATGTTAGATGTATGACTGGATACTTATTATGATAAGATAATGACTGACAAATATTCAAATTGTGTAAATTCTTAACTTTGATGATATATTATTTATTTTTGAAATTGTTTTTATTTATTTGTAATCTATGTCAGGGGGTGCATTCACCTTCGGGTTATAGTATATATACTCGAATGCATCCCCTTTTCACATCACTTTGTAGTTTAAAATTTTAATTGAAATATCTTTATACTTGAAAATTGATGTACCAGGTGTGGGAAAATAAAATAAATCTAAATCTAAATCCTCACTAGCATGGATGCAAAATACAGGATTTAGGGCCCCGACAACCAACCATCCATGCTGGTATGGACCACCTTGAGTCTGCTTGAGTTTAAAAAAGGTTAGAATTTAGGTTCCCACAAACTGGTTCACGATGTTTCACATACTTTCCAGCATAACAGTAAACTGTATTGTATAACTTTAGAAGCAGTTATAGTTGATGTAACTTGAAACATTGTGACTATGACTATGACTATGCCTATGGTTCCAAAAAGATTAACTTTCACTGATCCTTGCAGGCCCTGTAGTCTGGTGTTGCCTGATTATAAAAGGGCACTCGGGTCATTAACAATCTTTCCTAACCCACCCAGAGGGTTAATGGGATATCATGAGGGAGTGTGTTAGCATTTAACCCCTTTCAGTAACTCCATGACAACATGTCAGCAGCAAACTAGAAACGGTTGACTGGAAATTTGGTGTTTATCTGGAGCGTGGTGTTCTGCGGATGAAAGATAGATAGATTGATAGATAGATATGGTAGGTGCAGCCCTCTGGTCTAAGCCCAGAAGTTCTGGGCACTCAAGAAGGTCGATTGATGAAATGGAGAGAGAATGGGAGTCCTCAACATGTTACAAATTTACCCCATGTGAGGGATCTTTTACTTGCCCAGCACAGACACTGATACAAGGGGCCACCAATTTAACGTCTCATTGAACGACATCCAGCTGAGATTTTGCTCATGAAGGTCCACTGAAAGTTTCGGGTTCCCCAGACGAGGTTCAAACTTCGAACCCATGCAGGCAAAGACCCTCAGCGGAGCAGGAGAACCTTAACCACTCTGCTTCTCACTAGCCTGATAAGCTTTTATGTCCCTTAGCTCATGGGTATCGCTCTCGGTTGCTAACCTCGTAAACCTGGGTTTGATTCCCAGTCTGGGTAACCCATGTTAGACAGATATTTCATCCTGTGCGGGGAAGGTTGGTCTAGTGGTAGCGTGCCGGGCTGCCGACTGCAAATCGCTGGGTCCAGGGTTTGAATCCAGCTCTTGCCGGGTCACGTGGGCCTATGTTGGACGGCTGTTTCAATCATAATTCTCCTCATTGCCGTGTCCTCCTCCTGTCCTGTCCTCCTCCTGTCCTAATTAGCTTACCAAGTGCATATATAAATATGGGACGTAAAGTCCCAATCATCCATCCATCCATCCATGTGTAGGGATAGCAATGTTCAGCATTGTAATATTTCTGTAATGTATTCAAACAGATCTATACAATATAGAATTTGTGCAATCCAAGCAAAAATGTATAAATTAGTTGGTAAAAAAATGATTAGTGTGGCATTATTGGTTTCTGATGATAAGAGCATCGAAAATTTTATGTACATGTAGTGAGCTTTAAAATAAGAAAACAAGTTGTGTCAAGAGTCAAGACTGGAACTTCATATATTTTACAGCTATGATGTTTTTTAAAATCAGCCAGTTCCTAGAATTTCTAGGTATATAAACTCCAGAGTCTAGACATTTCCGGTTGTCTAAGATAGCTGGGACTATAACCATCTGTTACTGCTGTAGCTTCTTGAGGAATGGGGATGTACTCAACATGTAAACAGAAACATCATCAATTTAATGATCTACCAAAATGTTAGGAGCATTATAGATTTAACTTGCATTTCATGATAAAAAGAAAGAAATATAAGATATTTGGAGTTAGGTTGAGGGTAGATCTGTAGATAACTAAAGATAGATAGCTAGATAGATAGATATATATATACATAAATATAAATGAAAAGATTGCCTGCCTGCCTGACTGACCGATTGATTGACTGATTGACCGAATGATTGACTGATTGATTGACCGATTGATCGATTGACTGATTGATTGGCTGATTGATTGACTGATTGACTAATTGATTGATTGATTGATACTTGATAGATTGATTGGTTGATTGATTGAATAATTAATAGACCAATAGAAATGTAGATTTTAAAATATCATAGATTAATTGATAGATAGATTGATATCAAGATAGATAAATTGTGAAGTAAATAGATAAATTGTATCAGTCCATGGTAAATTGGTATGCTGATAGGAGATACCAATATCGTTGAACTGCCCAGCTGGAGAGCATATTGCCCAGCTGAGGAGCTGTTGACCCAGCTAAGGATATGCTCCTGACCAGCTACAGATGTGGCACTAGTTAACTGACCCATGGTAACACATGATTTGTGCTTGAACTCCCACTGATTGGAAACATTGGGGGTAAAGGGAGAATGGGGGGGGGGTGCAACTGAAATCTATCTGAGTATGTTTGCTTTACTGTATGTGCGGTATCGATAAATAGGTGAATTAATGAATTAATGAATAAATTGACCAATCAGTCAGTTGGTCAGTCAATCAATCAATCTACCAATCAGTCTGCCTATATATCTATCTATCTATTTGGAGGCTGTTGTACATGTATCAGGGGAAGAGATTAAGCGGCCTGTATCTATCTATCAATCTATCTATCTATCTATCTATCTATCTATCTATCTATCTATCTATCTATCTATCTATCTATCTATCTATCTATCTATCTATCTATCTACCAATCTATCTACCTTCTATCTATCTATCTATCATCTATCTATCTATCTATCTATCTATCTATCTATATGTCCAGCTGTCCATCTGTCCATCTATCTATCTATCCATCTATAGATCTATCTATCTATCTATCTATCTATCTATCTATCTATCTATCTATCTATCTATCTATCTATCTATCTATCTATCTGTCCATCTGTCCATATATCCTTCTATCTATCTATCTATCTATCTATCTATCTATCTATCTATCTATCTATCTATCTATCTATCTATTTATCTATCTATTTATCTATCTATCTATCTATCTATCTATCTATCTATCTATCTATCTATCTATCTGTCCATCTGTCCATATATCCTTCTATCTATCTATCTATCTATCTATCTATCTATCTATCTATCTATCTATTTATCTATCTATCTATCTATCTATCTATCTATCTATCTATCTATCTATCTATCTATTTATCTATCTATCTATCTATCTATCTGTCCATCTGTCCATATATCCTTCTATCTATCTATCTATCTATCTATCTATCTATCTATCTATCTATCTATCTATCTATCTATCTATCTATCTATCTATCTATCTATCTATCTGCCGTGATATTTCTCGGAGTATATTACCATCTTTCTGCTAGTATATATCTACACTGTATCTGTCATCTAGTAAATGTGTGTAAAAATTACTAAATACAACAGTTAATAGCAAATAATCGGGTAAATTCGGTAAATACATCTGTTTACAGACTCAATACAGAGAGATTCAATTGTAGCTTAGTTGTTCTAGCCACTGCTAGATTCTTCGGCCAAAAAAGGAGTTGATAAAATCAGAGAGTGACAGAAAATCATTGGGTTGGCTGAGCCAGAGAAAATCAGATGTTTACATACAACTCTTGCAGACAGATAAATGCAAGGATTGCCAAGGAATAAGGGAAAATAGAAAGAAAAAAAGTGAATAGATGGCAAAGAAATATTTCCCTGATACAACAAAAGAAACTTAGATGGCGATGAGGGAATGATATGAGGCATATACTGGGTTTTGTCTCTCTGCAAGTCAGAAAATTTGCTCCCTTGACAAATAAGCAAGGGGAGCTATGACCTGTTACAGCTCCCCCAATCATCAATCATTAGTGGTAAATATATAATTACCATGGTCACTTTTTCGGTCCTCCAGGTATCATTAACCAAAATAAACTCTGATTTCTGATTTTTTTCTCTAAAAATTTGGAATGGAGCGTTGCTGCTGCACACGCCAATAGCTCCCCCTACGAAAATTTTCCATTTACATCATAGAGCCTATAAGACACTATGTAATATAGCATCTTCTTTCAAAGTTAAGTGATCAAAAACTCAACATACAATGGGCAATATAACACATAGCTGCTGACTGAGGGACTATTTCATCAACTGGTAGGGAAACCTCAAAATGTCAAAAATGACACTTTGCTGTCTGCCTAACAGACTGAAAAGTAGTTCGTCTTGATAGAAACATAATGAAACTTTTCCACACTGCAAAAAGGTGATTTCTTCAGTATGTGACAGTGAAAAACTTGAAGCTTCAAAAATGAACATGTGTCAATTTATATCTTCAGATCTTTCATCAGCTAAGACATATGAGAGTGATCAGGGGTAAAAGGGTGTTGACCTCACCCTACAGTATACAGTGCCACCTGTAAGTAAGTGAAACGCTTGAAACACAGGACCAATGTTATTTAATAGGAATGGGTGGTTCACTTGCTTATCAAGGACTTTAACCCATACCTAACTCCGACTACAGCAGAGAAAATTGGCTTCCATTGTTATCCCACACACCTCACATATTGGCCTTTATGACCCAATATATATGTTTACCTCTCATCGGATGAGAATTCATGCCTCCGCAAGCAGTTTGGTTGAGGATGTTTAGCATTGATGCAATGGCACAATATCATGCGTTTCGCTTACTTACAGGCGGCACTGTATATTTGTTGGTTATAGAAGGTTGAGTTTGGGAGAGGATAGATGTTTGAAAAGTTACTGATATTTTGTATGTCTCAAGTTCACAACATATTTATATAAATATTAGATATATTAGATATTACTTGTTACAGGTAGTGAGATAGGCAGATCAGTAGATAGATCAATAGGTAGATCAAGAGATCGATCAGGAGAACGATCAAGAGATAGATCCACAAATCGATAGAGATAGATGGCTTCATAGATAGATAGGTAGATCGATAGATAGATAGATAGATATATAGATAGGTAGATCGATAGATCGACAGATAGATAGATAGATCGATAGCTGGGAAGACATACAAACAGATCATTTTTAAACATAACTTATGAACGGGTAGGTCAAAATGCACAGGTAGGCCAAAATGCAATGATATATTATATGACAGACAGACAAATTCTTTATTGATCTGTGTAAAAAATATACACCCAGCCCTATATATGGGCTTACAAGTCATCAAAACAATTCAAAAGTAACTTTAACAACAGATTTTCTGGAAACTACAATATAAAAATATCTACAATCACATATTTACAATATTAAAAGATTTACAATCACATATTTACATTATTTAAACAACAAACTTCTTCTATGGAAAGCTTTAAACAAATATTCTGCGGTAAATTTAACTAAATCTTTGGACATCAACAACTTAAATTTTTCTTGTAATGATAAAAAGTAAAAATCCGCACAATAATCTAAAACACGAGTTAAAAGTAAATTACGTAAATCATCATAAGTATTACAATGGAACAAAAAATGATTTTCATCTTCAAGAACATGATAGGAACAAAATTCACAAACTCTATATTCTAATGGTAAATGGTATATCATTGTAACGTCCTGTCTCTATTGCTAATGGTAAAACACCAAACCTAAATTGGGAAAGAACAGACAAATGACCTCTATCATAAATTTTATATACATAATCCTCAGTACCAAATGTAGTTTTAAACTCTCTGTAAGTTCTTAATTTTGGCATGTTAGTCACTTGATTTTTTTTTCTACAAAATTTTGAGTAAGATTCAATTTAGTGAATATTTGTAAAACCTCATTACTCCAATTTCTCTTGTTAATTTGTTTATCAACTTCAAACACTTGCTTTGTTAGTCTGTTTTCATCCATGTAAACAAGTCTATTCCAAAGACGTAGCATTTCAATATGACGTCTAGTTTTTGAATCAATCCATCCCATATCGTATATATATAATATTACACTAGCGCACGTGACATGACGTCATCCCAGCTCACCTTTTCCATGTGCCTGCAAGCCTACTCTTCCACTCTTCTCAACACCTTTCATACACATCACTTCCTATTTTTTCCATCCCTTTCCTGTCAGCTCACATTCGACTACCTCCCTCATCCAATTTCCCCTTCGATTCCACCCTTCCCCTCGCATGTTATGAATCATAGTTCCTCTACTGCTCACATTTTTTCGTGGCGCCACTATCGCGCTTCCCGCCAAAATGGTCCAGACATGCAGTGCACACTCAGCAAGGACTCCATGCCCTGGCACTCCTACCAAAGTTGTACATCCACCTCAATTCATGGCAATTTGCAACTGGGTATAATTCCAATTGCCCTTGAATGTCGTCCACCCACTCATCCACTGTCTGCCACCTTTCCAATCCAATTAACACTGAGCAGTCCAATTAACATTTACCAATCCAATCAGCCACTTCAGCTACATTCTCAAGGTGCAATCAGGGTGTATTGATGCTACTTATTTAATTCCACTTATCATCGTCAATCTTCTACAGAATTTCTATTCCCCAATTTATTTATTGGTTCTTTTTCCCACACTGCAATTCTACTTCAAGCAACAACTTACAATACTAAATCATATAATGATATCATAATTGCCTGTATTAAACAAAATTGTTCCATACTTTTAACACCCAAGTTCTTTTAATTACTTCAATACAAAACCTTAATGCTTTTTGAACAAGAAAGACACACATATTTTAAAGACATTCATCCGAACAAATATGCCTCTTACAATTACTAATTCCTAATTATGGACTCCTACATTTCCACATGGACTCCTACAATTTTTTCACACAGGCGTCCGCCTCACTCCCATCAATTTCCTGCTCATTTCAATCCCTGCTGCACGTCACAATACAATCATACGCACTGTCTCCTCACCAACGCCTGTGTCAATCCTACTGCACATATATCTTCCGGCGTCAATTCACAAATGGGTATTTTCTAGTAACTTTATATGTGTGTAGCAAAAATTAACCCATATTTCATCATTTGGCATGATTCTATCTGATGGTTCTGCTGGCATACAACCTGATTTCTGCTACATTAAGCCAGCTATTCACATGCAACAACTATATCAGGTAATTGACCTGTCAATGGGTGTCAAGCCCAATTACAACAAATTACTATACTATGGCAAATGGTGTCATTTGGAGCCTAGCAATGCCAGACCAATGACATGTCAAGTGTCATGTGGGTCCTGTCATGTGTCAGACAACTGTCATCATGTGTCATGTCATGACAAGTGTCATGGAAAACTATAGCTTCACAACATCATTCAGGTTTTCTGTTTATGAACTGCAAAATTGAAGTTGTAGGACTTTCATCTATGAATAGTTGTTATTTTGCATCAGAATATTAAGATAGATAGATAGATAGATAGATATGGTAAGTGCAGCCCTCTAAGCCCAGTTCTGGGCGCTCACGAGGGTTGATTGATGAGATGAGAGAGAGAGCAGGAGTCCTCAACATGTTACACATTTACCCCATGTGAGGGATCTTTTACTTGCCCAGCACAGACACTGATACAAGGGGCCGCCAATTTAACGTCTCATCCGAACGACATCCAGCAGGGATTTTGCTCATAAAGGTACACTGAAAATTTCGGGTTCCCCAACCGGGAGTCGAACCCATGCAGGCAAAGACCTTCAGCGGAGCAGGCGGGAACCTTAACCACTACACCACCCAGCTGCCTTAACATTTTATTTATGTTTTTAGGAGTTGAACTTTGCTTAAAAATCTACTTAAAAGTGAGTATTGCAACTGGCATTGTATCTGAATTTGATATCGTTGTAGAGAAATAATTACACTGTATAATTTGAAATTTTGAGTTAGCTCAAATGATTGAGTGAGATGGTTGCACAATTTGCTTGAGCTATAGCTTGCCGTTTTGAGTTATAATAATCTTTATGTTGTTATAACTTGCAAACAACAAGCTATCTTGGCTCAAAGGAATTGTGCAACCATCTCACTCAATCAACTTACTCAAAATTCAAAAATTACAGTGTAGGTTCTTTTTTACATATAACCTAGTCGCAGCTTTTGCCACAATAATAGTTTTCAATTGAAAAACAGGTGAAATACTGGAGACTTTTCCTGAAAATATCTGGCCATTTGCTTTAAAAAAAGCAAATAATTAGCTTTGGATGATTAATATTATGTCCAATTATATGAAGTATCTGTACTTCATACTTCTGTGATCTGTGCTGAAAAAATGACCTAAAGGTTGGCCTACTGGTACATTCATAGAAATACATAGAACGGACATGAGGCTCTGGCAGATGAAGCAACCAAATCCACCATCTTGGAACTGCCCTGTATCCTGACACAATGGTACAGTGACATCACAAATGACAGTGATGTCACTTATAACAATGGCATGACGTCACATCATAATTAGTCTATTGTGACATCATGTCTCAGGGCAGTTCGAATATGGCGGATTTGGTGACCTCATCTTGAGGAGGCTTCATACAGCCTCATGTCCGTTCTATGTATTTCTATGGGTAAATTTTAAAATGAGGAAACTCTGAAGGATCCCCATTGAAACACAAAATATATTGTGAAAATACAGTAGGATTTCACACTGTGTGTTGCAATGCTGAGAGACACCCAGTGTCAACTGCAATAGCTTTGTTTACACCATCCATTTTGTGTAACTGTCCCCACTTGACAGGTAGTCGCGTGACATTCTACGTGGTGTCACATGCCTGTGACGTCATAGGTTATATGCCAGAGAAATGGGTGTCTACACTGAGTCTTCTATGATGTGGTCACTGGTTACCCAGGTACATATCTGTGATATCATGATAAGAATTGTATGTGTAGATATACATCATGTGCAGATGTGAGATAGATGGATGGATGAATGGTGCTTTACATCCTGTACCTATTCACTCATTAGGCTAATTAGGACAGCAGAGACAAAGCAATGATTTGAAGGATGATTGACACAGCTGTCCAACATATATATTGGTCCAGGTAACCCGGACGGAGCAGGAATCGAATGCGGGACCCAGCGATAGATAGATAGATAGATAGATAGATAGATAGATAGATAGATAGATAGATACATAGATACATAGATACATAGATAGATAGATAGATCTATAGATAGATAAGGCACACAATGAGTAGACAGCGATGTCTTCTACCTCTGCAGCTATTGAAATGATCGCGCATTACTCATTACTTTGGAGGGGATCCCCGGAAGTATTGTATTACTCTGTTGGTGACTCAGCTTGTTCACCTCTTATTAACTGCAGCTCTTGAAAGAGAGGAGGGGGGGGGGGTTCTACTTAGCCGGGACTTACCTTATCATGAATATGATACATAGATCTGGGTTGTGATAAACAATGGTGTTACAAAGATAGATAGGTAGATCGATAGATAGATAGATAGATAGATAGATAGATAGATAGATAGATAGATCTGTAGACACATAGATATAATATACCTACACTAAAGTCAATCCCAAAAATAGATTATAATTTATTAAATGTGTATTATGGTAAGATTTTAGTGCTATTATCTTGCCAAGATTTAGATTTTAAGAACATTGAGGCAGTTGGGTAATAAGATAACCTGCATTGCAAAAAATAATTTTTCAATGGTTGTAAAACCAACTTGCGTCTCTACTTGTCTACAAGTTGTTGCAAGGCAGTAAACCCATTTTATTTTCTTTTGAAGTTGTTTTAAGGAGTAAGTGACTGTGAAATCCCTAAAATCTGTTTTGTATTTTTGCTCACAAGACCTGAAAATTATTTTTTCAGTTAACTTGAGGGTCTTTACGGTTTGGCAGTAAATCAGTTCCACTTACTGGTGATTTGCGTTTCTGCTTTTTTCTGGCACTTACTGACTTTTGCCCTTCATATTTTTTGCTTTTTAGTTTTCTGCTCTTCGGTTTTAAGGGACTTCATGGGTTGTGATCTACAAAAAGGGTTACTCCACTTGACACCTCGACATTGGGAGGGTAAAATAATTAACCCTTGGTGTAATTTGAATTGACTTGAAATGTAAAATGTTTACTTTAGCTTAATCTATCCTGAAGTTTCACTACCGTAGTTGTTTCGATTGATCTGGGAGAGCTGGTAACTTTTACCATTAGGTTTTTTGAAACTGGAATCTTAGAAGTAATGGTTTTTGAAAGGGCTCAACAGATATATATCTTTTGTTGATGTTTATTTTTAAAAGAGTTATTCGTTGATGACCTACACCGGCCAGTGGTGGATCCAGATTGCATTGTCTAGGAGGGGTTCGGATGTTGTTTTGGGAATCACGGGCCCACCCGAGCGTCGATTCGGCATTTGTGGGCCCGCATTGCCTCATATTTTCTTCAAAATTTCATATCCATCTCAGTGGTCTAGGGGGACCGGGGCCCCCTAGCCCCCCCCCTGGATCCACCACTGCTGGTGAGTTGAGAAAGGCTCATGCTTGAACAGGCTTGCCTTAAATTATAAAGTATGTTGACGGTGTTGAGATTGACTTCATCGGTGTAATCATTGTAATGGACTATAAATAAAATTTACATTTACATTTATATAAATTTACTATCTATATTTTGATTTGTCGCTGGCTATAGTGACTGTGTAGCTGAAGCAGTATCTATCATATGTTTATGGATATTTGAATTGTCATTGACGATAGTGACTATATAGATGAGGATGAGTGAATCACTATCTACATTTGAAGGGCATTCATGGCTTTCACCCAAGTGCAGAATTTAGGGGTAAATACCTAAATACCCTGAGGGGTAACAAGAAGACTCTACCCTTTGAACATCAACACTAGTCCATGCTTTGCATGTAAGGTGTAAAATACCCCCTCTGGTTTGTTTACATGCTGTCTGGGGGTGTTTACTGATAACTCTAATAGGTTAAGTAGGGAGAGGGGTAACAGGTTGACCCAGATAAATTTTGGGGTTATCAACATATTGCATTTGGGATTTACATGATTTTGGGGTTGTGTGTGATAGATAGGGGTTCAGGTGGTAGATTGTGAATTATTGGCAAGAGATTGATGTTTGTAAGGCCAGCTGTTGGATGGGCATAATGTTTTCACTCAAATGTGTCTGTACGTCTGTGTAATAGGGATGTACCGATCCGATACTTAGGATCGATATCGGTTTCGATCCAGCACTGAAAAGCTGTGTTGGATGGGATTGGTAGCACTACTCTATTCTGTGGTATCAGTATCGGAATAATATCGGATATCGGTGGTATTGGCAACAAAATACCAGGATCGGTGTCGAAAAAGTTGTATCGGTGCATCCCTCCTGTCTAACTCTCTGTCTGTATGTCAGCAAGATTGGGGGAAAACTGCTTAACTTTTTCAATTGAAACCCATCACAGTTTTTCTAATCACCATGACGAAGAACTGATTAGATATAGAGATCCGTGCTGTGGATACGGCATTATAATCAGATATAGTGTTTCTATATGCTCATATTTAACCCTCGGTCACTGGAGGTGGACATCTTAATCTGCTGTGTCAGGCATGAGTGAGCTAACTGCCTTGTAACTGAAATTTTCAAGAGGAATAATTTCCTAAATCTGACACCAGGGGCCCTTTTCCAGGTGGCGCCTATGCACTCTATAGAGTGCTATTGCCTTGTTACACATGTTTATGGTGCATACATTGTATATAATATATTGTTATTGTATGTAATGAAATATTCTAAATTTGTCTGTTATTTATCTTTTCAGGTATGTATGATTTGAAATCTTACTCGTGGATGTTCAGTATGAGCCTGATGTTGGTAAGCCGAATTAAATACCTTTAAGCCGTATCATTTATTCTGAACATGTTTACCGAGCAGTTTTTGGAATCGTGCATATATGAATCTGAGAATCTCAGCTGCTCAGGATGATGATAATTAAATTAACTCTAATTCATTACTTACATGGTGGATTTATTTAATTTGAAAACGTGATTTATGAGAAACTTTAAGAAATTTGGGTGTGATAAATTAATCCTGCCATGTACCATCTGTGACCAGAAAATATTTGTAAGGTATTTTAAAATTAATACCTAACTATTGAAAGATCTATTACATGAACACCATCTTAATTATATGCAGCTCAGACAATGTGTAAAATTCTAGTGTACTCTGTACATGGAAGCTCAGATATGTTCAGGACAGTTTGCCACTGTAGTATCATATGTATATGAGTAATAACTTGTAATTTTGGAATGTAAATTGTTTGATTGCTTGTATTGATCTATTGTCGTGGTTTGACCCACATTCCAATGCAATTGCTGGGACTTTAATAGTCAGATAACAGTGAACAATGGGAATAAATGTAAATTTGAAATATATAGTGCTATAATAACTGCCCAATTTGTTGATGAAATATGAGGATTATCGATTATAGAAGTTTTTAGAAGTTTTGCAGAGAATTATTCATATTTTTCTTTTGAATAAGGGGAAAATAAATTTAGGAAAACAAGAACTAAAGTAAGAAGGAATTCCAATGAATTGAATGAAAGGTAGAAATAAGTAGATATGGATAGTCTGGATAGATAGTTAGATGTAGGCCTAGATAGCTACAGGTAGATATATAGCTATAGATAGATAGATAGATAGATAGATAGATAGATAGATAGATAGATAGATAGATAGATAGATAGATAGATAGATAGATAGATAGACACACACTATATAGACACACACTATAAAGGCTGACAATTCATCCATCTCATCGTCCACGACTTCTATCAAAATACAGCCGAATAACTGCATACTGAGTTCCTCAATATCACCACAGACATTCAAACAAGTAATCCCAGCCTATTTGTGTAAAATAGCATTTTTGCGTGTTTTGTGGAAATCAATATGTCTCTAATGATAATAGCTGTTTTTGGGCATTAAGGAAATTTTGCAAAGTTATAATTAAAGTTCCCATGTAACACTGCAATTTGCCTAAGCATGTCATTTAAACGATATCTCGATTAAAGGTTCCTTACGGGTAATTTCAGGACATTTTTAGATTATTTCTAGGTAATCGTGTCTGTTACAATTTAAAATTTTTGAAGAGGAGAGATTTAAAGTAGCCTTATCTTTGATCAATTTCGAATATAATATATAACTGTGATAATGTTGGAATATACCAAAAAGGAATCTTGAAGTAAATGAAGAGATATTATGTGTCAATTAGGACATCATTATAGATGGCTAGAGGGTCCAAAAATAGATAGATACATATAATGAAATAAGGTTAATATGTAACACTATCTCCAGTCTCATCAATCAACCCTCGTGAGCTCCCAGAACTGGGCTTAAAAGGCCGCACCTACCATATCTAACTATTATCTATCTATCTATTTATCTATTTATCTATCTATCTATCTATCTTTCTTACAGGCCTCCCAGCGCAATCTATAAACTATCTATCTTTAATCTATCTATCCATCTATCTATCTATCATTATATCTATCGTTATATCTGTCGTTAGATATCTATCTATCTATCTTTATTCAAATTGTACAACACTGAAAACCAGAATTACCTATTATAATGTTCCAGGAAGTGCTTCAGCTTGTAGTAATAAGAACCTCATGGGGAAAAAACAAGGAATAAAACAGAATGTGTATATACAGACAGCAAAATATACACATCTTTCCTAACAGCAAGTGGAAAATAGCAGTTATTCCTTCAGCATAAGTTCTGCCTTGGGGTTTGATACCTGATATCAATGTTTTTTCTAAACATATTTTCTTCTTCTCATTTCTGCTTAGTTATGTCTCAGGTATTTAGCACAAAAATAATGATAAGAGAAGGAGAAAACATTGTAGTTCTGTTCTGGGTGATGCTATTGCAATGAGTTTTCAGAGATGCTTGCTTGCTTGCAAGCGGCATCTCTATTGTGGGAGGAAGGCTCTGAAACTTATGACAACTGCCTTGGTCATGCTGTTTCATCTGTGTCATTAAAACTTTGCGTACAGTCTCAAGAGAATTTTATGCGTTTATAAACTTTTTGGTGTCTTTCTGAGATAAAGAAATTAATAAAGAAAACAGACAGGCTGAGTTTCTGCAGGTCAAAGGTCAATCACCAAAAGTAGGTCACAGGCCTGATACCCTCCAGCAGGTCTTAGTGACAAGTACCCTTGTGCAGGTCTCACATGCCAGATACCCTAGTGCAGGTGACAGGCAAAGGGGTAGATACTATCATGGGCAGTCTATCTACAAGCATCTCTTAAAGTGCTTGCACCTTATTTTTGAGCTCTACAGCACCTGAAAAAATTCTTAAATTGCAAGATTATAATGTTGTTAAGTTAAGAAAATTGTTTTAATCAAGGGTAAATTTGGTTGATTTTTCCTCCCCAATAAATTAAGTAAATTAAAGATTCTGTTAAAACTAAGGGAAAAACCTATTTTTGATTTTCACAAAGGCAATTGGCCTTTTTTTTTCTTCTTTATTGTTTGTTCTTAGAATGTCAGTAAATTATTATGTCAATTATCCTATTCATCTTTTATAATAATATTATAAATACCACCAAAAGTCCAAATTTTCCCATTTCTCCACGATGTAGACCAGTCTATTAGCAAAACTGGGAATGGTATGGCACCAGTCAAAACAAGTCTGGTCGAGTGATAAACAAACATTGGCTGCATAGTGGATCTGATGCCATGGTATTCATGTCAATTCCATGAGCCAGATTCAGAGCAACTGTGATCCATTGGTGATATTACAAAAACATGCCATGCCTACATGCGAGTGATAGCCAAAGGCAATACTGCAAGTACATGTATATATTTTTCATTATTTGGCATGTTCATGAATTTGTGGAGGTGTAAAAACAAGCATGTGCGAGTTTGTGGATCTGTAAAAAAGTGCTCGTGTATATGTAATAACTAACACTCGTGGATGTGCTTTATTATTGATTCGTGGACCTGCCAATTCTAACATTCATGGAGGTGTTACAGGTTTCAGTTTTAGGGTCAAAATTAGGTTTAGGGTTACTTTTAGCTAAGTTAGAATGTTGTATTGCACCAATATAAATTCGTGAATGACAATATTTGACTCATCGACGAATACCAAATTAGTGTTCGTTTTTTGCAGGTTTACAAATGTGTCAACATGCAGAATATTGAATAATATATACTTCGCAAATAGGGCTTACATTCTTACATTTTGAGGTAAATGTAATATAATGGGCGAAATTTTAATATATTTATATATCTGACAAGTTTTGAAAACTATCACTTTCATTAAATAGATTTTTCTAGTCATGCAATGCTATGAATGCATCTTTTTAGCCAAATATTGAACAAAACGATTATTTCGATAGATCAGGAGGCAGGTACCAGTCTTATATCACAAAATGGTTGTGAAGACGTGAATCGGTATATCATGATATATATCGGCAAAGGCAGATTACGGTAATCTGCCTTTCATATCGGTAGGGGGGAGGGTTGGTCTAGTGGTAGTGTGCTCGACTGCCAATCACTGGATCCAGGGTTCGAATCCAGCTCTTGCCGAGTCACCTGGGCCTATGTTGGATGGCTGTTTCAGTCATCCTTCACCTCATTGCCGTCTTCTCCTCCTGTCCCAATTAGTGATGCAGACCGGACCACCTTTTAGGGGGTGGTCCGGTATTTACAAAAGTGGTCCGGGTCTGGTCCAGGATGAGGTGGTCCGATTTTGTTACTGGACTGGTCCAGAAGCGGTCCATCGCTATTTAAAAAAGTATGATAAAATCATGGTGAAAACATGCTATATGACATAAATTTCATTTTTAGAGATGACAAAATTCATGCAATAATCTACACGACATGAAAAATCACTGGACCGGTCCGGACCGGCACTGGACTGGTTTTTTGTAGTGGTCCGGTATTTTGGCGGTCCAGGGCTGGACCGCGGACCAGACCGGTCCAAGGCGGTCCGGTCTGCATCACTAGTCCCAATTGGCCTACCAAGTGCATAAATACAGGACGTAAAGCCCCATTCATCCATCCATTCATCTTTCATATCGGTAAACCGATCCAGCCCTACTGTCTATCTATCTGTCTATCTATCCATCTATCTATCCATCCATATAATATCTAGTCTATCAATCTATCTTGGGTCTGTCTATCTGTCTACCTCGGTCTCTTGTCTGAAGTGTCTATCTTTTGAAAGCATTCCTCAACATTTGGCCTTGAGTCTTTTAAAAAGGCAGTGATTGCTGTGGGGCAACTCTTAATTCAATATCTTTAAGCTAATTGAACTGGAAGTCATTAATTAAACTGAAAGAAAATATGAGAGCTTCAATTTCATTTCTTTTAAGATCTGTTTTTCTTGAAGGATCAAAATTAAGTGCATATTGGATCAAAAAGTCGAGGCGAGGTATGCTTTCCATTAAAAAAACGGAGCATCATCTAAATACACTTGGGAAGATGTGAGCACTCAGGCGGTTCTCAATTAAAATGATAATGTGAACATCAAAAAACATCAAAGCAAATTGATTCCATACATTTTTTATGCTTGGGCACATTTAGGTATCAATTTCCTTTTTTGCTTAAACCACAAATTTAAAGAGTAGATAGATAGGCAGAGTGCTAGAGTGATAGCTAGACAGATAGATAGCTAGCTAGATAGATAGATAGATAGAAAGATAGATAGACAGACAGATAGATAGATAGATAGATAGACAGATAGTCAGATAGTCAGATAGTCAGATGGATAGGTAGGGGAGAGTGGGGCACAGTGAGACACTTTTTTTATTTTCAAGTCTTCCAAAATGTTGGCAGGAACGAATTAAATGAGATCAGGTCCACATTGTAGATAATGACGTTGGGAATATTGTCACATAGTTTCAGATTCCTACCTTTTACAGGTTTGGAGAAACTTTGAGTTATGTACGTGCTCGTCAAGTGTCTCACTGTGCCCCGTGGGCGGGGCACAGTGAGACGGCAGGCGGTGCACAGTGAGACAGGGCATCCGCTGTCATAACCGCCAATCATCAGGACCTGCAGAATTGTTCTAATATGTAAATGGCACTGCCATGAAATTCGCGCAGCATTGTCATAGAACTACAGCATTATCTTCAACATTCCATGAAGAAGGCCAACGTATCTTTTTAAAGGCCTGGGCAAATGGGCAGATAGATAAGATTAGATAAATAAGATCAGATCTATAGATAAGATTAGATAGATAGATAGATAGATAGGTAGGTAGGTAGATAGATAGATAGATAGATAGATAGATAGATAGATAGATAGATAGATTGCACTAAATTGTTGATGTTACATAACTGAGATCAATAAAACCATAGCTATTCAGAGGTGACTGTTGACTATTAGACTGTTACATAATTTGTTGATAGTTAATGAAGATTATGTAACCTTAAGTGTTGTTATGATTTCTTACTTGGTGATCTATTTAAGTCATTAACATTTGTATTGACTTTTAATTTTTATTCACTTCTTGCAAGCAGGTGGTATAGAAATAATTATTCCCAATGTTGATACACATGTTGATTTAAATCCCTGAAATATGTCATTGGAGGTTGTTTTAGGACAAGACTGAAATTTTAAATCTATTTTGGAATTTATATTACATATTTTAATTATTTACCAAACTAAACTGTAACTAAACTACTAGCTCCACTTTTATGGCAACTACAGGCACTTCCTGTTCAGGCAGTCACTGCAGACAGGAGCACCACACAGAATGAGCTGTCCTTGTGCTAAGTGAGCTTCGCTCATGGCTGCCTTCGGCAGCCATGAGCTGCGCTCATATCAATTCTTGCATCAGAAACTACTGTACTCTAATAAAAGCAGCTGGCTAGGTGATTTTTTAGGTCCTTTTTTGAGCGTGATCTGAAACTTCATCGCATGGTACACATGCACGACTTATTCAACCTGCCGCACCTGTTACATCCTAATCAAAATCCTTCTTTGACGCTTCCCTGTGGATATTACTCACTAAAATCAGTAGTTTATAGCTGGTATTTTGTTTTTAATAGTGAATTGTGAGCCATGCATTACATTCATGTCGTTTCGAGTGTATTTTGTGATGTCTCACTGTGCCCCGCTTCAAACTGTCTCACTGTGCCCCAAACAGCTCTGTTTCAGGGTGCCCACTCCTCCTATATTTCCTATAATTCCTATATTTTTTAAGGCCTCCTATAATTTCCTATATTTTTGGAAAAATTCCTATAAATTCATATATTTTTCAAGTTTTCAAAATATTTCGCGCGTATATGCACGTTTTTGTCCGCTGTAAAAAGCTTAAGAGTCGTTTCCCCACAGATATATGAATATTTAGACGCGTTTTTGTCCGCGACATGAAGTTTGCGGCTTATGATGGAAGCAATCCTCTGATTTGCCGATGGTTTCGCTGTCAAATATTTCCTAAATTGTCTGATTAAAATAGGCGAAAACCTCCTATATTTTCCTATATTTTACGGTGAAAAATTCCTATATTCCTATAATATTTTGTGCGATGTAGGGTGGGCACCCTGCTGTTTATGAAACTTTTGAATCCTGCGGACCGGATGCCTGCATTGTGGTTAGTCATCTCACTAAACTAAGACAAGCAACCAAGGTTTGAATCCCTGGCAATTGCTTTGCATTTTACCATTTTTCTTGGGAATTATAACAAAAAGTCGTTTAGCAAAATTATTTACTTTTACGGGCTAAAAACAAAAATATTGAAATTCCACTCTCGATATGCTGCGTAAGCATTCAAGATATAGGACAGTCTCTCACTGACTTAATTTTTGTACTATACAAAAAAGGGTTGATCTGTAAACAGTACCAGGTAGATGCTACAGGCTTTGTCTCACTGTGCCCGCCGTCTCACTGTGCCCCGCTCTCCCCTACATACATAGACAGATAGTTGATTGATATGTTGAGCATTATAAGCATGGAGTCGCTAATTTAATGTCGCCATTGAACAGTGGTGAACGAAGGCAATTATTATTGGTGGAATCTGCTGATCCTTTTTTTTCTCTTTGTATATTTGCTATGACTGACAATATATGTAAATATGTACAAACATATTCTATTGCTCCTTTGCCTCGTTTCGTAGTCCTTCTCCTTCTCCTATCCTAATTAGCCTACCAAGTGCGTAAATGCCGGAGGTAAAGCCCCAATCATACATGTATCCTTGGTACTACTGAAGCAATACTTCTGATGTAAGTAGATTGATTTCTAGATTCATAGCTTTTTCCAATGTACCTAACTCCTCAGCAGATGCCACACCAGTTGCACGTTGGTGGAAACCATAACCGATGCCGCAGAAATTCATGGCTGATCCTTCTTGTGACAGTTATGGATGACAGTTATTGATGGCAGGGAGTTATAGAAATGGAGAGATGATCCTTCAGGGGTTTGGGAGGTGTGCCACTACAGGCCGATCAGGGAATTGGGATTTTGGGCTTTTAGTCCCTGTCTGAAGTCAACTGTTTTGATGGGTGAGGAAATTTGTCATCTGTGGCCCCTGGTTAGCATTTGATTAGGCAAATGTCTTGTTGCAAGAGAAATTATACTGAAAGGCAAATTTTAACACATAGATATGGTTCTTGCGGCTGTTTTTGAATATCCTTGTTTGCATTTGGTTGTGTAAATAATCTGGACGTAAAGGTGGATATTGGGCAGGTTTAGGAAAAGCTATGATTTGACTTCCAAGTGTCCAGTATAGGGTCCATCGCCATTGGTGGTCAAGGTCAGCCCAGTATGAGTTTGGTGGATGGTCAATTTTGCAGGCCATCCAATCAGCCGCCTTGTATATATTAGCCCCAAGTGACACCAGTGCAGGGTGGTCAGTCTAAGCCTTAATTTTGCAAAACATCCGGGTTCCTTGGCCTAATTTTCTCATTCCCAAGCAATCGAAAGGGTTACCAGACGAAGCGGAAGTATTGACTGGTCCGAGGATGCTGTTACCATGGTTACAAGCCTTTGACGTGCTCCCGAACCTCTTAGATGGTGACCAGTTGGAAAAAGGGGTAAATGGGTCTTGGTCATGTGATTTTCTACTTGTTTTTCTCCCACACCTGAGGTATGGATTGAGACTGGGAGATTGAAATTGCTTTAAGAACTTTTGGTTGTCTTAGTAATTATAATGGTGAATATCAACAGACTTTATTGGCTGAGAAAGTCAAATAATTCTATGCCAAGAATAAATTATACGCCTGCTGCTCTGAGAGTCCTTCAAACGCACCAGAGCGCTTACAAATTTATATTGCTGGTTTGAGTGGGACTCCTTGTTGGGGATTACTTGTCTACTTGAAATACACCTTTCTTGCAATCAAATTGATAAGTAAAACAATTACTCACAGTCATGCATTTACTCAACCCACAGCAGTAGCCACTTTGCAGAAACTGCGGCTGTTGCCAGTTGGTGGAAATCATAACTGATGTAGCAGGAATTCATGGCTGATCCTTCTTGTGACAGTTATGGATGACAGTTATTGATGGCAGGGAGTTATAGAAATGGAGAAATGATCCTTCAGGGGTTTGGGAGGTGTGTCACTACAGGCCGATCAGGGAATTGGGATTTGGGGCTTGAAGTCGCTGTCTGAAGTCAGCTGTTTTGATGGGTGAGGAAATTTGACATCTATGGCCCCTGGTTGGCATTGGATTAGGCAAATGTCTCGTTGCAAGAGAAATTATACTGAAAGGCAAATTTTAACCCATAGAAATGATTGTCGTTTCGGTTAAAGCATCCTGGCTGATTCTATGGAGATCTGGCATTCAGTCATCTGACTCTTTGTGAACTTCATCTCAGTTGAGATATGAGACTTTTTAAAGGCATGCTTTAGATTTGCAGCCCCTTGTCGCACTTCCACAGTTTCAGGTAAATCGTACTGCAAATGAAATGCATGTATTGTTGTAAATGCATCAACCCAACACAGCCAACTTCCAACGATGCAGCATGTCATCCATGCCAGTGGTATGCAATTGTCTTTGAGTGCTTCACTATCCTTATACTTGCTATATTAATAATTTGGAAGTGAATGTCACCAACAGTCACCTTGATGAGAAATATCCAGCTGTGCTGCGTAAGATAAGTTTGGAGATGTCAATTTCCAGGAAATCTAATCAACCTGGACCGCATTATGGTGCTGGACCTACTGTGCCTTTGACACCTTATGAAATTGCCTTACTTTATTCATGTCTCGGCTTTCATAAATCATTCGGAGATGACCAGGGAAGAGATGAGGAAGGAAAACATTACAACCTTTTGATAAACTTGTGCCGAAGAATTTATTCATTTGATTCATTTTGATTGTTTACAGTTTGGTATGATATCAAATTCTTTTCAATTGATGAAGGAAGAGTTGAAAAATAAGAAAAGACATTTTCACAACCAACTTGTTGCTGCCTGGTTTCTTCCAAAGGATCATGTCTTGGCCATTTAATGATTTTGATTGGTTAAACACTTGCTGTTTGTTAGATAACCCTTTATTTGCCATGCAAAGTAGGCCTGCAGACTGTCTGCACGGTCGATTGTCAATTTTGTAGGCCATCCAATCAGCCACCTCGTATATAGTAGCCCCAAGTGACACCAGTGCAGGATGGTCAATCTAAGCCTTAGTTTTGGAAAACATCCGGGTTCCTTGGCCTAATTTTGCTCATTCCCAAGCAATCAAAGGGGTTACCAGACGAAACGGAAGTATTGACTGGTTCGAGGATGCTGTTACCATGGTTACAAGCCTTTGACGTGCTCCCGAACCTCTCAGCAGCTTAGATGGTGACCAGTTGGAAAAAGGGGTAAACGGGTCTTGGTCAGGTGATTTTCTACTTGTTTTTCTCCCACACCTGAGGTGTGGATTAAGACTGGGAGATTGAAATTGCTTTAAGAACTTTTTGTTGTCTTCGTAATTATAAATTATAAAGGTGAATATCGACAGACTTTATTGGCTGAGAAAAGTTGTCTAATTCTATGCCAAGAATGAATTATACACCTGCTGCTCTGGGAGTCCTTCAAACGCACCAGAGCGCTTACAAATTTATATCGCTGGTATCAGTGGACTCCTTGTCGGAGATCAGTTGTCTACTCGAAATTAACCTTTCTTGCAATCAAATAGATAAGTTAAACAATAACTCAAGCCATGCATTTACTCAACCCAGGGCAGTAGCCACTTTGCAAAAACTGTGGCTGTTGCAAGTTGGTGGAAACAATAACTGATGTAGCAGAAATTCATAGCTGATCCTTCTTGTGCCAGTTATGGATGACAGTTATTGATGGCAGGGAGTTATAGAAATGGAGAAATGATCCTTCAGGGGTTTGGGAGGTGTGTCACTACAGGCTGATCAGGGAATTGGGATTTGGGGCTTGAAGTCGCTGTCTGAAGTCAGCTGTTTTGATGGGTGAGGAAATTTGACATCTATGGCCCCTGGTTAGCATTGGATTAGGCAAATGTCTTGTTACAAGAGAAATTATACTGAAAGGCAAATTTTAACCCATAAATGAAGTTGTTGTATCTGTTTGTGAATATCCTTGTTTTTATTTGACTGTGTTATGTGTAAATCACGATCTGGACGGAAAGGCTAGGATGTGGGAGATGGGGGCATTCAGTTAGGAGGCTCATGGAGATTTTCAAATATTTATTCCATTGTTGGAAATTGAATAATGAATATGCATTTCAAACCTTGATCCTGTTATTTCCAAATGGTAAAGAAACTTACCGATGCATCTTGGACAGGCCCATGAAGCTCCACAATAAGAATAAATGCATATACCTGCCTACTACAGTGCCTAGCGCCTACCATTAAGTGAGATAAGTTTCAATATGGTCAAGGTAGCTGGTAATCTTACCAACCCCCGCACTGTATGGAGTGTGTAGTACACCGACTCTGCTTATATGCAATGAAGTTACAGTGACCATAATATTATCATGATTATGGAGGATATGTATTACTTGGCCGAATCTCGTTCTTGGAAGACTACTGAGGAAGACTATGTAGATGAAAGGCCTTGTGGAATTGATAATATATGATTGTTGATTGGGATCGAATATATTATATCAAAATCTTGGCAGGGTTGCCTTCAGAATCAGGTTTGAATCTAGGAAAATGCAGCAGACCCAAAGACCAGCAATTCAACCAACTGGGCTGTCTGGCTTTCTGTACACAATGTGGACTGTCTAAGGTCCAGTGGGTCCATTGGTGGATCCTTGAGTTCAGTCTAGTATGCACTGCTATGCAGTGTCCAGCACTGTCCACCCAGTGTCCAGTTCAGCCGAGTATGATGAGTTTGGTCGATGGTCAATTTAGCAGGCCATCCAATCAGCCACCTTGTATATATTAGCCCCAAGTGACACCAGTGCAGGATGGTCAATCTAAGCCTTAATTTTTTCGAAACATCCGGGTTCCTTGGCCTAATTTTCTCATTCCCAAGCAATCAAAGGGGTCA
This sequence comes from Platynereis dumerilii, assembly GCA_026936325.1. Classification (NCBI taxonomy): domain Eukaryota; kingdom Metazoa; phylum Annelida; class Polychaeta; order Phyllodocida; family Nereididae; genus Platynereis; species Platynereis dumerilii. Next base: position 7,205,105 of record JAPTHN010000005.1, read on the forward strand.
CCAGACGAAGCAGAAGTATTGACTGGTTCGAGGATGCTGTTACCATGGTTACAAGCCTTTGACGTGCTCCCGAACCTCTTAGATGGTGACCAGTTGGAAAAAGGGGTATATGGGCCTTGGTCATCAATGTGATTTTCTACTTGTTTCCTCCACTTTTGAAGTCTCATCTGGGACAAGACACGAATTTGGCATTAGTTTTAGATTTTACCGGCAACAACCATCTAATGATGATATATTTATCAAATAATAAAATACTCCAAGATAGGAGACCAAATTTATGAACAGCGACAGAAGTTAACCATCCCGGATTAAAGTCGCTTTTCCTGCCCTGAACCCATCTTTACAATATGTCATCGCGGATCCGTCACTGTAGGTCCACGATCTCAGATGATAAAAATGCACTAGAAATTAAAATGGTGGTGAGCCAACTTTGGATTCAACAGATTTTGGCTGTCATGAGGTTATTGGAAGTAATCAGAAACGTGTTGCCAAACCTGTATTACACTGTAATCTATCTTTCCAACCCACTAGAACTTGCCTAAGCACTGCAAAGAGGACTACACTATCCATTTTATCCATAGTATTTCCATTACATATACTTTTGCTCCATCTTCTCCCTCATTTTCCCTGATATCCCCTTTTAGCCCCCATCACATATTGTACATAACACACCACCTTTTGGCCCACCTGATGGGTTGGTACTCTTTTTGACTGGTTTTCTGATGGCAGTGTAATTAGCTGATGAATATTTAATGCTTTGACGGGTCCCCTGATGACTTGTAATTACGTTTCGTCTGGTCCACTGGCAGCATATAAACACCGCAACGTAGACTGGTAATTCCCTGTATATGGGTCAAATATGAAGTACAAGCATGAGCTGATGGAATTATGGTGTAAGGGCTGGTTGGTATAGAAAATTGATGGATGTATGAAAAGTGTACAAAAAACTGATCGTAAAGCTTGATATAGAGCGATAAAGTGAAAGATTAGTAGATTATATAATAGTGTTGGGCAGTTTTGATTTAATTCATATGGTTAGGTTGATGATTATTTCCAATCGTAGAACTGCAGTTTTGGTTCAAGATGAATCACCAAAACCCTAGGACTGCACTATGTACTGTATACAACACGGGTTTTGTGTAGTGCGGTTCAGCGTCCAATCTGCAACTCGCTTTTAGGCCGGAAATTCAAAGGATGATGATGTTTCAAGATGGCGGACATACGGCAAGCGTGAACAGGTTGAATTTTTTGCAGACAAATTTGATGTTTGATGTGAATCAGCTGGGTGTTCAGAAGAAAGTCTGATCTCTGTGCAACCTTACTCATCACACAGCAGCATGACAGTAGCCGGAATTATTCTTTCCTTTTTCACAAAATACCGCAAAGTCATCAGCACCTGATGACAGACCCATATCTTCTCTGGAACTATCGGGATCTTTTCTTTGTTTTGTAATGGAGAAGTTTGTCAAAATTTAGAGACAGTTGAGACCCTGATACACCACCATGCCAAGTCAGACAGTGATAATAGCATTGTTAATTTTTTAACTGCCTTTCAAAGGTGATTTCGAGCACTGCCAAAATCTTGGCTGGGTCATGACGGGTTGAAAACAGAGCTAGGGTGACTGTCCTGTTGGGCTGAGGACATTGACAGTCCTAGCCAGACGGTTATTTCCCTGACTGGTATACCTATAGATAAATCGATAGAGTATTATGCGCTGGTCAACGTATTACCTTCTGATAGTTCGATAGATAGCCTAAATGAACTGAATCAATATATTCTATCTACATTTGTCTATCTATACAGTATATGTCACCACTCTGAATTCCTGATACCAAAATGATATTTGTTGAAGTCTAAATTCACAACAATCTTGTAATCATAAAAAATTCTTTAAAAAATCTGTATCTCAGATCTAAATTCCTCTATACACATGCATATACTCTGCTCACATAAGAACACTGTCACTCAATTTGTGCTGTATGTCAGTCAAAACAATGAAGCAGTCATCTGCCTAAAATGTTAAGCATTTGGGAGTATAGGTCCTGTTTGTCCAATGTATGTTTTGCATATTTAAGATGTCTATGTCTTGTGTGGTCCAGGTGGTAGAGCTGAACTTTAAATAAAGATTAAAATCATTGAGAGGGTTATTTTAAAGTAAATATGTACAGAATTAATTAATTAAAATATTATACAGCTGCATAAAAATTATTTCTTCTTTTTGCAATTGATACTTTATGGAAGTGTAAAAAAAGTTAGGTTTTGTTCTTTTTGTTCTCCTTTTTTCAAGGCACTGGCCTTCAGAGGTTCAAAGTATTTTTTCAGTTAATCATTGTGCATTGTGCAATGAAGAAAAAATAAATTCAGATAGTCAGATAGATCGATAAAAAGGTAAGATAGATAGTGTTGGACAGTGGAATATTTTTTGTTCGCTTCAGTTTTCGGTTTCTTTCCGATCTTAGAATGATTCGTTTGTTAGATTGAACCTCAGTTCGAGTTTCGGTTGCAACGGAAATACTAGAACCGAACCAAAATCCGGGAACTGGCACAACACTAATATTAATAGATAGATAGATAGATTTATGGGTAGACAGACAGATAGGCAAAGCAAAAAAGATATAGATAGATAAATAGATGGGTATATAGATGTATAGATACTATCAGATATATAGACATAGCAAATGTTTAGATTTCAAGAATTTTATAACCAAAAAGTAAGAATACCCTTTGACTTAAAAATTAGCAACACCTTATAAATCTAGAGATTGCATGACTGCACCTAGTAGGAGAAAAGTTTACACCAAAACCAAATCAATCTGGGATCAAATCAATCAAAATCAATCTGATTAAATCACAGTGATCTTGTTGATTGATTTTTTCATGCCTGACAAGCCATGTCTTATTGATTTTGTCACTAGTCTATTCAAGCCAGTCAAATCAGTGCAAAAATGGAATGGTGCTGGTACAAATAGATCCCTGGGCTGACTTGAAATATTTGCTTGTTTGTTTATAGAAGTTTGTTTGAACTTTAAAAATTGATTGGATGTTTTTTTGCCAGTTTGTATAAATCAAATTCTGAAAGACTTCCAAAAAAACTGCAATTAAATATTTAACTCATGAGTTTTTCTCCACTTCTTTCGAATTCATTTATAAATTTATTAATGCTTTCTATAACTGTTTCTGTCTGTACCGGTATAGTCTATCTATCTATCTCTATCTCTATATCTATCTATCTATCTATCTATCTATCTATCTATCTATCTATCTATCTATCTATCTATCTATCTATCTATCTATCTATCTATCTATCTATCTATCATAATAGAGATGTTATGTCTATGCATACTTCAACATTAGTGTACTGCTATCTTTCTTGTTTTTGTATAATTTTCCTCTCATCATGTTATTTTCTTCGATTTTTTCTTTTTTCTTTACTTTATTTATCTACAGATATCTAGGTATTTGTGGCCGCGAGAGTCATTTCTTCAGACACCAGACCTGACGCTGTGCAAAATCCTGAATGCTACCTCATTAATTAAAAGTCACTTTTTGTGTCATTTAGTTAATAGCTAGACACTCATCACCCCATGTTAACAATAGCATAATAGGGTGATTTTCTAAGGTGGTGTCATGTGCTCTTTAAAGGGTGTCAATTTACCCCTTGCCCACCCAGAAGTGACATATATCAGACAGGTAACTGAATGTGTGGTCTGAAAACGTCTTGAAGTATTTTGAGGACTTTAGAAAATGTGTTGGCTCAGTTGTAAGGGGGTTTCAGATTGGTTTGAACTCATTGCATTTAAGTTTAATTATTGGAAATTTGTTATGGTTGGTTGACTAGGACTTTTAAGATGTATAGCAATACTTTTGTTCAGTTACTACCAGGCTGTTCCAGCTGTAAAAACTTCGTCTGGACTGTCTGAAGTTCTCTATCTTCTGAAACGTTTCACGGCTGCATTCATTTTAGGATGATACTACATACTGAATTCTATGGCGAAGAGATGGCTCGGTGATCACACAGCCCAAAAGTGCGAAAAATCAGACCTCATCAAACTACTGTTGAAATTGTCTTTCAAAGTAGGGGGTCTAGTGGTATTGTGCTGGGCTGCCAATTGCTGGGTCCCGGCACCCGGGTTCGAATCCAGCTCTTGCACACTTTAGTGTATGTTGTACAACAGTTTCAACCGTCCTTCGCCTCATTGCAGTGACCTCCCCCTGTCCTAATTAGCCTGCCATGTGCATAAATGCAGGATGTAAAGTCACAATCATCCGTCCAGTCATCTTTCTTGGAGTCTCTATACTTCAACAATAATCCATTTCTTTCTACAGTTCTGCTGTCTCTCACTTTTTCTAAGGTGTTTGCCTTTTTAATTTTTTTATACTTTTAAATATATTCCATTACAATAGTGAAGTGTTTTTAACTGATCTAATCACACATCTGTAAAACGAGACAGGAAATGTAATGAAGATTATTTAAATAGTTATCTTTTTCAGATAGAATAATGCTCATTAAACTTTTAAGTGTATTTAAGTATCAGCTGAGTATTGTGGTTATTTCTGGGTGGCCTATGGCTATGCATGCTTACTTTGGTTTAATAGTATTTTTAGCAATTTTGAGATATTTTAAAGCCTTTAATTTTGTGTTTTGAGTAAAATTAAAAAGGCAAGTACTTATTTAAATCTTAGTGTAATGCCTTTCTAGTGTGATAATAGGTGATATGGTTTTTCGTCCTTTATTTATACACTCTTGGCACAGGATGAAACGTCTGTATAACATGGGTAGCCCGAACCGGGAATTGAACCCAAGTCCCAGAGATTAGCAGTCAGTTGCATTGCCATTGAGATAGAAATATTTTTTTATGCCATTTAAAATGGATATAATTGAATCTCGGCCGTTGGTATTGTTCAATTTGTGGCTGTGTTAAATACATGTATGCCTACCTGAGGTTTCATATCACATCAGAGATGTAGGCCTACATCAATTTAAGTAAACTTAAAGTAAAGCAATATTTTCTGGTTGCACTTTTTAAAAAAAAAACTTTGTGGTTAGTTTGAAAGGTAGAAATTACTCTGTAAATGTGAGGGTTAAATTTGAGAAGTTCTGATGATTGAGGGTGAATGCTTACCTGTATGGGGTAACTAATTTGTGGTTTACCTGGGGGTAAAAATACTTTTAAAGAAGTATCATTACCCCGTAGCTTGGTTTACCTAATAATAGTTTCTACCACAAAAAATGTGCTGTCCCAGAAAGAGAAGGAAAACGTTTGAAATTTTTAAAGTGTTTTGCTAACCACGTTAGGGAATGATATATAGGCCTATAGATGTATACCTGAGATTTTTGTTAAAATGCTGTCCCCGTTTGTCTCAGAAAGTTTTGGAAAATTGTGTATCAACACATTAACAAAAGGAAAAATAATAGACAGGTAGAGAAATTGAGTTTAATGGACCAATAAATCCATTGGTAGTTAGATAGATGGGTAGACAGACAGATAGATGAAGAATGGTTGGGGGGATCCAGAAAATTTCGATGGAAGGAGGGCTTATTGAGTAACGCACTGCGGCATAGGCATAGTGGTCCTTAACGTAACGCATTTCCGTGCCTATGTAAAAATACGAAAAAATTCATCTGGCAAGGGGACGGAGGTACTGGGGCAAGGCTATATGTTATGTTAGACAAAGTTAGCATATATTTATCAGCCATTTGGATCCATTTGATCACATAGATCACATAGACATCCGGGTTATTGAATGATTGGCTCATTTGCATATTCATAGATCCCACCTGGTGAGATTGGCATGAATAATTCATGATATTGAAGGCCAATAATAAGGTTATCAACCAATCAGAAAGATGTGTTTTGACTAAAAGGATGATGTGAAGCTATAAATAGAAAATTACCATTAATGCATTCTGGTAAATGTATTACAAATTCAAGGTTATCATTACTTTTTGAGTGGCCCATGACCAGTGGTCTTGCCGGGGTTGGTAAATTGGAGGCCTATATCTGGTGCTATTCTAAAAAATTTGGTGACACACATAATTTACAATCTAAGTATCTATCTATCTATCTATCTATCTATCTATCTATCTATCTATCTATCTATCTATCTATCTATCTATCTATCTATCAGGGGAGGGGTTAGCTCAGTTGGCAGCATACTGGTCGGTCAATCACTGGGTCCCAAGTGCGATACCCGTTCTGGCCGAGTCACCTGTACATGTTTATGTTGGACAGCAGTTTCGACCATTCTTCGTCTAATTGATGTCCTCCTCCTGTCCTTATTAGCCTACCCAGTGCATAAATACAGGAAGTCAAGCCCGTCATCCATCCATATATATTTGTATATATTTTTCACATTTATATTTGATCTATATGTCTATCTACTTGTCTATTTGTCTATCTTTTGTCATTGACGGCCAGATATTAGACATATTCCCATATCTGTGCTAATATGGGAGTATGACCCATATGAAGCGTGATTTTAAAATATGGGATATTTCTTTGTATTTGCATGGTTGACAGGCCGATCTATTTATTTGTATATTATCTGTCCTGCCATTTCACCTTATTATTTGTATCATCATTTCTTAATAGTTTTGCACACTATTTATGTTTCTAATAATGAAACATAGTTAGGGGGAACGGGGGCACATTTGGGACGCTTTTAACGTCTACTAATTTTGCTCAATGCTGAAAGCACTGAAGAACTCAGAAGTTTGCATGAATATCACCCATACTATTAAGCTTAATTGCAAGGCATAATAAACTAGACTTCACCTACCCTTTTGCAGCCAGAGAGTCGTAAAAATGACTGTCCCAATGTGCCCCGGCATGGCACACCCGGGGCACATTGGGACATCAATTAAAAAATCATTTTAACAATCCATGTGCAATAGATATCACATATAAGTAGTGCGTAAGACAATGTACAGTGCATTAACACCTTGTAGTGTCAATAGTTCGTAACTTTAAACAGTTTTAAACATTTAACATAAACTGTCATGGGTGCGGACATCTAAGTAAGTAACACACAGTGCCACAAATTTGTTCACAGAGCATGGTAATCTACTATACCGCTATGCACTGTGGCCTGAACACCTCTTGTGTGCTGTCCCAGGTCATTCAGTTGCCTTGGACAGTTAAATTCTGCTATATTAAGTGCGTCCCAATGTGCCCCGAATTCATTGTCCCAATTAGCCCCGATACGACTTTTACACCAAAATGCTCATTTCTCGGACGCCAGTGTGTGCGTTTATCACGATAGCAATTCATAACTGTTCATTACAATATATAAAATTCATACAAGCACTGAGAAAGCCTCATTTTTCTTGGTTTGTCCACAGAATGGTTCGAATTGAACCCGTCCATATTTACTTATGTAGTAGGAAAACAAGCTTTTGCTCGCCATACTTCTGCATGTGGCTGTAATTTGTCTATAAAACCATGGAAACATTAGGATGTGAAATTACAAGATATGATGGTACTACCATATCACATACCTTGCTAGGATCCAAGAAAACCCCACCGTCCCACTGTGCCCCGCGTCCCAATGTGGCCCCGTTCCCCCTACTAATTAATCCCTTAATTTATCTAATATCTGTTTATTTCTGTTGCAGGTATGTGTCGACCGTTTTTCTCTCCATTTCGAAATGCCAATTCTAGGTGAAGGTGAGCTGGTCTTAAGTTGTCTGATTAAATTTAAGGCAGAGGAAATTGCACTTAATTATCTGCCAATTAATTGCTTTTAAAGATTTGTGCAAAAACCAACTGATACGTATCAGCAGTATTGTCTAATACTTTGCTTTTGGTTCAACAAAACAACTAGAATTTGAAGTAAAGCAAATTGCTTTGGATTGGAAAGCTACTTGGATAATCAAGGCTGGGATTTGGTACAGCTGGGATCTGTCCCAGGTATTAGATCGAAATACTCTGGCAATTATAGGAAAAGGAGACTTGGTATTGTTGTGCATCTATAAGAGCAAAGGGATAGATAGATAGGTAGATAGATAGATAGATAGATAGATAGATAGGTAGGTAGATAGATAGATAGATAGATAGATTTAGATAGATAGATGTAGATAGATAGATGTAGATAGATAGATGTAGATAGATAGATGTAGATAGACCAGGGGCGGACTGGCCTATGTGGCAGAGTGACAGCTGCCACAGGCCCATCCACTCGGGGGGGGGGGGGGGCCCATGCAAGATGTCCACAAAATAAAATTTCAAGGAAAAAGCCAGGAAACAAAGCTAAGCCACCCAGTGTTCCTTAGTGGGGTGCAATCAAATTGACTAATAAGGACAAGATCCTCTCACTTTGGGCCCCCAGCCTAATAATGATTTACCAAATTATTTAACATTTGAAAATGGCGCTGCCGGTAGGGACATAGGGGGCCCCTTGACTTATTTTGCCACGGGGCCCGAATTGCCGCCAGTCCGCTCCTGTAGATAGATAGATAGATAGATAGATAGTTCTCATTCATGTCAATTTTACTTGGGGTGCTTGCAGTGGTCTACATAGACATGTGGCTCTCTTCAAGTAAATTAATCTGTCTCTCTGTCTCTCTAGTGGACCAGCCAAGACATGATTCTGTACTGGTAGAGGCATTTTTTGTTAATGCAAGGAAACCATGCCAGATAGATAGGTCATAGGTTAGAGAAAAAGATTAGGGTGGATGCCACCGTCACATTTGCATATTTATGTTAATTAGAGCTCGTTAAGGTCAAAACGAAGAAATTTCAGGTTTTTACCAATTTTTCAAAGTTAAAATAAATTCGATTGAACTTATGAAGACAGAATTGATAGCTGAAGGTCAAAATTGATATTTAAGCAACAAAAAAAAAAATTTGTAAAGGTAAAACTGACAATTAATGCCTTAATTAAGGTTTTTGGGTAATTTCTAGGTCAATTACGTTTAACTTAGAACGCACCCTTTTTTCAAATGTCAGACGAATATTTAGCAAAGCAAAATGACAACATGGATTCAGTTATGTGTTTTTAATTCCAAATCACAAAAAACATTAACACAATCATAAGTGATTTACAGGTAATTTGTTAATTAAATGCATACAAAACACTGAACATTGTGGACCAGCCAATACATGATTCTGTACTGTTAGAGGCATTTCTTGTTAACGGTAGGAACCTACATATGCAGTTTGATAGGTAATAGGTTAGAGAAAAGGACTAGGGTGGAAGCCACTTCCATATTTGAAATTTAAGGTTAATTATTAACTAATAATTAGAGGTCGTTAAGGTCAAAACCAAGAAAATGCTGATTTTTTAGCAAAAATTGAAAATAAAATTAATCAAAATGACCTAAAGTGACTAAATAGCACAACCTTAGGCCAAAACTACACCTCAAAGTAATGAACTTTGCTATTTGATACTTAATTAATGCACTTCATCGTTATTACATGGGAGAATTTTGTGTTTCAGAAGAGATTTTTGACACTGACAGCAACATTTATTTAGCGTTTGGAGGGTTGACAGTTGTAGTAACTTGAAAACAAATATGCCAAATGAAAGCTGTCATTATGGGCTATCCATCCATATCCATTTTGGTGTGTTAAGAATGTCTAATATTGTGATTAGGATAGGTGGAATTGAAAATACATTGGAGAATTTTGTGCTTCCGAGGAGATTTTTGACACTGACCAAAATATTTATTTAGCTTTTGGAGGGTTGACAGTTGTAGTAACAAGGAACAGAGGTGCCAAATGAAGGCTTTCATGAAGGGCTACTTATCCATATCCATTTTGACGGGTTAGAAAGGAGTTATATGGTGATTAGGACAGGTGGAATTGAAAATATATGGGAGAATTTTGTGTTTCCTAGGAGATTTTTGACACTTACCGCAACATTTATTCAGTTTTTAGAGGGCTGAAAGTTGTAGTAACAAGGAACCAAGGTGCCAAATGAAGGCTTACATCACAGGCTGTCCATCCACATTTGTTTTATTGGGTTAGGAATGATTTATAAGGTGATTAGGACAGGTGGAATTGAAAATACATTGGAGAATTTTGTGTTTCCGAGGAGATTTTTGACACTGACCGCAACATTTATTTAGCTTTTGGAGGGTTTACAACTGTATTAACAAGGAAACCAAGGTGCCAAATGAAAGCTTACACAAAGGGCTACTGATCCACATCCATTTTGATGGGTTAGAAAGGAGTTATATGGTGATTAGGACAGGCGGAATTGAAAATACATGGGAGAGTTTTGTTTTTCCGAGGAGATTTTTGACACTGACCGCAACATTTATTTAGTTTTTGGAGGGTTGAAAACTGTAGTAACAAGGAAAGAAATGTGCCAAATGCAAGCTCACATCAAGGGCTATTTCTCCATATCAATTTTGATGGGTTTAGAATGAGTTATATGGTGATTAGGACAGAGGGAATTGAAAATACATTGGAGAATTTTGTGTGTCCAAAGAGATTTTAACACTGACTGCAACATTTATTTAGCTTTTGGAGGGTTGAAAACTGTAGTAACAAGGAAACCAATGTGCCAAATGCAAGCTTACATCAAGGGCTATTTATCCATATCCATATTGATTGGTTAGGAATGAGTTATATGGTGATTAGGACAGAGGGAATTGAAAATACATGGGGGTATTTGGTGTTTCCGAGGAGATTTTCGACACTGACAATAACATTTATTTAGCTTTTCAGCTGCTTTTAGAGGGTTGTAAGTTGTAGTAACAAGGAAACTAAGGTGTCAAATGAAAACTGACTTCAATGGCTATCCATCCACATATTTTTTGGTTGGTTAGGAATGAGTAATCTCGTGATTGTCATGTGATCTCTAGATTGGCAAGATGAGAACAAACTGATTTTTCCATTTTCTCAATGTGAATATTAATGATGCTGGCAGGACAATAAATTTGAATTGTTAAGGATAATGATATAAAAATTAACATGATATAATTCCATCTGAAAAATGTGTATAACAGTCCCATTGAACAATGAATCATTAAGACTGTGAACATAGTAGTAGAACAGCCATATCATTTTCCAGGCTTTTGCAATTGTTGATCGTCTTCTTAGCTTGTACGCATGGGGAACCCATATATTGTAGTACATATAAATCTTGTAATTTTCATAAAAACCATGGCAAAAACATATAAGATCACATATAAATACACTGTAGTGCCTAAACCAAGTAACTGATTAAATTTCAGTGATTTTTTCTTCCTCGTGGTACATGGACTGCTTGACAACCTTTGCTAATTGCAAAACAGTAATTATTGCCTAATTAATGATTTAAAGGGTACTGATATGGTCACAAGTGTGAAAGCCCAACCCCTTTGATCCTTTTGAAGCTATTCTGTGTACCATGGGCAAGATTAACACTACTGAAAGAGAAAAAACATGAATTTTCAGTAAAATTGCCTTAATAACCTTTAATGACCCCTAATTGACCTTAAAATTAAAAATTGACGCCGGCATCCACCCCTACCTTTAATCCCTTCCCCCATAGCCCACTTCTACCATGGTTGCCAAGTATTAACAAGAAATGCCGGGAAAAATTTTTCTAGAGGCTTTTTTGGACTTTGGCTGGTCCACTACTCTGTCTCTCCTCTAGATGTCTATATGAAAATGCCTTTATTCATATAATTATGTATCTTTTAGACATACCCATTCGCCAGGATTTGTACCAAGGATTCTGGTCCAAGGACGAACTTGGAGCCTTAGACTTTTTCTCACAGTAAAATATGCAGATCAGACATCTTGTCATATATGTATCACAACATTGCTTGTAGAATCAATTAGATATAAAAAAGATAATGAAACATATTTATTAATGATTAGTGTTGGGAATGAACTTGGTAATTGATGTTTAAATCAGGTAGCAAAAAGGGATTGCAGTATGGATTTATAAGTGTTTACCTAAATGTTCCAAATTGACCCAAATGTTGCGATCATTAGATCTTTAGGAGGGAGCTTTGAATTTTCCTTGACGGGAAATTATTTATTTTTCGTCAACAATGACAGTAATATTTAGTTTGAGCAGGTGATGTCCTCATATATTCGCTTCTGACACAAACAAGACCCTGTTGAGAAATACTCTCACAAGAAAAAATCTATTTCAAGACGGCCCAAAAAGAATTTATTTATTTCACAAAACTGAATATATAGAAAGAAATTGTTTATTGAAAGAAGAACTCTAAGCTCCCCCCCCCCCACCCAGAGTTCTAATGGTTGCCCCCTAAGACAGTAAAGACTACCAACACAGGAGTCTTCAGTCTTGCTTTAAACCTGTTATTTTCTGGAGAAGTAGAGAAGTTTGCTTGGTGGGGACATGTCTTGAAGAAAGGGTCAAAGACACACATGTGTTTACCTTTATTGATCCAATTGATCAAACAATTAGCGGCATGACAACAAGAAAAGGCCTAAACCGTTGCCATGGTAATCAGGCTAGAAGCAAATGTTGGTTTGCATGGCTTTCTGGAGGGCATTTTCTGTCCTTGGGCAGTTCAGCTTTCTTTGGTCTCTTAATTTACTCTGTTTGATTCTTTCTTGGGTTTTTATTCTTTCCTTATCATTTATCACTTGAAGATAAGTTAGGGAACAGTAAAATATCTGTTTATCTGTTTTCCCTCTCTGGCTGGGTCACCTTTGCCTATGTTGGACGGCAGTTGCAGTCATCCTTTGGCCCATTGCCTCGTCCTCCTCCTGTCCTAATTGGCCTACCAAGTGCATAGGCTTAAATACAGGACATAAGGCCCCAATCATCCACCTATCTATCAAACAAGTTTTGTATTTGTGCAATTGGTATCTATCTATCTATCTATCTGTCTGTTGAATGCCATCTCTAATTATGTCAGTTATTGTTATCAGCTCTGTTCAGAATTTTATGCAATTGAAATGTTATAGTTTTCCCACAACAGCTAGGCAACGAAACACCATTATGAAATATTGAAACATTATTGGAAAAGGCTGAAGTTTCTTGAATCGATTTGCCTTGAGAGGTGCTCCTTCATCTGTCAAGCGAAGTACTCAAGACTTCTGGAGGCTGTGCTTGTCAAATGTAGGTCATTCGGGGTCACTGAATTAGGTCAAGGACACCACTAAAGGTCACGTGAAGGTCATGTCAATATCAGGCATATTGAGAATTACAAATAAGTGGAGTGGAATGTAAGATAGTGGAATTTTAGGAGAACTTGAAGCAGTTTCTGTTCTTTGAGTGCGTAAAACTTAATCAGGTTCAAAAAATTGATCGGGTAGTGTGTCAGCTCAAGTTGGCAGTGCTCTTGGCTTCGAATCGCTAGGTCTTAGGTTCAATTCAAGCTCCGGTGGACAAAGCTAAGAGGCAAAGGATGATGAAAACTGCTGTCCAACATAAGTCCAGGTAGCCTGACCAGAGCAGGAATTAAACCCGAGACCCAGCAGCCCCGTTGCTACCGATTGAACTAGAAGACCTTCTGGCCCTTAAATTTAGTTGGGGTGGTTCAAGTGGAGTCACTTGCCAACCTTTAGTTACATCTTCAATCAGCTTAATTAATCTCGCAGTTGCAAAACTACAGGAAATAAACTCCCATCATTCCACCAATGCCTTCATGACCTCATACAACATGTATTTCGACCAGTGTGACCTCACTGAGTGTCCAGTGACCTCATAATGGTCACTGACATTTAAATTACCTCAAGAATGTGACAAACATAGTACTGTTTACACAAATTGTATTGACAAGTCATGATTTAGTGAACCTCAAACATTAAATCGTGCTTGATGCATGCATCTATCAAAAGGTATGCAGCATGTTTGAGTTTGGTTTATCCTCAAATCATGCTCGGTATCATGTTAATTCTGATTCTAAGAACTATTGATAAATTGTCTGGGACATGGCGTTGTGGTTAACACCAAGTATTTATCTGATTTGGTGAAATTTAAGCGATCAAAGTGTTTTCGACATTCACGTAATGCTTTGGCAGATTGGTAGATAGATAGATAGATAGATAGGTGGATAGGTAGATAGATAGATAGGAATATTGAGCAATTGACAACTAGAATGATACTGTTGACAGATAAGACATGATAGATGAGTAGGCTAACCAGGACAGGAGGCTGACACTTCGATAGGTCGAAGGATGATTGAAACTGTTGTCCAACATAAGTCAGGGAGACCCCAACCAGAGTGGGGATAGAGACCGAGACCGCGCAACCGGCAGTCCAATATTGGGAGTATCTTATCTATATCTGTCTATCTAGCAAGTACGTAAATACAGGACAAAAAAACAAGACTTAAAGCCCCAATCATCTATCTTTCACTTAACAATCACAGCAATCAACCATCTACTCTTTTAGCGGTGAACCAGCCAACCTCCAATATCCTCCATCACAGAAGAGAGTGCCTTAAAAGCCCCCAGAGGAATAAAGGAGGCAAGGTGACCTTGGGGTTCAAGGTCAAGGTCAAGAAAGTCCTGACCAGGACCTTGTTTATGTCTGGATGTCAACAAAAGGTCCTCAGTGTTGTCTGGCCTCAATAAAAGAAGGCTCCTCTTACTTGGATTATCATATTATGTAAGCAATGCTTCTTTGCTTGGATTTTTCTGGGATTTTTCGTGGAAATTTGGCTTATACAAAAAAAGATAGGCTTCAGAAGGGACAATTGGCTTATAAAGGGAAGGTCCGAAATGCTGCAGAAATAGAATATAAAGCAGACAGAAGGATCGTTAGCTGTGTACTTCCAGTGCCGGATCCGGAGATAGATAGATAGATAGATAGATATGGTAAGTGCAGCCCTCTAAGCCTAGTTCTGGGCGCTCACGAGGGTTGATTGATGAGATGAGAGAGAGAGCAGCAGTCCTCAACATGTTCCATATTTACCCCATGTGAGGGATCTTTTACTAGCCCAGGGTCATCTTGAGGGACGGTGGCTGTGTTTTGGTGTTTGCAGGCACGTGTTGGTGTATATTGTCTTCAAAATGATACTTTTCATCTTATAGGTCTTGGGGGGGGGGGGGGGTTGGCAGGGCCCCTAGGCCTCCCTTGATCTGCCACTGAGTTCCACATTCCTGTTTGTTTTGTTTGTTTGTTTGTTTGTGTTTTATGCCTCTGCAGCACCTTAGTGGGCCATATCGAGGCAGGCGATCGCCGTATGATGATGGGATGAGAAGACTGTGAGTCTGGCACATACCCTATTAATTCAGCGATGCCCAGGGTCTTTCAGTTGCCCCAGCATAGAATACTGGATACAACCCGCCTCCATTTAATGTCCCATGGGCTCGGACTAAAGTGAGTTCCCGGGGTGAGATTTGAACCCACCCCCTCAAAACCAGTTGACAAGTGCACTTACCAATTAGGCCACAGGGGAACTACATTCCTGTTTGTACCTAAGCCGACAGTCGTTGAGTAAATCGCTGATCAATTTACTTTGAATAACTCATTCAAGAAATATTAATGATGAGCACTCATTTTATACATAGTTGAGGTTTTATTGTAATATTGTGATAAGTTCAAGAGCTGGATTCGAACCTGGGAGTGCTACAATATGTAGGGGCCTAAACCCTTTGGAAAAAAATATTTGTCGTAAACATATCACAACGTCATACGTTAGGCAAATTTATAACGCTTTAAGTGAAAAGCCTTTGAAAACTGACCAAAATCGTAAAAATGTATTAATTTCCATAGATTTCTGACCTGAGGATAATGTCGCCATACCTCTACCAGGCTGCCATAGACAATCTTCCTGTGACTGAGTCGTTTTCCCTGAGTGTAATTTCTGCTCATGTTTGAAAATCACATCAAATATGAATGTGTGTGAATTTGGAATATCAACAAATGTGGTTGAGAAATCCCTCCTGCAGCCATTTCAATGAATGAGCAATTGTTCAGGATGCTCTACTCTGCCACAAGGCCACTTCCGGTTCCCACTTCCGGTTTGATGATTGTAAGGCTGCTTGATTTCCGGTTTGGAGATAGTGGTACTTTGCTTCAAATTGAAACCGCACTGAAAATTGCAAGATGGGAAAATCTGCGTTGGTATACGTGTGTATATGGAGACAAACGTTGATGTATTGATAATGTAATATAGGCCTTTTAATTACTTAATAAGTATATAATTGTGACAACTTTTAGATTCTGCCTACTATCTCCTGGTATTCCATATTGGCTAAATAAGTATATGTACAGTTTGAATTGGATCTGTAAAAGTTGTGAATTACACCAATATGATAGAGTTTTTATGAATTACTTAACTTAATAAAACAACTGTGAGCCAAAATACCAACACACTACAATTTAGAACTTTGATTATTTCTGGACATTAAATTTCTGCGCTGATATTTGAAGATAGTTTCATATCAAGATGTAGTTGTTTTCTTGATTTGTCATAAGTGATATTTAATATTTTGCTGTTGGAGCGATAAAGATATATTTTATAATTTTAAAACCACCCATCCCACACTACACGTTTTGCGGCAATTTTACAATCCTATTTAACCACAAGTCTCAACAATTGTAATTGTTTCAAACCACACCCAGCAGAATTATAATTAAATGTTTTTAAACGAATTATAATTAAATGTTTTTAACTTTGAAAAAACCTAATTATCTGGCAATCTACCTGTACAAGTGCACACGTCATTGAATAGCTTATTGGTAGAGCAACATTATAGTTTGTGGGCCCCTTGTGTCAGTGTCTATCTATGCTGGGTAAGTAATATATCCCATGCATGGGGTAAATGTGTGATATATCATAATATCATATGGCTAGCGGAAATACTCGCTTCTCATTGGCTGACAGCCGTGCAATATTCTACGATATTGCACGCATTATATTGCACGATCATTTTAACATGTGAGAGATGGGACGGACCTGAGAGGAAGCACAACGTTTCAGTGCTGCTGCAGCCACAGGTTGGCAAACAATTTGTGTTTTCCGATTTTAGTAAAGAGTGCACTGTACGACAACGGAGGCAGTAAGAAAGCTCGTTTTTGCGGCAAAAGATGCGTCTTTTTAAGGGCTATCAGGATATCTATTTTTTTGTACTGATTATATTATTTTTATTTCCAGAATAAAGCAATAAGTGACCGAAAAACAGCATTTTTTCCGATTTTTTTAACCGGCCTAACAGCGGAGGCCGGTTAATACAGGAGCTGTAAATGGATCAGGTGAAACCATAAACAGTAACCACAAACCAGTAACCACAAACCAGTAACCACAAACCAGTAACCACAAACCAGATGTAAACCACGGTTTTTCCCCATTGTGACCTTAATATTTCACTTACAGTTATGAAATTTGGTACAGGTATGGGCCTCTGGGTATGGATTGGGAAGATGTCGAGAAATCCAAGATGGCTGCCGTTTTGTGGCGGCCATTTTGGCAGCCATCTTTCTTCATTCTTGAACTGCCCATTGTGACTTCAATATTTCACTTACAGTTATGAAATTTGGTACAGGTATGGGCCTCTGGGTATGGATTGGGAACATGTCGATAAATCCAAGATGGCGGCCATTTTGTGGTGGCCATTTTGGCAGCCATCTTTCTTCATTCTTGAACTGCCCATTGTGACCTTAATATTTCACTTACAGTTATGAAATTTGGTACAGGTATGGGACTCTGGGTATGGATTGGGACCATGTCGAGAAATCCAAGTTGGCGGCCATTTTGTGGTGGCCATTTTGGCAGCCATCTTTCTTCATTCTTGAACTGCCCATTGTGACCATAATATTTCGATTACAGTTATGAAATTTGGTACAAGTATGGGACTCTGGGTATGGATTGGGAACATGTCGATAAATCCAAGATGGCGGCCATTTTGTGGTGGCCATTTTGTGGTGGCCATTTTGGCAGCCATCTTTCTTCATTCTTGAACTGCCCATTGTTACCTCAATATTTCACTTACAGTTATGAAATTTGGTACAGGTATGGGACTCTGGGTATGGATTGGGAACATGTCAAGAAATCCAAGATGGCGGCCATTTTGTGGTGGCCATTTTGGCAGCCATCTTTCTTCATTCTTGAACTGCCCATTGTGACCTTAATATTTCACTTACAGTTATGAAATTTGGTACAGGTATGGGACTCTGGGTATGGATTGGGAACATGTCGAGAAATCCAAGATGGCGGCCATTTTGTGGTGGCCATTTTGGCAGCCATCTTTCTTCATTCTTGAACTGCCCATTGTGACCATAATATTTCACTTACAGTTATGAAATTTGGTACAGGTATAGTACTCTGGGTATGGATTGGGAACATGTCGAGAAATCCAAGATGGCTGCAATTTTGTGGTGGCCTTTTTGGCAGCCATCTTTCTTCATTCTTGAACTGCCCATTGTGCCCTTAATATTTCACTTGCAGTTATGAAATTTGGTACAGGTATAGTACTCTAGGTATGGATTGGGAACATGTCGATAAATCCAAGATGGCGGCCATTTGTGGTGGCCATTTTGGCAGCCATCTTTCTTCATTCTTGAACTGCCCATTGTGACCATAATATTTCACCTTACAGTTATGAAATTTGGTACAGGTATGGGCCTCTGGGTATGGATTGGGAACATGTCGAGAAATCCAAGATGGCTGCCATATTGTGGTGGCCATGTTGGCAGCTATCTTTTGTGGGTATGAGACGGGAACATGTTGAGAAATCCAAGGTGGCAGCCATTTTGACAGCCATCTTTCCTTTTTTTTAGAAATCTGTTCAAACTGCATTGATTCTATTCTAATAGTCTAGCATCTTCCAATCAACTATTTCTCCTATCTTCCAATATCAGTTGCTCAGTGGTTTAAGCAATGGCACCTTCAATTTCATTGCGCTAGGTCGGTTTTGAATCCGCGGATTCTTGTTGTGTTTAGAGGTCTAAAGTCTGCTATAAAGTTTCAGAAAAAAATGTAAAATAAAATCCATCATCAAGTAAATCATTTTTCCATTCCGAAAGTGTGAACATTTTTTTGTGAGTGAAATATTTATTGTCTTTTTACGAGATACATTATAAAAAGGCGGATCAAAAGAAACACAAAAACAGTTTGGACAAGGAATTCCAGCCCTTTTCTTTGCATTTGACACAAAAAATCCATATGATATAACAGTTATTGCACATCACCTCGTGCAATATCAGTTTTTATGGCACCTCGGTGACTAATATTGCACTCGGGCTGCGCCCTCGTGCAATATTAGTCACCTCGGTGCCATAAAAACTGATATTGCACTCAGTGCTGTGCGATAACTGTATAATACTTTTTTTGCCTCCAAAAATGAGGAGATATGTTGAGGACTCCATCAATTACTCCTATCTCATCAATCAACCCTACCCTATCTATCTATCTATCTATCTATCTATCTATCTATCTATCTATCAATGTGTCAGTCAAAGCCCAGTCCATTCGCAATTTGCTAATTAAAGACAAAATCAAGATCTCAAAACGCGTAAAACATAAAACATGCTGTGCTATTTATAGCTCCCCCTCCTTCATGTTTCAAGTGCTCTAATAATTAAAGCCTGGAATGAATGACACTTTAATTAACACGTGATAATAAGGTTTCTAGCTGAAAATCAAGGTTTCATTAATTTACTCCTTGTTGAATATCATGGGCTGCAATTTCCGAAATGAAGCTTTAGTGTTGAGTATTATTTCATGCTTACATGCCATTCCATCGTAAAACATCATGATTATAACAACTAAACATCATGAACATGTTACTTTTAGGAATATGAAAATATAGCTATTATTTGTAAACATGTAATGCTTTACGAAACATGGTATTATGAAAATAGATTTTATAGTGACATATATCATGTACATTTTGATCATGACACAAATAGAGACATGTTATCAATATGTAAACTGTCTGTTGTAATGATATACTTTGTATCAGTTTTTGAAACAATTTGTCTTCATATATACAAGGTGCCATCAATTTATTTATTTCTCATCTGAATGACAATCAGTTGGATTTTCACCATGTGAGCAGTGTTGGGCGGTTCTGATATATTTGGTTCGGTTCAGTTTTAGGTTTTTTACGGCCCTAGAACTGTGGTTTCGGTCCAGGTTTCTGTCTGCAATGTGTACAACACGATTTTGCGATCCGAGATGCTGGAGTCCTGGGAGAACCTAAACTACTACCGTATGGTGCCCAATTTTCGTCAGTTGTTCACTTTAAAATGTTATCAATGCTATACCATCACTATGACAAATTGTCTATTGACTTCCAGTAAACAAAAATATTGTTTTGCAAAATTTTTCAGAAGAAGAGCTGGCATGCATCACTTTTCAAGGTTTTGAGAGCAGTTATCCATTGCAAAGACATTATGACGATATTAGGACCCCAGGGACCTATTGTCATCAGCTAGGGTGTCCTAATTCCGTCAGATTTCAACAGGACACTGTACATTAACATCAAGTCCAACATACAATCATTTTATATTTCCAAAAACAAATTTGATTGCTTAATTTGTC
Organism: Platynereis dumerilii; assembly: GCA_026936325.1. NCBI lineage: Eukaryota > Metazoa > Annelida > Polychaeta > Phyllodocida > Nereididae > Platynereis > Platynereis dumerilii. The sequence goes on from JAPTHN010000005.1 coordinate 7,225,513, forward strand.
CCTCATTTCTGAGAGTTGTATCGTTTTCACTTTTTTACTAAGTGTAACAGAGGCATAAAGATGGGTCTAAAAATCAGAGGAAGCTTGGCCTGCTCAGGGCACTTTTGTCGGAAAATTACAAAAAATATTGCGCTTTTGACCTCTCCAAGTTTAAGAAGCTATTGTAGAGTTGTCAATAGGGTCATAGACACCATAAATGAATTAATGTATGCAGCAGTGATTTTACTTTAAAAATCGTGACTTTTTTCCCCACCTATTCAAAATTTGGTTGAACTAGGGGACTTTTCATAAAAGTGACGATAATTGGACCCTGACGAAAATAGGGCACCATACGTCCATACGGTACTACTAGCGAGCATTGGAAAAGTGAAGGTATGACGATTTTGCTTGCAATTTCATCATTTTCTGAATAAAATAAGAGAAAATACGACTACCGAAACACACGGTTGTTTGATTGAACTTCGGTTCGAGTTTTGGTTGTAGTGGTACAACCGAAACCGAACCAAAATTTCAGGAATCGGCACAACACTACATGTGAGTCGACTGAAAACATTTTGGGTTTCTTCCAGGGTTCACAACCATGCTTGCATATAGGCTTATTCATGATTTTGGTCTGATTTTCTTCTGACAAAAATGAATGAGAAGAGACGAAACAAATTCCTTCTGAGACTGCGTAATAATAGAAAGAAAGATTGCTTTGTTTACATTAGAGCTTACCGTAGAACAGGGTCAAGTTGACTTGCCGGGGGGGGGGAGGAGTTGGCCACCTATTTTAACCCACTTAATGACAGAAATGCCAAAATTCCTCACTGACCTGGATTTCTTTGGGAAAGTTGCCACCTGTGTCAGTGAGGAAAGTTGACATTTTTTGCACTATTAACACACAGAGGGTTAATTGGTTTTAAAGGCACCAGGCGGCAGTCTGCAGGTAGGGGGCTCTGTCCTCCCCTCTCTGGCCTGTGGCCAGTGACCAGGACCAAGCATTCGACAAGGGGCCACTCTGGCAGCAGCAATCTTTTCCACCCACCTTCCCCTCCTGCCTCCTGGTGGTCTTTCATTCGATGTGTTTGGAGGACTTTATTCCGGTCACTGACTCTAATAATATGTTCATAATATTTTAAAATTAATGGTATGCGCTGTTGACATTTTGTGTCACAATCTGTTTCATGATTTAGATTCTATTGCGCCTGTGCATTTTGTCTGATTTTGTGCTATGTACTATTTAGCGCGCGCATTGCTTTATGTAGTTAGTAAATACATTTTCCCCAATGTTTATTATGACTGTGTTGGTGTTGTTTAACCATTGAGTGGGTTAAAATAGGTGGCCAACTTTCCCCCGGTTGCCAACTTTACCCCGTTCTACAGTATTACTCCAAACCAGTGAGACAAATAGTTCCTTCAATGCTGCTATGAGAATTCCAGACTATGTGCTGGTGATCATCTATAAGGAGCAGAAAAATGTTTTTAATTAGGGCAGCAACCAGCTGACCTCGTTTCTTTTTAATCTGGGAACACACAAGAACTAATAGTCTTCAGTTTTGTCTAGCCAAATTGTTTTCTGTTTTTTTGTATGTTGTTGTTGTTTTTTTGTGCAGAAGTAAGTCGTTCTCTAATGTTTTTTGTAATTTATTTGGAAGATTTATATGTATTTTTTTCTAAGTATTGCATTCACATCGCTGTGTCTAACACATGTATTTTTATGTTTTAGAAATTTAGAATGTATTTCCAAATTACAAGTGAATTTTGCTCCGAAAAATGATGTGTTTTCTTGCTGCAGAATATATGATATATAATGAATTTATCTCTGTTATTAAGTCAGTTTATGAAATATGCTATCAGATATGATATCTAATTTGAAATCCAATGCCATTACCAATTAGAGAATGTGAATAAACCAGAACACCAGACCCTTTACTGTAATTGTGTTATCAAACAATTTTGATGTAATAATTTGATAACTCAAAACCAGATGCTGCAATATTTTGTGAAATTAAGCGAAGAGGGGTTACAACTCGCAGTCCCGAAAAAAGAACATGTCATATAATATTACCTCGTAACAAAGAAATGGGAAACATTCACTGCAGCGCTACTAGCTTCCAATAAAATCACTGTTCGCTTAATAAAATAGACAAACCGTAATGGTAAACGTTGTCTTGTCAGTTAAAGCCCGGTCCATTCGCACTACGCTGGTCAATTTCCTTGCATATCCGAAATAAACTTGAGTAGTCTGAGATCTCTTGAAAAACCAAAACCTTAAAACGCGTAAAATGTAAAATCTGCTGTGCTATTTATAGCTCCCCCTCCTTCAGGTTTCAAGTGCTCTAATAATTAAAGCTGGTAATGAATGACACTTTAATTAACGTGCGATAATAAGGTTTCTAGCTGAAAATCAAGGTTTCATTAATTTACTCCTGGTTGAATATCATGGGCTGCAATTTCCTAAATGAAGCTTGAGTATTATTTCATGTTTACATGCCATTCTATCATAAAACATCATGAATGTAGCTGCTAAATATCTTACTTACAGGAATATGAAGATATAACCATCAGTTGTAAGCTTTAATGTTATAACTATGAAACATTGCCTTTGTAGAATAGATGTTGTTGTAAACATATTTTGATCATGACAAATAAACAGCTATCAATATCTAAACTGTCTGTTGCATGATATACATTGTATCAGTTTCCAAAACGCAATTTGTCATCGTAAATTCATTTGAATTGAGTAACATTATTGCTCGTCAGGCGATGCTCCTTGGTATTTGTGTCTATACAATGCAAGGAAAGAATCTTGTTTTGTGAAAACATTTTATTAAACACTTCACACTATCTTTTGATCTGTCTATCTATATATCTCTCTATATGTCTATCTACAGATCTATATATCTATTTGTCCCATTTAAATACAGCCATCTTACCTGCCATTCTATGTTTAGAGGCTACCTCATGTTTGTAATCTCTATCAACATACTCTCTAACCACAACAACAGGAAGGCAGGAGTCCGTTATCCGTTGTGCCAGAGATTAAAAAGCCTCTAACCAAACATGGAGGCCTCTTCCTGGGCATGTAAGATAATTTATGGGAGAATTTGGGATTTATAAAAATCTATTGATTATAGGCATGGTGGAGTAGTAGTAATTTATATGAGCACAAACTTTTGATTTTGCTTGATTGGTATTAATCTGAAAATTATTGTGGGACAAAATTTGCTATGAAGGCAATTTAAACAGTCCTTGTACAATGTACAAGTATATAATTATGCTTGCAATTGCTTGTCTGCTGAACATGCCGAATAGGATTGCGAATACATTGTATGCTTATTTGTGAATTTGAAATATATTAGAAAATGAAAACAGCCCTGTATTTCTAAAAAAGAACCATCTGGCCTCCTTTAGTTCTAAAACTGTTGGTGTTCTGAAGAGAAATAACTATGTAGAAACAAAGGTAACAAATTATTGGAGTCTCCGTAACAATCGAAAGAAAGATAGCTTTGTTTTCATTAGAGCGTATTACTCAAGACCTGCCAGACAAATGATTCTGCTACTATTAGAAACTCCAGACTATGTGGGGGCCCTCATCTATAAGGAGCAGAAAAATGTGATTAATTAGTCGCAGCGACCTGTTTCTTTTAATCTGGGAACACACAAGAACTAATAGTCTTCATTTTTGTCTAGCCAATTTGTTTTCTCTTTCTTTTTTTGTGTTTTTGTGCAGCTGAAATTAGTCTGAGTTCCTTTTTTTTTAAATATGCTTTTTTGGTAAATTGTAATTCATTTGGAAGGGCGGGAAGGGACAATTAATGTTCATTTGTGTATGTTTTTATGTTGAATTTATATAGTTGATTGTGTGTCTTAACACATTTGTTTCTTTGTTTTGAAAATTGAAAAAATATTTTGAAATTAGTATTGAATTTGGTCCGGAAAGTAATGTGTGTTCTTGCTACAGATGCATGACAAATAATGAGTTTATCTTGGTTATTAAATCGGTTTATGAAATAATTATGCTATGCCATATAATATCCAATTTGAAATCCAATACTATTACCAATTAGAGAATGTGAATAAACCAGAACACCCAACCCTTTACTGTTATTGTTTTATCAAATACTTTTTGATGTACATAGTAATAATAATTTGATAACTCAAAATCAGATGCAGTGATACTTTGTGAAGTTAAGCATAGACTCACTTGCAGAACTATAAGAATGATATTGTATTGCCTTGTAACAAATAAATAAGTACCCTTTTGAACATTAGACACAAGTGTAATGGAAATAACTTTCCTTGGTGGACTACACTTTGCAAAAAAAATAAAAAATAAAGTTAAAAACGCTCATAACAATTCCAATCTGTACTTCTCAATATATGTGTTAGTCTCACTAACTTAACCATCTAAAAAGTTGCGAAATAAGGTTTCACTTAACAAACTCCTCACCAAGGAATTAAGATAACATTTTTTCAAACCTTTTTTGCTTTAGAACTTTCTTTTTCGCAAGCATATATTTTAGCTTATCTTTGAAACTGTAACTAATTCTGATAGTGATTTTACTTTGATCATGATACTGCTGCTGTAGTACTGCACCAATTAGACTCTGAACATGCAGTTAAAGAGAAATAAAAACCTTTCGATTTCTATTTAAAAAGGAGAACTCTCAGTGTTGTCTGTTGGTAAAATCCTTATGAAATGAAATAATGAAAGTTACACTGTATTTCATGGCATCATTTCATTGCATTTTCTGTTTTCTGATAAATCATTGTCAGAAGTTTTGTTTAGATTCCAACCACCAAACTACAAATATCTGATAAATTCTCCGTTCCCTAGAGATTATCTTACATGTGCATTAGGAGGCTTCCATGTTGGTTAGAGGCTTTTTAATCTCTGGCAAAACAGATAACGGACTCCTGCCTTCCTGTTGTTGTGGTTAGAGAGTATGTGGTTAAGAGATTACGAATATTAGGTAAGCCTCTAAACATTTGTAAATGGTTTGTCATTTCTAGGCCATGCTGTGGTATTTCGATAGATAGATAAATAAATGAACCCTTGATTTTTTTTTGTAAAACTTAGAATATCCAGGGTCTGGATATTATTAGGTCAAACATAAGTCCCATTGTCAGCATTTACCATAGTTTTTGATCCTCGGTTTCATTATTACACACCTACCAAGTCGGTCTTATGTTTGTGGCTTTTCTCAATGAAGGCCTTCTATGCAAGACCCGTTCCCCGCATCATCAAAATAGAGCAATCATGTGACTTGATCACATGATCAACATGCAAAAGCCCCCCTGGCGTCAATTGTTGTGCTTATCGAATCATTACGTAATCACTACAATTATCGGTGAATTATTCACAATTTGGAGGCAATCAAGCCGCAATTGTGTTAGCCGAATGTGATCAATGCTTTCGCAGATGCCGGAGGGATAACCGTTTTTGGAATGGGCGGAATAACGTTGTGCGTTGCTCTCGTAAACTTGTGCTTGGGTTTTATGGATGGTAGATATGTTTTTATGACATGAGCGCTTCCAAAAAATAATTTATTGTTTTATTGAAAAAATGCTCTTTCTTTGGAATCTGTGCAGTTGTTTATGTGTTTTTCAGCAGTTTTATAAATCGTAGGGAAAAGGGGTAATTTTTTAACTTTTGCTTCATGATTCGCAATGTTCTTGTTTCGCGGACTAAAAAGGATAAAATTAGGTTTGATTTGGCCCATTAAGGTCATATTAGATGTTTTTTTTTTCAGGAACAGAAAGTTCGCTTCTGTTGTTTTAGTGCATTTTAAAAGTTTTCTAATCTATTGTTTGTTTTGATCACATTTGTGGCATTTTTTTATTTTCTTGATTTTGTGTCAAGTGAGTTCTTTTGTTATTTTTACAAATTTGACAAGACCAATTCTCTAACAATAGTCCTTTATTTGAAGGTTGCACTTTTGAGCATTTTTTGCTGTGGTGTGTATATTACAAAGGGGAATATCCTTATTTTTAAGTACATTGATCTGAACTTCAATTTTCTACAATAATAGTGCAGTGCTCTATTTCATTGAGTGCTTTGAACTGTTAATTTTTGTTCATCTCAGCATTTCTTGTATTTCAATTGAGAAGAATGCCCTTTGTTTGTATTTAATAAGTGCCACATGTCCCGGTACAGATTTGTTTATAAATTGTATGTGTGATATCAAAGATATAATAAATTCAATAAGAGATGAGACTCTGGCGAAACAGCGAGAGTCAAGTGAGGGAGGTGTAATGCTCCCTCTCCACCACCTCTTTTCATTGTGACCATGCGCTCTATGTATATGCTGTTGCAATCAACTTGTACTATGTCAATATAATTCATTTCTTTGTATTTTTACTACTGGCTCTAAATGAGATTTGGAATTAAGTTGAATTAGAATATGTCATGTAATGACAGCTAAAGTTGTGTTTAGAATGTGAAGTCACACTTATTCTTGTGGATCTAGGTCTGTGATGCTACCACAGGCATTTCAATCACTTGTCACCCCGGGAACTCACTTTAATCCGAGCCCATGGGACATTAAATGGAAGCGGGTTGTATCCAGTATTCTATGCTGGGGCAACTGAAAGACCCTGGGCATCCCTGAATTAATAGGGTATGTGCCAGACTCACAGTCTTCTCATCTCATCATACAGTGATCACCTGCCTCGATATAGCCCACTAAGGTGCTGCAGAGGCGTAAAACACAAACAAACAAACAAAACAAACAAATCCTGGTGATACATGTCTTATTGAAAACAAAAGTCTTTAGTACCGCCAAGCCATGAGACACATACGCATTGTGACATCTCATGCTTTTCCAAATATAAATAACCAATAACCTAGACTCTGACAGAAAATTGAAAGTAAGGTATTTTAAAGTTATTCAGGTTATTGCCTGGCCAATTTCTGACAATTAACAGGTTCCTGAAAACCACCATTTTCAACCAATATATCTCAATTTAGCTACCCTTTTAGTGGAATTCTGTGTTATGTCTCTTGGTGTTTGTCACTTTAACTGCTGTTGTCTTTACACCTCGTGACAGTTCACGGCTTTCTTGTATTTCTGTGTACATTTTCCTGTCTTAAGCACCTTTTTATGTTGTTTTTAGTAGGCTTTTAGTTTTCCTTTATGATAACTTGATAACAGAGACACTTGACATAAGCACACAGGACAAACATTGATACATTTCATTTGTAGAATCAGCTTTCTTGGAATCAGTTTTCTTCAAATCAACTTCTTTCGAATCAACTTTCTTCAAATGCTTGCGTCTTTCTTACTGAGTGGCTTTTTTCCTTCTTCTTTGCCCCTTCTTTGCCTCCACCTTTCTTTCTACCGTACTTTCTTTCTTACTTCACATCCTTTGCTTATTCTTTACTCTCTCCCTGTCTTGTCCCTTCCTGACATACTTCCTTCTCCTCCTTTTACTTCCTTCCTTTCTTTCCCCCTTCCTTCCTTCCTTCCTTCCTTCCTTCCTTCCTTCCTTCCTTCCTCCCCCTTCTTTCCTCTTTCCTTCCTTCCTTCCTCCCCCTTCTTTCCTCTTCCTTCCTTCCTTCCTTCCTTCCTTCCTTCCTTCCTTCCTCCCCCTTCTTTCCTCTTCCTTCCTTCCTTCCTTCCTCCCCCTTCTTTCCTCCCCCTTCTTTCCTCCCCCTTCTTTCCTCCCCCTTCTTTCCTCCCCCTTCTTTCCTCTTCCTTCTTTCCTCTTCCTTCTTTCCTCTTCCTTCCTTCCTCTTCCTTCCTTCCTTCCTTATTAAGTTACTTATCTTCACATACATTTACTTCCTGCAATTGATCTGTTAGAAATCGGAAGTGACCTTAATGGTGACCTGTAAACCAGGTCATGTCAAAGGTCAAATGTGGGGTCAATTAAATGTTGACATAGCAACGAGCCACGTGGCCATGATCAAATGCAAATGATCTATTTACCCTGATGCTAATGATACTTGAGTCTTGATAGATGTATGAGGATGATCATTTGAGATCAAGTGGCAGGAGGGTAGTAAGCTGGAGGAGAGCTTAGGTTGTTCTTCTTACATGAAACATTGGAAGGTGAAGTAAAATATGTTGACATAGAAAATGAAATAATTGCACAATTACTTATAATACATGTATGTCTATCAGTTGTCCTTTACTCTAGGATCATATGAAATCAAGAAAGATAAAAAGAGGAAAAAAAGTAGGTAAATGTAGTAAAGAAGAAATGAAAACTGAAAGAATGTGCTGTATGTATAGACAATTGATTTACGTCCTGTACTTAAAGGCAGGCTAATTAGGACAGCAAAACATGACAGTGAACTAAAATGTGACTGTAGCTGTCGTCCAGCAGTCCGGGTTCCATCATAGTTCCCGATGACCCTGTCAGATCTGGAATACAAAATTGAAGAAACTTCTAAAAGTAATTGAAGAAATTAAGAAAGAAATAATGAAAGAACTTCAGAGGAAGAAGGGAAAATATACCATATAGAAATTAATGAAAGGAACGACTGGCACAAAAAGCAAAGGTAGAACAAAGAAGGAAAGAATGAGAGATAGAAATAAAGACAGGAAGAAAGCAAAATACACAAAAAAACTAGCCAGGAAGTAATAAAACCTAGGGTAGGGTGGTACCCAAGCTACAAAAATCATTGTATAAAGACCAGACGTCGTAGTGTGACATTTTAGTGACACAACATAAACTTCAAGAAGATAAAGTGATTCTTGTAATGCGGGTGTTGACAGATAGGGGCGCTGCTTCTTGTTTGGTCACTTAAGGACAAGTGACGTCATCAAACAAGTTAGAATGTTTGGAATGTTTTGATTTGTTGGAGTGAGCTTGTTCTATTTTATGTGACATATCAGTTGATGGAATGATGGTTTGGAGTTGTGGAGAGTTTTGAGTCAACCGTCAGTGATTTGCAATTGAATTTCATGATAAGTGACTTTGTGTGTCACAGAAATAGCTCTAATTCTATTGTATGCATATTTGATGCAAATTTCAATGCTTTCTTGATTATGTTTGTGCATCCCTGCTCCATTTGGAATAGCATTTGGCTTAGGTGTACAAACCTTTGCCAGTTTTTGACCCATTTCTATAGGCCTACAGGTAAAGACCACTGAAGCCATGATACATATTTATTTGCCAATGACAGATGACCATGCTATCTCAAATGTAGGAAACCTAAATTGTATGATACAGGCATACATAGTGTTGAATGATACATGCCATATTAACAGTGATGTAGTCATTACCATGAGACATGATATTTTAACATGGTATGCAATGACAATTATCTGAGGAGTGCAACCTACTTACTTTCAAGAGCAACTGTATAATAGTTCAGATGGAAGCAAAGTGTCTCTTGCATTGAATTGCTATAGACATAAATTATATTATTTTGTTCTAGTTGTTGTTTGTTTGTTGTTTGTTTTATGCCTCTGCAGCACCTTAGTGGGCTATATCGATGCAGGCGATCGCCGTATGATGATGAGATGAGAAGACTGTGAGTCTGGCACATACCCTATTAATTCAGGGATGCCCAGGGTCTTTCAGTTGCCCTAGCATAGAATACTGGATACAAACCGCCTCCATTTAATGTCCCATGGGCTCGGACTAAAGTGAGTTCCCGGGGTGAGATTTGAACCCACGCCCTCAAACTCAGTTGACAAACGCACTTACCAATTAGGCCACAGGGGAACTATTTTGTTCTAGTTGTATATTGCATACAGATGGTAAGATATGAAGGTGTCAACACTGTCAATGTGTCTCGTGCATTTTAGATTTATTTTCTCTTACACACTGGAGTCAAGCAGGGGGCAAAATGTCCGCATCTTTTCTGAATAGACAACGTTCCCAACATGGCGCCATGGGTTTACTGAATCTGTGTTCATGATCCAGTGAGCTGATCAGTCAAGCGTGATATCAAACGATACCTTTGGATTTGTGGGGAGGGAATTCCATGAATCATGCAATGACGTGGAAAGGGGGGAATCCCTGGGGTTTCCCCAAACAGCCTCGTTTTCAATCAGAACAGTCTCAGAACAGTAGCAAAGATTCTGGGGGATCCGAGATAAAGGGTTCCCTCTTGATCTCAGAGATCATTGCATGGCCATCGCTCACAAATTGATATTGAAGGGTGGAAAATGTCGATGTGGATTTTGGTTAGGCCTTAGGTATTGATTGAATGTATCTCTTTACCAGTTTACTTGCATTTGTTTGACAACCTGAAATGTTTCGTAAAAAGATAGATAGAAACACAGATAGATGTAAAAATAGATAGATAGGTGGATAGATAGATAGATTAACCGACAAATTGATATATTAATCGATAGATGAATAGATAGATCCATTGACGGATAGACAAATCAATCAATAGATAGTTAGACCGATCATCACATCGATATAGAATGATAGATAAATAATTCAATTGATACATGGAATTTTCACCAATTTTTATTGAAGAATTAGTGCTGATTTTACATTATGCCTCCTTCTTGAAATGCCGCGAGTGGTTGCCCGAATGCAATATTAGATTTATACGCAAACAAGGTATCGTTGATAAAAAATCAGATCATTTTATTTTTGCCATCTTCAGAATCAACCTCAATAATGCTCGAAGGGAAAGATCTAACAGTAAATCACAACAATAATGGAAGAATCTTCCTTGTTTATAACTAAGCTAATATGAGGGGCAAATGGAAATGGAGAGTGTTATGTCTGAGCTGGACAATGTCACTGTCTGAGTGGTCTGTCCATTTATCACAGACACAAGGTCAAAGCTGTCTACTTCAAGGTGCTGCCAAGAAAGACAGTCTGCTTCCAGTGTTTGGAGATGTTGGGCTGTTGAGACAGAGAAAGTATTTTGCTGTTTCTTTTTTAGGTTGAAATTTGTTTTTGTGATTTCCTTATCTTCTTCTTTAAATCTTTTGTAGTTTTTCTCCAGATCAATTTTGACCTAAGTTTTGAACTTTCAATTGTCCTTCACCTCATTGCTGTGTCACCCATCAGTCCTAATTAGCCTAATATAGTGCATACGTACAGGATATAAAGCCCCAATCATCCATCCGTCTAAGATGTCAAGTATGTCTCATGCATTTTGAATTAATATTCTCTTACACATTGGAGTCAGACAGGGGGCAAAATGGCGCTGTATCTTTTCTGAATAGACAAAGTTCCCAGCACGGTGCCACGGGTTTACTGAATCTATGTTCATGATCCAGTGAGCAAATCATTCAAGCGTGATATCAAACGACACCAGCTTTGTAGGGCTATACTATTTTTTTTCTCTTGCTCCATGATATTTTCCATCTTTCTTCATTTGTGTTCTTCCTGTGCTCTAACTGCTCTGCCTCATGTCAATCTTTCTTCTTCATTAAACTCCGCTCCTCCTCCTTCCTCCGTCTTCCTTGTTGTTGTTGTTGTTCTTTTCCCTTCTTCCTTCTTTTGGTCTTCTTCTTTCTTACTTCCTCTTTTTCTTCTTTTTCTTCTTTCTGTAGTTCCTTGCTTCTTCTCCCTTCATCTCCATTGTTCTTTTTTAAAATAGCTTCTTCTATTTCTTAATCTTTTGCTTTCTCAGTTTTCTTCTCCCTTCTTAATTCTTCCCCTTTCTTCCTCTTTTCAGCACTTTCTGCATTCTTCTGTCAAGTCTCAAAGCACACACTAGTCCTATAGGCGTACACATCTTATAGGACTGTAGGTTTTGGTGAAACTTGCCAGTGTGAACAGTGACTGAAATTAGGCTAGCCTCAGGCAGCCGGTGACTGAAAGCAGGCCACAAAAGAGGCCATTGGCAAGCAGGCAAAGGCCAGAAGGAGGCCAGAGAAGGCCAGAAAAAGTCACAAAGGAAACAGAGTGAGAAATGTGCTGAAGAGGCCTGGAAACTGCATCTCAATGTCCTGGAAGGCACCTGCACAATGCTTCATTTCAGCTGGACTGACTATTGCACAGACTACAAGTCTAGGGTAGACTTCTTGTGTACTGTCGAAGAGCAGGGGCATTAGACTGCTTGGCTATCTTATCTTTCTGTCTCTCTTTCTGTCTATTCTTTCTATCTATCTACCTATCTATTGATCTATCTATCTATTGATCTATCTATCTATTGATCTGTCTATTTATTGATCTGTCTATCTATGATGCATAGGCCTGAATCTTCTTTGTATCTATAATTATACTGATTTGCTCATGTTTCTCGTCTTTTCTTCGTCACAATCAGGCATTTTCTACATTCACTGCAGAGGCCTAAAATCTCCAGTTTTGAACAGTGATATAATTTGATGCTCCTTCATAGCTATCTATTTTCTGTTCTTTCATTTTGTAGTTTGTTGAATCATTTCCACAAAGTACTGTCTCTGTGCTTTAGCAAGTCTATCCATTGCAATGTTGTGCTTTTAGACTTTTTTAGACACCATCTGATATTCACAAAATAGACAGGAATCATTTCACATTCGCTTTCTGGGTGACATCATCCGTCTTGGTGTAGACGTTCTCCTTCTTCCTCAAGACACGCACGTCAGACTTTAAGGCAGCAAATCTCCGTCCGTGTGATAAATGGCAGAAAAACATGAGATGCCGAAACAAAAATGGCAGGAAAGGCAAAAGGAAGCAGCGAGGAAACTAACAAGAAGACGTGGTGTCTCTCAAAAGACTCCTCAACATCGTCAACGCTGAAATGAATCGCCCAAGAGTGACAAGACACCATTTCCGACTGGAAACTGTCATTACTGACACCAATTCAGACTAGAAACTGTCATTACTGACACCAATGCAGGCCGTTCTAAACAGATGCCACGCCCATAAGATTGGCGTCATTTATTTCTGAATCTATACTGATACTATGTTACACCATTGGAGAAGTGAGTGAACTCCAAATACTTGAAATGGGCAAGATTTAGATATTTCCATGACAGAATTACATTTGATTTATTTTCAAAAAATATGTAGTTTCTAAGACCAGCAGGTCTATAAGTTCTTCAATTTTCTTTGTGTCTGCCCATGTGTACAAATATTTAACTAAACAGATTACCGAATTAATATTACCAGATTGCAAGAAGTTCCAAATCTCATTTATGAAATTATAAGCAGAAATATGTATACTTACTATATATTGTATCTGACAGTTTAGTGTCCTTGTCTGTTGATGACACCTCCTTACATGTACACCTCCTTTGCCAAGTCAGGTTCTGGGATCTCAACACTTTGTAATTCACCAGACAATTTGTTACATTTTTTTCTTTTGTAATTTTATATGTAATATATAAACTGAGTTAATATTATGATGAGCACTCTATATTATATTATATCTGACAATCTTGATGCCTTGCCTATATGACTCTGGCTGCTACATCTCACTACAACTTTAGTGTCCTTGTCATATATATATTTCTGATAATAGTTTTAGTATCCCTGCTTGTATTACTTTAGAGGGTATGAAATATGTTTATGCTGTACAACAGCTTTAAGCAGAGGGTGGGGCAAAACAGACAAATATAAGGTCAGTCTGAAGCAATCGAAACATTATTGAATGTTGTAAAACTCTGCCCAGACTACAACAACTCAATCAAACAAAAGCTAAAGAAATCTGACACAAGAGCTGCATGACACCGCAAGAATATATCAATATTTCGTATGTATCACGTCCGACATCGTGAAAGGGTGAACAGCGTTCGCGAATGGGCGGTCATAGCCGGGCGTCAGTTTCAATTTGCTGCGGCAGCTTTATCACATTGAGTAGAGTGCTGGGGGGACCTTGTAAAAAGCATGTGGCCTGCAGTATTCCATTTGTCTTGAGCCCGCAAGATACTAAAGGGCCCCAAGATACTAAATCTCCCTCAGGCCCATGGTTATATGTACTCCACACAGCGCCTTAGCAGTCTATACATTTAGGTCCATATATCAGTGTGCATTATCGACAAATTTTATGCATCCCATGCAGGAGAGCGGTGATGTCTTATTCTTCATGGAACCATGCTGCGAAAGTGACATTACGTACAATTTATGATGTTTCGAAACAGGACGCTGACATTATGATGTCTTTAGCAGTTAGATGCATGGTGATAACGCTGAATTGCCAAAAGTATAGGACACAATTTTTTTTTGATGATGATGTCAAGTGAAAAGAGAATTTATAAGAAGAAATTACCACTCTAAAGAAAGATGACAGAGAGAAGAGTTCCCAACATGTCACACATCTATCATCTAGATAGATTGATAGATAGATATGGTAAGTGCAGCCCTCTAAGCCCAGTTCTGGGCGCTCACGAGGGTTGATTTACCCTGATCAGTCAGGGAAATTACTGTCTGGCCATGACACTCAATGTCCTCAGCCCCACAGGACACTCACTCTAGCAATGATATTATCACTGTCTAACTTGGAGATGTATTGGGGTATCACCTGCCTCTGTAAAAATTTTGATAAACTTCGCCATTACATAACAAAGAAAATAATCCGAAGGCTCTGGACACAGAAATTAAGGAACTGTCTTCAGCTGCTGATGACTTTGCAGTATTTCGGGAAATTGGATAGAATAAGTCCCGCTACTGTCATGCTGCCGTGTGATGAGGATGGCTGCACAGAGATCGGACTTTTTTCTGGTACCGAACTGATCTGCCCCACACACTCAATCATCCTGTCAGGGCCAGGACTTAGCTGGAATTTCCCGAACTGTTCATACATAACCGTGCCAAATTAAAGGCATGGAAATATAAGTGATTACCCAAAAAAAACACTAGGGATACCACTCGTCAGTTAGGTCACATTTGCGGCAAATTGGTTCCTCCATTTCTATGTAAAAGATAGGACATGTACTGACGTCATTGATGTCCTCAAATAAGCGAAAGTAATCACTCGTTCATGTGTGGCTGTAAGGTCTAATCCAAAGAACATCAAGCCTCAGACGATGCTCTCGAAGATAGATACTCTGTAATAATGTGTAATATAGCCATCTTGAGAAAGTATACACCAACGCACTTGACTCGTTTGGACTATCCTAGACTCGTTTGGACTATCCGATATTGCTTCTTGAGAATTTCATGACAGTCCTCATTCCCAGACGACCAGGTCCAATATCACTGCAGAAGTATCATCTCAGCAAACTGGGAGCGGCTGGGGCAGACAGGAGTCTTGTATAATGGTTGATGGCAGGGAAAATCAAGAAAGTGAAATCACTGTTGGTACAGGTTACTACAGGGTGCGGCAAAAAAACTTGCACCAGCAATAGCCATGAATCATAATTGCTGTAATTTCCTAACGTATGCCTCTATTAGTATGAAATTTGGACACAACAAAGCCATGTATATCTAAATTGACTTACTCAAAGCATTTTTCATTTTTATGAATTAGTTTTCACATTATAGGTCTAAAGACAGTGTACGTCAGTTTTTTTAGGTGAATCTTGGTTTTTTTAAGTATACCCAAATTACAGCGTTCAATCGAGCTATTGAAATGTTGGGGGTGCTTCAGACACCCTTCTCTACTATTGCCAATGTAAAATCATTTGATTTGTTGAGGTCTGATGAATAGGGGGGTCTCTGAATTTGGATTGGAGGATAAACTCGAATACTAATGACCTTTCTAGGCTTCTTTTGGCAGCAATTACTATGCCTAATCTTGTTAGAATATCACATTACAGTTGATCAATACATAGACAGACTTATTTGGTAAGTGCAGCCCTCCAAGGCAATTTCTTGGTGCTCCAAGGCTTGATTGATGGGCTGGGAGAGTGGGGGTCCTTTTCATACATATTCACCCACATCATGTCGAAATATTTTACTTGCCCAGCACTGAAACTGATGCTGGAGACCAAAAATTCATTATCTCATCTAATTAACATCCACCGGGCATTTTGCTTTAGAAGATCCAATTGAAATATTTTTGTGTTCATCTCCCAAGTTTTGAACCCATGCAATCAAAAACCTTCAGCAAAGCAGTCCTGAAATTATATTATTCAGCCACCAAACTGCTAAATATTGTTGGCTTTTACAGCGGGTTTGTCTTGGCCATAATAGAATGCTAGTAAAACACCCCATTGGCCATTTTTTGCCCTTACATGGAAATGATGATGAATCATTCAGTTATCAGTAGCAAAAAATGCAAAAATGATCACCTGACCACGGAAATTGGTCTTATTATACCAAATATTCACTGGAGTTATTCTCTTTCTTTAAACCACCTTTTGATGTAAACTTCACGGCATTCAGAAATGATTAGTAGGCAAGCAGTCAGCAAAGTATTGTAGGCTCTTTTGGTTTGGGCAAGCAAGATTTTGCAGAGGCTGCACATTATTGAGAATAGCCTGAGTTCAAACTTTAATTTTACACTAATGCAACTGTTAAGAAACTGCTAATATGTTTGACTAGATATCCCATCACTCAAAACTTTATTTTACAATTTTCTGTTTGATCTGCTAGAGATGTTAAAGTGGTGCAATTTTTTTTGCTGCACCCTGTATATAGGCATGTGTGGTAATAACCCAGCAAACACAAACGGTTTTTCAACGGTTTTATAGTGGTCGGTGCTCAAACCGTTATTTGATAACGTTTTTTTAACCAAATTTTAACGTTAATGGAAAACGTTTCATTCAAACCGTTACAGTTTAACACTTTTGAAACGTTTAATGAAAATGTTGAATATGTGTTACCTGAAAATATGTTTCTGTAATGCATAAAATACATTATTCTGACATAATGAATGTGGGTAAAGTTTTAATGTCGATAAAACATCTGACTTTAGCATTGAAAAAATGTTTTTAAAAAATGTTAGAAATATGTTTTTTGAAAACGTATTTCTTAAACATGGAAAAAACGTTTTATGAAAATGTTGAAATTACGTTACCTGAAAATAAGTTTCTGCAATGCATAAAATACGTTATTCTGACATTATGAATGTTGATAATGTTCTAATGTCTATTTAACATCTGACTTTAACATTGACAAAATGTTTCAAGAAAATGTTAGAAGTATGTTTTTTGAAAACGTATTTCTTTAACGTTGAAAAAACGTTTAATGAAGATGTTGATAATACATTACCTGAAAATAAGTTTCTGTAATGCATAAAATACATTATTCTGACATTATGAATGTTGATAAAGTTCTAATGTCTATTTAACATCTGACTTTAGCATTGACAAAGTGTTTCAAGAAAATGTTAGAAATATGTTTTTTGAAAACGTATTTCTTTAACGTGGAAAAAACGTTTAATGAAGATGTTGAAAATACGTTACCAGAAAATATGTTTCTGTAATGCATAAAATACATTATTCTGACATTATGAATGTTGGTAAAGTTCTAATGTCAATTTAACATCTGGCTTTAGCGTTGAAAAAATGCTTATTTCAAAAGTGTTTCTGAACATAAACTTAAAAGCATCTTTAAAACGTTATCTATAATCTGTTTCAAAATGTTGAAATGAAACCTTTTCAACTGAATTTCTGAGCTGACCGACAACATTAACCTGCTAACTTCATTTTTTAACGTTTCTAAAATGTTTCAAGAAAATGTTAGAAATATATATTTTGAAAACATATTTCTTTAACGTGGAAAAAACATCATTCCAATGTCGTGAAAATATGTAAAAAGATTAATGAAGCTTGTACATTTGAAGTTATGGTCACAGAAACATTTTTCCAAGACTGTTTCAGAACATATTGAAAAGTGTCATTGAAGCATTGTAAATGATCAACTTGAAAACATTTTGAAGAAAATGTTTTTCAACTGAATTTTGAAACTGAATGACAATGTTAAACTTTTAACTTCATTGTTTAACGTTTCTAATATGTACAATGAAAACGTTAAAAATACGTTATTTGAGAACGTATTTCTACAACATTGAAAATACATTATTCTTACATTGTAAATATATGGAAGGTGTTTACAGCAAAAATCAAAAGGACTGATTCAAGCAAAATGTGTGTGGTTGAATACCTGAGGTTATCATAAATAAATTGTTTTCAATGCTATGAAGAACCCATGTTTCTTTTGTTGCTGAAGTCAAAAGTATAGACTCAGTAAAGCAAGCAATTGAGGCTCTCAAGGAGTTTTAAAATGAAGCCAATTAGATTAATATTTCGTTTATTGGAAGTGTATGCTATACTTAATTATGTATCAATTTATAATCTTAAAACTGCAATAGAATTTTACATGGAATTGGCATAATAGCAAACATCGTACAATGATTGTGAAAGAAAACTTTGAAGTTTTGGATTATATATACTTATGACAGAATGGCTGTGTATATGTAGGGGGGGGTGTTATTTTGAAAATGTCAGAAAATCATGTCTGTGCGCATTGAATATGAAAATATAGGTCAAAAGGAACCCAATGATGATTTAATTGTATTATTTGGTTTTAAAAACCCATATGTACGGAGGCATTGAAGATAACGCCTTTTGCAACAACGGCAAAATTACCCGAAAATGCCGTATCTCGGGAACCAGTGCACATACAGACTTCAAAATAGGCTCAAATTATTCGCAATCCCTGAGTTTATATTTGTCTTCCATAGTAAATATATGCCTATCTGACTTATTTTTTAAGATAAAGCCAAAAAACCTTAATTTTGAGCAAAAACCTTATATTTTCGATTTTTTGGAACGTTATGGGCCTGATTTGAAGGAAGTCAGCTTAAGAAAATCTATGTTCCACTTGCTTCAAGCCTCAACCACTAAAATTTAAGTGTCATCCTAAAATGTTAAGTCTTTCTATGTGTCACAGTGTCTATCTTTCTCTCTATTATATAACCTAGTGATGCATGTGTTCGGGTTTTATCCTCGTCAGCACTTCAATGACTCGGGCTTTATTTGTCTTCAGTCATTTTCTCATATTTTAAAGTAAGTCTGTGTTTGGTGAAGAAATGTAGACCTTATTTTGTTTACCCATTTGTATATTAGAAAATTAAATGAGTTTCCTGGGGGCAGCGCATTTCACTATATTTGGAAATTTTACTTTTTTGTTGTGTTTTTTTTTATCAAGAGGTCACTGAAAGGTTTTGCAACCTGAAGCAGCATTATCAAATATAAGTTGTTAATGTGTTAGTCTTAAGTGTCCAATGAGACTTGTGAATCATGACCTATTGTTGATGGTGATGATGAATCAGATATTCAGATACTAAGTCAGATCTTAATTTTTAACCCATAATTTTGGTAAGCAGAAATATGTAGTTCCCAATAAAGAACGCTTTTATACTTATGCCATCTTCAGTGGAAACATGTCACTAGTTTTAGGAATTGAGAATTTTGTATTTCTGGCACTTTGCATTACATTTTATTTATAATTATGTGTAACATTTTTCTCTTTACTGTGTAGCCATTTTTTTTATAGACTTCATTTCCCTAATAAAGGGCCTAACCTGACCAATAAAGTTTCTGCTTCTTTACAAAGATTGTTAACATCTCTATTTTTCAACAATGCATACTTTTCCAACTCAGCTTTGGCATCAAACCACTCTCAACCAAGTTGAGCATCTTAAAAGTTCAACAAAATAACTGATTTAGGAAATTAGAAGTAGTACTTCGCCGGTTGTTTCTTGCTGGTTTTTGCCTCTCTGTTCAGCTTGTCATTGATAGAGCATCCAGACCTTTCAGCATCAAGGCCATTTTGTTCACTATAATCTTCAGATACAGTTTCCTTAAACCCAATTGATACATTCTCTTTCAGTAGGAGAAAGCCTCCAGTTAGGGTGCATGTATTGAGAGAGTTTGGCCAAATCCTTGTCTTGACATGCATTGGTAACTTTTGAGAGAGGAAATATTCTCAGGTTCCAGTTTCATGCCTGAATTTTTTTTCTGAACAAAAAATTGAATGACTTGTTCTCCCAAGTAAGACTATTCCTGGTCATCATTTGTCACTTATTGTCTGTGTAACTTTTGCTTTTCTTGGTTTAACTGTTCTTAATCTTCATGGTCGAAGTCACTTGGTAAAATCAGATGAACAATGCTATCAACACAGCAGTTCAAAAAGATCCTTGAAAATTCAATGTCACTAAAGACAAGGCATGCACCAAACAATTAAGCAAGGGGGTGTTGGAGAAGGAAAGAAAGAAAGTATTTGGGGGAAAACTGTATCTTTTAAGAAGTCCCGGGATTGGTGCAAGGTCACTTGGCAGAGGTAGATTTCAGCTTAATCATTCTCTCCTCAGAGAAAAAGCCTACCTTATTTCCAAGCTACATGTACATGCAAACCCAATTTCTTAGGGTATCGGCCAATATTCATGATACTAATTTTGTGCATTAAGATGTCAGACACAGTCAGTACATTGTAAATTGTTTTGTTCTGTCATATTTGTGACAAAAAATGATTAGATCCTGTCTCATCTTCTTGTTTCTCTTCTTGAAAAATCCTGTTTTATTCTTTGACGTTGTAATATATACGATTACTAAAAAGAGTGCATAGCTAAACAAATGGATATGATTAATACTCAATTTGAGAGTAACTTGTTCATCAGGAGCATCTTTTTCCAGTATTGAACTGTTAGTATTAAGAGATTCATTATTTATCTCGAAATGGCACAAGTACAGTTTATACAATATATATTAATTTTATACTCTTCAAGCTAATTTCATGCAATTACTGCTGTCTCACATGTGAAGAAAGAATTATTGTAATGTGAGTGTTACTTGTTTTATAAGCTTGTCAAAAACTTGTCAGTAAACCTACAGACTCTTAGGAAAGCTACATAAATTAATCCACACAGAGTACCATGCAATTATATGAAACTAAATATTAATGATATTGTAATAAGTAAATAAAAATATCTCGCTGATCAAATTAATTTAGGCATTATCTATACAATGTACACAACAACTTTGTATAGTTTGATGCAGTATCAATGATATGGAATAGAACTGTCTATTGCATTTAGTAATGTAAACAAAGATTGATGAATTTTTGCAATTATTCAAGTTCTAACGGCCTGCAACGCGAATTTATACCTGTATACTGATGGAAAAGAGTAAAAAAGACAGTTTTTGTCCAATAACTAAAAAGATATTGCACTTAAGCCTATAGTTACTATGAAACACTGATATAAAAGTGGGTATTCCGGTTAATTTGAGCCTATTCACAAGTCTCTATGACCAATAGTTCTTGAGATATGATTTTTTTGGGTTATTTTCGATATTATTTCCATGCGTCAACCTTCAACGGCTCCGTACATATGGGTTTTCGGCTTATATTGACAAACGGAGGCAACCGTGTTGCCTAACTAGGTCCAGGTGACACAAAAAAGTGCGCACACAAACATTTTGGAATTATCACCCCCCCCTAGTATATGCCTACTTTAAAGCAAATTCAATGTTTCTTGTTCCTCAATATAAAAAATCAAATCTCAAAATATTTAATAAAATTTCAAGTGATTTAATCATAGAATGTTAATCCAAATTATTATGTTATATTATACTGTTATCGGACAGCACATATATATATACAGTTTTTATAGCACTAAGGTGACTAATATTGCATGAGGGCGAGTTGTGTTTCTTTTGACTTGCATGTTAAAATGTATCTCGTCATCAATCAACAACTATTTCACCCACAAACAAATGTTTCACACTTTTGGAATCTGCATATGATATACTTGATGATGGGTGTTTGTAAAATCGTTTTCCCCAAAATTTATTGCAAACTTTAGACCTCTAAGCAAAAAAAAGGCACTAAATAATCGGAAAAAATGCCGTTTTTCGGCCACTTAATGCTTTATTCTGAAGAAAAAAATAACACAACCAGGATAGAAAGCTTATATCCACTTAGCCCGTAAATATGCGCATCTTTTGCACCAAAAATCATCTTCCCATCTACCTCCGTTGCTGTGGTGTGAATTTTTTACTAAAATTGAAAAGCACAACATTTTGTCACTTGTGGCTGCAGCAGCACAGAACACATGGTGTTTCCTCTCAGGTCCGTCCTATCTTTCACATGTTAAAATGACAATGCAATATCATGTGTCCTAGAATCTAGAATTCTAAAGACAGATGAAAGATAGATTTATAGATAGTGTGGTGATCGTGGTATTGCTTACCTAACCACTGTGGTGAGAGGATACCAGCGGGAGCGGAGATGCGTCTCGTCGCTTCAGCTGCAGTGTATCGTCTGCCAAACCTCGCCAGATCTCGCCGCACCGCGAGAGGACCCGAGATGACGTACAGCGACACCAAGCGGTGGTACGGGCCACCACACTCCTCCCCGTCATATTTTCAGCTTCCTGAGGGAGTCCATTGAACAGCTTCTTGAGTGGGCCGATTGAAATATGCCCGCTGCAAGAGCTGAATGTGTAGCACCCCTCTCCCTCCTCAAAAAAAAAAAAAATTTAAAATATCCATAGGCCGATGTTTCAGAAACACTTAGGGCCTTACGGATACTGTTAAGGAGCATGCAGCTAGAGTGTGCCCCTTAACAAAAATTGGTAGCATTAAAATACTGAGGAATTCCAAAAATAATGGCGAGTCCCTCAAAAAGTTAAAAATTTAAAAACAGTGAAGGACATGCTGAGTTGCTATTGCCCTTGGGCTTCATAAAAGCCATAGCTATAATGCTGCCAAGGATTCCCTGGGGGTAGGCCTTGCCAACACATGCTAATAAAAACATTTGTTAAAAACAGTCTACAAATGACAAACAGCGGGTCTGTACGGTGCTCCAAATGATACATCCGAACAGGTTGGCCCCTGATTGCCAATCTATGCAGATTTGTTCAGGAAGGGCTTTTTGTCTTCAAAGTCCTTCCGGGATGCCCTTCTGTCCCCTTGTAGTGGGCCTGACGTAGCTCTCCAATTGGGAGAATCACTGCCACTATCAGCGGACGAGGGGGACCTGTTTAATCTCCCTCGGCTAAATTGGGGAGAGCCATATGAGGTGTTTCTAGGTGGGGAATCGCTGCCAACACATTCTCTAGCAATGTGTCCGATACCACCACATGTGTAGCACCTCAAAGGAGATGGTGAACGCATGCGTCCATTAGGGCATTCTTCTGTATAGTAGTGGTTGCCCTCGCATGTGAAACAAGTCTCAGCCCTGATGGACCTCACTGTAGACTCATAGTTGTCTTTGTTGTCGAAGCTAACCCGACGCCCATCAGATTTTATGCCCAGTCTTTGCTTGTTGGCCTGGATCAAGCGCATATGTTCAACAGCTTCAAACATAGTCCCAGGCATGGCCACAGTTGAAGACAGCAGAGCAGAAGCCTTATCCTTGCAGCCCTTCGTGAATTTATCAATAGCCAGCGTCTCCAGGACTGGCTTTGGTGTGTCTGTAGGATAGGCTGTTGTTACCGTAGTCATAACTATATCTGCAAATTCTTCCAAATCTTGTCCTTCCTCCTGCACGAGGTTCTCCAGTTGAGCGCGAAGATTGGCTTTCGTACTTTTCCGACTTTTCCCATATCTTTTCTGCATAAAATCACACAGGGTTTCAAAGCGTGCCCTAGTTTCCTGTGGCAAACTCATGTGGGCATTAAGAGCAGACCCAGTGAGAGCAGTTGTTAAGCGAAACAACTTCTCTCTCGGGGTCCACTTGCATGCCCTGGCAATAAATTTGAATTGGTGGAACCAGGCATCCCACTCACCCATTACCTTGCCAGAAAATTTTTCAATTCGGATATTCCTGGCATCCATTGAGTAACCCTGGGGGCCCCGCTCATCCTCCTCCTCATCGGCGGAGAAATCGCTGAAGTCCCCAACAGGCGCCTCCTCATCATAGTATCTCTCGGGATCAGCAGATGCAGAGTAGCCCATGGAGCTATGCGACTCCCTATACTGGCTCTTCATGGAGTCCTTGGAGGATTTTCTCTTTTCGGCCCCCAAGGGCCCCTTGTTGAGGGAATTGGACAAGATAGATGAAATAGAAGGTGGTCTGTCAGGTTTCACTGTGTGTCCACGGCCTATACCACCAAACTTAGGAGCAGATTGGGAGTAAGCGGCATTTCCTTTCGGACACCCCTTAGATCCCAATTCAGTAGGAACTTCGATGGTGGTCCCCCTGCCCCCACTTGTACTTGCAGCGTCTACTCTGTCGTCCTTGCGTTGTTCAGAGTGGGACACAGTGTGGGTCTTTGTCACCTCCATTTTTAGCAAATCATCAGGAGCGGTTGGTGATCCCTGATGAAGTTTTGATCCAGTTTCTGTGACACTTGGAAATTGGGGAAGTTTGGGACCTCTTGGGCCCGTCCCATTCTCCCGCTCCAGCATTAGGGTATCAACTTTAGTGTTGAGTTGCACTAAGGTGTCTGACAAAATTGTATCCACCTTCGTGGTAAGTTTATCCAAGCCATCTGACAAACCACTGATGCTCACTTGTAACCTCTCATGATTCTTCAACATCTTCTCTTCTAGACCGATGAACCTCTCAGTTGTTGACACTTCAAGGCGGTCAATGTTTTGTTTCACACTGCTTATTGCACATCGGATGGTCTCATACCGTTGATCTTCATGATGCTCAAAATCTTTCAACTTGGCCATCCTCAGTTCCAATGGATTATTGGCATCCCAGTCTATGTTTTCAAAGATCTTGATGCTTGAAGTGATGGTATTTTCAACATGCATCTGCTGGGTGGTCTCGAAGTCGATGTTGGTGATGGAATGGAACAACTTCCAAGAAGTGATAACATGAGCCATCCTTTGCTCCAACAATTTGTCAGCTATGACAGGTCCAATGCCTGGTATTTTCATCAAGTCTTCCTTTCCCGCAATATTGATGTTAATTGTTGCCATTGTAGATATCTCCTGCAGTGCCCACAGATGGATGTCAGCACTACTGGTAGATAAATAGATAGATGGCGCTTTCAAAATGACAGAAAATTAATTAGCAAATGTAGAATTGGCTTCAAGGTGAATTAAACCCAAGACTAATTCACTATATGAAATCACAAACTAATGTGTAGAAAGTGGGCTACTAATTTTTGCAATTTAGCCCAATTTGCTACACTACTAGCAGGCTGTGCTGTACAATTGCTAAGGCTGGTTATGTAAATATCTACAGCTTGTAGGCCTTAATTTTTCAATTAGGCCTGCTAAAGCTAAGATACATTTATTTGCAGGATTTTTGCACAGATATAGGCCAATAACTGCAATCAAACAGAAGGTGTGTCTAATCTGTGCTATTTCAGGCCTATGCTGTATGTTGTACGCTTAGACAATGGATAATAGGATGTTTTTGACAGCTTCAGCTGGAGCTGTCAAAATTTGACAGGTGGAGGTCCAGGAAAGCTTGCCCCACCAGTGTCAAACAGAAACGGTGACAACTCACTCCAAAATATCCAAAATACAGCCTAGTATATGCTATAGCATCTGCAATGTCAAATAACCAGCGTATATTAGCAGAACAGCAGTTACAGCTCACTTTTTGGTGATTTGAAGCTGGCGCCTCTCGGCGAAATCCAAGATGGCGGCCGACCGGCGTCCTTCACAACAGGCCAGAAATCGTCGAAATTCGTCAAGAAAATCACTTGATGAGTCAAATCTTCTGCCCGATTAGGTTCTGAGGTCGACTGCGCCAATGTGGTGATCGTGGTATTGCTTACCTAACCACTGTGGTGAGAGGATACCAGCGGGAGCGGAGATGCGTCTCGTCGCTTCAGCTGCAGTGTATCGTCTGCCAAACCTCGCCAGATCTCGCCGCACCGCGAGAGGACCCGAGATGACGTACAGCGACACCAAGCGGTGGTACGGGCCACCACAATAGATTAGATAGATAGATAGATAGATAGATAGATAGATAGATAGATAGATAGATAGATAGATAGATAGATAGATAGATAGATAGATGGATAGATAGATAGATGACTTGATGGATCATTAGAAAGATCACTTTAAAATAGATAAGTTAACTAGACAGATAACTAGATAACTTAATAAATAGGCAGACAAGTAGATAGGTCCTATTTGTAAATTTTGTGGATCTACATTTAACTAGATAGACAGCTAGATAGACAGCTAGTTAGACAACTAAATAGATAACTAGACAGAAGAATAGATAACTAAACAACAAGATGACTAGATTACTAAATAGATAACTTAGATGGATAGGTAGACAGGTCCAATTTGTGCAATTTTTGGATCTACATGTAACTAGATAGACAACTAAATAGATAACTAGATAGATTGCAAGACAGATAACTAAATAGATAACAAGATAGATAAATAGATAACTAAATAGATAACTAGATAGTTAAGTAGACAGGTCAAATATGTAAATTGTATAGATCTACATGTAACACAATATCATAATATAGGCATGCTATAATTATAACTATATTGTGGCATATTCCAAATAATAATCCAACATTTAAGTTTCTTTTTGCAAACTCTATTAATTAAATGCAATGCTAATTTAAGATTGAAATACACAGATATAAATATACAAGAATTTATTTTGCAATATAATTTGCTCATTGTAAAGCATAGTCGAATTACATTTCCAGAGTGGCTAATTACCCCCTAATTACCCCCTATAATTTATGCAAGAAACTCAGTTTTACAACCTCCATGGCTGAATGCACATGCTATAGAGTAGATAGAATTAGAAGTGTCCAGATTTTGTACAGGCAACATCATGCTGAAGACTCATATAGGTGAGTTTTTCAATATTTCTTATCAATTGAGAAACATGCATTACATTATTTGGGTGGTAATATTTTGAAATATGTAAAGAACACTAATTGTATAACTTCACTTTTTCTTCCAGGATTTTTCTACAGATACACAATCACTTGAGGAATTCTTGGCTGCAGCCTCCAGGTATTGTTATCATCATAATCTTGCTTTTGCTACCCAAAATCAAATCAATATCTATCTATCTATCTATCTATCTATCTATCTATCTATCTATCTATCTAAAAAACAGTTTTCCCTTGATTAGGCCTAACCTCCTAGCATTTTTTTTTAAATTTACCGAAGACCAGTATTTTATTAGAGTTACTAGAAACGTTCAATTTGAGGCTCTATGTGTTAATTTGTAATCCATAGGCCAAGCCAGGTATAACTTTTCAAAATGTCTTGCAATTCAGGTATCCATTTCAAGGAATCTGCTATCTATCTGTCTATCTACCTATCTACCTATCTATCTATCTGTCTATCTATCTATCTATCTACCTATCCATCTATCTTTCTATCTTTTTCTCTAGCGTTCTATCTATCTTTCTATCTGTCTATCCATCAATCGGTCCATCAAACCTATCAAATTGATAATGTCTACCTGATCTAATTCATCTCATCAATTTTATGTAACTTATCTATCTTTTCCTTCCTGCCGTATCCTTCATATATATATATTATACTTTCTACCTTATTCTTCTTACTGACTAATCTACTTTGTCCTTGCAATGCAGCTTATCTATTCTATCTTTCCTATCTGGCTCATCTACCTTATCCTTCCAGTATTATGTTTTCTATCACATCCTGTCCTTCCTATCTTCCCCAGGGGTGGATCCAGAAAATGTCAGATTGGGGTTTTACAAATGAAAATATACTATAAATATGGGGATTCAATTTTTAAATTAAAATCCTGAATACTCTAGTTCCCATTTGTATTTTTGTTTCTCTTTCCTTCAATGATGTTGTCTTCCTTTCTTATTTACCTGCCTTCTCTAAATCTCTGCTGGTTTGTTTTATTGTTTGGCTTATACCCTTATTTCTATGAGATTTATAACTTATTCACATATATAGGCCTATGTATTATTGACATTTTGTATTTATCATGTACAATTTACTTATCACAAATACTTTCTTTGCAGTGGAAGAACATGATGAGGCCAGCAGTGACACAGGATTCTTTAGATGCAATAAAAAGAAAAATACAAACAACAAATCAAATGTACACAGCGCCACCCCGACACCCCGACCATAAAAAAAAGCATTCCTCCTCCAATGTTGAAATACAACTGTTGAAAAATGGTTTTCCCCACAACGTAATAAAAACGTTTCCCAAAAACGTTGAAAAAATGTTTCCTCAAAACGTAAAAATAACGCTTTCTCCATTACGTAATGAAAACATTTTCCAAATACGTCAAATAACGGTTTTCTCATAACGTAAAATAACCATTCTCCAAATAATGTAATAAAAGCATGCATTGGCAAACATTCTAAAAACATCTTTCTGATGCGTTGAATAAATGTTTGCCAAAAGAGTGAAATGAAAATGTTATATAAACAGAAAATAAATGATAAATTATAACCATGGGAGAAAACATCAAAATAACATTTAAAAAACGTTTTTGGAAAACCGTTAAATCGAAACGTAATTTTGCTGATTATATGACGCAATTGGAAACTGTTTTTGGAAACATCGGCATGACATTATTCTAACCGTTTGTGTTAAACGTTAAAATCACGTTTTTTGGACCATCCAATTTAACATTATTTAAACGTAATGAAAAAACGGTTTTTCAACGGATTTTCGACCGTTTATAAACGTAATTTAAACGTAATTGTGTTTGTTGGGAAGTGAGAACTAGGAACCAAATCCTTGAATTTGATTATTGAAGTAATGATGTACACAATTTTGTAGGCCAATGCGTGTTATGTTCGGATATTCGTTCTTCACAATTTCAAATCCGAAATCACGATGGTTTAAAAATATTAAGTCTAATACCGCCTTCCAAAAGGTTTTTACTGTCTGACGTGTAATATAAGAGAACTGATTTACTTTTAAGAACATCAGTGATGTCACCGCAAATGATATTTTTGCATGTTTAATCCGGTACAGGACTTGATAGATGTAGGGTTGTGGTGTTTTTGTTCCAGAATTTGGGCAAAATAAAAATACTCACAAACATTCTGATTCTTACAGAGTCAATTGGAGAGGCAGGATACCTACAGTTCTCTTAGAATGTGTAGTGACTGTATAGGCCTATTTTTGCTATATTCATTACTCAAAAGTCAGAACCTCACAAAAAAGGAGTAAAACCATCTTGGTGACACTTTGAGGCAAGTCTGAATTGGTGTCAGTAATGACAGTTTCTAGTCTGAATTGGTGTCAGTAATGACAGTTTCTAGTCTGAATTGGTGTCAGTAATGACAGTTTCTAGTCTGAATTGGGTGTCAGTAATGACAGTTTCCAGTCGGATATGGTGTCTTATCACTCTTGGGTGACTCATTTCAGCGTTGACGATGTTGAGGAGTCTTTTGAGAGACTCCACGTTTTCTTGTTAGTTTCCTCGCTGCTTCCTTTTGCCTTTCCTGCTATTTTTCTTTGGGCTCCTCATGTTTTTCTGCCATTTATCACACGGACGGAGATTTGCTGCCTCAAAGTCTGACGTGCGTGTCTTGAGGAAGAAGGAGAACGTCTACACCAAGACAGACGATGTCACCCAGAAAGCGAATGTGAAATGATTCCTGTCTATTTTGTGAATATCAGATTGCATCTAAAATAAGCCCAAAACCACAACATTGCAATAGATGGACTTGCAAAAGCACAGAGACAGTAACACGTGGAAATAATTCAACAGAATTGAATTACATCATTGTTCAAAAGTAGTAGGTATACGCCTATGCAGAGAAAAAATGCCTAATTGTGAGGAAGAAATGGCCAGACACATTAAGTACATAGATACTAGAGCTCTGCGCGGGCCCAAAAACTAGGCCCAAGCCCGGCCCGACTTTTCAGAGTCAAGCCCGTACCCGGTCCGGCCCGGAATTAAGAAGAGAATGTAGGCCCGGCCCAAGCCCGGTCACTTTTTCCTGAGCCCAAGCCCGGCCCAAGCCCGTAGTTGTTAGGCCCGGGCCCGGCCCACACCCGGGAAATTTAAACAACTTGCAGCCCAAGCCCGGCCCAAGCCCACGGGCCGGGTTTGGGTAAACCCGAAACCCGCCCGTACTACATACCTACTGAAGAGATATGTAGATTAAACAGAAGACTTACGAGAAAAAATGTCTTATTGTTAATTGAAACATTTTAAACAGCCATCAATCATCATAAAAGGTCCGCATGCGACATTTTAAAGTGTAATCTAAATTTCTAAGATTTTCTTTTACCTCAGCAGCCAATTTCCTTGTTATTTTTATCCACGTGTTATAAGAAAAATGTTTGATTATTTAAGTCAATAAAAATGAGTGCAGTTAAAACTTGTGAAGGGTCATTGTATTGCCTAATGAAGCTGGAAACCTGAGCCCTCCTTCACGATTTGCAAACACCAATCATAATTGCTCTGAAATTTGAATGACATCTAATATATGTATGTGGTCTTATGGCACAATATGACAGTTATGACTTTTAAATATTAGTGAGGAAGCATCTGGTATTACATAGTTTGCATTATTTCTGGTTAATTTGTTCAATGCTAGTTTGGTATCTGCACAATTGCATAATCTGACCATTGTCTCTAACCTCTATGATTGTATACAAGATTTGAAGTTCACCAAGAAGGCAGGGGTATCAAATGACATCAGACAATGTTTGGTAACATGCAAAAATTTATAAACATCATATTATAATACATTCTAGTGTTGTATTATTAAATTAAATCTAGAATTTAACAAATTATAAGTTTTATTATGCAGAATAATTGAAATATTGTAATGTATCAAGAACTATTAGTATGAGATGAATATAAATCTACCTACCTATCTGGCTATCTACCCATCTATATAGTTATATATCTGGCTATCTAGATAATTAATTAATTTTATTTATATAACATAATGGGGTACTGTATATAATTAAATTATTTTGAGATATGCCACACTTTTAGTGGCTCCGTCTATGCTCTTTCAGCAGCATGTACCTCTGTGAGTGTGTCAGGCCCGGGCCCGGCCCATACCCGATAACTTCAGGCCCAAACCCGGCCCAAGCCCGGCTGACATAAAATTGTAAAGCCCAGGCCCGGCCCGGCCCGCATACCACCAGGCCCAAGCCCGGCCCGGTCTGCCATGAAAGTCAACTCCCCGGCCCAACCCGGCCCATGGGCTTCGGGCCGGGTCGGGCTTCGGGCCAAAACCCGGCCCGCGCAGGGCTCTAATAGATACGGTAGATCAATATTAATATAAACATAATTTATGCAAAATAGACAGAGAGATAGACTGACAGATATAGTGCAGAGAGATATGGTATGTGCAACCCTCTAAACCCAGTTTTGGATGCTCACAAGGGTTGATTGATGACATGGAAGAGATTGCAGGAGTCCTCAACATGTTACATATTCACCCCATGTGAGGGATCTTTTACTTGCCCAGCAGAGACACTTGATATATCAGGTTTCTAGATAGATTGATAAAAGGATGGATAGATGGAAGGATGGACAGACAGATTGACCGATGAAGCAACAACTGGATTGTGCTTAACATCGTATATCAATGATAGCAGAATAGTGAGAGAATAGCAACAAACCTTGATAAAACCATATGTGACAGCATAGGGATGGCAGATGGCGATGCATATATCTGGGGGGCTTAATTGTGGGTTGTCTCTTGTTATTTTTCAACCTGAGACTTTCGATTTGCCTGGAAAGCCTTCTGTTTGGAGAACAATATATAGGCCTATCTAGTCGGCTATATATGAAACGATTTGCTACGTTAATGGGGAAATTTTGTGATTACAAGATAGTTAAGATGGAATGA
This sequence comes from Platynereis dumerilii, assembly GCA_026936325.1. Classification (NCBI taxonomy): domain Eukaryota; kingdom Metazoa; phylum Annelida; class Polychaeta; order Phyllodocida; family Nereididae; genus Platynereis; species Platynereis dumerilii. The sequence goes on from JAPTHN010000005.1 coordinate 7,257,009, forward strand.
TGCAGTGAATGCACAATGGTGAATCACCCTATCTAGATTTTAAGGGCCTAATAGACCGGCAGCCCAGGGGCTCTAGCCTAGTCGAACGAGGTACCACTAACGGAGCATATGGGTATAAAAGGAATAATAAGGCGCACCAGAAAACCCATTTCTGGCGCGGCGTATCGGTCGCGTTTACCCCTGATAATTTTTGGATCAAAATATATGTATTTCAATATTCCCAATGAAATGATGTCATAAAAATTTTAATATTTTAAGCAATTCATGCTGTTTTTAACGATAACGATAACGATAACGATATACTTTATTTAATCCATATGGAAACTCTTGAGGTACAAGCAGGCTCAAGCATTACAATAAAACAATTACATGTGCAAAATCGTAAGAATATTTACATTAGTTAATCATTATATACATGCTTTCGATGACCTAAAATTGTAATATCTGATACTGGATGGTACAAAGCTTTTTCCATATCGGCTTGTTCTTTGTTTTGGTACTAAAAGTCTTCTGCCGGATCGCAACATCTGATAACAATTATTTAGAGGATGATTTTTGTCTTTCATGATCTTAATTGACATTTGATGTAATTTACAGTTGTATATATTTAGTAAACTTTGATTGTCTAACCCGAGTCTTTTGGCAATCTTAATAATTTTATACAATTTTTTGTTATCCTTTTTACTAGATGCACCAAACCATGCTACAATACAAAAAGACATGACTGATTCTATGATTGAATGATAGAAGAGGCTGAGAATAACAGAATCCACCTTCAAGTTAGCTAAACGCCTTAGATAGCACACTCTCTGACAGCTTTTCCTATACAGATGTTGAACATTCCCACTAAAAGTCAACTTATTATCAATGTGAACTCCGAGATATTTGTAGCTGTTTACAATCTGAACATTTTCATTCTTTATCCTCAAAGCATCATGAGCGATATCAGGGCCCTTTCTGAAGTCAAAAATTAATTCCATAGTCTTTTTCACATTCAGGTTGAGGTGGTTAACATCACACCAATCAACAAAGGTACTGACTTGTTGCCTGTACTCGCTGACATCCTCGTTTAAAATATTACCAATAATAACGGTGTCATCAGCATACTTGATCACTTCACAATTTACAAAGCTACTCACACAATCATTTGTATATAAAGTAAACAAGAGAGGAGATAAAACGCAACCTTGAGGGGCACCTGTGTTGGTGTATATACAATTAGATCTAATACTTTGAAATTTGACAAACTGAGGTCTATTCGTAAGATAACTGTATATCCATTTGATTAAGTTGGAATTTATCTGAATATTATACAATTTGTTAAGTAAAATATGTGGCTTGATAGTATTAAAAGCACTAGAGAAATCGATGAAGAGTAAGCGAGAATACACATTTGTCTTGTCCAGGTGTGAACATATGCTATGTAACAAAGTTAATACTGCATCGTCAACACATCTACCCTGCCTGTAGGCAAACTGAAATTTATCGCAAAGATGACCAACTTCTGTACAAAGACATTTCTTCACAAAACTTTCTAGGCACTTCATCAACACTGACGTAAGCGCAACAGGTCTTAGATCATTTTTAACCTGTGGGAGTTTGATTTTTGGTTAAAAATGATCTAAGACCTGTTGCGCTTACGTCAGTGTTGATGAAGTGCCTAGAAAGTTTTGTGAAGAAATGTCTTTGTACAGAAGTTGGTCATCTTTGCGATAAATTTAAGGATCAAATGCAAAAAAAGTGAAAAATTTGAAAAAAAATCAAGATTCTCTGGCAAAATAAGGCATCATAGTCAATGAATGGTTGGTTTTAGGTCAAAAATAACATCATAAAAAACTTCCTGACATACAGAAATACCAGAAACCATGTCTTATTTGTTGCTGTGTGACATTTAGCGTTGAAGATATTCCCATTTACATGACTGGTCACGTCAAGTGAGAATTGTGACGTGACGACGTCACGTTTCAGCAGTGGTGCATCTTATGTGTCTGATTTAGCATAACTCTCCAACAGCTTATCAGATTTTTATAATTTTTGTGTCAAAATATATATTTTTCAATATGCCTAATCCAATGGTGATGCCAAAAAAGGGAAATAACAAGTATTTTATATTCTTTCTAATGATCATTTGTAAAAAAAATTTTAAAATTAAGGAAAAATTCAGGATTTCCTGGCAAAACAAGGCATCTTATGACTTGTATTATTGACTTTAGAGTAAAAATGCCACCTTTAATCTATTCCAAATGTTCTAAAATATCAGCAGGTGTGCCTATTTTGTTGCTATGTCATTTTTGGTCTTGATAATATTTACATTTATGTGAGAGACCAGGTCAAGTAAAATTGTGGCGTTGTGACGTTATATTTCCGCAGTGATGCATACGTTTGTCTAATTGGATGTGAATCTTAAACATATCATCAAAGTTTTGGATCTGCATATTAGTATTAGCATGGTGCATTTTCTGCTATTATGCAATTTTGTCAATAATAAGTATTAAATTCATGCTTTTTTCATGGTCAAATACAAAAATGTGAAAAAACACATAAATCGCACAGAATTATCATTGGCATTGTTGTTAATTGCCATATTGGTTACAGACTGAAAAATTAAGCCATAAAAAAAATCTCACCTATTCCATTCTATTCCTACAACCAACCATGCAATGATTGCAAACAATCCCCCATCTCTTCTTTATCTTCACATGCAACACCTGGGAATGGTCCCAAGTTATTGATAATTCGACATGTTCCTTGCAAGGAACACGTCGAATTATCAAGATTGGTCCAACACATAGTTTACACTTGGCAGCAAAATTATTCAACCCCTTTGATTTCTTCCCAATAGTAAACAGGTTTTGTAAAATGAGTGTGATGACATCAGAATGTTTCAAATCACAAAAAGTATGATAGCATCACATACCAGACAACATATGCTAAATCAGCTGTGGAGAATAACTAAATCTAGTTGGCAGGACTGGTTCCATTTCATAAATGGGTCAAAACCTTTGAACAACTATTTAACCCTGTGCTCCAATGCTAATCCAATGGCGGCAACGGGGTTGAAACATTTTTGACATTGTTGACCTCTATGCGAAATACAATCCACCTACCAGGTTCTGGTGCCCTTCCTAACAGTTTGGCATTATGTTGTCTGATACAAATTGATGTTATCCTTTTCATGACTTGATATATATGCTGATGTCACCACACTCATTTTGCATTTGTCAGCTATTGAATTCAATGGAAAAACATCAAGGGGTTGAATTATTTTGTTGACAACTGTATAGAGTATTTGCCTGGACTATATTCAATACATACTAGTAAGTTGCCCGCAGCTTGGAGGGCATAAAATAGAACACAATAGAAAATATAGGATTGTGATAAATTTAGAAGGATAGATAGATAGGCCGAGATTGATTTATTGATTGATTTATTGATTGAAAGGGCCGAGATGGGCCGAGATAATCTGATAACAGATAGATGGGGATTTTTATGAGAGTATCGTTTCACAATCAATAGTTAGAGTACCCGTAAATTGGAAGGAACAGAATAGCAGCGATTGGTAAACTTTTAAAATATAATTTGATTTGATAGTGCTCAGACAGACTGAGAGAGTAAGATTAGAAAAAGATGGGCCTGGCGAGTGTGGGCTGCTGTGGGTCAAAGATTTATCACACGGGGCCGGCTGGGGCAGGCTGGGATTTTTTTTTTTCGTTGTTTCACATTTTTAGTGGAGGTGAGTACCCATCTCCATTTATGCAGTCACATGAGAGAATGGAAGTTGTGGTGGGAAATTTGAAATTTGAGCATTTTCAGAATGTCTTTTGGGCCCTGACTTGGACATTTTGTTTGAAGATGTTTTGAGTCAAGAAATGAGTATAACTTGATTATAGAGCATGTATCTGGCATATGAATGAATCGCAGGCAGTTGTAATTTGGACAAGACTTCCTTTGCTTTGCATCTTCATTGGATGCACCGTTAGAAAATTATGTGAATTGTGTTTGTGTATGCAAGCTGTCCACCATTTTGTAAATCATGTGTGTTGTGTTCTGTGTATGAAATGAGCTGTCCTGGAACTATGTCATGGTGACATTTGGATGTTTATTGCTCAGTTTACTGACCTTGGAATTTATGTTATCATAAAACTAGGTCACAGGAGATGAGATTTAAATAGTTATACAAATTTCCAAGTATTTCAGTTAAATATAGTGTAGGATGTATTGATGGATAGAAGAATTATTGACAGATTGCTAGCTAGATAAATGGATAGATAAATACTGCTAGATATATAGCATGGCTGGAAAAGTAGGGAACTCGGGCATGTCATTGCCTGGAAATCTCTAAATCTCACTTAAAATTTTTGAAAAAAGGTCCACATTTCTGACTTGGAAATATGGAGGCTTGATTTGCGAGAATTCATGGGCAATGTTATCGTATTTCATCAAATTGCCTTGAAATTCATATTTTTTCTAGCCCTGGACAGATAGAATAGATGGATTTTATGAATTAGATAGATTGCACCACCCGGAGAATCTATCCTAGACAAATAGGTGTGATATGTCAAATTATCGTAAATTGACAATGCTTTCAGATTCAACAATGTCTAGAGACTCTAGTTCGATTCACATCTTCACAGCCAATTTTGACCTTAATTTTGAGGTATCACACTCAATCTTTATATCAATCAGCATAATATCCATGCAGATCTGGATCTATCCAGAAGTGATAACTTTCTGGGCCTTACGGTTGAGCTTCAGTGGCCATCTCTCTAAAAGTCTGGAAATTAAACATGAATTAATCACATGAAGTTGTGCTGATCGGTTCAGTCTCGGGAGTGGTTTGCTGTATTTAGCAGAGGCTGTGCTGGAGTGGATTGCATGAATTAGATGGATAGATTATAAAGATGAAATAGGTAGCTTACACTGATTACAATAGTTAGATAGATAGATTACAGATTTATCAAAAGGGTTTGGTAAGCGAGAGCAATAGGATGCAATTTGGTACTTGTGTTATAATTTGTGACATGGTCCAACATGTCCAGGAGGGGTTAGGGTCAGCTCAGTTGGTAATGCACTGGTTTGCCAATCACCGGGCCCTGAAATTGTGATGGAAAGGACTTTCAATCATCCCTTGCGCTTAATTGCTGTGTCCTCCCCTGTAATTACCCCACATAAATACAGGACTTAAAGCTCAAATGGTCCATCCATCGGTCCAAAATATCCATGCCAATCAGACATGGGATTTGAACTCTTTGCAAAGTCTAGATTGATAAACTGAGTTGGTCATTTCGGCACTCTTCAAGTTAGCTGGCAGTGGTACACTAATTTACAGGTGTATAGACCAGCATAATTAGTGATAGCTAGATTGATGGAGAGATATGGTAGGTACAGCCCTGCCCTCTAAGTGCAGCTCTGGGCTCTCACAAGAGTTGATTGATGAGATGAGAGACAGCAGAAGTCCTCACATGCTTCACATTTACCCTATGTGAGAGATCCTTTAATTGCCCTACAGACACTGAAACAAGCGATTGCCAATTTAATGTCAGATGCGAACTAGAGTTTCCAGCCAGTTAACAGTAACAGTTAACTGTTACAGTTAACTGTTTGAAATAGCATTGAAATGACATTTGAGTCAACTGAACAGTTAACTGTTAATCTAACAGTTTACTGTTTTATCATAGTGACATTTTTAAGGCTATTTAACATTTTTGACTGAAGATGAATTAAGCACTGAATATTATGTCAAAATTATAAATGGCACACAAAAGAATGTTAAAATTGTGATAATCAAGTCAATATTGTTCATATTTATCATTGGAAAAGCATGATCATAGTCTTGTTAACGACCTGTTGTTATTTGTTTATGCAGTGAAAAGTGAATCATCTGTAGTGTTTGCATTTTTTTCCATCCAAAAATATAGTTAAACAAGCAGAAGAGGTCAAAGCTAGTTATTAGCTCATATTTACTATCTTGAAGCATTAAATTAGTCAATCCCACCAAACATATAACTTGTATAACAGTTAACTGGCAGTTAACTCTTAACTGTCAAGAAATGAAGCAGTTATACTGTTTGGCAAGTAAACAGTTAAATTGGAAACTCTAATGCGAACAACATCCAGCTGGGGTTTTGCTCATGAAAGTCCGCTGAGTTTTTCTGGTTCCCCACACGGGGTTTCGATGCGAGTTAAAACCTTCAACGGAGAAGGCAGGAATCATAACCGCTCTGCCACCTAGCTGCCCCAATGAGAAAGTAAGATCTTTATTGACATGGTTGTATGGAACTAAGCAGGTCTTAGGATATATTATATGACAGCTGGGTGGCCAAGTGTTTTCAGTCCTGAGGGTCTTCTTTGCCTGGGTTCGAATCTTGGGCAGACAATTTAGAATATTTTCAATGTAGGCTTCTCTCAAGATCAAAGTCCCAGGTGGATGTCACTCAGATGAGATGTTAAATCATTGGCCCTTTCAATCTTTTTCAAATGGAGTAAACGTGTAACGTGTAGGCCTAGAGGACATTTGCTCTATCTGCCATCTCATTGATCAATCTAAGGACCCACTCCTCTTAAATGGCTGCACATGTGCATACAATATTTATCTATCTGATATCTATCTATCTATATCTATCTATTTAGATCTATCTATATCTATGTAATAACTATCTATCTAATATCTATCTATCTAATATCTATCTGTCTATTTATCAATGTCTTCAGAACCATATCTATCTGAATAGTTATACTTATAGCAGTGCTGGACAAATTATCTGCTGGATTCAGAGGATTTGAACTAAGACAACAGGCCACCTCCATTAAGCAACCCATAGATTCTTGTTGGATTTTACCATGGAAAAAGATACAGCATAAACTACTTAAAATTGACAAATTGTCCTAAAACTATTAAATATGGCATGCATAAATAAACGTATTTAAATTGAAAATTATAAAAATCTGATATGTTTTAATGATTCACACCTGATAAGACAAATGTATGCAAAACTGCGGAAATATCATGTCACAACGTCACAATTTTACTTGACCTGGTTGCTCACAAAAATGCAAATATCTTCATCTCCGAAAGTGACAAAGCAACAAATCAGACATACTTGCTGATATTATGGAACATGTGAAATTGATGAAAGGTGGCATATTTTTACTCTAAAATTAACACTACAATCATCAAGTGGCCAACCAGCAGCAACAATATTTTTTGGTCTTTGGTGGGTCTCCTCATCATCTGTATTTACAACCCATCTCATGTCATTATCATCCTCTATACCTTTTTATAATAATACAATGTTATTCAAATGATGATGATGAAATAAAATAATTTTTCTGTCTGCCTTTGTGTCAAAGTCAATAATGCAAGTCATAAGCCTTGCTTTACCTAGAAATCCCAAATTTTTCACATTTTTGACAAATAATCACAAGAAACAATATAAAATACTCATAATTTTTTCTTTTTGGCATCACCATTGGATTGGGCATATTGAAAAATATATATTTTGACACAAAAATTATAAAAATCTGATAAGCTGTTGGAGAGTTATGCCAAATTAGACACATTAATTCGTTAATGCTGATAAGTGATGTTGTGACGTCACAATTCTCACTTGACGTGCACCAGTCATATAAATGGGAATATCTTCATCACTAAATGTCACACAGCAACAAATAAGACATGGTTTCTGGTATTTCTGTATGTCAGGAAGTTTTTTATGATGTTATTTTTACCCTAAAACCAACCATTCATTGACTATGATGCCTTATTTTGCCAGAGAATCTTGATTTTTTTTCAAAATTTTCACTTTTTTTGCATTTGATCCTTAAAAACAGCATGAAACACTTATAATATTGAAATTTTTAGGACATCATTGCATTGGGAATATTGAAATACATATATTTTGATCCAAAAATTATCAAAATCGGATAAGCCATTAAAGATCTAGACCAAAAACTGCATGCACTTATTTTTATGGCGGCCATCTTTGAAAATGGCCACCAGGGGTAAACGCGACCGATACGCCGCGCCAGAAATGGGTTTTCTGGTGCGCCTTATTATTCCCTTTATACCCATATGCTCCGTTAGTGGTACCTCGTTCGACTAGGCTAGAGCCCCTGGGCTGCCGGTCTATAATGAAGAGAATGTGCATAGTGGTAATTGTCTGGTTTTAATGGCTACTTTCCAGCGAAGCCCTTTCCTTATTATATAATTTTCTTGCAACAGGATGGTTGAATGGATGATCGGGGCTTTATGTTCTGTATTTATGCACTTGGTACGCTAATTAGGACAGGAGGAGGACTCAACAAAGAGGCAAAGGATTGAAATTTCTGTCCAACGCAAGTCCTTTTGGCAGTTCAGCATTGCCATCGCTGCATGCTTCTAACTGCTAATGACATAAGAACGTCAGTGTCCTGCAGGAGGCATCATAAATTGCACGTAATGTCATTTTCGCAGCATGGCTTCATGAAGAATAAGACATCACCGCTCTTCGTCATGGGACACATAAAATTTGTCGATAATGCACACTGATGTATGGACCTAAATGTATAGACTGCCAAGGCGGTGTGTGGAGTACATATAACCATGGGCCCAAGGGAGGTTTAGTATCTTGGGGCCCTTTAGTATCTTGCGGGCTCCCAACACAAATGGCATACTGCAGGCCACATGCTTTTTAGAGGGTCCCCCTAGCACTCTACTCAATGTGATAAAGCTGCTGCAGCAAATTGAAACTGACGCCCGGCTATGACCGCCCATTCGCAAACGCTGTTCACCCTTTCACAATGTGGGACATGATGCATACAAAACATTGACATATTCTCGCGGTGTCATGCAGTTCTTGTGTCAAATTTCTTTTTCTTTTGTTGGATTGAGATGTTGTAGTCTACAAAAAGTTTGCAAGATTCAGTAATGTTTTGATTGCTTCAGGCTGACTATATATAGCTGTCTGTTTGTCTGGTTTTGCGCTGTAATTTGGGACCCCAAAATTTAAGCATTGAGGGTAGTATACAAAAGAAAAGCAGCAAAGTACTAGATATATATTATATAAGTGTCAAAATTGCTGATTATAACATGTATATGAATCAAATTTCCTATTTGTTTTGATCTAGTAATGTTCATTCTGGTGAAAAATATATTTGTATGCCAGCAGACACAAAGTTTCAGAAACACGTTAATCTATTTATCTACCTATTTGAGAGTGAATCAAATGTTGTAATTTGGTCACGGAAATGTCTAAATCTGAGCTATTTAATGATTGGAGTCTTAACGCTCAATCACTCACTAAAAAACAACAACATAGTATCAGTATTGCTTAAGAAATGAATGACACCTATCTTATGGGCTTGACATCTCTTTAGAGCAGCCTGAATTGGTGTCAGTAATGACAGTTTCTAGTCTGAATTGGTGTCAGTAATGACAGTTTCCAGTCGGAAATGGTGTCTTGTCACTCTTGGGTGACTCATTTCAGCGTTGACGATGTTGAGGAGTCTTTTGAGAGACACCACGTTTTCTTGTTAGTTTCCTCGCTGCTTCCTTTTGCCTTTCCTGCCATATTTCTTTTGGCTTCTCATGTTTTTCTGCCATTTATCACACGGACGGAGATTTGCTGCCTTAAAGTCTGACGTGCGTGTCTTGAGGAAGAAGGAGAACGTCTACACCAAGACAGACGATTTCATCCAGAAAGCGAATGTGAAATGATTCCTGTCTATTTTGTGAATATCTGACAGCTTCTAAAAAAAGGCCAAAACTGAAAAATTGCAATAGATGGACTTGCAACAGCACAGAGACAGTACTTAGCATAAATAATTCAACTTTAGAATGAAAGAACAGAGAATAGAGAGCTATGATAAAGTATTGCATTGTATCATTTTTTAAAAGTGTAAGTTGGAGGCCAATGCATTACAGTATGCAGTGAATCTCAAAAATGTATACAACGGTAAAGAAGAAAAAGCTAGAAACGTCACATAGATAAATATGGTAGATCGCTATACACATAAATATAAACATGGTTTAATAATTGGTTTACTTATACAATAATACATTGTAGAAAGTCAGAAGGATAGACAGAAGCATGCACACTGCAAAAAATTCCCGTTAAATTTTACAGTTAAATTAACTGGCAACTTTGTTCCAGGTCTAAGTACTGTAAAAGTACTAATAAACCTGAACAGGACAATGAACCGTAAAATTCAGATTGGTACATTGAACTGTAATTTTGCGGATTCAACAAAGTTATATTACGGTATAATGTACATATATAAAACGGTTTATTTAAAGTATATTTTACAGTTATATCAACTGTCAAACAAAGAATATAAAGAATGCAAGGGGCTGTAGAATATACTGTAAAAATACGGATAGTATTTGATTTAACCGTCGCATAGCTGTAGGGATGTATCGAAGCTGGAATCAGCTGAGAGAGTGAGAGAGCCAGTGACTCCAGGCTCGGCCTTGCTCATCTCTTGCTTGACAGCAGGGAAGTAAGTCCATCAATTAGTTTGCTCACAAACCATAAAATGGATAAGAGAACCAGGTGTCAAGTTTATCGAAGTATGTTCTATTGATGCAGACTGCGCTTAGGTTATTTTGGTTTTAATAGTGTCATTCTTTAGATCACATCATAAGACTCATACAAATGTCAATGTCACATATAGACATTACAACTTTTGCGTATTGACAGCATCTTTAAGATCATATGAATGAGGATGTTCCCTTACCTTCAGATAAGTTATAAATTAAGTTTGATTAAGAGCTGTGTATAGCATATGTTATAGATGGCACCACATGTTCTGTGGTTGAAGTCCATGCAATCTCCTGTTTATAGTTCCTAATCTGACCAGGTGTATTGATTGTTTGGCCAATTCAAATGTTTTGTCTGCATATTACAAGTTGCCAGTAAATTAACGGTTGAAGTAATTGTTCATTAACGTGAACTGAATGTTAAATGACATGTTGCAGTAAATTTATCTTAGAGCCATTTTGTAACTGACAAAGAACTGTAAATTCCCGGACAAAGTCTGTATTAAAAAAATACTGATAAAATAACAATAAATTTACGGTTCTTTTAGCCAGAAAAACACGGTCATTTCTTACAGTGCACGGACAAATGGGTAGAAAAAACAAAAGACGCATATTCATGTGTATTGCAACCAGAACATTGTACATCAATGATAGCAGAATACTGTGAATATCAACCCTTACAGTGGAAGAAACTGTGATAAAACCATATGTGACAGCATAGGGTTGGCAGATGGCGATGCATATATCTTCTGGGCTTAATTTTGGGTTGTCCGATTTGCCGGAAAAGCCTTCTCTGCGTTGAACAATATATCTCTAGTCGGCTTTATAGGAAACGATTTGCTAAGTTAATGGACAAATTTTGTGATGACACAACAGTGAAGATGGACTCATTCAGTGAATGTACAATGGCGAATTGCCCTATCTAGATTTTAAGAGGCTAATGAAGAGAATGTGCTCTGCAATAATGGTCTAGTTTAGTGGCTACTTGTCAGAGAAGAACTTTCCTTATTATATAATTTTGTTGCAACAGGATGGTTGAATGGATGATTGGGGCTTCATGCCTGTATTTATGCACTTGATACGCTAATTAGGACAGGAGGGGGACTCAACAATGAGGCAAAGGATTGAAATTTCTGTCCAACGCTGGTCCTTTTGGCAATTCAGCATTGCCATCGCTGCATGCATCTAACTGCTAACGACACCGTAGCGTCAGCGTCCTGTAGGAGACATCATAAATTGTACGTAATGTCATTTTCGCAGCATGGTTCCATGAAGAATAAGACATCACCGCTCTCCTGCATGGGACGCATAAAATTTGTCGATAATGCACACTGATGTATGGACCTAAATGTATAGACTGCCAAGGCGGTGTGTGGAGTACATATAACCATGGGCCCAAGGGAGGTTTAGTATCTTGGGGCCCTTTTAGTATCTTTTGCTCCCAAGACAAATGACATACTGCAGGTAACATGCTTTTTACAGGGTCTCCCCAGCACTCTACTCAATGTGATAAAGCTGCTGCAGCAAATTGAAACTGACGCCCGGCTATGACCGCCCATTCGCAAATGCTGTACACCCTTTCACAATGTCGGACATGATGCATACGAAACATTGATGTATTCTCTCTGTGTCATAGCACTCTTGTGTCAAATTTCTTTTCTTTTTGTTAGATTGAGTTGTTGTTGTCAACACAAAGTTTTACAAGATTCAAGAATGTTTTGATTGCTTGTCCGCTTGTGCACTCTAATTTGGGACCCCAAAATTTAAGCATTGAGAGTCGTATACAAAACAAAAGCAGCAAAAGTACTAGATATAAGTGTCACAATTGCTGATCATGGCATTTATATGAATTTAATTTCCAAATTGTTGTGATCTGGTAATGTTCATTCAGAAGAAAAAAATATTTTGTACGGAAGCTGACGCAACGATAAATAAATAAAAACACATATTTCTTAAACTATTTTAGAGTGAATCAAATGTTGTAATTTGGTCATGGAAATGTCTAAATCTAAGCTGTTTTGATGATTGAGGGCTGAACGCTCAGTCACTCACTGCTAAAAAAATGAAACATAGTGTCAGTATTGATTAAGAAATAAATGACGCCCATCTTCTGTTGGCATCTCTTTAGAGCATTGATGTCAGTAATGACAGTTTCCAGTGGGAAATGGTGTCTTGTCACTCTTGAGTGACTCATTTCAGCATTGACGATGTTGAGGAGTCTTTTGAGAGACACCACGTTTTCTTGTTAGTTTCCTCACTGCTTCCTTTTGCCTTTCCTGCCATTTTTCTTTTGGCTTCTCATGTTTTTCTGCCATTTATCACACGGACGGAGATTTGCTGCCTTAAAGTCTGACGTGCGTGTCTTGAGGAAGAAGGAGAACGTCTACACCAAGACAGACGATGTCTCCCAGAAAGCGAATGTGAAATGAACCCTGTCTATTTTGTGAATATCAAATGGCGTCTAAAAAAAGTCAACAGATTGCAATAGATGGACTTGCAAAAGCACAGAGGCAGTACCTTACGGAAATAATTCGACAAGCTGCGGAATGAAAGAACAGAAAATAGAGAGCTATGAAAAGTATTGAATTGTATCATTGTTTAAAAGTGGAAGTTGGGAGGAATATACACTACAGTATGCAGTGAATATCAAAAATTTATTCAATGGTAAAGAAGAAAAAACTAGAAACATTATGTAGTTACTATCTTCCTTCAATTGTACTAGTGATGTACTCACTACGAGTACGAATACTTTAGCTATGTAATCAAGTAAAAGTACAAGTACTGTACTAATGATTTTGCACAAATACTGAGTACATGTGAGTACTTGGAAAAATATACTCGTACACGAGTGCTTGTGTATTCGTGCCTTACCCTGGTAGATAGATACGGTAGATCGACATACACATGAATATAAACACGGTTTGATAATTGGTTTATATATACATTGTAGAAAGGTAGAAGGATAGATAGAAGGATGCACGGACAAATGGGTAGATAACACTAAAGATGCATATTTATGTGTATTGCAACCTGAACATTGTAACAATGATAGCAGAATACTAAGAATAGCAACCCTTACAATGGAAGAAACCTTTATAAAACCATATGTGACAGCATTGGGTTGGCAGATGGCGATGCATATATCTTCTGGGCTTAATTGTGGGTTGTCTCTTGCTATTTGTCAACCTGAGACTTTCCGATTTGCTGGCTAAGCCTTCTGTTTGGAGAACAATATATCTCTAGTTGGCTTTATAGGAAACGATTCGCTAAGTTAATGGGGAAATTTTGTGATTACACAACAGTGAAGATGGAATGATGCAATGTATGCACAATGGGGAATTACCCTATCAAGATTTTAAGAGGCCAATGAAGAGAATGTGCACTTGGGTAATGGTCTAGTTTAGTGGCTGCTTACCAAAGAAGACCTTTCCTTATTTCATGATTTTGTTGTTACTGCATGGGTGAATGGACACTTGGGGCTTTATGTCATGTATTAGCACTTGGTAGGCTAATTAGGACAGGAGGAAGATACCACTAATGAAACAAAGGATTGAAACTGCTGTCCGACATAGATGGGGTGACTGGCTAGAGTGGAAATTGAATGATGGACCCAGCGATTGGCAATTCAGTGTAATACCAACTGAACTAAACACCTTCTGCTGTTGCAGGAAGGTGAACAGCTCAAGTCAGGCTGAAGTCATTTTTCGAAAGATTCGCTGTGTGCAAAATCTTGAAGTTATACTGGTCACCGGTATCTGATCAATTCCTAACTTGAAGTAACTTCCTTTGCTAAAATATGGAAATTTGGGGAAAAATTGTTTGATCCATTATGCACTCTAGGCCTCAAGCTATATATATAGCCAAGTAAGTTAGGGAGGCTGTAATAAGTGTATTGACTTTCACGAATTGCTTCATTATAGGCTATCTCTATACATTTTAGCTGAACACTTACTTTCTTCTACATTACTGTACTGCGGGAAGGCGCCCCTCGTTAGGACCTTGCAATCTATATGTGCCGCGGCTTCTAATGCGTCTTGATAGGCGGTGACCTTTTGTATAGATCAGTCGTAAAACATCCCAAAGGTCTCTTAGCCCATTTCTTGAGCCACTTTAGAATTACTCTTGGGAGGAAAGATCCAGTCAGCTAGAAAAGCTTATTATTAAGAGTAATGGCCGGGTAGATGAACCTCCCCAGTAGCCTTCGACTGCGGCCTGCTCACTGCTTGCAGAGCTCTGTGAAGCAATGTGGTCTGTGAAGTAATGTGGTGTGCTGTGGTGTGGGGGTGTGCTGTGCTGTGGTGCAATGCTAGTGGTGATGTGGTGATTCCTTGCTGAAATGTGGTGTGGTGCTGACGTATAGTGATGCTATGCTGCAATGCAAGTGGTGATGTGGTTGGTTCACAAAGCAATATGGTGTGGTGTGGTGCTATGGTGCAATGTAACTGGTTATGTGGTGATATGCTAGTTTTTGCAATCTAGAGATTTATTCCCTGTGACAAACATTACTTCCCTCTATGGACACAGGTGGTTTCTTCTGGACGTGTGTAGTAGCAGAATCCTGGGATCGATTCCAGTTCTGCGTGGTTTGGTTTCCTGGACTTATATTGGACAGCAGTTTTCAATCATCCTTCACCTCATTTCGATGTCCTCCTCCTGTCATAGTTAACAGGCCACAGCACATAAACAGTCAGGGAAATTATCACCAGCTGATGACAATCAATGTCCTCAGCCCCACATGACAATCACCCTAGCACTGTCATCACCCTCCCATGACACTCTCACAGTGTCATGGCCTAGCCATGACTTTGGCAGTGCTCAAAATCATCTTTGACTGGCTATTTAAAAAGAACTACCGCAACTATCACTTCCAAACTTGGTATAAAGTTGTATCACAGTGTCAACTAACTCTATGAATTTTGGCAGACCTATCCATTACTTAATGAGGAAAAGAACCCGAAGGCTCCAGAGAAATTAGGAAATTGTCATCAGCTGCTGATGACTTTGCAGTATTTCGTGAAATTGGATAGAATTAAGTCCCCGCAACTGACATGCTGCTGTGTGGTGAGGATGGCTGCAAAGAGATCAGACTTTCTTCTGAGACCCAACTGATCAACCCCATACACTCAATCATCCTGTCAGGGCCAGGACTGGGCTGGAATTGCAATTGTCCTCATATGCTGGTAATTTCCCTGACTGATAAATACAGGACATATCGAAATGTGGGGCACCATCTAAGTGGTTCACCAGCCACTGAATTTCGTTGACAGTAAGAAGCATTGATCAACCAATGACTTCCTCTGAACCAACCAAACCAGCACTCCACTAGCACATCGATCTATCTATCTTACGGTATCTGCGCTTCAGTCTAGCTTTCACCAGGTGTTTTAGTTGCTCCTTGTTTAGCGTCTTGCTTGAACGCACAGCGAATATCAAGGGGGTCATTTTGTATTCCTGTCTTGTGTTCTAACGACACAAGGCACCAGTGGAGTGCAAGGCGTTAGGGTCATCTGTGAGTAGTCAGGACTCAGCAACTAGAATCTTGTGCTGAAAGAATTAAGTACAAGGTCGAGTCCTTGAAACTCGATTTGGTTTATTGGCTAGCAGCTTATTCGCGATCAAGGCGGCGGTGTACTAGGTCCCGGAGGTATTGAACTGTGATTCCGTCACGTCTGTGGTGCAAGTATGTTAAATGCCTGGATTGCCTGGTGCCCTTAGTACTAAAACAAACTCATCCTTCCAGAAATGTTTTGCCAACCTTCAAAGGTCTGTCCTAATATTTTCAAATAATGGTTTGAAGTATAGTGCTTCCTGTGTTTTACGACAAACCATTGTACAGCCTTATAATACCATTAGTTTTCTTAAAAAAAAAAATTACAGAGCGTAATTTTATCAAGAACCATCCCATCCCCCCTGTATACAAGCTTTTGGTCTCTTCAGGAGATGTGGAGAAGTGGTCTTGATACGATTCATGCTATGGATAGCCTCCTGGACCTATTTTGGACAGCAGTTTCATCCATTGCCTTGAGGCTGTGTCCTTCTTTCCTAATTAGCCTACTATGGCGTTTAAATACAAGACATATGAAAGTATTGGTGGCTGACCAACTTGGATATAAAATGGTTATTGTTTGGCCAAAGCCTCATGCCTTGGTCATGGTTTACCCGTTTCTGTGTCCGAGAGGCTAGAGCAATTAAGTGTATTGAAATTCATGGCACCAAAGTGGTCCACTGGCCGCTGATGTCTCAAGTAACATTAAGTAGCATTGACCAACCATTGACTTCTGTGATACTTTATCCACTGAACCAAGCAGACCAGCACTCCACAAGCACATCGATCTATCTATCTTACGGTATATGCGCTTCAGTCTAGCTTTCATCTTGGTATTTTAGCTGCTCCTTGTTTATCGTCTTGCTTGAACACACTGCGAATATCAAGGGGTCATTTTGTATTCTCGTCTTACTTTCTCACGACACATGGCGCCAGTGGAGTGCAAGGCGTTAAGGTCATCCGTGAGTAGTCAGGACTAAGTAACCAGAATCTCACGCTAAGGAATTAAGTACAACGTCGAGTCCTTTAAACTCGATTTGGTTTATTGGCCAGCAGCTCATTTGCGATCAAGGCGGCGGTGTACTAGTCCCGGAGGTATTGAACTGTGATTCTGTCGCGTCTGTGGTGCAAATATGTTAAATGCCTGGTGTCTTCTATATGCAAACTGTTGAAACAAACTCAACCTCCCGGATATGTTTTGTGAATCCTCCCTGTTGTTTCCCAGTGTTAATAAGCAATTGCTAGAGATAAGGGGTTCCCAGAACTGCCTGCATTTTACAACTATCACTTCTAGTTCTACGGCCATGTGGTGGTCTTCAGCCTTATACTACAATTAAGAGTTATCAATACCAAACACAAAAAGTTTGATGGATAAAGAAGGTAGGTAGATAGCGCATTGCTATAAGTTTGAATTGAATAGTTCTGTACTAATTTGTCTTGCTCATACTTGCTAGTGGTGGGAGGGGGGGGATGTTGTTCAGACATCTATAATATATCACTGTTAATGGAAGAAAAATTATAGCAGACAGGAAAGTATAACATAAAAGACTTGTCCCAAGGTGAATATTGTAAGATGACGCAAATCGAAAGAAACATTAAAAGATTTCGACTGATGCTTGATGAAGTTCCGTCTTTTAGATTCTCGTTAAAAACTCATCTTATCCGATTTCCAAGGATATTTTTCCTTTATAAGTCTTTGTGCTTTGAAGATGTATTAGATGTATTGGATTAGCTAAGCCAGACATCTAAGTGTCTTCGACTATCATTGTCTCATTACGTACAAAGGCAAGGGCATTGGTCGATGCACTATTTGCTACTTCTGCCAAAAGGTCCTCGTTTTAAAACTTTGATATACCTAATCTTCGATTCTTTTATCGTCATCTTGTTCGAGGACTGTCTGTACGATTTCCGTGTAGTCTTACAGTAGTTGAGGAACCTTGGTATTGTAATTGTTGTTCCACTAGTCCCCGCTTGGAAGTACTGCTATGGATGGTTGGATGATTAGGGCTTTATTAGTATGGGGTGAGGGTTAGCCAGGTAGTAGTGTGCTGGATTGCCAGTCACTGGGTTCTGAATTCGAATCCAACTCTTGTTCGGTCACCTAGGTCTATGTTGGACGGCAGTTTGAATCATCCTTCGGCTCATTGCGTATCCTCTTCCTGTCCTGCTTAGCCCACCAAGTGCATAAACATATAACGTAAAGCTCCATTCATCCATCCATCCACAGCAACACTTGTGATTGGGGCTTTATTTTCTATATTTAGGCACTTTGTAGTCTGTAGACTATTTAGCTCATCATCACAGAAGGAGAACACAGCCTTTGTCTTTGAGGTGATTTCGATGAGAGACCGCTCTGTAATTTTTATTGTTTACCCATGTTAAGATTGATAAAATTTATGAAAGTGTAACCCTACCTGGCATCACAATACGTTTGGACTCATTCAGCGTTTATTCAATTAGTGTTATACAACAAGTTCAAGTAACCGTATACCACATCAAACGCCAGTTCAATATCTTATTTAAAGCTTTGTTCTAAAATTATCCGAGTTTCAAGTTTTAATCAGTGCTTCACGTTGTACACCGGAAGTGTGTGGGCACTTGGTGGTATTAGGCTTTACTGGAATGGAACGGAAGACATTGTGGGTGGGATTTAGTAACCAGTTCATACAGGCTTGGTTTTGAGATGTCTCAGCCATGACTGGACCCAGGTAAATATAATATACTGTTTTCGAGAAACAGTAATGCAGACTGAATTTTCGAATAATACCTGACTTTTTTGGACGATCTTTTACAGCTGACAAATAACAAGTGCTGACAGAGTAGCATTGACATGTTCCTTGTGAGGTCATACCCCTATCCATGCCATGTTATTCTCTAAGACTCATAAGCAATTTGTGAGGCCATATCCTATACTTTCGATGCTTTCAAAACAAGTCGCATACTGAGCCACAGCACTCATCAATGTGGTCGCAAGTTACTCAATGACGAATTTACAGTTCATTTGAATGCAATAGATAGGGCCTCATGTGAGGTCATTGATTGCCTCAAATGTAAGAAATCGATCATCATTCTTCAACTGTAATACATATGTACAGTACACATGTATACCCATCCAAATTACCAATTTCCACTGGGCTGGAGCAGCATGCAATACAACACATTTGACACAAGTTTTTGCCATACTAAAGCAGCTTATAGTGTGATGCAGGGGAACTGCCGCACCAACTCGCTACTCAAGCAGTCTGAACAAGACTTAAGACTGTCTAGTGATCGGCTTTCGTCTTGAGAAGATTTCAGCGGCAGTTTCCCGGCGGTTTTAGCACAGTTTCAGCTGCTGTTAACGCAGTCTTGTCTGCACTAGGCTGTCCGGAGCTGTCTAAAGCCCCCGCGTGGCAATTTTGAGCTCGCTTTATCACGGGGAGCAGCCGACCTGGACCTTCGCTATGAATCGTAGGAAAAGAACTCATTTAGCCCTCGTTTCTATGTGCCCTCCGACTTGTCTGCCCACTAAAAAAGACCCTTCGCACTGTTGAAATAGTGCTGTAAGATTAATCGAATTACTGGTTTTCAAAGAAATAGTGCTGTAACATTACCAAATATTACTAGCTGTCATTTGTAGTAGCAAGAGAGAGTTCAGAAATCAACACCAGCTCTAGTGCCATGGTAACTTGCTTTAGACTCTTAATAATTTACTTTTTTAGTGTAAAATTGGACAATTCAATACTATGCTCCAAAAATTACTTCAATATGACTCTTTGAACTTGTTTCGTTGACTTGAGTGCAATTCCCGTTTCGGGTAATACATGATGTTAGACAGATGTTTCATCATGTGCCAAGAATTCACTTCTCTTTACCATGGTCCCTGTCTATGCTATTAAGCCTTATCGGTGGATAGATACAGGACGTAAACCCTATTATTACTAACCCTACCCATCCAGTAATCCCTGCATGAATTTACTGCAGAATTTTACGGTGACTAAAAAAAATCCACCTCGGCAGTTCTCCATCAGTTGGTCTGATTAAAGAAATTACCAGAGGAAATTAGACTGCATTGGGGCGACCCAATTTCACCCTTTTTCAGTATTTTCTAAACGTTCATTTCTTTTTGGCAACCCAGAGACGAAACTCGTTTACTGAAGTGTTTTCCGCACGAAAAGGAATTTATGGATCACTCAATATTCTTAACGGACTGCATATAATATGATATGATGGTTCTGTTTTGTTGTACAAGTATCAGACTATCTAATTTGTATTAATCATATAAGTGACCTGTGGAGGCAACCTATGAAAATATTATGTTTTCAAGAATTATTTTTTTTGCTACTTATATAAATTTGTTCAAAATGAATAGATGTTTTGACATACTGTGAGGGAAACTTGAACATGTTGAAGAAAGAATCTGGTTTAGTTGGAGAAGTTTTTGTCTGGCTTTTTGTGCCGCGAGTTTTCAGTCAATATTTTGTTTCATGTATAATATTATTGTCTGATGTTGCTGGAAGAGAGGTGTGGTTTTATTGATCAATTCTGGTCTCTGATTTGAATAATTTGACATCACAACCATATAAAATTTTGTAAATGTATAAGAATGATTTTATATTCCAGCTCAGAATCAAATCACAGCAGAAGACCAACAAGAAAACACTGTCAAAAACAATGAAAACTGTGAAGACAACCTTTGACCAATTTATAAACCGTAACAAACAAAAAGTTGTGGACAACTGATTCTGAACCAAAATGTAGTTACACTTGAGTAGTTATCTGCCAAACGTCATGTACAAGCCAACAGCAAGAAAAGTCAGTGGAAGATCAATTCTATTGGTATGCTGATCATATGCTGAGTTTAGAACGGATCTTCCAGCGAAAATGTGATGGTCGGTGAGATTCAAAAATTGTTTCCCAACTGTACAGTGCACATGTATTTGTTATGGCGAAATATGAATTGGAAGTCTGAGACCCTTCGTATTAATTTTATGAATAGTACAGTACTCACCAGGATATTTATTGGATATGTTATGTAATGAGTTAATAATGTTATAATGATGTAATTATGAGAACTAACATCATTCTCTTTATTTGCAGGTTCGCTGCCACGGAATATAGAATCAGCCATATCGGAGTTTACCTATCATGAGACAGTGAGACCAACAATCTTCCATCATCGGAGAAAAAGGTCTTCAACTTTGCATCAGGTAGGCCACTTTTGTTTAACACTAGATGTCCGACAGATCACCTTGATAATGTAAGAATAAGGTGGATTGTCATTTATAAACCTTTTAATAGGGTGGAACAATTCTAACCTGGTTTAGTTGAATTTTAAGGGAGTAGAAATGGTCGTAAATGAATATAAGGTCTGCTGCCAGTCGCTGAAATAACCATCACATGAGGACACTTGCAATTACAGCTGAGTTCTGACCGTGACAGGATGATTGAGTGTGTGGGATTGATCAGCTGGGTGTCAGAAGAAAATCTGATCTCTATGCAGACATCCTCATCACGCAGCAGCATGACAATAGCGGGACTTATTCTATCCCGTTTTGCGGAATACTGTGTGGTCATTAGCACCATATCACAGTTCCCTAATTTCTGTGGAACCATCAGGTTCTTTTCTTGTCATGTAACGGAGAAGCTTGTCAAAATTTAGAGAGACAGCTGAGACCCTGATCATCTCCCTGCTGAGTTAGACAGCGATAATAGCATTGGCTTTTTAAAAATTGCCTGTCAAAGATTATTTTCAGCACAGCCGAAGTCCTGGTTGGACCAGGACAATTGATACAGTCATGGGATGGTAAAGACAATGCTAGGGTGAGAGTTCTCTGGGGACATCATCTCTGCTGGCCAGAAGGTATATGGCTTGACTGGTTACTGTGTAAAGGGCAGTGAAAGAGCACTATTTATATACAACATGCTGTGATCCATGCTGAAATGTGTATAGAGCTGAAGAAAATACACACATTTACTTTAGTAGGGTAGGACACTATGGAGTCGCATAGACATACATTTATTACAATACATAAGGATTGCGTTATAAACATCAATATATGTTTTCACATTTGCGATTGTGGGAATGTTCTGTCCAATATTTTCAATATATGAATATGACATTGTCATTTATGCTTGTACAACCATCCTACAATAATCTGCATTGTGCTATTAGCTGGAATTTTGTTGCTCACTGTATAGAGTTGAAAGAGTCCTATTTTTGCACATTTATGCATGTTATTTTCTGCATCTGTAGGTTTTTGTTATTCATCTCTCCACATGTGGAAAAGAGAATTAAAAAAAAAAAGATTCTTGTGATTTTTTTGCCATATTTCAAATACCACTTCATGAATACATGATTTGACTTGTGAAAATGTGGTCCACAGATTTGAGTTGTACACTTTTGCCATACTGATATATCATTGTAAGTGCCATTTGGAGTTATGAACAGCTGAACAGTGTGTTTCGATGATTTGATGGAATATATTGCATGTTTTTTGTCATCGAAAATTTGAAGGTATTTCAAAATACACACTAGGGGAGAGCGGGGCACAGTGAGACGGCAGGCACAGTGAGACAAAGCCCGTAGCATCTAGCTGGTACTGCTTACAGATCAACCCTCTTAGTAAGTAAGTAAGTGAGAGTATGACCTATATCTGGAATGCCTACACAGCATAACGAGAGTGAAATTTCAATATTTTAGTTTTTAGCGAGTAAAAGTAAATAATTTTGCTAAAAAACTTTTTGTTACAATTCCCAAGAAAAATGGTATAATGAAATTCAATTGCCAGGAATTCAAACCTGGATTATTTGTCTAAGTTTATTGAGATGAAGAACCACAATACAAGCATCTGGTCCGCAGGATTCAAAAATTTTATAACGAGAGTTGCGTGGGGCACAGTGAGACAGTTGGAGGCGGGGCACAATGAGACATCATAAAATACACTCAAAATGACCTGAATGTAAGGCATAGCTTACAATTCATTATTAAAAACAAAATGCCTGCAATAAACTCCTGATTTTAGTGAGTTATATCCAAAGAGAAGCATCAGAAAGAATTTTGATTAGTATGTAACAGGTGCGGCAGGTTAAATAAGTCGTGCATGTGTCCTGTGCGATGAAGTTTTGAAACATGCTCAAAAACGGACCTAAAAATCACCTAGCCAGCTGCTTTTATAAGAGTACAGTAGTCTCTGTAGCAACAATTGATAGAACAATTCCGCAGGTCCCGAGGATCAGCGGTTATGGCAGCCTATGCCCTGTCTCACTGTGCACCGCCCGCTGCCTCACTGTGCCCCACCCACGGGGCACAGTGAGACACTTAACGAGCATGGATGTAACTCAAAATTTCTCCAAACCTGTAAAAGGTAGGAACCTGAAACTACTGGACAATATACCCAATGCATTACCTATAATGTGGACCTGATCTCGTTTAACTCATTACTGCCAACATTTTGGAACACTTGAAAATAAAAAAAGTGTCTCACTGTGCCCCACTCTCCCCTATACACTCTCAGTCTCTCATGCTTCAGAGATGAAATGGAGAAAAATATTTATTTCAGGATGAATTGCAAAAAAGAAAAAATCTAGATGAATGGCACAAAAATATATATATTTAGAGAAGAACTGCAGAAAAAAAAGTCTTATTCTAAAATATTGTTGTTTCATTGTTATCGATGACGCAGGTGTACCTCCCCTCTTAATTTATCCTATGCCTTAGTTGAGGGTACCATTTTGAAGACATTTCCAAAATTGGTCCACTGATTAATTACTTTGTGTTGCACAAACTAGTTTCTATACAAATGGGTTTCTTCCTCTAGTAGACAGATGGCAGATATCTATTTTGGGCAGTCTATTGTTGCAGGGATGCTAAATTACGTAATAAGAAAGCCTTTCCTCTAAGGCCTTTCCTCTAAGGCATATTCATTTGCATTCATCCTTTACTGGGCTGTGCCTTTATTGTGCTGTGGTACTGCATTTTCATTATGTGTTGTTGTGTATGTCACCCTGAGGACTGTATGTACTGCTCTTAGCTATGCTTAGAAGAACAGGAATATATCAGGTGAATATGCATGTATACTGTATATACATTGGTACTATAGTGGCACCTTGTGCTACACCTTTTAAGCCATATACTAAAATAAGATACACAGTTACACATGTTGCAGTTGCACACAAGTTTTGTACAGATGTACATGGGTTCTAGAAGAAAATTTGGTATTTTTTAAGAACAGGCATATCACCTGAATACTAAATATGTGTGTTTCGACATTGGTACAATAGTTGTGCCTTGCTCTACATCGTTTGTGCCATATACTCAAATAAGATACACAGTTGCACACAAAGTTACCGTATATGGCTTTGGAAGAAAATTTTGATATTTTTCATTAATTGATTTTTTGGCTTTGTGAAGTGTGTAGCTCCACATGCTCTAAGAAGAACAGGAACATCAGAGGAACAAGCATGTATAGACATTGGTACAATTGTTGCGCCTTGCTTTACACCTTTCTAGCCATATACCAAAATAAGAAGCAGAGTTGCACAAAAGTTTGGCTCTGGTAGAAACTTTATATTTTCATCACTTGGCTCCATGTTGGCCGGAGGTGTTTAGCTCTAATCAGAACAGGAATGTCAGGTGAATATGCATGTACGTGTATAGACATTGGTACTATTGTTGCACCTTGCTTTACACCTCTCAAGCCATATACCAAAATAAGATGCATGGTTTCACAAGTTTGCTGTACATACAAAGTTACCAATATCCCTGGCACCGAAACGTCCAGTAAAGTCTTTTTTCTGAAGGCCATATTATAAACAGTTTTCACACTTTTGAATATTCCACAGAAAATACTCTTGTCTCTTCTTCGAGAGAGGAGATGGCGTCTCTTTCTGAAGATATGTTGTCTTTGGTTGTGTAACGAATGGATCTGTAAATTTACACCGCATTGCGCAATCATACAAAATTATCATTAAAAAGATATATGTTTTGTGTTCATCGAATGCATCCACAACTGCTAGGTAGGAATTCATTCAGGTCTGCAAATCCACAACTGCAAGATTTATAAACCACTAGAAGAAAGTGCAAAAAAAGCCTGCAGCAGATTCAGAAGTTCAGAGAAACCTGCAGTCCACATGTGTAGGCTGGCAGGTGTATTATATTTGCCACTAGAGCAACCTTATAACATTAAAAGCAACGATAAAATTCTGTGTTTTGTGATATTATCTTGTTTTGGAGCAAAATGGGTCTTGGTGTTGAATGTTTTTAGCCAATTTATTTTGTCTGTATTAATAATAATAGAAAGGTAATGTGTGATTTTCTTCTAATAATAGAAAGGTAATGTGTGATTTTCTTCTAATAGGGACAGATGCCTGTCAATATGGATATTAAGACTTCAAGAATATCAATTGGGCCTGGGTAATAAACTGATCAGTCTACCATTATGTGGGAATGTTTAGCTCAGTTGGTAGCACACTGGGCTGCCAATCGTTTGGTCCTAGGTTCAATTCCTGCTATTGTTGGGTCACATGGACTGAAGTTGTGCAGCATTTCAATCATCCTTTGCCTCATTGCTGTGTCCTCTTGTTCCAGTTAGCCTACCAGTGTGTAAAGACAGGATGTAAGACCCAATCATCCATTCATCAATCGATAAGTTAATGATATTAAAACATTGCCCCATTCTCCCTGATTAATAAATGAAGGAAACAATCATTTTGTCCATATTTCAATCAACACATAAATAAATCAATGTAAACAAAACAATCAAACAATCCATGCGTTCGGTTGATCTGTATCGTTTTATCTATTTCCAGAGGCCTATCATTCATTGATTATGTTCCACCTAATTTTGTACCTACCAGAGTGATTTCAAGAACTTTTTTGAAGGTATATATACATTGCAAAAGTATACAGTGCTAAAGGGTCAGAGGATGTTCAAAGAGATGAGAGGAAAAAAACTTGAGTTAGAACATCTGTTTTCCAGTTCTGTACTCAAGTGGACTAATTTCTTCTTCCTCTACAAACGTATGACTCATCAGAGAGTCACTACTTTTAAGTTCTGACTCAGAAGGAAAAAAAATCAGAAAAAAGAAAGGGCAACCACAGCAAGAAAAAAGATAGAGAGAGTAGCAAGTGTTGTTCTAGCACGTGGTTCCTGCCACGTGGAATGACGTCGTCAATCCTTGTTATGACGTCATCTATTTCCGTTATGATGTCATTAGGGACTCCTAACATCTGGTGACGTGCAACCAGGCCTCGTTATGGTGACGTTATGTTGATGGTAACCTCGCTCCCAAGATTATAACAGGGAGTTATTCCTAGGGAGTTATTGCCAGATAAGGAGATGGGTTATTACACTAGTGCCAGGAAATAGTCCCTTGCCTGAGGACCTGGATTTCAGATTTGGCTGCACCCCATGTCAAACATTTTGACTCTGGTATCATTTTGTAGCAAATATTCTCTAGTTTAAGAATCTGCCTGTTGCCAAGATGGCAAATTTCCTGCAACATGCTTAATTTTGCATAATATGAGACAAGGTTTCGGTGTCATAAATTGACGCTTTCACTGGCGTCACGACGACTCTCTATGCTTAAACAGCCATTACTCAATCACATATTGTGCCATTGCATAAAATTATACACCAAAATAATGCCAACAAGTTACTCTATCTTATGGTATTCATGTCATGTGTCTGGGGTACTTATGTTGGTTTTTATGATGACAGACATGAACCATAACTTGATCTGCAAAATAATATTTTCCGAATCACACCTATCAAAATTAAAAAGTTTTGTGAAGGACACAATATTAAACCCAAGTCACTTGAATGAATTTTAATTGGTAGTCAATATTGTTTGCTTTCATTTGGCACCTTGATTTGTATGTTTACTATAATACTTAATCCATTAAAAATTCAACAAATGTTGCTTTCCATGCTCGGAAATTGCTGTGCGAGCTTAAAATCAGCACATATATATTCAATTTCAGCTGCTCTCATCACCAGATTGACTGTTTTAAACAAACAAATTGAGTATAGATGGATAGGCCTGAATCTCTGCTTTTATTTGACACCATGATTTCCATGTTGACTTGAATTTTAACCATGGAAAAGAAGTTAAATATTGCTATTAAGGCTCGGAAATCGCATTACAAGCATAGATTTGTCAAATATATATTCAATTTACAGTGCTTTCTTCCCAAGTTGAACCATTATAGACCAACAAATTGATTATGAATGAATAGACCTGAGTCTCAGCTTTCATTTGGCACCATGATTTGTATGCTTACTCGGATTCATAATCATGGAAAAGAAGAAAAATGTTTCTGTTCAGGCTCGGAAATTGCAAAATTGAGCACAGAATTGCCACATATATATTGCACTTTCACTGCTTTCATCAGGAGCTAACATTTCTAAACCAACAAATTGAATATGGATGGATAGCACTGAATGTCAGCTTTGATTTGGCACCATGATTTTCATGTTCACTTGAATTTCAACCATGAAAAAGAAGAAAACTATTTCTGTTCAGGAACTGTTTCTGTTCAGGCTCGGAAATTGCATTTTGAACATAAAATTGCCACATGTATATTGCATTTCTACTATTTTCATCAGTAGCCAACCATTCTTAACTGACAAATTGAATATGGATGGATAGCCCATAATGTTAGCTTTATTCTGGCACTATGATTTGGATGTTCACTTGAATTCATAACCATGGATAAGAAGAATAATAAAAGCAGAAATATACTGCAAGATACCCAACACTGCCCAAAGATAGGAAAATAGGAAAATATGGCAGATTTCATTAGGCCTGTGCAGCTGGGTTTGTAGTTTTCCTGATAAATAGGTCTATAGATCTGTTCTGTAAATTCAAAGATTGTGAATCATTGGTAAATTTCACAGTTCTTTCTCGTAGTTGGAGCAGGGGAGGATCTGGTCTGTTGCTATTGTCCTGGGCTGCCAATCGCTGGGTCCAGGGTTCGATATAGGCCTATCCGTTCTGGCCAGGTCCCCTGGAATCATGTTGGATAGCTGAACTTTTCAATCATCCTTGCCCTCATTGCTGTGTCCTCCTCCTGTCCTAATTAGCCTGCCAAGTGCATAAATACAAACTGCAAATTGTCTGCAATCATTATATAGCGCAAAAATGTCTTGGTTCTTCTATATATATATATATGGAATCCAGTACCTGGGTTCTGCTTTAGATGTAAAAGAAACTATTTGATTAAAGGTAATTCTTCGATTCACGGGTTAACCATATTCTTCATCAAAGATTGATGGATGAATGATTGGGGCTTTACGTCCCATATTTATGCACTCAGGCTTATTAGGGCAGAAGAAGGACACTGCAATGACGTGAAGGGTTGAAACAGCCATCCAGAATACGCCCCGGTGAGCCGGCAAGAGCTGGATTTGAACCCTGGACCTAGTGATTGGCCGCCCAGAGCAATACCACGAGGTAACACTCCCCCTCCTGAAAGATTGGTGCAAGGCACTTCTAAGGCAACTGATTCTCCCGTTATGCACACCGACCTGGTATACGCAGGTTAAGTCTTACTGATAAAACTTTCCTCTTTACCGCTGAGCTATTCGATGAATTGTTCATGCTCTGATTCAGCATTTCTAGAAAAAAGAAGCCCATTTCATCTGATGAGTTCTTTGGTATTGGCACAGGTATTGGCTCATCCACTTGTAGTTTCGTCCTATGGGATTTTAGACTGCCACTGGCTACACTGTAAAACTGTGTGGTAACTTTCTTTATACTCCACCAAGACAGTTTTCTATTGTCTTTTGCCGTGGTATAACCAACAGATTTGTTAGTTATACCACTGTTGGGGATTAAGTTAGCCTGTTGTACTGCTTTTTCTGCAAACAACACACCTAAAAATGACAACAAAGCCACAAATTCAGTAAAAAATCTTTCAGGAGTCATATATGGAGTATAAGTCGCTTATACAACTCATTTTCGGTGGTATAACCACCTGAAATGTTAGTTATACACCTCAAATTCGTTGTATAACCTATACCTATAATAAATTGCCAAAGAAAAGTTCGATCTTAGGATAGCCTGTTTATTCTGAGGTCGGATGGCGAGGGCCTGTTCTGATTCGGGAAGACTCCTAATCAGTCAGGGAAGTTACCGTCATATGAGGACAATTTCAATTCCAACAGTATGATTGAGTGTGTGTGGTTGATCAGTTGCGTATATCATATTAAGAAAGTCTGATCTCTGTGCAGCCATCCTCACACAGCAGCATGACAGTTGCGTGACATATTCTATCTGATTTTGCGAAATACTGCAAAGTCATCAGCAGCTGATGACAGTTCCCTAATTTCTGTGGAGCCTTCGGGTTCTTTTCCTCATTATGTAATGGATTGGTCTGCCAAATTCATAGTTAGTTCATACTTTGATAGAACTTTATGGCAAGTTTGGAAGTGATCGTCGCAGCAGTTATTCTTAAATGATGAAACATCACTTTGTATCTAGTTTGGGTTGCCCGAGTCGATATTGAACCTGTGTCCCAAAGGTTAATGCTGCTCAGTGCTCAGCCCTTTTATCAAGCACTGATTTATCCATTGGAACAGCTCATCCATATGACTTCCAGCTGGAATGTTGCTTGTGAATATACTGAAGTAGGCTTTGTCTACTCATTGGAATCAAACCCGTGTTCAGAGACAGAATCCTACCTGTGAAGTAGACACTTCAAATATACTTTACCTGGGCCTACCAGACGATAGATTCACATTTTGAGGCAATCCACAGAAGTTGTCGTAAAATTCACTGCGTAACTATTTACAGTGTCGGCCGCAGACTGCCACAGGTCAGTCTAAATTACCTAACATCTAGCCTTCCTGCTCGGTAATTCCTGGTGATTGTATCCATTCATTGTGACGTCATTTACACCCTGATGACATCACGCCAACAAGCAATTTAGAGCTAATTGTCTGGAGCGTCACAGGTGAATCTTGGTTAAGGTCTGTTTAGAGGCTTTCCTAGATCTATTTGGTCTGGCAAAAGGGAAATTAGTGTGTTGCAGTGGGATTGGCAGGACTGCCATACTTGTGAAAAGTTGTTTCTTTATAAATAAGTTGGTATGATAGGGCTTTAGGTCCTGTATTTATGCACTCACTAGGCTTAATCAGTCAATGAAATTACCGTCTGGTCAAGATGAGCAATGTCTTCAGCCCCACATGACACTCACCTTAGCACTGTCGTCACCCTCCCATGACCCTCTCAAAGTGTCATGGCCGCCATGTTTTTGGCAATGCTCAAAATCATCTTTGACAGGCTATTTAAAAATTACTGCTGCTACTGTCACTTCTAAACTTGGCATAAAGTTGTATCACAGTATCAACTAACTCTATAAATTTTGGCAGACCTATCCACTACATATTGTGGAAAAGAACCCGAAGGCTCCAGAGAAATTAGGGAACTGTCATCAGCTGCTGATGACTTTGCAGTATTTCGCAAAATTGAATAGAATAAGTCCTGCCGCAGTAACTGTCATACTGCTGTATAATGAGGATGGCTGCACAGCACAGAGATCAGACTTTCTTCTGATTCCCAACTGGTCAACCCCACACACTCAATCATCCTGTCAGGGCCAAGACTTAGCTGGAATCGCAATTGTCCTCATATAAAAGTAATTTCCCAGACTGTTATTAGGACAGGCTGGGAGTCTGGGACCATGGTAATGAGGTCAGGTGTACCGTCGGATTTGGCACAGATGAAACATTCATCTTCTATGAGTTCAATTGGGTGGCTCGGACAGGGAATCGTACCCGAGTTCCAGAGGTTAGCAGGCAAGCGTGCCATCACCAATCGCTAAACTTGTCCCATGTAGTCTCTTCATCAAACCCCTGAATCTTCGTGAGCAAAATCCTGGATTTTAAATCCCGGCTGGATGTCGATCAGAAAAGACTTTAAATTGGCGAACTGGGCCTAGGTATATGCACTTACCATATCTATCTATCTATCTACATGTAGTCCTATCTGTCTATCAGTCTATCTGTCTATCTAATTTATCTAATGCATCTACACCATTCCTATCTGTGGTAGAATCATGCATGTCTGCTGAATACTGGGGCAATCAAAATTGCCCTGGAGTAGAATGAGGGAAGTTTAAGAGCAGGAAGACATTTAACAGGAGTGTAATCTCAGTCATCCTGTTTTGATGGCTTTGCAGTGTCTAGTTTGAATGAGGCATGGAGCACTCCTAGTTGCCTTTTATTAAAACTCCCAAGGACAAGTGCCTGATAGTTTTCCTGGATCACTCGGTGCAAGTGTAACAGTGGTTTTGTGGGATGGTGAATATTTAGAAGCTTTTAGATAGACTAAAATGAGCTGAATTGTAGAAGAGGGAGTTGTTTTCTTCTTTGTTTTAGATTCTTTTTGCTGCATGTTTAAAAGCAGATGGTCAATGAATGTTATTGGCATCTTTGTTGACCTCATTGTCAACATCATTATCAGCGTTATGGCCATTGTTGGCATCATTGTTATTGTTGTCAACCCCCGGGTGTCAACCATGCTGCACTGTTGGGCAGTGTTGGCGTCATTGTCACTGTTGGCGACATTGTCAGCATCATTGCCATTGTTGTCAGTGTTATTGGCATTGTTATCATAGTTGGCATCAGTGTCATTGTTGGCGTCATTGTCATTTTTGGTATCATTGTCATCGCTGCCGGTGTTGTTGTCAGCATCATTGTCTTGATTGTCATTGTTGGCATCTTGCCATTCTTGTAATTGCTGTGGGCATCATTGTTGGCTTCAGTGTCATTGTTGGCATCGTTGTCATTGCCAGTGTCGGTGTTGGCAACAGTTGGTCAGGGTCTTTGTCAGTGTCATCAGATTTTACAAAAAGATTGATTTGTCTTTTCAATGTCTATCTATTTGTCTCTCCCCGTCAATCCATGGTCTGACAGTCGTTACATTCCCTCAATACAAGACGATACCAGTGCTTCCTGAATTCTGAGTATGGGAAAAGAAAACATGTATCAGAAACAAAAACAAACCCGCAAAAACAAAAATAACCACACAAAAACAAAGAATGGAACAAACAAAAAACAGAATCCACTGAGTTATTGTTGGTTCAAGACAGCTGTATCAAAATTCATGAGAAAGCAGACAAAAGAAATAAATAAGGCAGAAAAAAATGTTGGAGACTTCAGAAAACTTCAGAAAAAAATCAGAAAACATCAGGAAACATAAACTAGGAGTGAATAGCTGAGATGGATGAGTGTCTTGGATGTCAGGAAGATAATAAGAGACAAGAGTTGAAAGTTTTAGTCTATGTTCAGTAGTTTTGAAAGTTGTATTGTAAGCCATAGAGAGGAGACTTTGGAGCTACTGAAGTGTCATGTCATCAAAGAGGTTGTACTTTTTCGTTTCTTGTCATTTTGTGTTTGTTGGCCCATTGGGTTCATTTGTAAATGCAGAGAAACTAACCCAATGATTATTATAGAGCATTCGTAACCAGTAGGCCTAGTGGAAAGTAGGCCTAGTGGGAAAGTAGGTCTAATGGAAAGTAGGCCTAATGAAGAGTGCATGGCCAAGAACTGAAGCCAACCTTATTTGTGAGACCCCATAAATTTGTATTGACAAGTTTATCTGAAAATGTCTAATATGAACATGATTAAAACAGGTTAATTGGCGTAATTATACGCTATACCATTGGGTTGGAATGATAACGGTTTTTTGATATCCTGATATCCATTGATGGTGATATCGCAATAAATTTCCTATTACACAATATATTGATCTCTTGCATTTATTGTGATTTATTGGGACAAAATCAGTGGAAAATCACTAAATTCTGAATTCGCATTGTCCTTGTCTGCCACTTCGAAACTCAGGATTAGAACAGAACAACATGGCGCCGGAAAGAAGTATAATTTATAACAAATTGAATTACCTGCAAATTCTTCTTATTTATACCGGCAAGTGATGGCAAGATACAACACAATTCAGACAGCGATAACTGAGGCACCTGACAATATTATATTTGTCCCGAAAATACTACTGTGCGGTTTAAATACCGGTTATCAACCCAACCCCAGTATACAGCCTGTACTGGATGAGATGCTTTTGGTAGGTACTGTATGCAAGTTGTAACTTCGTATCTATTCCTGTTTTTGTTAGGAAAATATCTTTGTTTTTCTTCTACCTTTTTCTTTCTCATTTGTTTTGACCTCTGGGAGTGACTTCCTGTAAAAACAGAGGGGACTTATTGGTGGTCTTGACCTTCTGAAAGAGGTCAATTGAGGTCAAATTTGGGGTCAAAAGACCTCACACTGTTGTAAGGACCTCTCAATTAGAAAAAAGGCCCTTCCTATAAACAATGGTGAAATTGTTGCATTTTGGTTTTTATTGCTGTCTCTTCTGTTTAGTTGTGAAGTGGTGAAGAATGGAGTAGTTCTAAGTAGTGGGGGAGTTGTAACTTGTAGGATGGATGGACGATTGGGGCTTTGTGTTCCGTATTTATTAACCAGATTAACTTTGTAGGTGTATTAGGACAGGAGGAGGACACAGCAATGAAGCGAAGGATGATTGAAACTACTGTCCATCGTAAGTTCAGGTGACCCGGCATCCCGACCAGTGCAGGATTTGAACCCGGTACCCAGCGATTGGCAGCCCTTGACTTATATTGGTCACCTTGAAATTAGCCTACAGTGTACCAGAATTATCCTTCCATCCTTATGGAGGTTGGGCTCACTGGTAGCATGCTGGGTTGCCTATAGCTTGGTCTCCGGTTCAATACAGCCCTTGCCCGGTACCTGGGCCTATGTTGGATGGCTTTTTCAACCATCCTTTGCCTCATTACCGTGTCTGCCTCCTGTCCTAATGACCAAATACATAAATACTGGACGTTAAGCTCTAACCATTCATCCACACTCATTAGCATCATGCCACCAGATATAATTTTTTTTTTTTTTTTTTGTGAACCAAACATTTGTCGTGAGTATGCCTTTTTCTTTCTTGAAAGTCTTAATTTAGGAGCTGCAAAGTGTGAAGGAGTTAATGCCAATGTGGTGATATTTACAAAACAGTCTTAAGTCACTTTTCAACACTAAGTTAAAATCTATATGGTGTTAATACCAAGCACATGGTGAAGGTTTTTTATGCCACATCTGTTTAACTTTTGGTAGAAGGGTGTGTATTTAAAAAACAAACAAAATCAAGGCAATCTAAACATTATGCTGAGGCTAAATGCCACATTTCTTGTGGCTTTTTGTATTCTAATTTAGCGAGACGAAAAGTGTGTATCAGCAGAAAAGGAATATCAGGATAATGTGATATGGAAAATAATATAAGATATTATGATAAGATGGACTGGAGATAAGATATGAAAATTGACGAGATAATTCAGATAAATAGATAAAAAATATCCTTGAGATATGATAAGATAATCTATAGATAAGCGTCAACGTGAGATAATGATTAAAGAATTGAGAAAACTGAGATAAGGTTGATTAGATAAGATAGGATAATGATAAATAATTAAGATATGGGAAATGATAAGCAATTAAGCAAATTTAGCATGAATGATAAGATGATGAATTGGGTCAACATTAGATATATAGATTATATAAAGATAGACAAGGTGAGATGTGGAATGATAAATTGATCGATAAGCAAGCTGCAAAAAAGTGATTCGTGTACTAGGGATGCACCGATACCACTTTTCACTTCCGATCTGATGCTGATTCCGATCCTGGAATTTTGGTGCCGAAACCACCGATACTGATACCTACACTTGGTATTGGATTGGTACAACCTTAGTGATTCCTAATTTACTTGGATGGCGGCTCATCAGATGAGATAAATGAGCAATGAGATATATAATAATACAAGATTCGATAAAGTCGAGACTTCTGCTGTCAAGAACAAATCAAGTCTCCTCTTGTTTCATTTCATTTGATTATCTCAGTATTTATTCTGTTTCTGTGTACTTGCTGCCACACAATATAGTCCTCATTAATGTTATCTACTATATTCAGAAACTTGTTTTTCACATTCTGTGTTTCTTGTGTTTTCCTTTTTGTTTCACAGAATCTACACTTCGCTCATAGACAGATTTTGTTCCTTTGCCATAGTATATTTATCTGCGAGCTGTTTATTATTTTCTATTTGCTGTTTTTTTTTCTTTCTCTCTATTTCAGCCTTTCCCCCAAATATTTCAACATTCATGTGTTGATAGTATGCAAAAACGTTTATAATTGCAAACTCTGTGGTATATAGAGAGCTTGCTGGATGTATCATAGATAGATGGTATAATGGGTCCAATAACAGTAAAACTATACTAAAAAGATGCTATTCTGGACTTCTTACCGTCTACTATAAATTAGTTCTTTTTCTGGCATTGTTTGATTTTTTTTATACCATGTATTTTCCAGTAACCGTATTTTTAAATCAGCAAAATACTAAAATGTCGAAGACTAGGATATGTTTTCTGGGCTTAATCTAAATAGAGACAACATTTAAAAACAAATTGTGTTTAGACTAAAAACAACTGTATAGCAGCATGTAGGCAAGTGTTTAAAATCATGTTAGCCAAAAAACAAGTGTGTTTAGATGTGTATTTGCTGATGTCTAGTAGGATCCTAGACCTTCTTACCAGTTGGAAAGAAGAAATAATAAAAACTGGCAGAAGAAAATAATGTTTGTCAGATGTTTGAAATGTGTTTTGGTGAAGACGGTAGCACCTGTGCACTACCCAGGGCTGTTGTAGAAGGTGGGAAATATATTGAGAAAATTGCCTGCAGTGATTGCAATAAACTTCCAGTTTCATTTTTGCCATCTTTTTGGACTTTTGAAGATGGCATGAGCCTTAGGCTATTTTGTTTCTATGTAATTTTGTATATGGTAGTCTTTTCATACTTAGACTTCATTTGAAAAATGATGAAAAATGTTCTGAATTAAATTTTCTGATTTCCTTGATTGAATTTTATATTATCATGATTTTATTTTGTGCTTAACATCGTTGGCTTCCAAGACAATTTTTTCCACCAACAGCATGAGCAAGGATATATCATGTAAATGGGGTCTTGAAAGCATCTTCCCAATAAAGTTCCAATCCTGCTCTTGCCTCCATTGCAGTGTCACCTGGACCAATGTTTGATGACTGTTTCAATAATCCTTTGCCTCATTGCCATGTCCTCCTCCTGTCCTAATTAGCCCTCCAAGTGCATAATTTTAGGACATAAAGCCCAAATAATCTATCCATCTTAAAAAAGGAAGGTGAATTTTCTTGAGCTGTGCTTATTTCATCTAAGCGCATTGCCTTGAACTGTTGAATGATGTGCACTCTCTTGATTGCGATTCCCTTTTGACAAATGGAACTCTCTTCAAAAGAAAACACCATTCTTGTTTTTTCCCAATTGATCTAAACTTCAGTACATTGCATGTGTAATCCTACTCACACAGAGATTTATACTTTTTCTACCCCGTTATACCAGTACATCTGGATTGCTATTACCTTTCTTAAAGACTCGTTGATGGTTTACAAAGAAATGAAACTTACGCAAGCTCGGCTGATACGCATGCGATTCTCCACTTTATCGTTCAGACGTTCGCTCTATTTATTTTCATGTGCTGATGGGCAGTGATGGCTCTCATTTTTGCATGCCAAGTTCTTTCGTTTGTTGCGATATTCAGAGCAGAATGCATAACAGAACTAATGCCTCTCAAGAAATATTTCTTGTAATAGTTATGGATATATTTGGGGCTCAGTGACTGTTGTACAATGAACTATAGTGATAGGTATTTAGAAAGATACATGCATACATAGAAATAGGAAGATATTATTAACATAATTAATTAATTATCAATGTAGATGCACAGATAGATGGATATCAAGAGATATACGCTGTAGATAGACATGAGAATATGAGCTACAACTAGGCTTTAAAGAATTAATATTCACCAGTGGATTTTGTACTTGGAAAATTATGAGGTAGCCATAAAATAATCCCAGTAACTTTCCTTGACAATCTTCATCAATTTTTAAATGGAACTGCAGACTTCAATGCGTTTATATGGATTATGAATTTTGTGTCGTCTCTGTTGTTTTTGTTTTCTCTATTTGTACAAAGACAAATCTCCTTGTTCACATTTAGTAGTAATATAATCTCTTGTCATCTCATTTTATCAAAAAGGAAGTCTCAGATTATGCGCCGGAGAGTAAAGATATTTAAACTAAGTTTTAGATGTGAATATTTCATATTAGAAACTAAAATGAGATTGAGAAATTTTCGTTTAAAAACATTTGGTTTGAAACTTATATTGTTGCTGGCAACTATGAAATTTTAAAAAGATGCATTCATACCTATTTTTTAAAAATGTGTTATTAGTGCAAAATCTTTAGTGTGTTAAAAGGTCCAATGGAATTACCTTGCCAGTCTATCTAGGTATCAAACAGCTAGATGTATACAGTGTAGAAAAAACAACAACCCTTCCACGTATTCTATGATGTGTAAGGTAAACGGTGATTCATCAGAGATATGCAGCCTTCCCCATGGACGGCCAAACACCTTGTTTATTCAAAGGCAGGGATTTTCAGGAAACCTGTGGTGCTATGAACCTTGCGGCCTTAATCCATTTGGCTATTCGATGCGGCTAAAGCTCGGCCTGGCAATGTCTTGTATTCATGTGGTTGCTCTGCCATCAATCCATGATCTTGGTACTCCTACTAACTCCATAAAAAACATTCCTTGCCATTGCCTGTATTTCTTGTCAGCCGAAGATGGCAAGGTTTCAATCTTAAGAACAGGTCCTGGCAAGCCCTCTTGCGGACCCTCATTGCTGATTATATTGGCCTCCCTTAGTCTTGCCTTCCTCAGACTTGCGCTGATTTGCATTTGAGAGGAGTGCATGGTCACAGCTTTCTTTCAAGACCGACTCAGCATGACCAGCTGATGACTGGCCTGTTTCTAAGACCTGCAGGACTGGCCAACCTGGTGACAAGTAACCAATGCAAGTGCTCAGCCTCAACAGACTCAAATGTTAGCTCTGAACCCAGTCAATTTCAAAGTGTGAGATCCTGAGGGACAGGCGTCTAACATCACAGCCAGATATATTCCCAGGGCTCGTTTATTCAATTCTGAGGGACAGGCTTCTAACATCTGAAGGCCAAATGCACAAAGAGTAACTTTTTTTTTTTTCCATTTTTCGAGTCCTATTATCAAAAATTCTATACATGTGTGCAGTTAATTGGCATGCACTAATTTATTCAGTGACGACTATTGAGATTGATAGCAGTGAAACAGGTAATCCAGACCTGTGCATGAGTAAGCATGGGATTTTGAAAAGGCAGACGACAAACTCAAGAGGTTTTATGGAAAAAATCAGAACACAAAACTTACGAAAGGCAAGAATGAAAGTAACACAAATATGTACATGACAGAACCGCATGTAACATAATGACAATGAGTTCATTAAAAAGCTGAAAATACATATGTAAGAAGTCAAAAGGGAGAATACTAAGGAAGACAGTGCAGATCTGCTCATAACAAAGCATTTTTTGGCAAAAGAATTAAATGTAGAACAATGCAAAACATTGTCGAGAGCAAATTGAAACTTTGTGAAACATTTACAAGAACAAGAATAATGGACGACCAAGACAAGAAAAAGAGATTCAGCGGAACTCAAGAGAAAGTAGAGTCTCTCTGAGAGGAATCACAATCCTGAGTGTGTTGACTCTCCATCAGAGAGCGATGACTTCCAGAGACTGCTCGGCCAAGATAACTAGGAGTAACAACTCTATGGCTGATTGCCTTCCAAGTATATGGACCCCAATTGTCGTTATACAAAAAAAGTCCATGCTATACAATCCCAATGGAGTAGAATGTAGATGAGCAGATGAGGACAACTGTTACAGTGCTGTGTTATAATGGAACGAGAGAGGTCATACACAGAAATGAAGATTCTTGTCTGTCTTGTGACTCTTGTCACTTTATAGTCTTGTGTTATAAATACTGTATTGATTTCTATTCAAACCAATAAGTGGCACAAATTTACCTGACCACTGTTGCGTAGCATATTAATGTGACAAACAGCAACATTTATACAGGGAAAAACAACTCTTCTGTGCATTCTACATGTTCTATGAAATGTTAGATACATTGCATGAAAAATGCTCAGCTTTCCCTGTGGGTGGCCAAGCACCTTGCTTATTCAAAGTCAGAGATTTTCATGAAACCTGTGATGCTGCAGGCCTTACTGCCGTAATCCATTTGGCTATTCAGTGCTGCGCTTGTTGGCTCAAGCTATATCTTGTATTCATGTGGTTGCTCTGCCATCAATCCATGACCTTGGTACTTTATGTCGTAACTCAGAAAGACAGTCTCTGCCATTGCCTGCATATCTTGCAGATAGCAAGACCTAGGTGGGAGCTCACCTTTGCTGGACCTTCCTATTGGCCCCCTTAAGTACTGTGTTGCTCTAACATGAGCGGACTGTCATCCAAGAGTGCTTTCAATCCCCCCCGGCCCGCGCCCAAATGCAGCTTGTGTATTCATTCTTGTGTGCTACAGACCTAGCTAGAGACAGCAAGACTGTCGTCTTGAAAATCAGGGTTCTTACAAGCCCTTTTCCATGGAAGGCTCTCCTTGTTGACACATTATTGCCGAACCCCCATTAACCTGTCACCCACAGTCTTGAGCAGGTTGGCGTTTGAGAGAAGTGCATTCAATAAACCAATGGTGGCTGTCTCAGCCTCCTTTCAAGACGAGTTTAGCATCACAGTCTCGAGCAGATTAGCATCTGAGAGAAGAACATTCACTAAACTGATGGTAGCTGTCTCAACCTCCTTTCAAGACTAGTTTAGTGTTTTAGGAGTGTTTCTAGCACATACAGAACTCATCAGCGTGGTGACAAGTAACCTATGGAAGCGCTCAGCCTCTAACAGTGTTTAATGTGAGTACTGAGACCAAAACAGCTTCAAACGGCGGTGCCCTGATGGACAGGCTTCTTGCATCGCAACCACGTTAATTCCCAAGCTTTGTTACTCAACTCCAAAGGCCTAAAGCATTGTACTGTATTATCTGACTTTTTTGAAGACCTATTATTCTCAATTATGTGCACAATTACAGTTTATCGTCATGCACTTCTTTGACACAAAACACTGATTGATGAATTGAAATTCAGATAAAAATCATGGCATTGATTATTTGCCATTTCAAAAAGAAATGTAGTAACAAGACTCCAAATATAATAGTAACATCCACTTTGTTTGCAGAGATGGCTTAAAATAGCTTCCATCAGTGTCAGGATGATCATTTTTGACTTGACTAAGTCAGACAAGAAATCTACCCAATTACATAAACAAAGAAAATGTATGATGAATTTGGAGGAAATGTATTTTAAGGCAGATTTCTTAGTAAAGTTTGCAAAAACCAAAAAGATATAAAAAGAACTGACTCTGTTAATGATGAGCATTGGGATTATGCTTTCATATTATTTGACACCCTAAGTGTTTTATGGTATTGGTACTCAAATCATCAGAGGGCAAAATCTGAAATGAGTCAACTTACACAGTCTTCTGTGTGAGTTAAACTAAGTTAATTGCTTTGACACTCAGCAAAAATGTACGATTGGAAAATGGTGAGAAAAACATTACCAGTATCAAAATACAAATCTATACATTTAACAACAAGTAACATAACTAACATCATTTTTAATGAGAGTCAAGTTAAAAGACAAAAAATATTTATCAGAAATCAAGAGAGACTAGACAGAAGAAGGAGAGACAGCTCTGTACTTCTATACTTCTGTACATGACAAAGCATTTCTTGCAAAGAATAATATGTAAAACAATGCAAAACATTGTGGAGAACAAATTGAAACTGCCTTCACAAGAACAGGAAAAAAATAAACCAGAGAAGCTAAAGAAACTGTTGGAACTCCATCTAAAACTGAAGTCTTTCTTAGAGGAATCACCATCCTGAGTGTGTTGACTTTCCATCAGAGAGCAACAACTTCCAGAGACTGCTCGGCCGAGATAACTAAGAGTAACAGCTCCATGGCTGATTGCTTTCCACATCTCTTAGCTGTAGATCTTTAAATGTGACTTGCCTGAAGGTGGTTCTCTATAAGGTACATTTAAAGGCTGTGCTTCAATCTTAGTGTAGTACAACATTGTTCAACGTTTGTCCAGCTAAAAGGAAGATAACAAAAAAATTTATTTTTCTTAATAAGCCTGAGAAATATGAGTTTTGTTAAGCTGAACACTATACTCAGTAGCCTAGTGTGATATAGAGTTATAGACAAATACCTGCTGTTTGTATATCTGTCAAAAAATTTTACATCTACATCATTGTTCAAGGTATCCAGCAAAAGGAGATCATGCATCACTAAGCATCAAAAGGAAGACAACAAAAAATTTCATTTATCTTGATATGCATAAGAAATAGGAGTTTTGTTGAGCTTAACACTATACTCAGTAGCCTAGTGTGATATAGAGTTATAGACTTACAACTGCTGTTTTCAAAAATAGCATGCAATGCATGCATCGGGTCCTTGGTCTATTTCAACAAGTTGGGCCTCTTCAATTTTCTACCAACAATCTATCAAGTTAGGTATAAGAAAGCAGTATATTGTGACTATGCACAAGAGGGCAGCACAGTCCAACTTTTGGTGTGTATACAGAAACCAGTTTTTGTGTGAAGTGCTGACAGCTCAGAAGAAATATGTTGAATAGAAGAAAATTTGAGCACTGATAAGCACAATATTGTAGCCAGGGGTGCATAAGCACCATCTTGATTACAAATGCATATCTGTTGGGGTTGTCATTTTGTCTGTGAAATGTTTTAGTGAGTACACCAACTTTGCCTGTTCACAGGAAATGAAGCTGACGACAATGGTCTTGGAATGATTGGAATGAATTCCAAGGACCCAAAAACTTTTCATCTACCCAATTCTTCCTTCAAAAAGAAGACATGCAGAAATCTGTCTACCAGTGTTTGTGACCATCTCCAATTCTGTCCATATTGAAGATTTATATCCTTGTCTTTCATTTACAGATCATTGAAAAGCTTTAAAGAAGGCTGTATTTAGAGCTAAGCTAGAGATAGACGCCTACACAATTGTACTATTGCACTGAGGCACAAGGTGTTTTCTCCTGAGTGAAAAGTCATGTTTCTTTTGTGTGAGTTGTTGGTGAGCAGAGCTCCTCTTCAGTGTGTGGTAATTGGTTGAGTCCCATGTAGGCAAAAATAGTAGAATGAGGAATATTTTTGAGGAGGTCTGTTTCAGATTATCAATGGCATGTCAAGTTACATGAATTACAATCAGTTGAAAAATCCTGCAGGTGCACTGGTAACTGTAATGCTATAACTAGTCCTAGTCATGCTTAAACCAGGTCTTCAAAGGGGCTTAGGCTCTGAGACAGGCACAATCAATATATTCTGTTGTTAGCACTTGTTTCATCGAAGTTCATTGCCTTGAACTGTTGAACGATGTACACCATCTTGATTGCAATTCTCTCTTGACAAATGGAACCCTTCAAAAGAAAACACCATTCTTGTTTTTTCCCAATTCATCCGAACTCCAGTTCATTGCATGTGAAATCCTACTTCAACACAGATTTATACTTTTTCTACCCCATTATACCAGTACATCTGGATCACTATAACCTTTCTTAAAGACTCTTTGATGGTTTACAAAGAAATGAAACTTACGCAAGCTCGGCTGATATGCATGCAATTCTCCACTTTATCGTTCAGATGTTCGCTCTATTTATTTTCATGCGCAGATAACTCTCATTTTTGCGCACCGAGTGGATTTGTTTGCATCAAGTTTATTATTATAGTTATGGATAGATTTTGGAGCTCAGTGCCCCTAGTACCATGTAACTATAGACATAGGCATATAGAAAGATAGACACATGCATAAAATAGGAAGATATTATTAACATAATTAACTATCAATGTAGATGCATTGATAGATGGATATCAAGAGATATGGGCAGACATCACAACATGAGCTACAACTAGGCATTAAAGAATTAATTTTCAGCAGTGAATTTTGTACTTGGAAATGGTAAGGTAGCCCTAAAATAATCCCAGCAACTTTCCTTCACATTCTTCATCAATTTTTTTAATGGAGCTTCTGAATTCAACGTGCTTATACAGATTATGAATTTTGTGTTGTCTCTGTTGTTTTTGTTTTCTCAATTTGTGCAAAGACAAATCTCCTTGTTCACATTTAGTAGTAATATAATCTCTTGTCATCTCATTTTATCAAAAAGGAAATCTCAGATTATGCGCCGGAGAGTAAAGAGATTTAAGCTAAGTTTTAGATGTGAATATTTCATAATAGAAACTAAAATGAGATTGAGAAAGTTTCGTTTCAAAACTTTTTTTTTGAAACTTATATTGTTGCTGGCAACTATGCAATTTTAAAAAGATGCATTAATACCTATTTTAAAAAATGAGTTATTAATACGAAATTTTTATTGTGTTAAAAGGTCCATCGAAATTATCTTGCCAGTCTATCTATGTATCAAACAGCTAGATGTATAGTTTTCTATACAGTGTAGAAAGAAAAACAACCCTTCCACCTATTCTATGATATGTTACATAAATAGTGATTCATCAGAGATATGCAGCCTTCCCCATCGACGGCCAAATACCTTGTTTATTCAAAGGCAGGGATTTTCATGAAACCTGTGGAGCTATGAACCTTGCGGTCTTAATCCATTTTGCTATTCAATGCGGCTGAAGCTTGGCCAAGCAATGTCTTGTATTCATGTGGTTGCTCTGCCATCAATCCATGATCTCGGTACTTCATGCCGTAAATCCCAAAAAACATTCCTCTATTGCCTGTGTTTCTTGTCAGCTGCAGATAGCAAGACTTCAATCTTAAGAACAGGCCCTGGCAAGCCCCCTTGCGGACTCTCATTGCTGACACAATATTGGCCTCCCTCAGACTTGCCTGGACTTGCGCTGATTTCTATTTGAGGGAAGTGCGTGGTCACATCTTTCTTCCAAGACCGGATCAGCATCACCAGCTGATGACTGGCCTGTTTCTAAGACCTACAGGTCTTGAGGGCCGAATTGATGACAAAGAACCAATGGAAGCGCTCAGCCTCAACAGACTCAAATGTTAGCTCTGAAGCCAGTCAATTTCAAAGTGTGAGGTCCTGAGGGACAGGCGTCTAACATCACAGCCACATATATTCCCAGGGCTTGTTTATTCAATTCTGAAGGCTAAATGCACAAAGGGTAACCATTCTTTTTTTTATTTTCTATATTTCGAGACCCATCATCTAAAATTTTTATTCTTGTGTGCAGTTAATTGGCATGCACTAAGTTATTCAGTAACAGCTAATGAGAATGATAACAGTGAAAGAAGTGAGCCAGACCGATACATGAGAAATGCATGGAATTTTGAAGAGGAAGACGACAAACTCAGACTCTCAGAGGTTTTAAAGAAAGAATCAGAATACAAAACTTACGAAAGGCAAGAACGAAAATAGCACAAATATGTACATGACAGAACCACATGTAACATCATGACAATGAGTTTAGTAAAAAGCCGAATATACATATGTAAGAAGTCAAAAAGGAGAATACTAAGGAAGACTGCACAGATCTGCTCATAACAAAGCATATTTTTTGCTAAGAGCTATATGTAGAGCAATGCAAAACATCGTCAAGAGTAAATTGAAACTTTGTGAAACATTCACAAGAACAAGAATAATAGACTACCAAAACAAGAAAAAAGGGACTCATCGGAACTCAAGAGAAAGTAGA
Organism: Platynereis dumerilii; assembly: GCA_026936325.1. Taxonomy (NCBI): domain Eukaryota; kingdom Metazoa; phylum Annelida; class Polychaeta; order Phyllodocida; family Nereididae; genus Platynereis; species Platynereis dumerilii. The sequence goes on from JAPTHN010000005.1 coordinate 7,301,797, forward strand.
GTCTCTCTGAGAGGAATCACAATCCTGAGTGTGTTGACTTTCCATCAGAGAGCAGCGACTTTCAGAGACTGCCCGGCCAAGATAACTAGGAGTAACAACTCTATGGCTGATTGCGCCCAAATATATGGACCCAAGTTCTCTCTATACATAAGAATTCCATGCTATACAATCCCAATGGAGTAAAATGTAGATGAGCAGATGAGGGCAACTGTTACAGTACTGTGTTACAATGGATCGAGAAAGGTCATACACAGAAATGAAGATACTTGTCTGTCTTGTGACTCTTGTCACTTTATAGTCTTGTGTGATAAATAATGTATTGATTTCTATTCAAATCAATAAGTGGCACAAATTTACCTTACCACCGCTGCGTAGCATATTAATGTGACAAACAGCAACATTTATACAGGTAAATAACAACTCTTCTGTGCCTTCTATGAAATGTTAGATACATTGCATGAAAGATGCTCAGCTTTCCCTTTGGGTGGCCAAACACCTTGTTTATTCAAAGGCAGGGATTTTCATGTAACCTGTGGTGCTATGGGCCTTACAGCCTTAATCTATTTGGCTATTCAATGCTGCTCTTGTTGGCTCAAGCTATATCTTGTATTCATGTGGTTGCTCTGCCATCAATCCATGACCTTGGTACTTTATGTAGTGACTCAGAAAGACAGTCTATGCCATTGCCTGCATTTCTTGTCAGCTGCAGATAGCAAGACCTAGGTGGGAGCTCACAATTGCTGGACCTTCCTATTGGCTACTTTAAGTACTGTGTTGCTCCTAGTCATGAGCGGACTGTCATCCAAGAGTGCTTTCAAACCCCCCCCCCCCCCAGCCCCCGCCCAAATGCAGCTTGTGCATTCATTCTTGTGTGCTACAGACCTAGCTAGAGACAGCTAGACTGACGTCTTGAAAATCAGGGTTCTTACAAGCCGTTTTCCATGGAAGGCTCTCCTTGTTGACACATTATTGCCGAACCCCCTTTAACCTGTCACCCACCGTCTTGAGCAGGTTGGCGTTTGAGAGAAGTGCATTCAATAGACCAATGGTGGCTGTCTCAGCCTCCTTTCGAGACTAGTTTAGCATCACAGTCTTGGGCAGATTAGCATCTGAGAGAAGCACATTCACTAAACTGATGGTAGCTGTCTCAGCCTCCTTTCAAGACTAGTTTAGTGTTTTAGGAGTGTTTCTAGCACATACAGAATCCATCAGCTTGGTGACAAGTAACCAATGGAAGCGCTCTGCCTCTAACAGTGTCTAATGTGAGCACTGAGACCAAGGCAGCTTCAAACTGTTGTGCCATGATGGACAGCCTTCTTACATCACAACCACATTAATTCTCAAGCATTGTTACTCAACTCCAAAGGCCTAAAGCATTAATGCCAAAAAGTTTACTGTATTATTTGACTTTTTTGAAGACCTATTATCCACAATTATTTGCACAATTGCAGTTTATCGTCATGCACTTCTTTGACACAAAACATCGATTGATGAATTGAAATTCAGATAAACATCATTGCATTGATTATTTGCCATTTCAAAGAGAAATGTAGTAACAAGACTCCAAATATAATAGTAACATCCACTGTGTTTGCAGAGATGGCTTAAAATAGCTTCCATCAGTGTCAGGATGATCATTTTTGACTTGACTAAGTCAGACAAGAAATTTACACAATTACATAAACAAACAAAAAAGTATGTTAAATTTGGCAGATTTCTTAGTAAAGTTTGCAATAACCAAAAAGATATAATAAAAGAACTGCCTCTGTTAATGATGAGCATTGGGATTATGCTTTCATATTATTTGACAACCAAAGTGTTTTATGGTATTGGTACTCTAATCATCAGAGGGCAAAATCTGAAATGAGTAAACTTGCACAGTCTTCTCTGTGAGTTAAACACAGTCAATTGCTTTGACACTCTTCAAAAATGTGCGATGGGAAAATGGTGAGAAAAACATTACCTATATTAAAATACAAATCTATGCATTTAACAACAAGTAACATAACTAACTTAATTATTGATGAGAGTCAAGTTAAAAGACAAAAAATATTTATTAGAAATCAAGAGAGACTAGACCAAAGAAGGAGATACAGCTCTGTACTTCTGTACATGACAAAGCATTTCTTGCAAAGAATAATATGTAAAACAATGCAAAACATTTTCAAGAGCAAATTGAAACGGCCTTCAAGAAAAAGTAAAAAAAAAATACCAGAGAGACTAAAGGAACTTTTGGAACTCTAGCTAAAACTGAAATATTTCTTAGAGGAATAACCATCCTGAGTGTGTTGACTTTCCATCAGAGAGCAAAGACTTCCAAAGACTGCTCGGCCGAGATAACTAAGAGTAACAGCTCCAATGCTCCATGGCTGATTGCTTTCCGCAACTCTTAGTTCTAGATCTCTAAAAGTGACTTGCTTGAGGGTGGTTTTCTTTGCTGTAATTTTGGAGGCTGTGCTTTAGTCCTAGTGTAGTACAACATTTTGCAAAGTACGTCCAGCAAAAGCATGAAAAGGAGATCCTGCATCGTTTAGCTTCTGAGTTTGAGATAAAGGCAGCAAAAAATTTCATTTATTTTTACAGGCATGGCAAGCAGGAGCTTGTTGAGTTTAACACAATACTCAGTCACCTAGTGCAATATAGACTAATACAGGCATTGTCAGGCAGCCTGCTGTTTATATATCAGTTAAACTAATGAATCTACGTAATTCTTTCTTCAAAAAGAAAATCTGTCTACCAGTGGCATGTTTATGATCATCTAAAAATTCTGTCTATATCGAAGATTTATATCCTTGTCTTTCACTTACAGATCTACGAGCAATGCTATAGCAACCCAACCACTCCTTTAAAGAAGGCATTTAAGTTTAGCTAGAGAAAGACACCTACGCAATTGTACTGATGCTCCGAGACGCAAGGTGTTTTCTCCTGAGTAAAAAGTCATGTTTCTTTTGTGTGAATCGTGGCTGGGAAGAACTCCACTGGATTGTGTAGTAATTGTTTGTGTAGCACAGTTAGCAAAATGAATGGAATGAGGAATCTTTGAAGGAATGAGGAATCTTTGAAGGAATGAAAAATCTTTGAAGGATGTCTGTTTCAGATGACCAGCACCATGCCTTATAACTTGAATAAGACTCGGTGGAAAAATCTGTGCAAGATGTATGGGTGATAAATATCAGCAATGAAAATATCAAACGGAACTCTTTCTGTTATGGGAATACACATATGTATTGAGTCCCCACAGCCCCTGACGCCTTATATCTTAGCCCTTAATTCCCTTGTTGACCCATCACTGCTGTTTCGGAACGCCTGACCCTGATTGCACAAGGGACAAGTAGGAGATATTGAGGGGACCATCATTTTAAGGGGCCACCATCTTAAGGGGCCAACTTGCTTGTACAGTTATTCACAGCCAGACGGGATTACTGACACAACTTCCAATGGATAAGGAAGGTGATAATTCTGATGTGATGATGTTTGGGGTGATATAATGCTGATGTCTTTGATTAATGGGAAGTGAATCCCTTAACTGCCATCTCTTTATAGCCTTTTATCAGTAATGCATCTGGTGGAACGAGCATTCACAGGACAAGACGTCAAATTGATGGGCATAAAATGCCTTTACAATTTGTTAGAGACTATGACCTATGACAATCCACCAGTATTAACATCGCAGCAGTCTTGGTTCAGTACTTGCATTTGAGGCTGAGCGCTTCCATTGCTTACTTGTCAGCAGGTCGATGAGTCCGATAGATGCTAGACTTGGTCTGAGTCATGCTCAGGATGTTGTGAAAGGAGAGTGAGACACTGAGACAACCACAATCAATATAGTGACAACATTTGTCTGATGTGGCAGTCTGTTAGTGACTAAGGGAAGGGAGTTGGGATAAAGGAGTGCCAATATGAAGGTCCAGCAAAGGTGAGCTCTGACTCAGGTCTTGCTATCTGCAGCTGACAAGAGATGCAGGCAAGAGCATTGAAAGTTTTCTGGGAGTTACGACACAAAGTACCAAGGTCGTGTTATGATGGCAGAGCAACCACATGAAAACAAAATATAGCTTGAGCAAACTAGGTCTGAATTAAATAGCCAAATGGATATAAAACTGTTAGATTGTGCAGTATTCGTTCTGGTTTTCACTTTCTCCACGAAATTCCAACGAAATTACACAGTGGACCTGACTATCAGTAGCCTAGTGAAATATAGGCTAACAAAGGTTTCCTGCTATTTATATTTCTGTCAATAAATTTTCATCTACATCATTCTTTCTTCACAAACAGGACACAAAGGAATCTGTCTGCCAATTGCATGTTTATGACCATCTCCAATTCTGTCGATGTCAAAGATTTGCATCCTCGTCTTTCACTTACAGATTGTTGAAAAGCTATAAAGCAACCCAACTACTCCTTTAAAGAAGGCTTTAACCTTTACGGTTAAGCTAAAGAAAGACACCTACGCAATTGTACTGTTGCACTGATGCGCAAGATGTTTTCTTCTGAGTGAGACATAGTTCCTGCGTGGCGTAATGGTTAAGAGTGCTTGTTTGCACAACCACTGGCTCTGAGGGGGTGGGTTCAAATCCCACCCCGGAACTCAATTTAGTCCGAGCCCATGGGACATTAAATGGAGGCGGGTTGTATCCAGTGTTCTATGCTAGGGCAACTGAAAGACCCTGGGCATCCCTGAATTAATAGGGTATGTACCAGACTCACAGTCTTCTCATCTCATCATCATACGGCGATCGCCTGCCTAGATATAGCCAACTAAGGTGCTGCAGAGGCGTAAAACACAAACAAACAAACAAACAAACAAATCTGAGTGAGACGTCATGTTTCTTTCGTTTGAGTTGTGGGTGAGCAGAGCTCCACTTCATTGTATAGTAATTGGTTGAGTCCTATGTAAGCAAAAATGAATGGAATGAGGAATATTTTTGAGGAGGTCTGTTTCAGATTATCAATGGCATGCCAAGTTACATGAATTACAGTCAGCTGAAAAGTCTGTGCATGACGTGTTTGTGATAAAATATCAGTGATCAAATAATAGTGAGTGATTCCTCTCACAGGAATATGTATTGATTCCGGCAGCCCTTGACACTTTATATCTTCGCCCTTAATTCCCTTGTTGACCCATCACTGCTGTAGTGGAACGCCTGACCCTGATTGCACAAGGAGCACCATATAGGAGATATTGAGGGTCCCTTATCTTAAGGGGCCAACTTGCATAGGCATTTATTCTCAGGCAAATGGCATTACCGACACCACTTCCAATAAATTAGAAAGGTGATAATTCTGATGTGATGATGTTTGGGGTGATATAACGCTGATATCTTTGATTAATAGGAAATTAATCCCTTAACTGCCATCTCTTTATAGCTGTTATTGGTCGTGTATCCAGTAGAGTGGGCAATGACAGGACAAGACATTGAATCGATGGGCATAAAATGCCTTTACAATTTGTTAGAGACTATGACAATCCAGCAGTATCAACATCGAAGCTGTCTTAGTTCAGTACTTGCATTTGAGGCTGAGCACTTTCATTGGTTACTTGTCACCAGGATGATGAGTCCTGTAGGTGCTAGAACTGGTCTTAGTCATGCTGAGCAAGCCTGAAAAGGAGGTTGAGACACGGAGACAGACACGATCAATATATTGATAGCAGTACTCTCACATGGAAGTCTGATCATGACTAAGGGAGTAATACTGAGGGTGGGGCAATAAGAAGGTCCAACAACGGTGAGCTCTGACTTAGGTCTTGCTATCTGTAGCTGACAAGAAATGCAGGCAATAGGAGAGAATGTTTTCCAAGAGTTACAGCACAAAGTACCAAGGTCATGGATTGATGGCAGAGCAACCACATGAATACAAGATATAGCGTGAGCCAACAAGAGCAGCATTGAATAGCCAAATGGATTAAAGCTGCAAAGCTCGTAGTACTCAGGTTTCATGTGAATCCCTGCCTTCGAATATATAAGGTATTGGCCACCCAAAGGGAAACGTTCTGTATCTCTTGTCCAAAATGGTCAATCTTACCCTGAATAGCATTTGTTGAAAGATTTTTTGATTTGGCTCTGGAATATGGCACTTTCAGTGTTGCTATACTAGAATAACCTATTTTATTTTGCTATAAAAAGCTGTTAAGTGTTTGATTTTGCCATATTCATCCTGTATCATTGGATGGGCTCAGTGACAAAGACTCGCTCAGATGATTAAAGGATTACGCGAAGGGGATATAGAGATATGCAGTTCTGTACACATGACAGAGCATTTCTTGCAAAGAACAATATGTAAAACAATGCAAAACATTGTCAAGAACAAATTGAAATTGCCTACACAAGAACAATAGAGGCTAAAGAAACTGTAGGAACTGCAGCTAAAACTAAAGTCTTTCTAAAAAAAATCCCACCATCCCGGGTGTGTTGACTTTCCATCTGAGAGCAACAACTTCCAGAGACTGCTCGGCTGAGATAACTAAGAGTAACAGCTCCATGGCTGATAGCTTTCCATCTCTCTTAGATCTAGATCTCTAAAAGTGAGTTGCTTAAGGGTTGTCCTCTACATTTAAAGCGCGTGCTTCAATCCCTGGGGACTACAATGTACATTCAGTGAACAGGTAAAACAGATACACTCCATCACAAAGTCAGAGAACATTTCATCTATCCCAATTAAGTCTGAAATAAAAAAAAAGAGAAAAATGTCATTCATGTGGATATGCATAACAAATAGAGTCAAGGATGGTAAATCCGTCCACTTTTGGCTAAAACTGTATTTCCAGGAAAATGGGCATAGATAAAAAAAATTAAACTTAGGCCACTGGAAGGGGCAGATTCCGTACTTTCTTTCATAGTAAAATAAGTCAAATATTCAAATAATTTTTGCTGGAATCATGGCAACCAAAATTTAAGGTTAGGTCACCTAAATCCGTCCATACTGCTGGTAAATCCGTCCAGCAAGGATGGTAAATCCGTCCACAGGGCATTATGCAGCAATCACCTCTCATAACTTGTAATTTTTTCATGTTTTGCAATTTAGTATCTCTCACAAAGGATTCTGTGTCAATTTGTGAATAGTAGGGTACTGATTTCACTTATGACAGAAGAATTAAATAACAGAGGTTAAGTTGACTATCAAGAATTTCAATTGACTGCCTCAATCACAATTAAAGAACCCTTTTGACCCAATCAAGTGGTCTAATTGCTCAGTCTAATTTCTTTAATCAATGTTATGCCATTTATATGTATAAAAAGTCATAAAAATACTTTTAAAGATCCTTTGATGTGGGTGGACGGATTTACAATCACCCAGTAAAGCCAGTATTAAAATAATGATGGTAATTCCGTCCACTTTTATTTCCATTGTACCTCCTTTCCAGGTGTTGCAATTAGGTTATTTAGCAAATCCTACAAGAATAATTGAATTCTCAATCTCATTCTACTTTTTTTTTAATCTTCAATACATTTTTTTGTTTACAGAAGTAGGCCCACAAGTAACTGCTCGTAATTCACAAAATGGCTGTGGTGACGTCACAGAATTCCATTGTCTTTCATCCCCTGATTTAAATGGCCCTGAAGTATCATTCAAATTTCTGTAAATTCCATAAAATTGCTAAATTAGTTGAAAAATGAGTTTCTCTTGCTTTTAAAACTCACATAACTTCTACAAATATAAATGAAAGCCTATCTTAGGGGGTGGACGGATTTACCCTCCTGGACGGATTTACCATACTTGACTCTAGGAGTTTATTAAGCTGAACGCTATACTCATTAGCCTAGTGTGGTCCCAAAGGAGTGTGGTATAGGCTGACAAAGGTGGCCTGCTATTTATGTATCTGTCATAAATGTTCATAGATCTACAGTATTCTTTCTTCACAAACAAGACACTAAGGAATCTGTCTACCAATTGCATGTTTATGATCATTTCCAATTCTGTCCATGTCAAAGATTTACATCCTCGTCTTTCACTTACAGATTGTTGAAAAGCTAAAAAGCAACCCAACTACTCCTTTAAAGAAGGCTTTGACCTTTAGGGCTAAGCTAAAGAAAGACACCTACACAATTGTACTATTGCACTGATGCGCAAAATCTTTTCTTCTGAGTGAGACGTCATGTTTCTTTCGTTGAGTTGTGGGTGAGCAGAGCTCCACTGGATTGTGTAGTAATTGGTTGTGTTGCACTATTAGCAAAAATGAATGGAATGAGGAATCTTTTTGAGGATGTCTGTTTCAGATTATCAACGGCTTGCCAAGTTACGTGAATAACAATCAGCTGAAAAATCTATGCAAGACATGTTTGTGATAAAAATATATTTGGAAATCCAAGAGGGAAATGCTGTGTATCTGCAGTACTGATTGGTCAATGCGTTTACTGAAAGATGTTTTGATAAGACCCTTGGATATTTGAAAACTAGAATAAAACTCCGTTATTGTGCAATATTTTAAAATTCTCCATCAATTGATAGGCCAGTGATAATGAGTCGCATTGATTCTTTGGTTACTGATGATATATTATATTATATACAACTAAAGCAGCTGGTTGGTGACTCACTAAGACTGATTTTAGCAGACATTAATATATTGCCAATGAATAATGTTGCTTTCTCTTTGTCTTCTTATATACATTCAAGAAAACCAAATTTAGACAAATACAACACATTTGGATTCACTTGACATTTGTGGTGCATGACTGTCAGATTTGTAAGAAAAACAAAGCATTGTTGGATGGTGTTCCTTTTCACAAAACATGCGGCAAACTTCAGTAAGATATATCGAATACATCATGCAAGAGAAAGTGCGAAAGAACACCATAAATGTCATTCCTTATAATCAATAGTGCCTTTAGATTAACCTAAGAATATCTCTGAATATCTCTGTATATCTCAGTTCTACCAGTCGGCAGCAATTGGGCATAAAAGGAAGTCAAGCAAATGCGGATAAACCCTCAGAGTCAAAGAGATTTGTGTAAAATGTCATAACGTGTTACCGATTGGCTGTGCTGGATGTGGTTTGCCAGAAAAGGCTTCAACCTTAGGAGAACACTTTGGCAATTGATTGATGTGTTACAACTAAAGAAGTGGTAGAAATGGAATAACTTATTGTTAGATTTGACTGCCAGTAGCCATTTCGCAGCTGAGCATTTTCTCTTTTTATGGCGCATACATGGATTTTTTTTATGATCTCGCCACTGCGTAGGGTATACATTTATTGTCTGGTAAAATTGAGAACCTAACATATCTGCTTGAGAATGGTATAGGATGATAATATGGGGCTCAAAAAATGTGAAAGAAAAGGGCAAATTTCAAAATGTTGCGAGACAGGTTCAGAAAAATTTGTACATCCACAAACTTAAAATTATTCTTTAATCAAGTACATGATATCGCTTTGTCTATCAAATATGTTTTTATGTTCTTAGTGTATATCTATTTTCAGATTCTTATGTGGGATTTTCGAACGTGCTCTTAATATTTTTTTTTTGCTTTCAGGTATGTCAATTACAACTTTTCCATTACTGGTACTATGTTTGTTGGGTGGCCTTGCAGGTAAGATGAATTACTTTAAAGGTCACAGTCTCATTTATTCAGCTATTTATCTACTCGATGCAATTCTTTCATGCCTTGCCTAAATCTAATCATGTACATCTGTTGTATTCCAATGGTTTATGTGCGTTTGATGAATTATGTTGTGAAGAAAATGTAACTCTTGATGAACTGCACGGATTTCTTGTTGGCTGCAAATAGCATGGCAATAATCTGGAGAACATGTCCTCATCAGCATCCCTAACCCGTCTTTCCCCGTCACAGACCGGCTGGACTTGTCGGGTGTCTCATAGAAGTCCTGTCTCCCCCAGTCATGAGCTGACTGCCCTGTGAGACATGTGCATTCAATATATCGATGGTAGCTGTCATAGCCTCCTTTCAAGACTGGCTCAGCATGACTAGGGCTGTTTCTAGAGCATACAGGACTCATCAGCCTGGTGACAAGTGACCAATGGAAGCGTTCAGCCTCAAACGTGAGTGCTGAACCCAGACAGCTTTAAAGTGTGGGGTCCTGAGGGACAGGCTTCCAGCGTCTTCACCACATCGATTCCCCGCCATCATTGCCAATTCAGCGGGATAGTTGCTCATTCAGCTGGTTGGTCTTAGTCTCTAACAAAATCTAGCTAAGCCATTTTATGCCCATCAATTCCATACCTTGCCCTGCCATTGCTTATCCACCAAGATACATGGCAGATAAAAGTCTATGAAGACTTCAGTTAAGGGATTTATTACCCATCAATCAGTGATGTTGGGTGTCTACATGAACATAACCTCCTTCCTAATCTGTTTGAGCACTAAGAAGTTCTGTCAGAGACCCCACTCCCCAGTGACCCCTCTATTTGCCTGCGGGTTCCTTAAGTTGCAACTGCCCTAGATGTCTCCTAATGTGCCCCTTGTGCAATCAGGGTTGGGCGTTTCATTGTGTTGTGATGGGTCAACAAGGGAATAAAGTACTAAGATTTCAGGTGTCAACGCCCTCAAGGGCTGTTTGGAGGGCCCTGAGTATTATAGCAGCTGGTACTCGATACGCCCATAACAAGAATCATTCCTCTTTATGGTGATTGCCCGTGTTTTATCACCCATGTATTTGTTTCTTGCATAGGTTTTTTTCCCATTTGAGTGCGATCAGGTCTACGTTGATTAACGAAGGAGCCATTATAATATCAACATTATTTTGAACATGGTAAGTGGACTAGTAGAGTATCTATGACAAGTGTGCTCTAATTGCAGAATGATACGCCATAATGACTTATCTTGGGGTATTGTAAATTTTGTGATGACTAATAGGCAATGATAGCAGTGGCATTCAGAAAGACGCTCAGCATCTGCTTAGAATGACTAACCAAGTTTCAAGTTTCAAGTTTTTTATTGACTCAGATCACAACGGCGATATGGAGTACAAAAACAACATAAAATAACAAAAAATTAATAAATAGGCTATATACAATATGAAAAATCTATCAACATTAATAAATACCTGTCACATGAGGTTCCATAATGACTCATAGAAACTGATTCATCAATGAATAATAAAAGACCAGCTCTTGATCCTTGATCAAAGCTAATAAATGCACTGAGCCGGTGTTAAGCAAATGCAATAATGCACACCAATGGTGGCACAGAATTTGCTTTGATTTCTTATTCAAGTAAATTGTATAATAATTGGACATCAAGGACTAAGGATTAATCCAGAAAATTGATTTATAGCAATTTGAGTGCACATCACTCTGAGATCATAAGGCAACTCCATGGTACAAAGTTGTATCAATGCATCATTAAACTGGTTTGATTCTTTTTTTCTTTACTAACCATATTGGACATCAGGGACTGTGATTTAATTCCACTACCGATTCAGAACATTGATTGATAGATACTTAAGTGCACATCAATTTGTGATTAAAGTACATCAATTTGTAATTGAAATACATGTATCAAAAGACTGCTAGGTGGAGACAATGAAACAGACTGCAGAAGACTGTTTCATGGTTTTAAATTTTCTACAAAGCCAGCCATTTCTAATATTTGAATGTCAGTGTCAGTGAGGCCACGCATAATTGATCTTTCGCCTCTCGGATCCTCTCAAGGCACTTTTTCTAGGGTCGGTCGGTAGGACAAAAAAAGATTTTTTTATAATGTCAAACAAAATTTTTTTTTTTTCAATTTTTTTTTTCTGTTGGCAGAAAATCAATGGCTCGGCAGGTCCGCGAAGCTAAGAATCAATTATGTGTGGCCTGATATGGAGTTGCACAAAGAGCTCATTGATTCCTTGCATATGCAGTACACAGACCAGCACCCATAATGTATATGGGTCAAGCCATAAAGGTGCTGCTTCTGAGCTGTAAAACATGTCCTCTAAGTTCAGAGGTGGCTGCCTGGAAGGGAATTTAATTGAGGCAATCTCAATGAATGTCATACTGAACTATACATATTAGAATAAATTGTGTGAAAATTTGAGGTGAATACCACACAAAATAAAGAAGCTGTACCACTTTTTAGTCCTGAAAACAGGCCAAAAATGACGTTTTTTGGCGTTTGTGGCATGACATGGCCTACAGATGACTTTACTAGCTGAAGGAAATTCTTTCTTTGTCCATTTTTAAAGTTTAAAATGATGACCCATGTCTTGAACTTTTATTTCATGCACAGTGAACTCCTCGGAACCTCTTATTTGATGAGATATAAGAAAATCTCCTAGAGTAACATTTTTTACTGTTTTTCGTTACTCGCCATTAGATTGTGATAACTTTTTATTTTACAATAATATTTAACTCAAAACAGTGTACATATGTTGGCCTAAGTGATGCTTACAGCATACAATCCAGTTTTGAGGATATTTTGAAGCAGAAATAGGAAAAAAACAGATTTTGCATAATGTCCTTACGTGTCCCTGTTACACGGCTAAAATTCTACCCCCTGTCCTTTCACATTTTGAAAGACTGTTATGATAGTTTTTATTTCACAAGAGTGCAGAAGAATAATGGAATAAGAAATATGCCAATTTGGAAGTATGGGGAACAACAATTAAGGCCAGGGCATGAAGAAAAAGGGGCATTTGTCCTTTTTTGTCCTTGTTACTCTCATGTTACGCCCCTGAAAAGCTAAAAATGTAACAGGACAGCCACTTTTTGTCCTGTTTGTTTGAGGTAACAAGGACATGTCCTGTTATGTTTTTAACAGTCACAAAGCATTTTAGCAACTTTGATGGGTGTTACAGTTGCCCTATGACATAGGAAACTTTGAACTAAATCGTACCTAACAGATTTGTTAGATTGCAGCTCGATTGTAAAGTAACTCTTGAAAAGGTTGGCAATATTTGACGGAGTATTTTGTATTAAAACACAGTAACAGGACAGTAACAGGACAACAGCAATTTCTTTCCTGACAAACTACAACCAATTAGTGGTACTTGACTGTAATGCTTCATACAGATTCTAGAAACACGGATACACATTTCCACTATGGTTAACTGCCCACAGGCCACCATTAATACATGCCTGTCCTGTTACATGTCCTGTTACCCATATATGTCCTGTTACTTGTCCTGTTACACAGATGTCCTGTTACTGTTTGTTATTTTCCTTCAATTGGTCAAAAATAACACGAAATATTAGCAATATAACTCAGATATAGATTGCATAAGGCACATGGTACAAATTTTGAACCATTGCATGGCTGAATTATTAAAAGTCTTCAACCTCCAGGGTTTTAAAGACATCTGAATAAGTCCTGTTACTGTCCTGTTGCTGTCCTGTTACTGTCCTGTTACTGAACAGTTAATTACTGTCCTGTTACTGTCCTGTTACTGTATGTTTGGCTTGAATTTTGAATTCTTTATAGTGGCCATAAAAAGGTTGTTTCACCTACAAAAATTGCATAGAAAATACCTATGTACGTTCTATGTGTAATAAGTACCTGAAGAGTTAACATCTCATCATTATTTCTTCAGCTACAGTGCTCAGAACCCTAATTGTCCTGTTACGTTTTTAAAATTTTGAATCATTAGAATATTAAATATGTGTGTATGGGAAGCTTTCAAAACACTTATAAGGTGACCCAGTGCTGTTATATTTTATTCTAAGCATTTAATTTTGAAGATAATAGGCACCTGGAAAGTTAAATATGTAAAAATGTGAAAATGTTACGTTTTTTCAATTTCCCATTTGTATGGCTATTCCTAAAAAAGTGGAAGGTTTAATCCATTGTTATTATATTTTTAGTATGGGTATATGTTTGCAGAGCATATGTTTCACAATTTCGTATCAAAATTACAAGATTAATTTTTGACAGCTGTTTTCAGCTTTGGAGCAGCACCTTTGTGGCTTGACCCATATGTTACATTTATATGAATATTTGATTGTCAGAAAGTTGATATTGTGCATATCTCGTTCAAGTAGAAGAAAACACAATTTGTGTTTGCTGAGAGAGTTCTCACTGACCTGCCACAGAATATTGATGCAAAAAATTGGTGATGTATAGATTAGCTTTGTAAAAAAAAAGGTTAACAGATGGCAAATTCACCTGTGGCATTACTGACATATCTTTCTGAAGCTGTTTTCATGAGTTATATAACTGCCTAATTGAGTCTGACCAATGCAAGAAGTGGTGTAGGCCTACTGACATGCATTGTACATTTTTTGTAGGGACCATCTCAGATTTGTGTTAAAAGCTCCAAATGAAGAAAGAAGAGGAAGTTGAACTTGCAGAAATACTTTCCTTATGGTAGGAGTACCTTCCTGATTGACCTCCAATATTAGAAGGGTGTTAATACCACAGAGGAGGTGTCTGTGAGTACAATTTTAAGATCAAGTATATATTGCCCCCTCTTGATATGGAAGTAGTTACTCCCCCATAGCATCAAGGTCATGGTTGAGTGAGCAGCTGCTTGGTGTTCATTGTTGAGTGATTGGGGATCATATCCAAAGCCCACCTGGAGCATATCCAATAGAAGCTCATAGAGATTTCCTTCAGAAAATTGGTTAAATATAAGTACTGTATATGTATATAAAGATTTGGGATGATATAATAGATGTGGCCAAACAACAATGTATGAACCTATTATATATACAACTCCTCACAACTCCTGTGATTTTCATAAGCACATGAAAGGTGTAATAATCCAAATATGCAACCCAGCATTAGTTTGTTGTTATAGAAATAGAAATTTCATGTTCATGACAAAGAATATAAAAGGGCTTCTCATTGCCTGGTTTGCTGTCTGTGTTTGTAACACCTGTAATTAGGCATGCCTAATAATGAGGTAACTAAATGTGAAATCACAGTTGGTACATTGGAGGTATATGTAACTGCACATGCATAACAAATCAACAGAATATTATAACAATGAAATATGTGTTTGAAGAAATTTCGAATTTCATACAAAGGTTCCTACAATTCTTTTTTTAAAAGAATTTCTTGTTATACATGAAAAAAAAAGGAGATGGATCAAAATCATTTCCTCTTAATAGAGCTTCTCCTTTGCATTCATATACTAACATAGTCATAAAAAAAGTTCATCTCTTTTTCACCAGATAAAATACTTTTGAAAACGCAGCCTTATCTGTTTCAGAAATTTCAATGTGTTGTTTGAAAGCTAATTCAACCTGATATTATATCATGGATAGTTCCTAGCACTGCCATAACTGATACACAGCTCTCGTTCTTACATAGACCTAGCATTCAAAGTAAGGATTTCTTGCAGAATCTGTGATGGTGTAAGCCATACAGCCCTAATCCATTTGGCTATTCAGTATAGCTCCAACCTGCTCCATCTATATCTTGTATTCGTGTGGTGGCTCTGCCATCAATCCATGACCTTGGTACTTTGTGCTGTAACTCCAAGAAAACATTCTCTGCTATTGCATTTGTTTTTTGTCAGCCACAGACAGCAAGGCCTTAATCTTGGGAACAGGCTTGTGGAACCACTTCACCTCCATAGGCATCAGGTTCCCAGGTCCCTTACCTTGACTTGTTGATAATCTGATAAGAAGATAACCCATTTGATTAACTGAACTTCCAGATGCAGTGATTGTCAATCCAAAACATTTGTAGGTGAGCATTGATAAGCTGATAATTGTTTAGCAAAATGCAAGTCAAGATGGCAAACCTCAGACACAAATAATATTGAATACCATGAAGTTGTGCCAAAGGAGTTCCTTATAAGGCACCAGAATTGAAGTACCTGAACTTGGTTAGAAACTATACAAAACTTTTCACTGCAAACTTAACTAGATTCAAACGAGTTGTTGCTTGATTTGAGATTTGGCTGCTTTACAGTTTTCAATTTTCACCACAGATCGAAATCGCTATGCGATGTTGTCAGTGACAGCATTATGTGGTGCCTAGAGAACGAAAGCTATTCTTTTCATATATCAAACACGCACAAGCATTCCTGCAATTTATTTCAGTCTATCTCACATCTCCCGGGATGTATCAGTGTCAGAAAAATCCATAGTGTGCACACCCCTTTCAAGCAAAGGAGAAAAGCGAAGTGCGCAAGATGAATTTGCTGAGAGAAACTTGCAGATCTGCTGTAGAATTGATGAAAGGGTGGTTTCAATGATCGTACATAATCTTCAAAGGAAAGTTTGAATGGCAAAATGGGCTAGGCCTACCGATATACCTTCTTCTGAAAAGTTTTTCCGCATGTATACATCTTATCTACATGGTATAGGTCAAAATTAGACAAACAACTGCAGTGCATATTTGAATGTCAGAAAAGTGCATATCATCTACTGTTAGCAATATGTTCACAGTGGACAAGAACAATATAGATAGGCAGCTCTGTCAAAGATGTCCCTTGCTTGATTGCATCAAATTGTTTCAAAAGTAATCTAGTTAATTTCTTGCTTTTTACTCATTAATTTAGTGTGTGGAAACTCCGACATATTCCGAAAAATCGAAAATTGAAACAGACTTTCTGTATGCCTTCCGCACTTATAACTACTGACGGTCAGCTAACCTACAAAATACTGGGAGCATCTCCGTACTAAGAATCTTGCCTAGGCATCTTCTACAACCACTTCGTCCACAAAAAATATCCTTCTTCATAAACTATTCATCCGCTATCGCTGTGACTAATAGCCTGACTAAGCAGCAAATTATGCCGGCTGGGTGGCCAGAGGATGGCCAGAACCATGTCCAGTAATACCTGAATACAGTCTCTTGGTTCTTAGTTAGATGCATGTTAAGGAGACATTAACTGTTTTTAAGGAGAAGTTAGCTGTTTTTAGGGATACACACGAATAGAATTGTAATGGAAACAACCTTTCTGCTTATTATCCTAGAATCTGATACAGACCAAGTTACAATGGTTGTTGTGAAAATGACACGTTTACCCTGTGGATGGCCCAAGCCCTTGTTTATTTAAGGGCAGGGAATTTCATACAACCTGTGGTTGAATGAGCCATGCAGCCTTAATCCGTTGGGCTATTCAATACGCTCCACCTTCCTATTTACACTGTATCATGTATTCATGTGTTTGCTCTGCCCTCAATCCACATATCACAACCTTGGCACTTTATAGTGTATTTCCTTAACCGTATTTCCTTAACTGGCAAAAAAACTATTAAATTTGTTTAATATCTGTTCCGGGGATAACAAGAAACTATTTTCAAGATCAGGTCATACCAGGCCCTTCCCCCAAACTATAGGACCTCCTTGCTGACACCTTATTGGTCCCCTTGGTCCTACCTTTCCCGCGGGGGAGGGGGTTTGGTCTAGCGGTAGCGCTAAACTGGCCAATGTTGGGGCCAGGGTTCGAATCCAGCTCATTTTGGGTCTTCTGGGCCTACGTGGGATGGCTGTTTAAATCATCCTTTGCCTGATAATCATGTCCTCCTACTCTCCTAATAGCCAACCCACTACCCAGTGTATAAATTCAGGATTCAAAGCCCCAATCATCCGTCAATCAATCCTTTCTGACACCTTATTGGTCCCCTTAGTCCTACCTGCCATAGCCATGAGGAGAGTGCAATGTGAGACAAGTGCATTGATGGCACCTGTCCCAATCTTCATTCATGACTTGCTCAGCTTGACGGGGGCTGTTTCTAGAGCACACAGGACTCACCGACCCAGTGACAGCTAACCGTGAGAAGCACTCAAAGTCTCCTGTGTAAGTACTCAAATAGACAGGTCCAAAGTGTTGGATGATGCAGAACTTGATTCCCGTTACCACATCAATTCCCAAGTCTCGTTGCATTGCAAATTAATGAAGGAAAAATTCAATTTAATAATTTAAAGAGTGTTCTATTTAGTTGAAAATTAGGTCCAGAGAAAGGAGTTACATGATATACTCCATGTTCAGCATCCTTATGATCCAGTACAAATACCAGACAATTTAATATCTCATCCAAATATCAATTAGCTTAACCATGTGCAAGAACATGTTAATTACCTTAAAGTAATCGATTTAATATTTTTACCCTGCACCAGCATATTACCGAACATCTCTGTCACAGTAGATGTTAGATAATGAAGAGAGATCCTTGTCTTTCGTCGGCAAGAAAACCACATATATATCTGTATTACATTGAAGAAGGCTCCAGCCTTTAGAATTGGAAGACAGAAAGACGCCCACACCACAAGGTGTGTGCTTCTGAGTAAGAAGTCTTGTTTCATGTGTGTACATCGTGGGTGTGCTCAGCGCACAGTAGAGCCGTATTTTGTTTTGTGGTAATGGGAAATAACACTGAGGGAATAGGTAGTCTCGTCAGAGAGTTCTATTTCAGCATATTGGCTGCGGAGACCTGATCGCACTCAAAAGGGGCAAACGAATATTTTGGATATAAAACACAGGCAATCGCCATAAAGAGGAATGATTCTTGTTATAGGCGTGTTGAGTACCAGCTGCTATACTACCCAGACCCCACTAAGCAGCCCTTGAGGACCTTGACACCTCATATCTCAGCCCTTAATTCCCTTGTTGACCCATCTCCCTGCAATGTGAGGCCTGACCGGGATTGCACAAGAGGCACACCAGGAGATAAAGGGGCACATAAGGATACATTGAGGGGCACTGGCAACTTATAAGAGGCCAACTCGTATATATAGGGTTCTATGGGATCACTGACTCAACTTCTTAGTGCTCAGACAGATTAGGAAGGTGATAATTTGAATATTATGGATGATGTAAATGCCAGATATCACTGAGTGATAGGAAATAAATCCCTTAACTGAAGCCTTTATAGCCTTTTATCTGCTATGTATCATGGGGAATGAGCAATGGCAGGGCAAGGCGTTGAATTGATGGGCAGAAAATTTCTTCACTCAATTTCGTTAGGGACTTGGACTAACCAGCTGAATGGGCAACTATCCCGCTGTGGCGAAGATGCTGTAAAGCCGTCCCTCAGGGTCCCACACTTTGATGCTGTCTGGGTTCAGCACTCACGTTTGAGGCTGAGCGCTTCCATTGGTCACTTGTCACCAGGGTGACGAGTCCTGTATGCTCTGGAAACTGCCCTAGTCATGCTGATTGCTGAACCAGTCTCGAAAGAAGACCAAGACAGCCACCATCAATATATTGAATGCACTTCTGTCACACGGCAGTATACTCATGACTGTGAGGACTTCTGTCAGACACCCAACAAGACCAGGAGACCTATGGGGCATGTTCTCCAGGTTATTGCCCTGTTTGCTGCATTCTGCAATTCTGCATCTAACAAGGAATATATTTTATATCAGGGAAAATTGTCTTAGAGTAACAGCTTAATCACACCACCATGAATCGATAGCAGCTCATAGAGTAAGATTGGGTTGCACTGAATAACCAAAAAACATTAGAACTGTGAGATGGACACCATCAATGGTTTAGGAAAATTCCCAGCTAGAGTAAAAACACATTCTACCAAAGTATGCTCATTTACCTTTCATAATCACATGAACAAGAATGGGCATGGACTTCCAGATCAAGAAACTCTGGTCTGCACAATGGTTTGATGGTCTCTCATTGCATTGAAACTATTGACTAAAATTGGTTGTTTTATTCTAACCACCTGACTTATATACAAGTTTCAACTACCATGTTCCTGTCTGGTCATCTGGTGTTAAGTAGTAACACCTAGTGTGTAAAGGGAGTGGTTATTGGTGTGCGACCCAACTCCTTCCGGAATTGATCTATTCGGTCTTTAAAGACTAAACCTGCCATGTCTGCACGAAGTAGTCTGCCTGAATCACCGTCGTGTGACATAACGCTACACCTACTCATACTAGTTTTCTGTGCCTAGTTATTAGGTGCTGAATTTGCTTTACGATATTCAGTGTGACACCAGTAATGCCTTGGGTGTTCTTAGCCACAGTATACATTTTCTTTATGAGTTTATGTAAGGAAAGAAAAATAAGTAGGGATAATAGCAAACCCTGCATAATGCTCTCTCCTGTTGTCAGGCACCTGTGTAGTGCTCGCTACTTGTTATAAAACTGAGATGCTGTATGTAACCACCCCTTACCTTAAATGGTATTTTTGCTTTATGATATTTGGTTTGACACCTGTGGTGCATTGAGCCCTGGCTGTTCTTAGCTGCAATAGGCCTATGCATTTTCTTTATGTCGCGAAAGAAAAAAAGGCTTTATAATGTTTATTGTGACACCGGTGGTGCTTTGGGTGTTCTAACCAACGTAAAACAAGAAAAATAGTAGGGATAAAAGCAAACCGTTCATCATGCAATTGCCCGTTATATGACGCCTATGTAGTGGTCACTGCAATATAAAATCGACGTGTCTTCTGTGACTTCTGGTGCTGTCACATTGAATTGTATTTATTTGGTACCCACGGAAAAACTTAACTCCCACGACTAAATGCTTCTTGACTGGATCACATGTAACTGGTTGATGAACAAAGTAGCTTCTGCAGAGGACAAAGTATTTAATGAAAAAATACATCATGCACTTGTTTCGGTTGCAAAAATTTGTCCAAAAACAAGTTTCTTTATAAATTGAGGTGGCTCAGATGTTGCTTTTGATTCAGACAATCCCAGTTGACATTTAACGTTTGTTTAAGAGCAAAATCTTATTTGAGATGTAAGAAAGCAATGCTGAAGCTTTATGCATAAAAGAAGATGTTTTTCAATTTGGCTTCATATAGAATTGAATTTTGCAAATAGAAATGAAGAATTGACATTTTTGCTGGAGATAATACTTTACTGATTTGGAAGCCAAATAACACCATAGCTTGTAGTATGCTCATTCGGAATTGCATGTTATAGAAGAGAAAATACTCTGCTTTCAAGTGCGCAATTCAGTCAAATCTAACAATAAGTTATTCCATTTCTACCAGTCTTTTTGTTGTAACACATCAATCATTTGCAAAAGACTTTTACTGAGGCTAAAGCCTTTTTTGGCAAACTAAATCCGGCATAACCAATTGGTAACACTTTACAACACAACACACAAATCTCTTTGACCCTGTGGGCTTTTATGCATGCTTGCTTGACTTCTTTTTATGCCAATGTCTACTGACTTTGGGACCTGAGATATTCCGAAGTCAATGTAAAGCTCCATTTGGATATTCGAAATGGCATTTATGGTGGTCCTTTGCACTTTCTGTTACAGGTTTATGCAGTTACTTCCAACTTCAGATATTGCTGTTCGACTATAATAGCTAACTCAAATAGTCTATCGATCTGTCATGTATATCCATCCATTATATATTTCACTGATCTTTATCACATTATTTCCTTGTTACAGCTGCTTGGCAGCCTGTATTGTAGGAGGCATTTTCGGAAAGGTTCTGACCATATAGGTGGTCGCACTATTTCACCTATCATGTTAAAACTTAATACAGTCTCAACATAATATTATGTTGCTTCCATCAACTTTTGGTAAGCTTCTGTGACAACAAAAGTTTTATTTTCTAAACTAAAATGTTCGTTTTTGGCGCGAATTTCAAATGTTCTGCTGCAGTGACAGCAGTAGCACTAGCAACAGCCAAGTTCCAGCCAAGGGGTAGTTTGCAAATTCATTTAAAAAGGAAGGAAAGATGGAAGAAAGGAAGTAAGGAAGTAAGGAAGGCAAAAAGGAGGGACGAAAGGAAGGAAGAAAGGAAGAAAGAAAGGAAGAAAGGATGGAACGAAGAAAGGACGGAAAGAAAGATGGAAGCAGGGGACATATATATTATATGGACAAATATAGACTCTTACATAGATAGATAGATAGATGATTAGATGGACAGATAAGTTGATAGTATATCTACAAGCAGCTGTTAAAGTGCTTGCACGTTATTTTTCAAACATTGAATATTGCTTTTTATTGTTCTCATTAAGCTTTTTAATTATGTGAATTGCTTTGATTTTGAGCGCGTAGTTTGCTGTTGTAGTACCTGACCAGAATTTATGTGAATAGAGTTATGGCCTTGTGCTTGTAAACAGTTATCATGCGATTGATTTAGTCTTCATAACTACAACAGCATTAATATTATCTTCATAAGACAGGCTTTAAGATCTTGGTCAGGAATTACTGTCAAACTCACCACTTTCCAACTTACACAAAATGTATTTTAATTTCGGCCTATCTTATGCAAAATTTTGTCAGGAATTCAAATTTGAAGAAAAAAATGCACCCACTCTTTTATTTTGGAAGTTACACCCTTATTTGTAAAGCCCCCTCAGTGGGGCGTGTCAGACGAATATCCCAAAATATTATAAATTTCTGTAGGTCAATGGCTTCAGTAATAATGCTTCCCTAATACCACTTATAAATATCCTTGAATTCTAAGATGGTCTATCAAAAACTACGATGACTACATGGGTATGAATAACTTCTTGAAATGACAAACATTTTTTGGTGCTAAGTCGCGGTTTTTCATATTTCGCTTAATTTTCAATATACAGAAATGATTTTTATACCATCATTCTCAGTGGAAAATAAGCTTCAATTTGAGTACCAACAACCTATATTTCCGATAAGTTTAACTCGAAACAAGAAATTGCTATTTTCAGAAATAAAATTCTAAATAACTTGCATTTTTTCATTTTGGCTTATATCGAAAAACTAACATAAACTCGTTTTAATATAACTATCTGGGCATAACGAGTTCGACTTTCAGAATTTTATGACAAAAATTGACGAAATGCAAGTTATTTAGAAAAATGGCATAATTTTTTCACACATCTTGAAGTAAAAAGCCCCAGTTTCATGTTTTGTGTGTGTGATCCTAAATATGCAGAGCAAGGACATTTTTATGTAATCCACTGCCTTCGTCTGGTCCTTCTGAATACTTTGATATGTAATTCATGTCCATAAGTATCTCAGATGACGTTGAAAAAATAAAATGAAATAGGAACCTCATGCCATATTTATAAATTGTTTTTACTTTTGTCACTTGACTTTATTCCCATATTCTGGTCACAGAGCAGCATGCATTGGTGCAAATTATTAAAGCTTGGTGACATTTCAAACTTTAAACAATAGAGAATGTCATGGCACCTTCAATTATCCTGAATCCTTGACATATTTCAAGAAAGAGACACTTGAACTCTGAGGTCTGAAAATTTTGTCACCTAAAATTAGCATTTTTCGCACGTTTTTTCATGTAAATGACAACATAGCGACTTTGAATCATAATGAAGACATTTAAAAAGGTCACCATCTGAAAGAGCACAATTTTTGACACAAGATAGAATACATTTTAGAATCTCTGATACGATTTTGTGGCATCAAGAATTTTTTCACACTTGTGGCAGTAACTCCTGACCAAGATCTTGAAGCCTGTCATAACAAGGGCCAATGTTCATCTTGATCACTGCACTTTTGGAAAATATGAGTAGGGATCCTGAAAATGGGGTGAATGTGTACCGGGGATGGATGTTATGCATGTGCACAAAATGTCTCTTGTTAGATGGCTGGGGAACTCTTGTGTGGAATTTGACAATTCAAGAATCGTCTTTCCTTTGTCATATGTGTGAGCTTGATGTGGTCTTTGAGTTATAGATTGTTTGCCTTATTTAGGTGATTTTGCATTGCCACCTATACTTAGAAATGTTTGTGGTTAGCATGTAGAAATCGAGTCCTGCAGGACCAACACATTGGAGCTGTCTATTTCAGAACTTGATGTGGTCTTTGAGTTATAGATTGTTTGCCTTATTTAGGTGATTTTGCATTGCCACCTTTACTTAGAAATGTTTGTGGTTAGCATGTAGAAATCGAGTCCTGCAGGACCAACACATTGGAGCTGTCTATTTCAGTAGCCTACTTGCACTGGAGACTTGAGTGCTTCTGACGGTTACCTGTCAGTGCTCTAGAAACAGCCCCAGTCATGCTGAGCAAGTCTTGAATGAAGATTTTGGCAGATACCATCAATGTGCTTGTCTCGCATTGCAGTCTCCTCATGGCTGTGGCAGCCAGGATTATAAGGGGGACCAATAAGGTGTCAGTGAAGGGGGCCTATAATCCGGGGGGGGGGCAAATAGCCGTTTTTGAGATAATTCTTTGCTATCTAGACCTTACAAATAAGGAATATAATATCAAAAGAATTTTTTGGGAGTTACGACATGAAGATTCCCGGATAATAAGAGCAGCATTGAACTAGAAGGGTTGTTTCCATTCCACTGCTATTTATGTATATCCAATCAACTTATGTTTCCCTAAAAACAGTTGATTTCTCCTTAAAACAGTAAAATGTCTCCTTAGAAACTATTAATGTCTCCTTAGAAACTGTTAATGTCTCCTTAAAACAGTTAATGCTTCCTTAAAAACAGTTAGTGTCTCCTAAAAAACTGTTAATGTCTCCTTATAGACAATTAATGTCTCCTTAACATGCATCTAACTAAGAGCTAAGACTGTATTCTGGTATTGCTGGACACGGTTCTGGTTATCCTCTGGCCATCCAGCCGGCATAATTTGCTGCTTAGTCAGGCTATTAGTCACAGCGATAGCGGATGAATAGTTTATGAAGAAGGATATTTTTGTGGAGGAAGTGGTTGTACGAGATACTAAGAAGAGTTCTTAGTTCGAAGATGCTCCTTGTATTTAATAGGTTGACTGAAGGTCAGTAGTTAAGTATGGCAGATGTACAGAAAATATTTGTTTCATTTCTTCTGAACATGATTGACTCTAAATATCCCACACCGGTGCTGGCTTAAAATACTAACTCACTCACTCTTCTGAAAATTTTTTTTTGTTGAAGTTTCAACTATCATATTTCTGTCTGGTCATCTGGCGTAGAGTGAAGTCTAGCGTGCAAAAGCACTGGTTATTGTCGTGTGACCCAGCTTGTTCCGGAATTGATGTATTTGGTCTTTAAAGACTGAACCTGCCATGTCTGCACGTAGTAGTCTGCCCGAATATCCGTGGTGTGACATAATACTACACCTACTCATATAAGGTTTCTCTGCCTGGCTATTAGGTGCTGAATTTGCTTTATGCCATTCGGTGTGACACCAGTAGTGCCTTGGGTGTTCTTAGCCACAGTATACATTTTCTTTATGAGTTTATGTAAAGAAAGAAAGAAAGCAGGGATAACAGCAGACAATTTTCCTGTTGTTTGGCGACGATGTATTGGTCCCAATATTATAAAACAAACTTGCCATATGTGATGGCCTCTCATGTAAATTTGTATTTTTAACCGGCCTAACAGCGGAGGCCGGTTAATACAGGAGGTGTAAATGGATCAGGTGAAACCATAAACAGTAGGCATAAACTGCAACCACAAGCTTGATGTAAACCACGTTTGGTTTTCGACAATTGTGACCTTAATATTTCACTTACAGTTATGAAATTTGGTACAGGTATGGGACTCTGGGTATGGATTGGGAACATGTCGAGAAATCCAAGATGGCTGCCATTTTTCAGTGGCCATTTTGGCAGCCATCTTTCTTATTCTTGAACTGCCCATTGTGACCTTAATATTTTACTTGCAGTTATGAAATTTGGTACAGGTATGGGACTCTGGGTATGAATTTGGAACATGCCGATAATTCCAAGATGGCGGCCATTTTGTGGTGGCCATTTTGGCAGCCATCTTTCTTCATTCTTGAACTGCCCATCGTGACCTTAATATTTCACTTACAGCTATGAAATTTGGTACAGGTATGGGAATCTGGGTATGGATTGGGAACATGTCGAGAAATCCAAGATGGCGGCCATTTTGTGGTGGCCATTTTGGCAGCCATCTTTCTTCATTCTTGAACTGCCCATTGTGACCATAATATTTCTTACAGTTATGAAATTTGGTACAGATATGGGACTCTGGGTATGGATTGGGAACATGTCGAGAAATCCAAGATGGCGGCCATTTTGTGGTGGCCATTTTGGCAGCCATCTTTCTTCATTCTTGAACTGCCCATTGTGACCTTAATATTTCACCTACAGTTATGAAATTTGGTACAGGTATAGTACTCTGGGTATGGATTGGGAACATGTCGATAAATCCAAGATGGCGGCCATTTTGTGGTGGCCATGTTGGCAGCCGTCTTTCTTCATTCTTGAACTGCGCATTGTGACCTTAATATTTCACCTACAGTTTGAAATTTGGTACAGGTATGGGACTCTGGGTATGGATTGGGAACATGTCGAGAAATCCAAGATGGCGGCCATTTTGTGGTGGCCATGTTGGCAGCCATCTTTTTTCATTTATTGAGCTGCTCATAGTCACCTCAATATTTTGCTTGGAGTTATGAAATTTGTTACAGTTATTGGCCTGTGGGTATGGATCAGGGACATGTTGAGAAATCCAAGATGGCGGCCATTTTGGCAGCCGTCTTTCTTCATTTCTTGAACTGCCCATTGTGACCTCAATATTTCACTTAAGAGTTATGAAATTTGGTACAGGTATGGGGCTGCGGGTATCAGACGGGAACATGTTGAGAAATCCAAGATGGCAGCCACTTTGTGGCAGCCATTTTAGCAGCCATCTTCCGTCATTCTTGCACTGACCATTGTGACCTTAATATTTCACTTACAGTTATGAAATTTGGTACAGGTATTGGCTTGTGGGTATGGATGAGGAACATGTTGAGAAATCCAAGATGTCGGCCATTTTGGCAGCCATATTTCCTTCTTTTTGGAAATCTGTTCAAACTGAATTGATTCTATACTAATAGTCTAGCATCTTCCCAATCAACTATTTCTCCTATCTTCCAATATCAGTTGCTCAGTGGTTTAAGCAATGGCACCTTCAATTTCATTGCGCTAGGTCGGTTTTGAATCCGCGGATTCTTGTTGCTTTATGATATTTGGTGTGACCCAAGTAGTGCTTTGGGTGTTCTTAGCGACAGTATACATTTTCTTTATGAGTTTCCTTAAAGAAAGAAAAAAAGTTAAACAGTATACTTTTAAGTGTTGCGCAATCTGTATTCGTATGTAGTATTGGTTTCCCTCGTATGTCAGGTCTAATTACTGGTCTGGTAACATTTTATTCAGCAGACATTCGTGAGGGAAATACCAGACAGTCGAGCGATATATGTGAATGTATATGTTATTCAAATGAGGCTTCTGATGCGAATAGCTAAGCGAGACAGCATCAGTGATGCAGAACATTGAACCACATTGGATATATCTATGATGTTATGTTTGTTAAACAGAAATGGACATCTTTCATATCTAATCTGTGTATGAACATAATGGATCAAGAAGTTTCATGTCTAGCTATCCGTCGCTATGTAGTTGCATATTCGAAGCATACACTGTGGTTTGTCAAAGGTTGGTTTTGATACATAAAATTATTTTGTGTGTTTTTTCTCACCATCTTACTGTTTATTTGTCTAGCTTATAAAAGTTCTCAGTCTGTGAAGTAGCCCCCTCAGAGAAATTTTTTGGTCATATCTTTCTGGCAGGTTATCAGAACACCCTTGTACCATCTTTATTATCATGATTTGACTTTTTTTTTTTGGCTTTTTGCACGCAAATATGACCACAGATGACAGTTATTGTCAAATGACTCCTGACGGAACTTTTCCAAAAAAACATTTCATTGCAGCATAACTCCTCCTCTAATTACTCAGATTTCTATGAATACTTTGTCTACAGCTTCCAGTATACTGATTCTACTTCCGATCCATGAGTTCCTCTCGGCAAATTCATCTTGCACACTTTGCTTTTCTCCTTTGCTTGAAAGGGGTGTGCACACTATGGATTTTTCTGACACTGATGCATCCCGCGAGATGTAAGATATACGGAAATAAATTGCAGAAGTTCTGAGGTGTCTGATATATACAAGGAATAGCTTTGGACCTTGTGTAACTCCATAATGCTGTCACTACGACATCCAATACCGATTTCTATCTCAGAAAATTGAAAGTTCTGTGAAATTATTTTTTGTTATGGGGTATATGTTGATGGCATCTTCAGATTAGTTTGGGTCATTTTGAGTGGCCATGGATGCTTTTCCAAGAATTGCATAATAATGCGGAACACCCCAAAATATCATGATATGGCATAACTCCCAACTGAGTCAATGGAATTGGACAAAATTGGCAGGATATTAGCTCCATGGTACACTTATCATTACTTGAAAAGAATTTCAAATAGTGTTATTTCTTTTTGAGATAATGCAAAAAAGCAAAGTTGCATAATAATTGGGAACGCAGTGTAGCTCCAAAGTGTTGGATCCTACAGAACTCGATTCCCGCTGCCTTATCAATTCCCAATTCTCGGTGCATTGCAAAATCAACAGGGGAAGGAGAAATATTCAATTTAATCATTTAAAGAATGTCGTATTGAGCTGAAAATTAAGTCCAGAGAAAGGAGTGACATGATGCTCATATAATCCATGTTCAGCATCCTTATGATCCAATGCAAATACTAGACAATTTAATATCTCATCCAAATATCAATTAGCTTAACCATGCGCAAGAACATGTTAATTACCTTAAAGTAATCAATTTAATATTTTTACCCTGCACCAGCATATTCCAGAACATCTCTGTCACAGTAGATGTTAGATAATGACAAGAGATCCTTGTCTTTCATCGGCAAGAAAACCCAAATATATCTGTATTACATTGAAGAAGGCTCCAGCCTTTAGAATTGGAAGACAGAGAAAGACGCCCACACCATAGTACATCACGGCACAAGGTGTGTGCTTCTGAGTAAGAAGTCTTGTTTCATGTGTGTACATCGTGGGTGTGCTCAGCGCACAGTAGAGCCGTATTTTGTTTTGTGGTAATGGGAAATAACACTGAGGGAATAGGTAGTCTCGTCAGAGAGTTCTATTTCAGCATATTGGCTGCGGAGACCTGATCGCACTCAAAAGGGGCAAACGAATATTTTGGATATAAAACACAGGCAATCGCCATAAAGAGGAATGATTCTTGTTATAGGCGTGTTGAGTACCAGCTGCTATACTACCCAGACCCCACTAAGCAGCCCTTGAGGACCTTGACACCTCATATCTCAGCCCTTAATTCCCTTGTTGACCCATCTCCCTGCAATGTGAGGCCTGACCGGGATTGCACAAGAGGCACACCAGGAGATAAAGGGGCACATAAGGATACATTGAGGGGCACTGGCAACTTATAAGAGGCCAACTCGTATATATAGGGTTCTATGGGATCACTGACTCAACTTCTTAGTGCTCAGACAGATTAGGAAGGTGATAATTTGAATATTATGGATGATGTAAATGCCAGATATCACTGAGTGATAGGAAATAAATCCCTTAACTGAAGCCTTTATAGCCTTTTATCTGCTATGTATCATGGGGAATGAGCAATGGCAGGGCAAGGCGTTGAATTGATGGGCAGAAAATTTCTTCACTCAATTTCGTTAGGGACTTGGACTAACCAGCTGAATGGGCAACTATCCCGCTGTGGCGAAGATGCTGTAAAGCCGTCCCTCAGGGTCCCACACTTTGATGCTGTCTGGGTTCAGCACTCACGTTTGAGGCTGAGCGCTTCCATTGGTCACTTGTCACCAGGGTGACGAGTCCTGTATGCTCTGGAAACTGCCCTAGTCATGCTGATTGCTGAACCAGTCTCGAAAGAAGACCAAGACAGCCACCATCAATATATTGAATGCACTTCTGTCACACGGCAGTATACTCATGACTGTGAGGACTTCTGTCAGACACCCAACAAGACCAGGAGACCTATGGGGCATGTTCTCCAGGTTATTGCCCTGTTTGCTGCATTCTGCAATTCTGCATCTAACAAGGAATATATTTTTTATCAGGGAAAATTGTCTTAGAGTAACAGCTTAATCACACCACCATGAATCGATAGCAGCTCATAGAGTAAGATTGGGTTGCACTGAATAACCAAAAAACATTAGAACTGTGAGATGGACACCATCAATGGTTTAGGAAAATTCCCAGCTAGAGTAAAAACACATTCTACCAAAGTATGCTCATTTACCTTTCATAATCACATGAACAAGAATGGGCATGGACTTCCAGATCAAGAAACTCTGGTCTGCACAATGGTTTGATGGTCTCTCATTGCATTGAAACTATTGACTAAAATTGGTTGTTTTATTCTAACCACCTGACTTATATACAAGTTTCAACTACCATGTTCCTGTCTGGTCATCTGGTGTTAAGTAGTAACACCTAGTGTGTAAAGGGAGTGGTTATTGGTGTGCGACCCAACTCCTTCCGGAATTGATCTATTCGGTCTTTAAAGACTAAACCTGCCATGTCTGCACGAAGTAGTCTGCCTGAATCACCGTCGTGTGACATAACGCTACACCTACTCATACTAGTTTTCTGTGCCTAGTTATTAGGTGCTGAATTTGCTTTACGATATTCAGTGTGACACCAGTAGTGCCTTGGGTGTTCTTAGCCACAGTATACATTTTCTTTATGAGTTTATGTAAGGAAAGAAAAATAAGTAGGGATAATAGCAAACCCTGCATAATGCTCTCTCCTGTTGTCAGGCACCTGTGTAGTGCTCGCTACTTGTTATAAAACTGAGATGCTGTATGTAACCACCCCTTACCTTAAATGGTATTTTTGCTTTATGATATTTGGTTTGACACCTGTGGTGCATTGAGCCCTGGCTGTTCTTAGCTGCAATAGGCCTATGCATTTTCTTTATGTCGCGAAAGAAAAAAAGGCTTTATAATGTTTATTGTGACACCGGTGGTGCTTTGGGTGTTCTAACCAACGTAAAACAAGAAAAATAGTAGGGATAAAAGCAAACCGTTCATCATGCAATTGCCCGTTATATGACGCCTATGTAGTGGTCACTGCAATATAAAATCGACGTGTCTTCTGTGACTTCTGGTGCTGTCACATTGAATTTTATTTATTTGGTACCCACGGAAAAACTTAACTCCCACGACTAAATGCTTCTTGACTGGATCACATGTAACTGGTTGATGAACAAAGTAGCTTCTGCAGAGGACAAAGTATTTAATGAAAAAATACATCATGCACTTGTTTCGGTTGCAAAAATTTGTCCAAAAACAAGTTTCTTTATAAATTGAGGTGGCTCAGATGTTGCTTTTGATTCAGACAATCCCAGTTGACATTTAACGTTTGTTTAAGAGCAAAATCTTATTTGAGATGTAAGAAAGCAATGCTGAAGCTTTATGCATAAAAGAAGATGTTTTTCAATTTGGCTTCATATAGAATTGAATTTTGCAAATAGAAATGAAGAATTGACATTTTTGCTGGAGATAATACTTTACTGATTTGGAAGCCAAATAACACCATAGCTTGTAGTATGCTCATTCGGAATTGCATGTTATAGAAGAGAAAATACTCTGCTTTCAAGTGCGCAATTCAGTCAAATCTAACAATAAGTTATTCCATTTCTACCAGTCTTTTTGTTGTAACACATCAATCATTTGCAAAAGACTTTTACTGAGGCTAAAGCCTTTTTTGGCAAACTAAATCCGGCATAACCAATTGGTAACACTTTACAACACAACACACAAATCTCTTTGACCCTGTGGGCTTTTATGCATGCTTGCTTGACTTCTTTTTATGCCCAATGTCTACTGACTTTGGGACCTGAGATATTCCGAAGTCAATGTAAAGCTCCATTTGGATATTCGAAATGGCATTTATGGTGGTCCTTTGCACTTTCTGTTACAGGTTTATGCAGTTACTTCCAACTTCAGATATTGCTGTTCGACTATAATAGCTAACTCAAATAGTCTATCGATCTGTCATGTATATCCATCCATTATATATTTCACTGATCTTTATCACATTATTTCCTTGTTACAGCTGCTTGGCAGCCTGTATTGTAGGAGGCATTTTCGGAAAGGTTCTGACCATATAGGTGGTCGCACTATTTCACCTATCATGTTAAAACTTAATACAGTCTCAACATAATATTATGTTGCTTCCATCAACTTTTGGTAAGCTTCTGTGACAACAAAAGTTTTATTTTCTAAACTAAAATGTTCGTTTTTGGCGCGAATTTCAAATGTTCTGCTGCAGTGACAGCAGTAGCACTAGCAACAGCCAAGTTCCAGCCAAGGGGTAGTTTGCAAATTCATTTAAAAAGGAAGGAAAGATGGAAGAAAGGAAGTAAGGAAGTAAGGAAGGCAAAAAGGAGGGACGAAAGGAAGGAAGAAAGGAAGAAAGAAAGGAAGAAAGGATGGAACGAAGAAAGGACGGAAAGAAAGATGGAAGCAGGGGACATATATATTATATGGACAAATATAGACTCTTACATAGATAGATAGATAGATGATTAGATGGACAGATAAGTTGATAGTATATCTACAAGCAGCTGTTAAAGTGCTTGCACGTTATTTTTCAAACATTGAATATTGCTTTTTATTGTTCTCATTAAGCTTTTTAATTATGTGAATTGCTTTGAATTTTGAGCGCGTAGTTTGCTGTTGTAGTACCTGACCAGAATTTATGTGAATAGAGTTATGGCCTTGTGCTTGTAAACAGTTATCATGCGATTGATTTAGTCTTCATAACTACAACAGCATTAATATTATCTTCATAAGACAGGCTTTAAGATCTTGGTCAGGAATTACTGTCAAACTCACCACTTTCCAACTTACACAAAATGTATTTTAATTTCGGCCTATCTTATGCAAAATTTTGTCAGGAATTCAAATTTGAAGAAAAAAATGCACCCACTCTTTTATTTTGGAAGTTACACCCTTATTTGTAAAGCCCCCTCAGTGGGGCGTGTCAGACGAATATCCCAAAATATTATAAATTTCTGTAGGTCAATGGCTTCAGTAATAATGCTTCCCTAATACCACTTATAAATATCCTTGAATTCTAAGATGGTCTATCAAAAACTACGATGACTACATGGGTATGAATAACTTCTTGAAATGACAAACATTTTTTGGTGCTAAGTCGCGGTTTTTCATATTTCGCTTAATTTTCAATATACAGAAATGATTTTTATACCATCATTCTCAGTGGAAAATAAGCTTCAATTTGAGTACCAACAACCTATATTTCCGATAAGTTTAACTCGAAACAAGAAATTGCTATTTTCAGAAATAAAATTCTAAATAACTTGCATTTTTTCATTTTGGCTTATATCGAAAAACTAACATAAACTCGTTTTAATATAACTATCTGGGCATAACGAGTTCGACTTTCAGAATTTTATGACAAAAATTGACGAAATGCAAGTTATTTAGAAAAATGGCATAATTTTTTCACACATCTTGAAGTAAAAAGCCCCAGTTTCATGTTTTGTGTGTGTGATCCTAAATATGCAGAGCAAGGACATTTTTATGTAATCCACTGCCTTCGTCTGGTCCTTCTGAATACTTTGATATGTAATTCATGTCCATAAGTATCTCAGATGACGTTGAAAAAATAAAATGAAATAGGAACCTCATGCCATATTTATAAATTGTTTTTACTTTTGTCACTTGACTTTATTCCCATATTCTGGTCACAGAGCAGCATGCATTGGTGCAAATTATTAAAGCTTGGTGACATTTCAAACTTTAAACAATAGAGAATGTCATGGCACCTTCAATTATCCTGAATCCTTGACATATTTCAAGAAAGAGACACTTGAACTCTGAGGTCTGAAAATTTTGTCACCTAAAATTAGCATTTTTCGCACGTTTTTTCATGTAAATGACAACATAGCGACTTTGAATCATAATGAAGACATTTAAAAAGGTCACCATCTGAAAGAGCACAATTTTTGACACAAGATAGAATACATTTTAGAATCTCTGATACGATTTTGTGGCATCAAGAATGTTTTCACACTTGTGGCAGTAACTCCTGACCAAGATCTTGAAGCCTGTCATAACAAGGGCCAATGTTCATCTTGATCACTGCACTTTTGGAAAATATGAGTAGGGATCCTGAAAATGGGGTGAATGTGTACCGGGGATGGATGTTATGCATGTGCACAAAATGTCTCTTGTTAGATGGCTGGGGAACTCTGTTGTGGAATTTGACAATTCAAGAATCGTCTTTCCTTTGTCATATGTGTGAGCTTGATGTGGTCTTTGAGTTATAGATTGTTTGCCTTATTTAGGTGATTTTGCATTGCCACCTATACTTAGAAATGTTTGTGGTTAGCATGTAGAAATCGAGTCCTGCAGGACCAACACATTGGAGCTGTCTATTTCAGAACTTGATGTGGTCTTTGAGTTATAGATTGTTTGCCTTATTTAGGTGATTTTGCATTGCCACCTTTACTTAGAAATGTTTGTGGTTAGCATGTAGAAATCGAGTCCTGCAGGACCAACACATTGGAGCTGTCTATTTCAGTAGCCTACTTGCACTGGAGACTTGAGTGCTTCTGACGGTTACCTGTCAGTGCTCTAGAAACAGCCCCAGTCATGCTGAGCAAGTCTTGAATGAAGATTTTGGCAGATACCATCAATGTGCTTGTCTCGCATTGCAGTCTCCTCATGGCTGTGGCAGCCAGGATTATAAGGGGGACCAATAAGGTGTCAGTGAAGGGGGCCTATAATCCGGGGGGGGGGGGGCAAATAGCCGTTTTTGAGATAATTCTTTGCTATCTAGACCTTACAAATAAGGAATATAATATCAAAAGAATTTTTTGGGAGTTACGACATGAAGATTCCCGGATAATAAGAGCAGCATTGAACTAGAAGGGTTGTTTCCATTCCACTGCTATTTATGTATATCCAATCAACTTATGTTTCCCTAAAAACAGTTGATTTCTCCTTAAAACAGTTAATGTCTCCTTAGAAACTATTAATGTCTCCTTAGAAACTGTTAATGTCTCCTTAAAACAGTTAATGCTTCCTTAAAAACAGTTAGTGTCTCCTAAAAAACTGTTAATGTCTCCTTATAGACAATTAATGTCTCCTTAACATGCATCTAACTAAGAGCTAAGACTGTATTCTGGTATTGCTGGACACGGTTCTGGTTATCCTCTGGCCATCCAGCCGGCATAATTTGCTGCTTAGTCAGGCTATTAGTCACAGCGATAGCGGATGAATAGTTTATGAAGAAGGATATTTTTGTGGAGGAAGTGGTTGTACGAGATACTAAGAAGAGTTCTTAGTTCGAAGATGCTCCTTGTATTTAATAGGTTGACTGAAGGTCAGTAGTTAAGTATGGCAGATGTACAGAAAATATTTGTTTCATTTCTTCTGAACATGATTGACTCTAAATATCCCACACCGGTGCTGGCTTAAAATACTAACTCACTCACTCTTCTGAAAATTTTTTTTTGTTGAAGTTTCAACTATCATATTTCTGTCTGGTCATCTGGCGTAGAGTGACGTCTAGCGTGCAAAAGCACTGGTTATTGTCGTGTGACCCAGCTTGTTCCGGAATTGATGTATTTGGTCTTTAAAGACTGAACCTGCCATGTCTGCACGTAGTAGTCTGCCCGAATATCCGTGGTGTGACATAATACTACACCTACTCATATAAGGTTTCTCTGCCTGGCTATTAGGTGCTGAATTTGCTTTATGCCATTCGGTGTGACACCAGTAGTGCCTTGGGTGTTCTTAGCCACAGTATACATTTTCTTTATGAGTTTATGTAAAGAAAGAAAGAAAGCAGGGATAACAGCAGACAATTTTCCTGTTGTTTGGCGACGATGTATTGGTCCCAATATTATAAAACAAACTTGCCATATGTGATGGCCTCTCATGTAAATTTGTATTTTTAAGCGGCCTAACAGCGGAGCCCGGTTAATACAGGAGGTGTAAATGGATCAGGTGAAACCATAAACAGTAGGCATAAACTGCAACCACAAGCTTGATGTAAACCACGTTTGGTTTTCGACAATTGTGACCATAATATTTCACTTACAGTTATGAAATTTGGTACAGGTATGGGACTCTGGGTATGGATTGGGAACATGTCGAGAAATCCAAGATGGCTGCCATTTTTCAGTGGCCATTTTGGCAGCCATCTTTCTTATTCTTGAACTGCCCATTGTGACCTTAATATTTTACTTGCAGTTATGAAATTTGGTACAGGTATGGGACTCTGGGTATGAATTTGGAACATGCCAATAATTCCAAGATGGCGGCCATTTTGTGGTGGCCATTTTGGCAGCCATCTTTCTTCATTCTTGAACTGCCCATCGTGACCTTAATATTTCACTTACAGCTATGAAATTTGGTACAGGTATGGGAATCTGGGTATGGATTGGGAACATGTCGAGAAATCCAAGATGGCGGCCATTTTGTGGTGGCCATTTTGGCAGCCATCTTTCTTCATTCTTGAACTGCCCATTGTGACCATAATATTTCTTACAGTTATGAAATTTGGTACAGATATGGGACTCTGGGTATGGATTGGGAACATGTCGAGAAATCCAAGATGGCGGCCATTTTGTGGTGGCCATTTTGGCAGCCATCTTTCTTCATTCTTGAACTGCCCATTGTGACCTTAATATTTCACCTACAGTTATGAAATTTGGTACAGGTATAGTACTCTGGGTATGGATTGGGAACATGTCGATAAATCCAAGATGGCGGCCATTTTGTGGTGGCCATGTTGGCAGCCGTCTTTCTTCATTCTTGAACTGCGCATTGTGACCTTAATATTTCACCTACAGTTTGAAATTTGGTACAGGTATGGGACTCTGGGTATGGATTGGGAACATGTCGAGAAATCCAAGATGGCGGCCATTTTGTGGTGGCCATGTTGGCAGCCATCTTTTTTCATTTATTGAGCTGCTCATAGTCACCTCAATATTTTGCTTGGAGTTATGAAATTTGTTACAGTTATTGGCCTGTGGGTATGGATCAGGGACATGTTGAGAAATCCAAGATGGCGGCCATTTTGGCAGCCGTCTTTCTTCATTTCTTGAACTGCCCATTGTGACCTCAATATTTCACTTAAGAGTTATGAAATTTGGTACAGGTATGGGGCTGCGGGTATCAGACGGGAACATGTTGAGAAATCCAAGATGGCAGCCACTTTGTGGCAGCCATTTTAGCAGCCATCTTCCGTCATTCTTGCACTGACCATTGTGACCTTAATATTTCACTTACAGTTATGAAATTTGGTACAGGTATTGGCTTGTGGGTATGGATGAGGAACATGTTGAGAAATCCAAGATGTCGGCCATTTTGGCAGCCATATTTCCTTCTTTTTGGAAATCTGTTCAAACTGCATTGATTCTATACTAATAGTCTAGCATCTTCCCAATCAACTATTTCTCCTATCTTCCAATATCAGTTGCTCAGTGGTTTAAGCAATGGCACCTTCAATTTCATTGCGCTAGGTCGGTTTTGAATCCGCGGATTCTTGTTGCTTTATGATATTTGGTGTGACCCAAGTAGTGCTTTGGGTGTTCTTAGCGACAGTATACATTTTCTTTATGAGTTTCCTTAAAGAAAGAAAAAAAGTTAAACAGTATACTTTTAAGTGTTGCGCAATCTGTATTCGTATGTAGTATTGGTTTCCCTCGTATGTCAGGTCTAATTACTGGTCTGGTAACATTTTATTCAGCAGACATTCGTGAGGGAAATACCAGACAGTCGAGCGATATATGTGAATGTATATGTTATTCAAATGAGGCTTCTGATGCGAATAGCTAAGCGAGACAGCATCAGTGATGCAGAACATTGAACCACATTGGATATATCTATGATGTTATGTTTGTTAAACAGAAATGGACATCTTTCATATCTAATCTGTGTATGAACATAATGGATCAAGAAGTTTCATGTCTAGCTATCCGTCGCTATGTAGTTGCATATTCGAAGCATACACTGTGGTTTGTCAAAGGTTGGTTTTGATACATAAAATTATTTTGTGTGTTTTTTCTCACCATCTTACTGTTTATTTGTCTAGCTTATAAAAGTTCTCAGTCTGTGAAGTAGCCCCCTCAGAGAAATTTTTTGGTCATATCTTTCTGGCAGGTTATCAGAACACCCTTGTACCATCTTTATTATCATGATTTGACTTTTTTTTTTTGGCTTTTTGCACGCAAATATGACCACAGATGACAGTTATTGTCAAATGACTCCTGACGGAACTTTTCCAAAAAAACATTTCATTGCAGCATAACTCCTCCTCTAATTACTCAGATTTCTATGAATACTTTGTCTACAGCTTCCAGTATACTGATTCTACTTCCGATCCATGAGTTCCTCTCGGCAAATTCATCTTGCACACTTTGCTTTTCTCCTTTGCTTGAAAGGGGTGTGCACACTATGGATTTTTCTGACACTGATGCATCCCGCGAGATGTAAGATATACGGAAATAAATTGCAGAAGTTCTGAGGTGTCTGATATATACAAGGAATAGCTTTGGACCTTGTGTAACTCCATAATGCTGTCACTACGACATCCAATACCGATTTCTATCTCAGAAAATTGAAAGTTCTGTGAAATTATTTTTTGTTATGGGGTATATGTTGATGGCATCTTCAGATTAGTTTGGGTCATTTTGAGTGGCCATGGATGCTTTTCCAAGAATTGCATAATAATGCGGAACACCCCAAAATATCATGATATGGCATAACTCCCAACTGAGTCAATGGAATTGGACAAAATTGGCAGGATATTAGCTCCATGGTACACTTATCATTACTTGAAAAGAATTTCAAATAGTGTTATTTCTTTTTGAGATAATGCAAAAAAGCAAAGTTGCATAATAATTGGGAACGCAGTGTAGCTCCAAAGTGTTGGATCCTACAGAACTCGATTCCCGCTGCCTTATCAATTCCCAATTCTCGGTGCATTGCAAAATCAACAGGGGAAGGAGAAATATTCAATTTAATCATTTAAAGAATGTCGTATTGAGCTGAAAATTAAGTCCAGAGAAAGGAGTGACATGATGCTCATATAATCCATGTTCAGCATCCTTATGATCCAATGCAAATACTAGACAATTTAATATCTCATCCAAATATCAATTAGCTTAACCATGCGCAAGAACATGTTAATTACCTTAAAGTAATCAATTTAATATTTTTACCCTGCACCAGCATATTCCAGAACATCTCTGTCACAGTAGATGTTAGATAATGACAAGAGATCCTTGTCTTTCATCGGCAAGAAAACCCAAATATATCTGTATTACATTGAAGAAGGCTCCAGCCTTTAGAATTGGAAGACAGAGAAAGACGCCCACACCATAGTACATCACGGCACAAGGTGTGTGCTTCTGAGTAAGAAGTCTTGTTTCATGTGTGTACATCGTGGGTGTGCTCAGCGCACAGTAGAGCCGTATTTTGTTTTGTGGTAATGGGAAATAACACTGAGGGAATAGGTAGTCTCGTCAGAGAGTTCTATTTCAGCATATTGGCTGCGGAGACCTGATCGCACTCAAAAGGGGCAAACGAATATTTTGGATATAAAACACAGGCAATCGCCATAAAGAGGAATGATTCTTGTTATAGGCGTGTTGAGTACCAGCTGCTATACTACCCAGACCCCACTAAGCAGCCCTTGAGGACCTTGACACCTCATATCTCAGCCCTTAATTCCCTTGTTGACCCATCTCCCTGCAATGTGAGGCCTGACCGGGATTGCACAAGAGGCACACCAGGAGATAAAGGGGCACATAAGGATACATTGAGGGGCACTGGCAACTTATAAGAGGCCAACTCGTATATATAGGGTTCTATGGGATCACTGACTCAACT
Source organism: Platynereis dumerilii (assembly GCA_026936325.1). Classification (NCBI taxonomy): domain Eukaryota; kingdom Metazoa; phylum Annelida; class Polychaeta; order Phyllodocida; family Nereididae; genus Platynereis; species Platynereis dumerilii. The sequence continues at coordinate 7,341,235 of JAPTHN010000005.1, forward strand.
TCTTAGTGCTCAGACAGATTAGGAAGGTGATAATTTGAATATTATGGATGATGTAAATGCCAGATATCACTGAGTGATAGGAAATAAATCCCTTAACTGAAGCCTTTATAGCCTTTTATCTGCTATGTATCATGGGGAATGAGCAATGGCAGGGCAAGGCGTTGAATTGATGGGCAGAAAATTTCTTCACTCAATTTCGTTAGGGACTTGGACTAACCAGCTGAATGGGCAACTATCCCGCTGTGGCGAAGATGCTGTAAAGCCGTCCCTCAGGGTCCCACACTTTGATGCTGTCTGGGTTCAGCACTCACGTTTGAGGCTGAGCGCTTCCATTGGTCACTTGTCACCAGGGTGACGAGTCCTGTATGCTCTGGAAACTGCCCTAGTCATGCTGATTGCTGAACCAGTCTCGAAAGAAGACCAAGACAGCCACCATCAATATATTGAATGCACTTCTGTCACACGGCAGTATACTCATGACTGTGAGGACTTCTGTCAGACACCCAACAAGACCAGGAGACCTATGGGGCATGTTCTCCAGGTTATTGCCCTGTTTGCTGCATTCTGCAATTCTGCATCTAACAAGGAATATATTTTTTATCAGGGAAAATTGTCTTAGAGTAACAGCTTAATCACACCACCATGAATCGATAGCAGCTCATAGAGTAAGATTGGGTTGCACTGAATAACCAAAAAACATTAGAACTGTGAGATGGACACCATCAATGGTTTAGGAAAATTCCCAGCTAGAGTAAAAACACATTCTACCAAAGTATGCTCATTTACCTTTCATAATCACATGAACAAGAATGGGCATGGACTTCCAGATCAAGAAACTCTGGTCTGCACAATGGTTTGATGGTCTCTCATTGCATTGAAACTATTGACTAAAATTGGTTGTTTTATTCTAACCACCTGACTTATATACAAGTTTCAACTACCATGTTCCTGTCTGGTCATCTGGTGTTAAGTAGTAACACCTAGTGTGTAAAGGGAGTGGTTATTGGTGTGCGACCCAACTCCTTCCGGAATTGATCTATTCGGTCTTTAAAGACTAAACCTGCCATGTCTGCACGAAGTAGTCTGCCTGAATCACCGTCGTGTGACATAACGCTACACCTACTCATACTAGTTTTCTGTGCCTAGTTATTAGGTGCTGAATTTGCTTTACGATATTCAGTGTGACACCAGTAGTGCCTTGGGTGTTCTTAGCCACAGTATACATTTTCTTTATGAGTTTATGTAAGGAAAGAAAAATAAGTAGGGATAATAGCAAACCCTGCATAATGCTCTCTCCTGTTGTCAGGCACCTGTGTAGTGCTCGCTACTTGTTATAAAACTGAGATGCTGTATGTAACCACCCCTTACCTTAAATGGTATTTTTGCTTTATGATATTTGGTTTGACACCTGTGGTGCATTGAGCCCTGGCTGTTCTTAGCTGCAATAGGCCTATGCATTTTCTTTATGTCGCGAAAGAAAAAAAGGCTTTATAATGTTTATTGTGACACCGGTGGTGCTTTGGGTGTTCTAACCAACGTAAAACAAGAAAAATAGTAGGGATAAAAGCAAACCGTTCATCATGCAATTGCCCGTTATATGACGCCTATGTAGTGGTCACTGCAATATAAAATCGACGTGTCTTCTGTGACTTCTGGTGCTGTCACATTGAATTTTATTTATTTGGTACCCACGGAAAAACTTAACTCCCACGACTAAATGCTTCTTGACTGGATCACATGTAACTGGTTGATGAACAAAGTAGCTTCTGCAGAGGACAAAGTATTTAATGAAAAAATACATCATGCACTTGTTTCGGTTGCAAAAATTTGTCCAAAAACAAGTTTCTTTATAAATTGAGGTGGCTCAGATGTTGCTTTTGATTCAGACAATCCCAGTTGACATTTAACGTTTGTTTAAGAGCAAAATCTTATTTGAGATGTAAGAAAGCAATGCTGAAGCTTTATGCATAAAAGAAGATGTTTTTCAATTTGGCTTCATATAGAATTGAATTTTGCAAATAGAAATGAAGAATTGACATTTTTGCTGGAGATAATACTTTACTGATTTGGAAGCCAAATAACACCATAGCTTGTAGTATGCTCATTCGGAATTGCATGTTATAGAAGAGAAAATACTCTGCTTTCAAGTGCGCAATTCAGTCAAATCTAACAATAAGTTATTCCATTTCTACCAGTCTTTTTGTTGTAACACATCAATCATTTGCAAAAGACTTTTACTGAGGCTAAAGCCTTTTTTGGCAAACTAAATCCGGCATAACCAATTGGTAACACTTTACAACACAACACACAAATCTCTTTGACCCTGTGGGCTTTTATGCATGCTTGCTTGACTTCTTTTTATGCCCAATGTCTACTGACTTTGGGACCTGAGATATTCCGAAGTCAATGTAAAGCTCCATTTGGATATTCGAAATGGCATTTATGGTGGTCCTTTGCACTTTCTGTTACAGGTTTATGCAGTTACTTCCAACTTCAGATATTGCTGTTCGACTATAATAGCTAACGCAAATAGTCTATCGATCTGTCATGTATATCCATCCATTATATATTTCACTGATCTTTATCACATTATTTCCTTGTTACAGCTGCTTGGCAGCCTGTATTGTAGGAGGCATTTTCGGAAAGGTTCTGACCATATAGGTGGTCGCACTATTTCACCTATCATGTTAAAACTTAATACAGTCTCAACATAATATTATGTTGCTTCCATCAACTTTTGGTAAGCTTCTGTGACAACAAAAGTTTTATTTTCTAAACTAAAATGTTCGTTTTTGGCGCGAATTTCAAATGTTCTGCTGCAGTGACAGCAGTAGCACTAGCAACAGCCAAGTTCCAGCCAAGGGGTAGTTTGCAAATTCATTTAAAAAGGAAGGAAAGATGGAAGAAAGGAAGTAAGGAAGTAAGGAAGGCAAAAAGGAGGGACGAAAGGAAGGAAGAAAGGAAGAAAGAAAGGAAGAAAGGATGGAACGAAGAAAGGACGGAAAGAAAGATGGAAGCAGGGGACATATATATTATATGGACAAATATAGACTCTTACATAGATAGATAGATAGATGATTAGATGGACAGATAAGTTGATAGTATATCTACAAGCAGCTGTTAAAGTGCTTGCACGTTATTTTTCAAACATTGAATATTGCTTTTTATTGTTCTCATTAAGCTTTTTAATTATGTGAATTGCTTTGAATTTTGAGCGCGTAGTTTGCTGTTGTAGTACCTGACCAGAATTTATGTGAATAGAGTTATGGCCTTGTGCTTGTAAACAGTTATCATGCGATTGATTTAGTCTTCATAACTACAACAGCATTAATATTATCTTCATAAGACAGGCTTTAAGATCTTGGTCAGGAATTACTGTCAAACTCACCACTTTCCAACTTACACAAAATGTATTTTAATTTCGGCCTATCTTATGCAAAATTTTGTCAGGAATTCAAATTTGAAGAAAAAAATGCACCCACTCTTTTATTTTGGAAGTTACACCCTTATTTGTAAAGCCCCCTCAGTGGGGCGTGTCAGACGAATATCCCAAAATATTATAAATTTCTGTAGGTCAATGGCTTCAGTAATAATGCTTCCCTAATACCACTTATAAATATCCTTGAATTCTAAGATGGTCTATCAAAAACTACGATGACTACATGGGTATGAATAACTTCTTGAAATGACAAACATTTTTTGGTGCTAAGTCGCGGTTTTTCATATTTCGCTTAATTTTCAATATACAGAAATGATTTTTATACCATCATTCTCAGTGGAAAATAAGCTTCAATTTGAGTACCAACAACCTATATTTCCGATAAGTTTAACTCGAAACAAGAAATTGCTATTTTCAGAAATAAAATTCTAAATAACTTGCATTTTTTCATTTTGGCTTATATCGAAAAACTAACATAAACTCGTTTTAATATAACTATCTGGGCATAACGAGTTCGACTTTCAGAATTTTATGACAAAAATTGACGAAATGCAAGTTATTTAGAAAAATGGCATAATTTTTTCACACATCTTGAAGTAAAAAGCCCCAGTTTCATGTTTTGTGTGTGTGATCCTAAATATGCAGAGCAAGGACATTTTTATGTAATCCACTGCCTTCGTCTGGTCCTTCTGAATACTTTGATATGTAATTCATGTCCATAAGTATCTCAGATGACGTTGAAAAAATAAAATGAAATAGGAACCTCATGCCATATTTATAAATTGTTTTTACTTTTGTCACTTGACTTTATTCCCATATTCTGGTCACAGAGCAGCATGCATTGGTGCAAATTATTAAAGCTTGGTGACATTTCAAACTTTAAACAATAGAGAATGTCATGGCACCTTCAATTATCCTGAATCCTTGACATATTTCAAGAAAGAGACACTTGAACTCTGAGGTCTGAAAATTTTGTCACCTAAAATTAGCATTTTTCGCACGTTTTTTCATGTAAATGACAACATAGCGACTTTGAATCATAATGAAGACATTTAAAAAGGTCACCATCTGAAAGAGCACAATTTTTGACACAAGATAGAATACATTTTAGAATCTCTGATACGATTTTGTGGCATCAAGAATTTTTTCACACTTGTGGCAGTAACTCCTGACCAAGATCTTGAAGCCTGTCATAACAAGGGCCAATGTTCATCTTGATCACTGCACTTTTGGAAAATATGAGTAGGGATCCTGAAAATGGGGTGAATGTGTACCGGGGATGGATGTTATGCATGTGCACAAAATGTCTCTTGTTAGATGGCTGGGGAACTCTGTTGTGGAATTTGACAATTCAAGAATCGTCTTTCCTTTGTCATATGTGTGAGCTTGATGTGGTCTTTGAGTTATAGATTGTTTGCCTTATTTAGGTGATTTTGCATTGCCACCTATACTTAGAAATGTTTGTGGTTAGCATGTAGAAATCGAGTCCTGCAGGACCAACACATTGGAGCTGTCTATTTCAGAACTTGATGTGGTCTTTGAGTTATAGATTGTTTGCCTTATTTAGGTGATTTTGCATTGCCACCTTTACTTAGAAATGTTTGTGGTTAGCATGTAGAAATCGAGTCCTGCAGGACCAACACATTGGAGCTGTCTATTTCAGTAGCCTACTTGCACTGGAGACTTGAGTGCTTCTGACGGTTACCTGTCAGTGCTCTAGAAACAGCCCCAGTCATGCTGAGCAAGTCTTGAATGAAGATTTTGGCAGATACCATCAATGTGCTTGTCTCGCATTGCAGTCTCCTCATGGCTGTGGCAGCCAGGATTATAAGGGGGACCAATAAGGTGTCAGTGAAGGGGGCCTATAATCCGGGGGGGGGGGGGCAAATAGCCGTTTTTGAGATAATTCTTTGCTATCTAGACCTTACAAATAAGGAATATAATATCAAAAGAATTTTTTGGGAGTTACGACATGAAGATTCCCGGATAATAAGAGCAGCATTGAACTAGAAGGGTTGTTTCCATTCCACTGCTATTTATGTATATCCAATCAACTTATGTTTCCCTAAAAACAGTTGATTTCTCCTTAAAACAGTTAATGTCTCCTTAGAAACTATTAATGTCTCCTTAGAAACTGTTAATGTCTCCTTAAAACAGTTAATGCTTCCTTAAAAACAGTTAGTGTCTCCTAAAAAACTGTTAATGTCTCCTTATAGACAATTAATGTCTCCTTAACATGCATCTAACTAAGAGCTAAGACTGTATTCTGGTATTGCTGGACACGGTTCTGGTTATCCTCTGGCCATCCAGCCGGCATAATTTGCTGCTTAGTCAGGCTATTAGTCACAGCGATAGCGGATGAATAGTTTATGAAGAAGGATATTTTTGTGGAGGAAGTGGTTGTACGAGATACTAAGAAGAGTTCTTAGTTCGAAGATGCTCCTTGTATTTAATAGGTTGACTGAAGGTCAGTAGTTAAGTATGGCAGATGTACAGAAAATATTTGTTTCATTTCTTCTGAACATGATTGACTCTAAATATCCCACACCGGTGCTGGCTTAAAATACTAACTCACTCACTCTTCTGAAAATTTTTTTTTGTTGAAGTTTCAACTATCATATTTCTGTCTGGTCATCTGGCGTAGAGTGACGTCTAGCGTGCAAAAGCACTGGTTATTGTCGTGTGACCCAGCTTGTTCCGGAATTGATGTATTTGGTCTTTAAAGACTGAACCTGCCATGTCTGCACGTAGTAGTCTGCCCGAATATCCGTGGTGTGACATAATACTACACCTACTCATATAAGGTTTCTCTGCCTGGCTATTAGGTGCTGAATTTGCTTTATGCCATTCGGTGTGACACCAGTAGTGCCTTGGGTGTTCTTAGCCACAGTATACATTTTCTTTATGAGTTTATGTAAAGAAAGAAAGAAAGCAGGGATAACAGCAGACAATTTTCCTGTTGTTTGGCGACGATGTATTGGTCCCAATATTATAAAACAAACTTGCCATATGTGATGGCCTCTCATGTAAATTTGTATTTTTAAGCGGCCTAACAGCGGAGCCCGGTTAATACAGGAGGTGTAAATGGATCAGGTGAAACCATAAACAGTAGGCATAAACTGCAACCACAAGCTTGATGTAAACCACGTTTGGTTTTCGACAATTGTGACCATAATATTTCACTTACAGTTATGAAATTTGGTACAGGTATGGGACTCTGGGTATGGATTGGGAACATGTCGAGAAATCCAAGATGGCTGCCATTTTTCAGTGGCCATTTTGGCAGCCATCTTTCTTATTCTTGAACTGCCCATTGTGACCTTAATATTTTACTTGCAGTTATGAAATTTGGTACAGGTATGGGACTCTGGGTATGAATTTGGAACATGCCAATAATTCCAAGATGGCGGCCATTTTGTGGTGGCCATTTTGGCAGCCATCTTTCTTCATTCTTGAACTGCCCATCGTGACCTTAATATTTCACTTACAGCTATGAAATTTGGTACAAGTATGGGAATCTGGGTATGGATTGGGAACATGTCGAGAAATCCAAGATGGCGGCCATTTTGTGGTGGCCATTTTGGCAGCCATCTTTCTTCATTCTTGAACTGCCCATTGTGACCATAATATTTCTTACAGTTATGAAATTTGGTACAGATATGGGACTCTGGGTATGGATTGGGAACATGTCGAGAAATCCAAGATGGCGGCCATTTTGTGGTGGCCATTTTGGCAGCCATCTTTCTTCATTCTTGAACTGCCCATTGTGACCTTAATATTTCACCTACAGTTATGAAATTTGGTACAGGTATAGTACTCTGGGTATGGATTGGGAACATGTCGATAAATCCAAGATGGCGGCCATTTTGTGGTGGCCATGTTGGCAGCCGTCTTTCTTCATTCTTGAACTGCGCATTGTGACCTTAATATTTCACCTACAGTTTGAAATTTGGTACAGGTATGGGACTCTGGGTATGGATTGGGAACATGTCGAGAAATCCAAGATGGCGGCCATTTTGTGGTGGCCATGTTGGCAGCCATCTTTTTTCATTTATTGAGCTGCTCATAGTCACCTCAATATTTTGCTTGGAGTTATGAAATTTGTTACAGTTATTGGCCTGTGGGTATGGATCAGGGACATGTTGAGAAATCCAAGATGGCGGCCATTTTGGCAGCCGTCTTTCTTCATTTCTTGAACTGCCCATTGTGACCTCAATATTTCACTTAAGAGTTATGAAATTTGGTACAGGTATGGGGCTGCGGGTATCAGACGGGAACATGTTGAGAAATCCAAGATGGCAGCCACTTTGTGGCAGCCATTTTAGCAGCCATCTTCCGTCATTCTTGCACTGACCATTGTGACCTTAATATTTCACTTACAGTTATGAAATTTGGTACAGGTATTGGCTTGTGGGTATGGATGAGGAACATGTTGAGAAATCCAAGATGTCGGCCATTTTGGCAGCCATATTTCCTTCTTTTTGGAAATCTGTTCAAACTGAATTGATTCTATACTAATAGTCTAGCATCTTCCCAATCAACTATTTCTCCTATCTTCCAATATCAGTTGCTCAGTGGTTTAAGCAATGGCACCTTCAATTTCATTGCGCTAGGTCGGTTTTGAATCCGCGGATTCTTGTTGCTTTATGATATTTGGTGTGACCCAAGTAGTGCTTTGGGTGTTCTTAGCGACAGTATACATTTTCTTTATGAGTTTCCTTAAAGAAAGAAAAAAAGTTAAACAGTATACTTTTAAGTGTTGCGCAATCTGTATTCGTATGTAGTATTGGTTTCCCTCGTATGTCAGGTCTAATTACTGGTCTGGTAACATTTTATTCAGCAGACATTCGTGAGGGAAATACCAGACAGTCGAGCGATATATGTGAATGTATATGTTATTCAAATGAGGCTTCTGATGCGAATAGCTAAGCGAGACAGCATCAGTGATGCAGAACATTGAACCACATTGGATATATCTATGATGTTATGTTTGTTAAACAGAAATGGACATCTTTCATATCTAATCTGTGTATGAACATAATGGATCAAGAAGTTTCATGTCTAGCTATCCGTCGCTATGTAGTTGCATATTCGAAGCATACACTGTGGTTTGTCAAAGGTTGGTTTTGATACATAAAATTATTTTGTGTGTTTTTTCTCACCATCTTACTGTTTATTTGTCTAGCTTATAAAAGTTCTCAGTCTGTGAAGTAGCCCCCTCAGAGAAATTTTTTGGTCATATCTTTCTGGCAGGTTATCAGAACACCCTTGTACCATCTTTATTATCATGATTTGACTTTTTTTTTTTGGCTTTTTGCACGCAAATATGACCACAGATGACAGTTATTGTCAAATGACTCCTGACGGAACTTTTCCAAAAAAACATTTCATTGCAGCATAACTCCTCCTCTAATTACTCAGATTTCTATGAATACTTTGTCTACAGCTTCCAGTATACTGATTCTACTTCCGATCCATGAGTTCCTCTCGGCAAATTCATCTTGCACACTTTGCTTTTCTCCTTTGCTTGAAAGGGGTGTGCACACTATGGATTTTTCTGACACTGATGCATCCCGCGAGATGTAAGATATACGGAAATAAATTGCAGAAGTTCTGAGGTGTCTGATATATACAAGGAATAGCTTTGGACCTTGTGTAACTCCATAATGCTGTCACTACGACATCCAATACCGATTTCTATCTCAGAAAATTGAAAGTTCTGTGAAATTATTTTTTGTTATGGGGTATATGTTGATGGCATCTTCAGATTAGTTTGGGTCATTTTGAGTGGCCATGGATGCTTTTCCAAGAATTGCATAATAATGCGGAACACCCCAAAATATCATGATATGGCATAACTCCCAACTGAGTCAATGGAATTGGACAAAATTGGCAGGATATTAGCTCCATGGTACACTTATCATTACTTGAAAAGAATTTCAAATAGTGTTATTTCTTTTTGAGATAATGCAAAAAAGCAAAGTTGCATAATAATTGGGAACGCAGTGTAGCTCCAAAGTGTTGGATCCTACAGAACTCGATTCCCGCTGCCTTATCAATTCCCAATTCTCGGTGCATTGCAAAATCAACAGGGGAAGGAGAAATATTCAATTTAATCATTTAAAGAATGTCGTATTGAGCTGAAAATTAAGTCCAGAGAAAGGAGTGACATGATGCTCATATAATCCATGTTCAGCATCCTTATGATCCAATGCAAATACTAGACAATTTAATATCTCATCCAAATATCAATTAGCTTAACCATGCGCAAGAACATGTTAATTACCTTAAAGTAATCAATTTAATATTTTTACCCTGCACCAGCATATTCCAGAACATCTCTGTCACAGTAGATGTTAGATAATGACAAGAGATCCTTGTCTTTCATCGGCAAGAAAACCCAAATATATCTGTATTACATTGAAGAAGGCTCCAGCCTTTAGAATTGGAAGACAGAGAAAGACGCCCACACCATAGTACATCACGGCACAAGGTGTGTGCTTCTGAGTAAGAAGTCTTGTTTCATGTGTGTACATCGTGGGTGTGCTCAGCGCACAGTAGAGCCGTATTTTGTTTTGTGGTAATGGGAAATAACACTGAGGGAATAGGTAGTCTCGTCAGAGAGTTCTATTTCAGCATATTGGCTGCGGAGACCTGATCGCACTCAAAAGGGGCAAACGAATATTTTGGATATAAAACACAGGCAATCGCCATAAAGAGGAATGATTCTTGTTATAGGCGTGTTGAGTACCAGCTGCTATACTACCCAGACCCCACTAAGCAGCCCTTGAGGACCTTGACACCTCATATCTCAGCCCTTAATTCCCTTGTTGACCCATCTCCCTGCAATGTGAGGCCTGACCGGGATTGCACAAGAGGCACACCAGGAGATAAAGGGGCACATAAGGATACATTGAGGGGCACTGGCAACTTATAAGAGGCCAACTCGTATATATAGGGTTCTATGGGATCACTGACTCAACTTCTTAGTGCTCAGACAGATTAGGAAGGTGATAATTTGAATATTATGGATGATGTAAATGCCAGATATCACTGAGTGATAGGAAATAAATCCCTTAACTGAAGCCTTTATAGCCTTTTATCTGCTATGTATCATGGGGAATGAGCAATGGCAGGGCAAGGCGTTGAATTGATGGGCAGAAAATTTCTTCACTCAATTTCGTTAGGGACTTGGACTAACCAGCTGAATGGGCAACTATCCCGCTGTGGCGAAGATGCTGTAAAGCCGTCCCTCAGGGTCCCACACTTTGATGCTGTCTGGGTTCAGCACTCACGTTTGAGGCTGAGCGCTTCCATTGGTCACTTGTCACCAGGGTGACGAGTCCTGTATGCTCTGGAAACTGCCCTAGTCATGCTGATTGCTGAACCAGTCTCGAAAGAAGACCAAGACAGCCACCATCAATATATTGAATGCACTTCTGTCACACGGCAGTATACTCATGACTGTGAGGACTTCTGTCAGACACCCAACAAGACCAGGAGACCTATGGGGCATGTTCTCCAGGTTATTGCCCTGTTTGCTGCATTCTGCAATTCTGCATCTAACAAGGAATATATTTTATATCAGGGAAAATTGTCTTAGAGTAACAGCTTAATCACACCACCATGAATCGATAGCAGCTCATAGAGTAAGATTGGGTTGCACTGAATAACCAAAAAACATTAGAACTGTGAGATGGACACCATCAATGGTTTAGGAAAATTCCCAGCTAGAGTAAAAACACATTCTACCAAAGTATGCTCATTTACCTTTCATAATCACATGAACAAGAATGGGCATGGACTTCCAGATCAAGAAACTCTGGTCTGCACAATGGTTTGATGGTCTCTCATTGCATTGAAACTATTGACTAAAATTGGTTGTTTTATTCTAACCACCTGACTTATATACAAGTTTCAACTACCATGTTCCTGTCTGGTCATCTGGTGTTAAGTAGTAACACCTAGTGTGTAAAGGGAGTGGTTATTGGTGTGCGACCCAACTCCTTCCGGAATTGATCTATTCGGTCTTTAAAGACTAAACCTGCCATGTCTGCACGAAGTAGTCTGCCTGAATCACCGTCGTGTGACATAACGCTACACCTACTCATACTAGTTTTCTGTGCCTAGTTATTAGGTGCTGAATTTGCTTTACGATATTCAGTGTGACACCAGTAGTGCCTTGGGTGTTCTTAGCCACAGTATACATTTTCTTTATGAGTTTATGTAAGGAAAGAAAAATAAGTAGGGATAATAGCAAACCCTGCATAATGCTCTCTCCTGTTGTCAGGCACCTGTGTAGTGCTCGCTACTTGTTATAAAACTGAGATGCTGTATGTAACCACCCCTTACCTTAAATGGTATTTTTGCTTTATGATATTTGGTTTGACACCTGTGGTGCATTGAGCCCTGGCTGTTCTTAGCTGCAATAGGCCTATGCATTTTCTTTATGTCGCGAAAGAAAAAAAGGCTTTATAATGTTTATTGTGACACCGGTGGTGCTTTGGGTGTTCTAACCAACGTAAAACAAGAAAAATAGTAGGGATAAAAGCAAACCGTTCATCATGCAATTGCCCGTTATATGATGCCTATGTAGTGGTCACTGCAATATAAAATCGACGTGTCTTCTGTGACTTCTGGTGCTGTCACATTGAATTGTATTTATTTGGTACCCACGGAAAAACTTAACTCCCACGACTAAATGCTTCTTGACTGGATCACATGTAACTGGTTGATGAACAAAGTAGCTTCTGCAGAGGACAAAGTATTTAATGAAAAAATACATCATGCACTTGTTTCGGTTGCAAAAATTTGTCCAAAAACAAGTTTCTTTATAAATTGAGGTGGCTCAGATGTTGCTTTTGATTCAGACAATCCCAGTTGACATTTAACGTTTGTTTAAGAGCAAAATCTTATTTGAGATGTAAGAAAGCAATGCTGAAGCTTTATGCATAAAAGAAGATGTTTTTCAATTTGGCTTCATATAGAATTGAATTTTGCAAATAGAAATGAAGAATTGACATTTTTGCTGGAGATAATACTTTACTGATTTGGAAGCCAAATAACACCATAGCTTGTAGTATGCTCATTCGGAATTGCATGTTATAGAAGAGAAAATACTCTGCTTTCAAGTGCGCAATTCAGTCAAATCTAACAATAAGTTATTCCATTTCTACCAGTCTTTTTGTTGTAACACATCAATCATTTGCAAAAGACTTTTACTGAGGCTAAAGCCTTTTTTGGCAAACTAAATCCGGCATAACCAATTGGTAACACTTTACAACACAACACACAAATCTCTTTGACCCTGTGGGCTTTTATGCATGCTTGCTTGACTTCTTTTTATGCCCAATGTCTACTGACTTTGGGACCTGAGATATTCCGAAGTCAATGTAAAGCTCCATTTGGATATTCGAAATGGCATTTATGGTGGTCCTTTGCACTTTCTGTTACAGGTTTATGCAGTTACTTCCAACTTCAGATATTGCTGTTCGACTATAATAGCTAACTCAAATAGTCTATCGATCTGTCATGTATATCCATCCATTATATATTTCACTGATCTTTATCACATTATTTCCTTGTTACAGCTGCTTGGCAGCCTGTATTGTAGGAGGCATTTTCGGAAAGGTTCTGACCATATAGGTGGTCGCACTATTTCACCTATCATGTTAAAACTTAATACAGTCTCAACATAATATTATGTTGCTTCCATCAACTTTTGGTAAGCTTCTGTGACAACAAAAGTTTTATTTTCTAAACTAAAATGTTCGTTTTTGGCGCGAATTTCAAATGTTCTGCTGCAGTGACAGCAGTAGCACTAGCAACAGCCAAGTTCCAGCCAAGGGGTAGTTTGCAAATTCATTTAAAAAGGAAGGAAAGATGGAAGAAAGGAAGTAAGGAAGTAAGGAAGGCAAAAAGGAGGGACGAAAGGAAGGAAGAAAGGAAGAAAGAAAGGAAGAAAGGATGGAACGAAGAAAGGACGGAAAGAAAGATGGAAGCAGGGGACATATATATTATATGGACAAATATAGACTCTTACATAGATAGATAGATAGATGATTAGATGGACAGATAAGTTGATAGTATATCTACAAGCAGCTGTTAAAGTGCTTGCACGTTATTTTTCAAACATTGAATATTGCTTTTTATTGTTCTCATTAAGCTTTTTAATTATGTGAATTGCTTTGAATTTTGAGCGCGTAGTTTGCTGTTGTAGTACCTGACCAGAATTTATGTGAGTAGAGTTATGGCCTTGTGCTTGTAAACAGTTATCATGCGATTGATTTAGTCTTCATAACTACAACAGCATTAATATTATCTTCATTTATATAACAAGGGCCAATGTTCATCTTGATCACTGCACTTTTGGAAAATATGAGTAGGGATCCTGAAAATGGGGTGAATGTGTACCGGGGATGGATGTTATGCATGTGCACAAAATGTCTCTTGTTAGATGGCTGGGGAACTCTTGTGTGGAATTTGACAATTCAAGAATCGTCTTTCCTTTGTCATATGTGTGAGCTTGATGTGGTCTTTGAGTTATAGATTGTTTGCCTTATTTAGGTGATTTTGCATTGCCACCTATACTTAGAAATGTTTGTGGTTAGCATGTAGAAATCGAGTCCTGCAGGACCAACACATTGGAGCTGTCTATTTCAGAACTTGATGTGGTCTTTGAGTTATAGATTGTTTGCCTTATTTAGGTGATTTTGCATTGCCACCTATACTTAGAAATGTTTGTGGTTAGCATGTAGAAATCGAGTCCTGCAGGACCAACACATTGGAGCTGTCTATTTCAGTAGCCTACTTGCACTGGAGACTTGAGTGCTTCTGACGGTTACCTGTCAGTGCTCTAGAAACAGCCCCAGTCATGCTGAGCAAGTCTTGAATGAAGATTTTGGCAGATACCATCAATGTGCTTGTCTCGCATTGCAGTCTCCTCATGGCTGTGGCAGCCAGGATTATAAGGGGGACCAATAAGGTGTCAGTGAAGGGGGCCTATAATCCGGGGGGGGGGGGGGCAAATAGCCGTTTTTGAGATAATTCTTTGCTATCTAGACCTTACAAATAAGGAATATAATATCAAAAGAATTTTTTGGGAGTTACGACATGAAGATTCCCGGATAATAAGAGCAGCATTGAACTAGAAGGGTTGTTTCCATTCCACTGCTATTTATGTATATCCAATCAACTTATGTTTCCCTAAAAACAGTTGATTTCTCCTTAAAACAGTTAATGTCTCCTTAGAAACTATTAATGTCTCCTTAGAAACTGTTAATGTCTCCTTAAAACAGTTAATGCTTCCTTAAAAACAGTTAGTGTCTCCTAAAAAACTGTTAATGTCTCCTTATAGACAATTAATGTCTCCTTAACATGCATCTAACTAAGAGCTAAGACTGTATTCTGGTATTGCTGGACACGGTTCTGGTTATCCTCTGGCCATCCAGCCGGCATAATTTGCTGCTTAGTCAGGCTATTAGTCACAGCGATAGCGGATGAATAGTTTATGAAGAAGGATATTTTTGTGGAGGAAGTGGTTGTACGAGATACTAAGAAGAGTTCTTAGTTCGAAGATGCTCCTTGTATTTAATAGGTTGACTGAAGGTCAGTAGTTAAGTATGGCAGATGTACAGAAAATATTTGTTTCATTTCTTCTGAACATGATTGACTCTAAATATCCCACACCGGTGCTGGCTTAAAATACTAACTCACTCACTCTTCTGAAAATTTTTTTTGTTGAAGTTTCAACTATCATATTTCTGTCTGGTCATCTGGCGTAGAGTGAAGTCTAGCGTGCAAAAGCACTGGTTATTGTCGTGTGACCCAGCTTGTTCCGGAATTGATGTATTTGGTCTTTAAAGACTGAACCTGCCATGTCTGCACGTAGTAGTCTGCCCGAATATCCGTGGTGTGACATAATACTACACCTACTCATATAAGGTTTCTCTGCCTGGCTATTAGGTGCTGAATTTGCTTTATGCCATTCGGTGTGACACCAGTAGTGCCTTGGGTGTTCTTAGCCACAGTATACATTTTCTTTATGAGTTTATGTAAAGAAAGAAAGAAAGCAGGGATAACAGCAGACAATTTTCCTGTTGTTTGGCGACGATGTATTGGTCCCAATATTATAAAACAAACTTGCCATATGTGATGGCCTCTCATGTAAATTTGTATTTTTAACCGGCCTAACAGCGGAGGCCGGTTAATACAGGAGGTGTAAATGGATCAGGTGAAACCATAAACAGTAGGCATAAACTGCAACCATAATATTTCACTTACAGTTATGAAATTTGGTACAGGTATGGGACTCTGGGTATGGATTGGGAACATGTCGAGAAATCCAAGATGGCTGCCATTTTTCAGTGGCCATTTTGGCAGCCATCTTTCTTATTCTTGAACTGCCCATTGTGACCTTAATATTTTACTTGCAGTTATGAAATTTGGTACAGGTATGGGACTCTGGGTATGAATTTGGAACATGCCGATAATTCCAAGATGGCGGCCATTTTGTGGTGGCCATTTTGGCAGCCATCTTTCTTCATTCTTGAACTGCCCATCGTGACCTTAATATTTCACTTACAGCTATGAAATTTGGTACAGGTATGGGAATCTGGGTATGGATTGGGAACATGTCGAGAAATCCAAGATGGCGGCCATTTTGTGGTGGCCATTTTGGCAGCCATCTTTCTTCATTCTTGAACTGCCCATTGTGACCATAATATTTCTTACAGTTATGAAATTTGGTACAGATTGGGACTCTGGGTATGGATTGGGAACATGTCGAGAAATCCAAGATGGCGGCCATTTTGTGGTGGCCATTTTGGCAGCCATCTTTCTTCATTCTTGAACTGCCCATTGTGACCTTAATATTTCACCTACAGTTATGAAATTTGGTACAGGTATAGTACTCTGGGTATGGATTGGGAACATGTCGATAAATCCAAGATGGCGGCCATTTTGTGGTGGCCATGTTGGCAGCCGTCTTTCTTCATTCTTGAACTGCGCATTGTGACCTTAATATTTCACCTACAGTTTGAAATTTGGTACAGGTATGGGACTCTGGGTATGGATTGGGAACATGTCGAGAAATCCAAGATGGCGGCCATTTTGTGGTGGCCATGTTGGCAGCCATCTTTTTTCATTTATTGAGCTGCTCATAGTCACCTCAATATTTTGCTTGGAGTTATGAAATTTGTTACAGTTATTGGCCTGTGGGTATGGATCAGGGACATGTTGAGAAATCCAAGATGGCGGCCATTTTGGCAGCCGTCTTTCTTCATTTCTTGAACTGCCCATTGTGACCTCAATATTTCACTTAAGAGTTATGAAATTTGGTACAGGTATTGGGCTGCGGGTATCAGACGGGAACATGTTGAGAAATCCAAGATGGCAGCCACTTTGTGGCAGCCATTTTAGCAGCCATCTTCCGTCATTCTTGCACTGACCATTGTGACCTTAATATTTCACTTACAGTTATGAAATTTGGTACAGGTATTGGCTTGTGGGTATGGATGAGGAACATGTTGAGAAATCCAAGATGTCGGCCATTTTGGCAGCCATATTTCCTTCTTTTTGGAAATCTGTTCAAACTGCATTGATTCTATACTAATAGTCTAGCATCTTCCCAATCAACTATTTCTCCTATCTTCCAATATCAGTTGCTCAGTGGTTTAAGCAATGGCACCTTCAATTTCATTGCGCTAGGTCGGTTTTGAATCCGCGGATTCTTGTTGCTTTATGATATTTGGTGTGACCCAAGTAGTGCTTTGGGTGTTCTTAGCGACAGTATACATTTTCTTTATGAGTTTCCTTAAAGAAAGAAAAAAAGTTAAACAGTATACTTTTAAGTGTTGCGCAATCTGTATTCGTATGTAGTATTGGTTTCCCTCGTATGTCAGGTCTAATTACTGGTCTGGTAACATTTTATTCAGCAGACATTCGTGAGGGAAATACCAGACAGTCGAGCGATATATGTGAATGTATATGTTATTCAAATGAGGCTTCTGATGCGAATAGCTAAGCGAGACAGCATCAGTGATGCAGAACATTGAACCACATTGGATATATCTATGATGTTATGTTTGTTAAACAGAAATGGACATCTTTCATATCTAATCTGTGTATGAACATAATGGATCAAGAAGTTTCATGTCTAGCTATCCGTCGCTATGTAGTTGCATATTCGAAGCATACACTGTGGTTTGTCAAAGGTTGGTTTTGATACATAAAATTATTTTGTGTGTTTTTTCTCACCATCTTACTGTTTATTTGTCTAGCTTATAAAAGTTCTCAGTCTGTGAAGTAGCCCCCTCAGAGAAATTTTTTGGTCATATCTTTCTGGCAGGTTATCAGAACACCCTTGTACCATCTTTATTATCATGATTTGACTTTTTTTTTTTGGCTTTTTGCACGCAAATATGACCACAGATGACAGTTATTGTCAAATGACTCCTGACGGAACTTTTCCAAAAAAACATTTCATTGCAGCATAACTCCTCCTCTAATTACTCAGATTTCTATGAATACTTTGTCTACAGCTTCCAGTATACTGATTCTACTTCCGATCCATGAGTTCCTCTCGGCAAATTCATCTTGCACACTTTGCTTTTCTCCTTTGCTTGAAAGGGGTGTGCACACTATGGATTTTTCTGACACTGATGCATCCCGCGAGATGTAAGATATACGGAAATAAATTGCAGAAGTTCTGAGGTGTCTGATATATACAAGGAATAGCTTTGGACCTTGTGTAACTCCATAATGCTGTCACTACGACATCCAATACCGATTTCTATCTCAGAAAATTGAAAGTTCTGTGAAATTATTTTTTGTTATGGGGTATATGTTGATGGCATCTTCAGATTAGTTTGGGTCATTTTGAGTGGCCATGGATGCTTTTCCAAGAATTGCATAATAATGCGGAACACCCCAAAATATCATGATATGGCATAACTCCCAACTGAGTCAATGGAATTGGACAAAATTGGCAGGATATTAGCTCCATGGTACACTTATCATTACTTGAAAAGAATTTCAAATAGTGTTATTTCTTTTTGAGATAATGCAAAAAAGCAAAGTTGCATAATAATTGGGAACGCAGTGTAGCTCCAAAGTGTTGGATCCTACAGAACTCGATTCCCGCTGCCTTATCAATTCCCAATTCTCGGTGCATTGCAAAATCAACAGGGGAAGGAGAAATATTCAATTTAATTATTTAAAGAATGTCGTATTGAGCTGAAAATTAAGTCCAGAGAAAGGAGTGACATGATGCTCATATAATCCATGTTCAGCATCCTTATGATCCAATGCAAATACTAGACAATTTAATATCTCATCCAAATATCAATTAGCTTAACCATGCGCAAGAACATGTTAATTACCTTAAAGTAATCAATTTAATATTTTTACCCTGCACCAGCATATTCCAGAACATCTCTGTCACAGTAGATGTTAGATAATGACAAGAGATCCTTGTCTTTCATCGGCAAGAAAACCCAAATATATCTGTATTACATTGAAGAAGGCTCCAGCCTTTAGAATTGGAAGACAGAGAAAGACGCCCACACCATAGTACATCACGGCACAAGGTGTGTGCTTCTGAGTAAGAAGTCTTGTTTCATGTGTGTACATCGTGGATGAGCTCAGCACAGAGCAGAGCCGTACTTTGTTTTGTGGTAATGGGAAATAATACTGAGGGAATAGGCAGTCTCGTCAGAGAGTTCTGTTTCAGAATATTGGCTGCGGAGACCTGATCGCACTCAAAAGGGGCAAACAAATATTTTGGAAATAAAACACAGGCAATCACCATAAAGAGGAATGATTCTTGTTATGGGCGTGTTGAGTACCAGCTGCTATACTACCCAGACCCCACTAAGCAGCCCTTGAGGACCTTGACACCTCATATCTTAGCCCTTAATTCCCTTGTTGACCCATCATCCTGCAGTGTAAGGCCTGACCCTGATTGCACAAGGGGCACACCAGGAGATAAAGGGGCACATTAGGAGACATTGAGGGGCACTGGCAACTTAAGAGGCCCGTTCGCATGTATATAGGGTTATATATATGGGATCACTGACTCAACTTCTTAGTGCTCAAATAGATTAGGAAGGTGATAATTTGAATGTTACAGATGATGTAAATGCCAGATATCACTGAGTGATAGGAAATAAATCCCTTAACTGAAGCCTTTATAGCCTTTTATCTGCTATGTATCATGGGGAATGAGCAATGGCAGGGCAGGGCGTTGAATTGATGGGCAAAAAATGTCTTCACTCAATTCAAGGGACTTGGACTAATAGGCAACTATTCTGCTGAATTGGCTATGATGGTGGGGAATTTATTTGGTAAAGATGCTGTAAAGCTGTCCCTCAGGACCCCACACTTTGAAGCTGTCTGGGTTCAGCACTCACGTTTGAGGCTGCGCGCTTCCATTGGACACTTGTCACCAGGGTGATGAGTCCTGTATGCTCTGGAAACTGCCCTAGTCATGCTGATTGCTGAACCAGTCTCGAAAGGAGACCAAGACAGCCACCATCAATATATTGAATGCACTTCTGTCACACGGCAGTATACTCATGACTGTCAGACACCGAACAAGACCAGGAGACCTATGGGGCATGTTCTCCAGATTATTGCCCTGTTTGCTGCATTCTGCACTTCTGCAGCTAACAAGGAATATATTTCATAGCAGAGAAAATTGTCTTAGAGTAACAGCTTTTAAAATCACACCACCATGAATCGACAGCAGCTCATAGAGTAAGATTGGGTTGCACTGAATAACCAAAAAACATTAGAACTGTGAGATGGACACCATCAATGGTTTAGGAAAGTTCCCAGCAAGAGTAAAAACACATTCTACCAATAATGCTCATTCACCTTTCATAATCACATGAACAAGAATGGGCATGGACTTGCATATCAAGGGACTCCGGTCTGTACAATGGTTTGATGGTCTCTCATTGAAACTATTGACTAAAATTAGTTGTTTTATTCTAACCATTTGACTTATATACAAGCTTCAACAACCATATTCCCGTCTGGTCATTTGGTGTTAAGCAGTAACGTCTAGCGTGTAAAGGGAGTTGCTATTGGCGTGTGACCCAACTCCTTCTGGAATTGATCTATTCGGTCTTTAAAGACTAAACCTGCCATGTCTGCACGCTGTAGTCTGCCCGTATCACCGTCGTGTGACATAATACTACACCTACTCATATAAGGTTTCTCTACCTGGCTATTAGATGCTGGATTTGCTTTACGATATTCGGTATGACACCAGTAGTGCCTTGGGTGTTTTAGCTACAGTATAAATTTTCTTTATGAGTTTATGTAAGGAAAGAAAAATAAGTATGGATAATAGCAAATCCCACATAATGCTCTCTCCTGTTGTCGGGCGCCTGTGTAGTGCTCGCTACTTGTTATTAAACTGAGATGCTGTATGTAACCACCCCTTACATTAAATGGTATTTTTGTTTATGATATTTGATGTGACACCACTGTGGTGCATTGAGCCTTGGCTGTTTTTAGCTGCAATATGCATTTTCATTATGTTAAGCAAGAAAAAAAGCTTTATAATGTTTAGTGTGACACCTGTGATGCTCTGGGTGTTCTGACCAACGGAAAACAAGAAATATAGTAGGGATAAAAGCAAACCGTTCATCATGCAATTGCTTGTTATGTGACGCCTATGTAGTGGTCACTACAACATAAAATCAACATGGCTTATGTGACCACTGTGCTGTTTAGTCACACTGAATTGTATTTATTTGGGGCAATTTACAACCAGAGGAAAAACTTTACTCCAACAACTAAATGCTTCTTGACTGTATCGCTGATTTATCCGCAAAGTAGCTTCTGCAAAGAACAAAAGTATTTAATGAAAAAAAAAGTGTTATGCACCTGTTTTTGTTTAAAAAATGTGTCCGAAAACAAGTTCCTTTGTAATTGAGGTAGCTCAGATGTTGCTTTTGATTCAGACAATCCCAGTTGACATTTAACGTTTGTTTAAGAGCAAAATCTTATTTGAGATGTAAGAAAGCAATGCTGAGGCTTTATGCATAAAAGAAGATGTTTTTCAATTTGGCTTCATGTAGAATTGAATTTGCAAATAGAAATGAAAGTATTGACATTTATGTTAGAGATCATACTTTTATGATTTGGAAGCCAAATAATGTCAAAGCTTTTATGCTCATTCCTGACTGCATGTTATGGAGGAAAAAATACTCTACTTCAGGAGTGCAATTCAGTCATATCTAATAATAAGTTATTCCATTTCTGTCACTCTTTTTGTTGTAACACATCAATCATTTGCAGAGACTTTTACAGAGGCTAAAACCTTTTTTGGCAAACTAAATCTGGCATAGCCAATTGGTAGCACTTCATAACACTATACACAAATCTCTTTGACCCCGTGGGCTTTTATGCATGCTTGCTTGACTTCTTTTTATGCCCAATGTCTACTGACTTTGGAACCTGAGATATTCCGAAGTCAATGTAAAGCACCATTTGGATATTCGAAATGGCATTTATGGTGGTCCTTTGCACTTTCTGTTTCAGATTTATGCAGTTGTTTCCCACTTCAGATATTGCTGTCCGTCTATTACAACTAAAATAGTCTATTGATATGTCATGTATATCCATCCATTAAATATTTTACTGATCTTTATCACATTATTTCCTTGTTCGGAAACAGTATTTTTCCAATTGACCATTTTAACTTCAGACCATTCTGCCATGTCTCATAATTTTGAAGCATACACTGCGGTTTTTCAAAGGTTGGTTTTGATACATAAAATTATCTTGTGTTAGTTTTTTCTCACCATCTTACTCTTTATTTGTCTAGCTTATAAACTTCTCTGTCTGTGAAGTAGTCCCCACAGAGAAATTTTTTGATCATGTCTTTCTGGCAGGTTATCAGAACACCCTTGTACCGTCTTTATTATCATGATTTGACTTTTTTTTTTTTGGCTTTTTGCACGGAAACATGACCACAGATGACAGTTATTGTCAAATGACTCCTGACGGAACTTTTCCAAAAAAACATTTCATTGCACCATAACTCCTCTAATTTCTCAGATTTCTATGAATACTTCGTCTACAGCTTCCAGTAAACTGATTCTACTGCCGATCCATGAGTTCCTCTCGGCAAATTCATCTTGCACACTTCGCTTTTCTCCTTTGCTTGAAAGGGGTGTGCACACTATGGATTTTTCTGACACTGATGCATCCCGCGAGATGTAAGATATACGGAAATAAATTGCAGAAGTTCTGAGGTGTCTGATATATACAAGGAATAGCTTTGGACCTTGTGTAATTCCATAATGCTGTCACTACGACATCCAATACCGATTTCTATCTCAGAAAATTGAAAGTTCTGTGAAATTATTTTTTGTTATGGGGTATATGTTGATGGCATCTTCAGATTAGTTTGGGTCATTTTGAGTGGCCATGGATGCTTTTCCAAGAATTGCATAATAATTGGGAACACCCCAAAACATCGTGATATGGCATAACTCCAGACTGAGTCAATGGAATTGGACAAAATTGGCAGGATATTAGCTCCATGGTACACTTATCATTACTTGAAAAGAATTTCAAATAGTCTTATTTCTTTTTGAGATAATGCAAAAAAGCATAGTTGCATAATAATTGGGAACGCAGTGTAGCTCCAAAGTGTTGGATCCTGCAGAATTCAATTCCCCTTGCCATATCAATTCCCAATTCTTGGTGCATTGCAAAATCAACAGGGGAAGGAGAAATATTCAATTTAATCATTTAAAGAATGTCATATTGAGTTGAAAATTAAGTCCAGAGAAAGGAGTGACATGATGCTCATATATTCCATGTTCAGCATCCTTATGATCCAGTGCAAATACTAGACAATTTAATATCTCATCCAAATATCAATTAGCTTAACCATGCACAAGAACATGTTAATTACCTTAAAGTAATCAATTTGATATTTTTACCCTGCACCAGTAGATGTTAGATAATGAAGAGAGATCCTTGTCTTTCGTCGGCAAGAAAACCCACATATTCTGTGCTACATTGAAGAAGGCTCCAGCCCTCGCCCACACCATAGTACATCACGGCACAAGGTGTGTGCTTCTGAGTAAGAAGTCTTGTTTCCTGTGTGTACATCGTGGGTGTGCACAGCACAGAGCAGAGCCATACTTTGTTTTGTGGTAATGAGAAATAATACTGAGGGAATGGGTAGTCTCGTCAAGGAGTTCTATTGCAGAATATGGGCAGTGGAGACCTTATCCCACTCAAAAGGGGCAAACAAATATTTTGGATATAAAACACAGGCAATCACCATAAAGAGGAATGATTCTTGTTATAGGCGTGTTGAGTACCAGCTGCTATACTACCCAGACCCCGCTAAGCAGCCCTTGAGGACCTTGACACCTCATATCTTAGCCCTTAATTCCCTTGTTGAAACATCTCCCTGCAGTGTGAGACCTGACTCTGATTGCACAAGGGGCGCATCAGGAGATAAAGGGGCACGTTAGGAGACATTGAGGGGCACTGGAAACTTAAGAGGCCAACTCGTATATATATATAGGGTTCTGTTGGATCACTGACTCAACTTCTTAGTGCTCAAACAGATTAGGAAGGTGATAATTTGAATGTTATGGATGAGGTAAATGCCAGATATCACTGAGTGATAGGAAATAAATCCCTTAACCAAAGCCTTTACAGCCTTTTATCTGCTATGTATCATGGCGAATGAGTAATGGTATGGCAAGGCGTTGAATTGATGGGCAAAAAATGTCTTCACTCAATTTCGTTAGGGACTTGGATGGACTAACCAGCTGAATGGGCAACTGTCCCACTGAATTGGCTATGATGGTGGGGAATTTATTTGGTGAAGATGCTGTAAAGCTGTCCCTCAGGACCCCACACTTTGAAGCTGTCTAGGTTCAGCACTCACGTTTGAGGCTGAGCGCTTCCATTGGTCACTTGTCACCAGGGTGACGAGTCCTGTATGCTCTAGAAACAGCCCTAGTCATGCTGAGCCGATCTTGAAAGGAGACCGAGACAGCCACCATCAATATATTGAATGCACTTCTGTGACAAGGCAGTATATTCATGACTGTGAGGATTCCTGTCAGACAACCAACAAGACCAGGAGACCTATGGGGCATGTTCTCCAGATTATTGCCCTGTTTGCTGCATTCTGCACTTCTGCAGCTAACAAGGAATATATTCAATAAGAGAGAAAATTGTCTTAGAGTAACAGCTTAATCACACCACCATGAATCGACAGCAGCTCATAGAGTAAGATTGGGTTGCACTGAATAACCAAAAAACATTAGAACTGTGATATGGAATAGAATAGAATAGAATAGAATAGAATAATCTTTATTTATACTCGAGTATTAATGAACAGAAACAACATCAGCCATGGACACCATCAATGGTTTAGGAAAATTCCCAGCTAGAGTAAAAACACATTCTACCAAAGTATGCTCATTCACCTTTCATGATCACATGAACAAGAATAGGCATGGACTTCCAGATCAATGAACTTTGGTCTGTACAATGGTTTGATGGTCTCATTGAAACTATTGACTAAAATTAGTTGCTTTATTCTAACCATCTGACTTATATAAAAGTTTCAACAACCATATTCCTGTCTGGTCATCTGGTGTTAAGTAGTAACGTCTAGCGTGTAAATGGAGTGGCAGTTGGTGTGTGACCCAACTCCTTCTGGAATTGATCTATTTGGTCTTTAAAGACTAAACCTGCCATGTCTGCACGGAGTAGTCCGCCCGAATCAACGTGGTGTGACATAATACTACACCTACTCATATAAGGTTTCTGTGCCCAGTTATTAGGTGCTGAATTTGCTTTACGATATTCGGTATGACACCAGTAGTGCCTTGGGTGTTCTTGGCTACAGTATACATTTTCTTTATGAGTTTATGTAGGGGAAGAAAAACAAGTAGGGATAATCGCAAATCCCGCATAATGCTCTCTCCTGTTGTTTGGTGCCTGTGTAGTGCTCGCTACTTGTTATAAAACAGACTTGCTGTATGTGAGCACCCCTAACATTAAATAGTATTTTTGCTTTATTGTTATTTTTGGTGTGACACCAGTGGTGTCTTGGGTGTTCTTGGCTACAGTATACATTTTCTTTATGAGTTTATGTAAGGGAAGAAAAACAAGTAGGGATAATCGCAAATCCCGCATAATGCTCTCTCCTGTTGTTTGGTGCCTGTGTAGTGCTCGCTACTTGTTATAAAACTAAGATGCTGTATGTGACCACCCCTTACATTAAATGGTATTTTTGCTTTATGATATTTGGTTTGACACCATTGGTACCTTGGGCCTTGGGGTTTTTAGCGGCAATATGCATTTTCTTTATGTCAAGAGAGAAAAAAAGCTTTATAATGTTTAGTGTGACACCAGTGGTGCTCTGGGTGTTCTAACCAACGTAAAACAAGAAAAATAGTAGGGATATAAGCAAACCGTTCATCATGCAATTTCCCGTTATATGACACCTATGTGGTGGTCACTGCAATATAAAATCGACATGCTTTCTGTGACTACTGGTGCTGTCACACTGAATTGTATTTATTTGGTACCCACGGAAAAACATAACTCCCACGACTAATTGCTTCTTGACTGGATCACATGTAACTGATTGATGCACAAAGTGGCTTCTGCAGAGGACAATGTATTTAATGAAAAAATACATCATGCACTTGTTTCGGCCGCAAAAAATTGTTCAAAAACAAGTTTCTTTATAAATTGAGGTGGCTCAGATGTTGCTTTTGATTCCGACAATCCCAGTTGACATTTAACGTTTGTTTAAGAGCAAAATCTTATTTGAGATGTAAAAAAGCAATGCTGAGGCTTTATGCATAAAAGAAGATGTTTTTCAATTTGGCTTCATATAGAATTGAATTTTACAAATAGAAATGAAGAATTGACATTTATGTTGGAGATCGTACTTTTATGATTTGGAAGCCAAATAACACCATAGCTTGCAGTATGCTCATTCCGAACTGCATCTACTTTCAGGAATGCAATTCAGTCAAATCTAACAATAAGTTATTCCCTTTCAGCTACCTTTTTTTTGTAAAACATCAATCATTTGCCAAAGACTTTAGCTACGGCTAAAGCCTTTTTTGGCAAACTAAATCCGGCATAGCCAATTGGTAACACTTTACAGCACAACACACAAATCTCTTTGACCCTGTGGGCTTTTATGCATGCTCGCTTGACTTCTTTTTATGCCCAATGTCTACTGACTTTGGGACCTGAGATATTCCGAAGTCAATGTAAGGCACCGTTTGGATATTTGAAATGGCATTTATGGTGGTCCTTTGCACTTTCTGTTACAGATTTATGCAGTTATTTCACACTTCAGATATTGCGGTTCGTCTATTACAACTAACTCAAATAGTCTAACAATCTGTCATGTATATCCATCCATTATATATTTTACTGATCTTTATCACAATATTTCCTTGTTTGGAAAGATTTATTTTTGATGGTTGGAAACAGTATTTTTCCAATTGACCATTTTGACTTCAGACCATTCTACCATGTCTCATAATTTTGACTCTGCATTCGTTAGCTGTTCATATTTTTAGATCTTCTGTTTACACGGTTCATGTCCAATATATAGTCTAAGCCATATCTGAAGTTGGACCCATTGCAGGTTCTTTACAAATTACTAATGTTAAGTTAGTGTTACGCGGTAAATCACAACTCTGGAACCTCTCAGTGATTCACGAAACATTTCATCATATGGAATATGAAAGAGGAAAACATAAAAGTTGCATTATTGATTCGCATTACAATTCTATGAATTTCTGCATGAGTGCACAATGGTCTGATGCTATGCTGTGGTTATTGAGCAATGCACAAAGAGACCTCCAACGCCGAAACAATACAAGTATAACATAAGCAGATAGGTTTTGCTTATGTTGCACATGTTTCGAACTTGTATAATTGTTATGTATCATGTGCATTGCCATGTTGGTTAAACTGCAGTCTTTCTGAAGATTGCCTGTCTGAAGGTCATGTCTGGCAGATTAACTATCGGTCCGGTAGTTCAGTTTGAATAATTGTCAGCTGATACATGTTAAATTTTTAGAGATACCCAAAATATCCCTTCGGTCCGGCATTAGATTTTAGATCTTTGCAAGAATGAACTTCATTATGAACTTTCGTTAATCAGCTAAGTCTGTCTGTATTAGAATCAAATATTAGCTATGAAGGGCTCCATAAGTGATCAAGTTATTAATTTATAAATCATGGTAGTCCTCCAGCAATGACAAGTACTTTGTAATTTTGTAGTATCGGAAGTGAGTACGTTTTTTGTCACTTTTCTTTGTGTTTGTACAGCAAAGAAAAGCAGCCTAATAATCATTAATGCCATCCCACCCCATAAATACTATCAGTGAGCCATATAAAAGAAGCACAATTTGCAGGAAGTTAAAGTATACTTTTAAGTGATGCGTATTAGTTCTCCAATCTGTATTCGTATGTAGTATTGGTTTCCCTCGTATGTCAGGTCTAATTACTGGTCTGGTAACATTTTATTCGGCATACATTCGTGAGGGAAATACCAGACAGTCGAGCGATATATGTAAATGTATATGTTATTCAAATGAGGCTTCTGATGTGAATAGCTAAGCGAGGCAGCATCAGTGATGCAGAACATTGAACCACATGGGATATATCTATGACATTATGTTTGTTAAACAGAATTGGACATCTTTCATATCTAATCTCTGTACGAACATAATGGATCAAGAATTTTAACGATTCGAGCTATCCGGTGTGTGTTTTGAATATTGCCACACAGTTGCATATTCTACTGGAGTAATTCTACTTGTCAACACTCTTTCCATGGCCATAGTTTGTCATAGGGTTGTTTTTTGTATATCTTTTTTTTCATGTTGTTCTCTCACCATTGTTGTGTCACTATGTACAGATCCTTCTGAGTTTCCTCTTTATTTTTCCAGCTTATAAACTCTTTACTTTGTGAAGTAGTCCATAGATAGAAAGTTTTTGACCATATCTTTCAGGCAGGATGTCATAGCATCTTTTTACATCTTCATTTTATAATGATTAATATACTTTTGCGCACAAAAATGCAGGGCGTTGGAGTCTGGTAGAAAGTGAACCGACTCCGACTCCTGACTCCTTTGACCTTTTGAAAAAAGACTCCGACTCCTCCTGAAAATCCAAGTTCGACTCCGACTCCACCCAAAAACCTCCAACTCCACTACTCTGACTCCTTACTCCGAATCCAAAGCCCTGCAAAATATATGACAGTTGAATAATGTCGCATTACACATGAAAGGTGAACTTTTCATGAAATATTTCAATTCACCATTATTGCAGTGGCTCATTTTTTTGTCAATACTTTGCATACTGCTAACATAACACCGATTCTACAGCAGCTCTGTGAGTTCCTCTTGACAAATTATCTTGCACACTTCGCTTTTCTCCTTTGCTTGAAAGGGGTGTGCACACTATGGATTTTTCTGACACTGATACATCTCGGGAGATGCAAGAAATACGGAAATATATTGCAGGAGTGCTGGGGTGTCTGATATACTTTGTATACAAGGAATAGCTTTGGCCCTTGTGTAACTCCATAATGCTGTCACTACGACATCCAATACCGATTTCTATCTCAGAAAATTGAAAGTTCTGTGAAATAGACAATCTCAAACTTCTTTAAAGGTTTTTGCACATATTTGCAGTATTTTGATACTCTGTGACATTTAATCGAAAAGCGTTTTCTCTGCAATTTGAAAGCAGTTGAATATATGGCTTGTTTTTGTGCACAGTGTATTGTATTGTAGGCATTGTAATTGGTTGATTTCAACTTGAAATTTTTAGTCATTAGTTTAAGATTAACCATAATGTTCTCTAAAAAAGGGTTTATAAGTTGTCAGTTAAGTTTCTTGAAAGATAACTGATGACCAATGAATATTTCAGTAAGTGTCACTTTTAGTAAACATACAATATATTCTTTTTAATCGGATGAGATAAAAACACCTTAATATGAAGAATAGCTTTCATATAATATGCTTCAAACTTTCCAGTATTTGCGTATTTCTTTTCTTTGCAGTTTTCTGATACTTCCTTCACAGCTTTTTGACACTTGATCGTTGATTGAAAATCGTTTGGTGACCACAATATGGCAAAAATCCCAGATTGATGTCAAAAGCAGATTTTATCTTCAGATAATTGATGTGAGAAAAAACTTGCAGAAGATATCAGGGACCTGACTTCACAGTGTACACTTTCACTGTTTGGTATGGAATGGATATACATGATATAGTAGTGTACTTTACTTTCTTTTGCAGTAATATCAGATTTATTGCTATTTGTTGATAAATACTATTCTTTAAAGACCGCATCTATTGACTGGTTGACTTTGAGCTCATCTAAACGCCAGTGACATGGTCACCAGTCCTGTCCATGTGTTTGGACTACTGTTTCAAACTTTCAATCCTATCTATAGTTTTTTTTTTATCTATTGAGTGAAATCTCTTGTGTGAAATTTTACAATTCAAGAAAGTTCTTTCCTTTGACATTTGTGTCAACTTGATGTGGTCTTTATGGTTTATAATTGTTTGCCTTCATCAGTAGATTTTGCATTGGAAGTTTTTGTCACCTATAATTAGAATTTTATGTGGTAGGCATGTAGAAATCGAGTCCTGTAGGACCAACACCTTGGTGCTGTCTATTTCAGTACTTGCGCTGGAGACTTAAGTGCTTCTGATGGTTACCTGTCAGTTGGTCGATGAGTCCTGTGTGCTCTGGAAACAAACCCAGTCATGCTGAGCGAGTCTTGAATGAAGATTTTGGCAGATACCATCAATGTGCTTGTCTCACATTGCAGATTCCTCATGGCTGTGGCAGGCAGGACTAAGGGGGACCAATAAGGTGTCAGTGAAGGGGGCCTATAATCCGGGGGAGGGGGAGGAAAGGGCTTGGAAAGAGCTGTTTTTGAGATTAGTTGCTTGCGTTCTAGACCTTGCAAATATGGAATGCAATATCAAAAGAATTTTTTGGGAGTTACGACATGATGATTCCAGGATAAAAAGTAGAAGGGTTGTTTCCATTCCGCATCTATTTATGTGTGTCCCATTCAGCTTTTTTTCCCTAAAAAGGATTAATGCCTCCTTAAAACCAGTTAATGTGTCCTTACAAACCATTAATTTGTCCTTAAAAAAAGTTAATGTCTCTTTAACATGCGCCTAACTAAGACTGTATTGTGGTATTGCTGGACACGATTCTGGCCATCCTCTGGCCATCCAGCCGGCATAATTTGCTGCTTAGTCAGGCTATTAGTCACAGCGATAGCGGATGAATAGTTTATGAAGAAGGATTTTTTTGTGGGTTGTAGAAGATGCCTAGGCAAGATTCTTAATACGAAGGCGCTCCCAGTATTTTATATGTTAGCTGAAGGTCAGTAGTTAACTTTGGAAGATGCACAGAAAACATTTGCTTAATTTCTTCTTAACATGATTGCCTCTAAATAGCCCTCACTGGTGCTGATTGGGCGTAAAACACTAACTCACTCACTCGCTCTTCTGAATATGTTATTTTTGGTGAAGTTTCAACGATCATATTCCTGTCCGGTCATCAGATTCTGGCGTTAAGTGAAGTCTAGCGTGCAAAAGCACTAGTTATTGTCGTGTGACCCAGCTTGTTCCAGAATTGATGTATTCGGTAGTCTATCTGAATCACCGTGGTGTGACTTAATACTACACGTACTCATATAAGGTGTCTGTGCCTGGCTATTAGGCGCTGAATTTGCTTTATGCTATTCGGTGTGACACCAATAGTGCCTTGGCCTTGGGTGTTCTTAGCCACAGTATACATTTTCTTTATGAGTTTACATAAAGAAAGAAAAAGGCAGGGATAACAGCAGACCATTTTCCTGTTGTTTGGCGACAATGTATTGGTCCCAATATTATAAAACACACTTGGCGTATGTGATGGCCTCTCATATTAATTTGTATTTTTGCTTTACGATATTTGGTGTGACCCCAGTAGTGCTTTGGGTGTTCTTAGCCACAGTATATATTTTCTTTATGAGTTTATGTAAAGAAAGAAAAAAAGCAGGGATAACACAAATCTTGCATGATACAATCCTCTGTGGTTGAGCCCATGTGCAGTGGCCGCTACATTATAAACTGACTTGCTGTATGACACTGTCTCTTACCGCTTGCATTAAATAGTATTTTTCCTTTATCATATTTGGTGTGACACTAATGGTGCCTTTGGTGTTCTCAGATAGAGTATACATTTTGTTTATGAGTTTATGTCAAGAAAGAAAAGATAACACAAACACCGCATAATCTCTCTCATGTTGTTGGGAGCCTGTATTGTGGTAACATTTATGTATGTATGAATATATCTTTATTTGCAGTTTCTTAATAATCAGGTCATTACATTATAAAGTCCATGCCTCTTGCATTGAAGAGAACTTTCTTGCTGTATCATATTTGATGTGATGCCATTGGTCGTCTGGGTGTTCTCTGCTACTGTAGTATACATTTTCTTTATGAGTTTATGTAAAGGAAGAAGAAATGTAGGAATAACAATGAGTTCAATGAAGGACACAAAAGATTTTGTGAAGATGCGCCGTGAATATGGCCTGATAAAGTTACCAATTTGTCCACTATGTAAAGTCTACAAAGGTCAAAAGTATTTAATAAATTGTAATGTGCACTTGTTTTGGTTGCAAAAAAATTGTTTTTTAGATAGAGGTAGCTCGAATGTTGCTTATGAATCAGGCAATTCCAGTTGACATTTAAGAGCAAAAATGTTATTTGAGATATGCAAAGGCAGTGCAGAAGCTTTCTTCATAAATTTGGTTTTCATATAGAATTGAATCTGCAAATAGAAATGAAGAATTGACTTTTATAATGCTAGAGATAATACTTTACCGGTTTTGGAAGCCAAATAACACCACAAGTTGTGGTGTGCTCAATCCTAACTGCATGTTATAGAAGAGAAAATGCTCTGCTTTGACTGTGTTTAACAGTGCAACTCAGTCAAATCTATCAATAAGTTGTTCCATTTCGACTTCTCAAATTCTAACACATCAATCATTTGCCAAAAACTTCCATTTAGGCTCAAGTCTTTTCTGGCAAACTAAATCTGACTTAGCCAATCAGTGACCTATTTGACATTTTACACAAATCTCTTTGACCCTGCTGGCAAGGGTGCCAGAAAGGGGGGGGCTAGAGGGGCAATTGCCCCTGCTGCCCCTGGCCAGGAGAGGCAAGGGGCAAGGTTGCCCTTTTCATCTCCAAAAAAAAAATACTATTAGGTCTTAATTTTCAGTGAATTTAGGCTAAAATCCATAAGTATATTCAAAACTGCCATTGCCGTTCAGTAAATTTTTGTTTCGCGAATTAGATTTGCCCTTTCTTGACTGACGGCCCCTGCTGCCCGTGTTTCCTTCCGGCATCCCTGCCTGCTGGCTTTTATGCATGCTTGCTTGACTTCTTTTTATGCCCAATTTCTACTGACTTTGGGACCTGAGAAATTCAAGAGTCAATGTAAGGCGCTATTTGATTATCCCGATGGCGTTTATGGTGCGCCTTTAGCACTTTTTGTTTCCGATTTATATAGTTTAATAATAATACTTCCTGCTGAAGATATTACTGTTTGTCTATTACAGCCAACTCAAATAACTCATCTACATGTCCATAGATGTCCATCTATATTTTATTACGATGTATAACAACATCTTTGAAATTGAGAAGTTATTGAGTTTTTGACCAGTCTCATGGCCGCCGTAAGGTATTTTTATGAGCATGTTATTTGCCAATTGACTTTTTTGACTTGAGACGAAGCAATAAGGATATACAAATATCATATAATTTCACCTTTTACACTCTGCCAGTGTAGTTTTGATATTGCATTCATCAGCTGTTCATTAGGGTGTTTCAGGTGCCCCCAATATTTTCCGATCCTGCTTGACCTTGGTCTGGTATTGCGGTTTATATAGTAAAGGTCACATTTAAAATTTTGGTCCATTCTATAAATATTTACCTTTACCAGAATTCACTTGAAGTTTATAATGTAATTCCCCATTGGCGAACTTGCAAATCATGAAGATATTGCAGAAATCAATGAAGGAATAGATATTTTTTCCTCAATCCATAGTTTCTGAGTAAGTTTCGGGAGGGCAATTCAAATCTGGCATCAGCTATTTTATAGCAGGTCTTCCTAATGAGCTAGGAAGTTTTGAATTTCCTAAAATTGTGCCATTTTATGCAGATTTTCACAAATTTAACAGTTTCTGGTAACTTGGTAAATGGGGTTATACAAAAAATAACACCAGATTTGAATTTCCCTCCCAAAACTCGCTCAGGAACTGTGGATTGAGCAAAAAAATATTGATTTCTTCATTGGTTTTTGAAATATCTTGAGAATTTGCATGTTCGCCAATGGGGATTTACATTATAAACTTCAAGTGAATTCTTGTAAAGGTAGGTATTTGTAGAATGGGCCAAAATTTTACATGTGACTTTTACTATATAAACTGCAATACCAGACCAAGGTCAAGCCAGATCGGAAAATATTGGGGGCACCTGAAACACCCTACTGTTCATAGATTCATGTCTTCTGTGTACATGGTTCGTATCCAATATTGTCTAAAGCCATATCTGAATTTGGACCCTTTGCAGGTTCTTTACAAATTACTCATGTTAAGTTAGTATTAGCTTCAGCGGAAAATCACAACTCGGGAATCTCTCAGTGATTCACGAAACATTTCATCATATGGAATATGAAAGAGAAAAACAAGTTGTATTATTGATTCACATTACAATTCTATGAATTTCTGCATGAGTGTACAATGGTCTGATGCTATGCTGTGGTTATTGAGCAATGCACAAAGAGACCTCCAACGCCGAAACAAGTACAACATTAGCTGATAGCTTTTGCTTATGTTGTACATGTTATGAACTTGTATAATTGTTATGTATCATGTATTTTGCCATGTTGGTTAAACTACAGTATTTCGGAAGATTGTCCAGTAGTTAAGTCCGAAAAATTATGATTAGATACTTGTTAACATTTTTGGAAATAGCCAAAATAACCATTTTTATCAGGCATGGTATTTTGGTCTGGAATGAGATTTTGGATCTTAGCTGAACTCTGTTGTGAACTGTTGTAAACCAGCTAAACCTGTCCGTTACGTTGGAGAATTTGAGAATCAATAATCATCTTTAAAAATTGAAAGGTCTAGTAAGTGGTTAATTAATAAGTTATTAATCAGTCTGTTTATAAATTAAGATGGCCTTCCAGCAGCTACAAACGCTTCATAGTTTATTTCATAGTACAGCAAAGAGAAATAGTCTAAATAATCGCATCAGTATCCCAACCTGTAAATATCGTCAGTGAGCAGTGTAAAAAAGTTAAACAGTATACTTTTACACCTGGCAGCAAAATTATTCAACCCCCTTGATGTTTTCTCTTAGACTCCAATAGTAAACAGGTTTTGCAAAAATGAGTGTAGTGACATCAAAATGTGTCAAATCACAAAAAGTTTGATAGCATCACATACTAGATGTCATATACTAAATATGCTTTGAGGTATGACTAAATATGAATTGCAGGCTCCATTTCACATATGGGTCACAACTTTTGAAAAATTACTCAACCCCCGGCTCCAATGCTATTCCAATGGAAGGAAGGGGGTTGAATAATTTTGCAAATGTTTGACCCCTATCGGAAATGCAAACTACCTATCAAATATCGGTCTCCTTTACAGAAGTTTGGCATTACGTTGTCTAATATGTGATGAACTTTTTTTTCGTGATTTGATACATGCTCTTGTCACTGCCCTCATTTTTGCAAGACTTGTCAACTATTGAATTCAATGGGAAAATACAAAGGGGTTGAATAATTTTGCTGCCAACTGTAAGTGCTGCGCAATAGTTCTCCAATCTGTATTCGTATGTAGTATTGGTTTCCCTCGTATGTCAGGTCTAATTACTGGTCTGGTAACATTTTATTCGGCAGACATTCGTGATGGAAATACCAGACAGTCGAGCGATATATGTAAATGTATATGTTATTCAAATGAGACTTCTGATGTGAATAGCTAAGTGAGACAGCATCAGTGATGCATAACATTGAACCACATGGGATATATCTATGATGTTATGTTTGTTAAACAGAATTAGGCGGCTTTCATATCTAATCTGTGTATGAGCCTAACGGATCAAGAATTTTAACGTTTCAAGCTATCCGGTGTGTGTTTTGAATATATTGCTACAGTCGCATGTTCCTGGAGTAAAGTATATGTTACCATGCCATATTTTGTCAATGGGTTGGGTTTGTACGTTTATTTTGTGTTTTTTCTCACCACTGATGTTCAACCATCCTTCGTCTTATTACTGTGTCCATTTCCAGTCCTAATTAGCCTACCCAATGCGTAAATACAGGACAAAAAGCCCCATCATCCATCCATCTCACCACCGTGATGTCACCTCAAGAACGTACTTCTCTGATATTCCTCTTTAGTTTTCCAGCTCATGAACTTTTTACTTTGTGAAGTCCCTGGGTAGAAAGTTTTTGATCATATCTTTCTGGCAGGATGTCACAAAATCTTTGTAACATCTGTATCACACATCTTTAAAATATACCAGTGGAAAAATTGTCAGACGACTCCTGATATAAACTTTTCACAAAATATTTCATTGGCTCATAACTCCACACTCATCTTGTGTATTCCTATCAACACTGATCAATACTTTGCACATGTTGTATACTGCTACCGTTATTTGGTTCTACAGCAGGTCTGTGAGATTTCTCTTTGCAAATTCATCTTGCACTCTTCGCTTTTCTCCTTTGCTTGAAAGGGGTGTGCACGCTATGGATTTTTCTGACACTGATACATCCCCGGAGATGTAAGATATACAGAAATAAATTGCAGGAGTTCTGGGGTGTCTCATATATACAGGAATAGCTTTGGCCCTTGTGGAACTCCATAATGCTGTCACTACAACATCCAATACCGATTTCTATCTCAGAAAATTGAAAGTTCTGTGAAATCGACAATCTCGAAGTTCTTTGAAGGTTTTTGCACCTATTTGCAGTATTTTGATACTTGATTTTTGCTGCTCTGTGACATTTAATCGAAAAGCATTTTCTCTGTAGTTTGAAAGCACTTGTATTGTGTATATGGCTTGTTTACATCTCAAAAGATGTGGTCAGTGTATTTTGTCACAGCAAATGCAGTTGGTTGATTTTAGATTAATATTTGTGGTCATTGATCAACCAACACAGATAAAGACACCCGAAAAAGCACTCAGGACGTCTGAGGAGGTTATCCAAAGAAGCCACAGTAAGTTACGAATTATTTGGAACAGAAATTTAAGCTTTTGATGCAGTTTATACCCAGCGTGTTCGAACTGTATGAATACTTTTGCCTTGCTGAAATTTTACGTTTGTGTACCCCCTGAGTGTGAAAACAGAGATATGCTTAAGTTTGCAGTGTTTGACAATGACAATTGATTAGGGCAATGACTTAAAAGTGAAATTTTTCTCCTCGCATCCCTGAATCAAGAGTAAATATCAGTTATGTGCAGAATACTCAGCTGTATGAATATTTTTGCCCACAACTGTATGTGTATATGGATTGATGCCTTCGATCCAATACCAAAACTACTATTTGGTGCCGATACCACTGATACGTGGTATTGGTATAAGCAGATCAGTACATCCTTACTATCATACTGTGTCTCAGATTCCATTCAAGCTCTGGCCAGGTCACCCAGACTTATGTTGGACAGCAGTTTCAAACATCCTTTGCATCATTGCCGTGTCCTCCTCCTGTCTTAATTAGCCTACAAACGTGCTTAAATACACACCCGTGTGTCACACATCGTGACACGCAGAAAGCCTTATCCATCCATTCATGACTTGTGTTTAACAAGTGGATGGCTTTGTGGAAGATCAGTGCTTTACATGCTGTATTTATACACCTGGAAGGCTAAATAGGACACTGCTATGAGGTGAAGGATGGTTGAAACAGCCGTCCAACATTGGCAGTGACCCGGCAAAGGCTGGATTCTGACCCTGCAAGAGTTTGATTCGATCCCCGCTATTGGCAGCCCTGTGTGCTACTAACAGAGCTGACCCTCCCTCTTTTAGTCTTACAAATTTGCTGTTTATAGTCACTGCACAAATTCATGATTACTTCTAAAAAGTATGTCTTTTGCTGAAGATGTAGGACATCCAGGTATTACTGAACTTTGAATAGCCTTTGATAACTTGAGATCTGAAGTTCCATTTTTACTCTGGATTTACTCTTTTTCATGCATATTTTCATCAGAAGATATTGAAAGTGAAAAGCTAGTGATGTTTCTGTGAAAACCTATGGAGGTCTATGAATATGAAGTTGCCACAAAAAACCTGTTCAGTCTCTTTGAAAACAAAGTTTTGTCGAATCCTACAGAAAAATTTCCGCAGCTTTCGACATAAATTGAAGCTGCATCACAATAACGACTGCAGAAACACGCTATCTATCTATCTATCTATCTATCTATCTATCTATCTATCTATCTATCTATCTATCTATCTATCTATCTATCTATCTATCTATCTATCTGTCTATGTATCTATTTTTCTATTAGCTAATTACATTTTTCTCTTTCAAAACAGCAAAAAACAAAAACATGATCAATCGCCTCTGCTGAGAACTGTTTAGAAATGCATTGCTATAACTCTATCAGCGCAAATTCTGGTCAGGTATCCAACGGCAAAAATATGAGCTCAAAATTCAAAGCATTTCACGTCATTTAAAAGCTTAATAAGAGCCATAAACATTTGAAAATTCCAATATTCAATTTTTGAAACCCTTGGCAGAGAAATGATTTTCCAAGGAGAATAATATAGATGCATCATTTAATAATAAGTTTATCATGTTTATTATCGAGAGAAATGTACATTGATAGTAAAATAGACAGACAACTAAATAGATAGATAGACAGATAGATAGATTTCAAGATTTCAAGATTTCAAATACATGATTAGTTAAATCCTGCAGAAAAAAAAAGTTTTCGTAAATCTGTCAATTGGCCCAAATGTAATTTTTTGGATGGTGTGTCCAATTTTGATATCAGTTTTGGTAGCACTTTTGATAGCAATATTCAAAGATTTTTATCAGCAACGTTCACTCATCCAGACAACCTCAGACAATGGCTATTACCTAAAAGTCTTAAAAATGTTTTCTGAATTTGTTTAGCACTTCCCTTTAGTTTCCAATGGTTTTCGCGATGAATCATTGACATCACTTTATATGGTGGTTCTATTATCCTCATTGTGTCGATATTGGCATTTTTATGAAACGGATGATGTTATGTTGCTCACGGCACCACATCACATTTATATTAAGTTGGACAATGCGGACAGTTTTAAAAGGTAAGACTTTACAGGGAAACGTGAAGTTCAGGCTTGTTGAATTAATACTTCAACAAAAGCATGACCTATGGAAAATAATGAACACCAGCTAT
This sequence comes from Platynereis dumerilii, assembly GCA_026936325.1. NCBI lineage: Eukaryota > Metazoa > Annelida > Polychaeta > Phyllodocida > Nereididae > Platynereis > Platynereis dumerilii. Next base: position 7,380,193 of record JAPTHN010000005.1, read on the forward strand.
AACTTTTAAAACGATGAACAGAAATAGGGTATGTCCTTTGAATTAAATTACCAAGTACACTCATTCTCGTCTAGAATGTCTGACAGCGTATCATGATATAGCATTTCTACTATCTGAAATCCCAGTGCAGATGAACTCGTATTGAATTTCTTGCACACTGACAATTTCTCCATTTCGATTAAGAGATATCTGACACGTCTAAATTATATGAGGTGAACTGGATTGATTCCGACATTATAACATTATAGCTGTAAGGAATTTTGTACAATGCATTTCCGTGCGCCTCTTTAAGTGGAAAAAGTTCTGAGAAACATTTGGAATTGTCTCATTTAAAGCAGATCAGCATTTTCTGGTATACTATGGAATTGCCTTGATATATGTTATTTGTAAATCCAATTAGCCGGCTATGAGATAATTTTCAATATGACAATTTCCCCGTTTTGATTAAAATACATCTGAAATCAAATGTTATGACCTGGATTCATTCCAACGTCATGACATTATGGCTGAAAGGAATATTGTATAATGCCTCTATAAGCACAGTGGTATTTTCTTTCAAATATGTAAGTGAACAAACATTTGGAATTGGCTCCTATGTACAAATTTAATTTTCTGTTATGCTATAAGAAACGCCAAACATCGTGATTTGGTTTTCATAATAACAATACAATCTAATAGTCTAATGTCATCAATGTTGATGAACTCGTGAGCTCATGTAGGATTTCACAATGGCAATTTATCCATTTCAATTGAAAGACATTTGAGATGGCATGACCTGGATTCATCGAGCTGAAGGAAATATAAGATAATGTCTCATTGAGCTCAGTGGCATTTTCTTGGCACCTGATGATTGATGAAGTGTAGAAATCTTTTGAATTGTCTGTTTTTTAAAGTTGTGTGGTAGCCTCTAATATGCTTTAAGATAAGGTATTTGTTAAACAATATTTAGATTACCATTTCAAAATGTCAATTTATTCATTTCTATTAGCAGACATTAATTTTGAAAGTCAATGATGTGATGATATGATAATAGTAAAAGACCAAAGGTCGGAACTCTCGAGATTTCAACGATAATGACTAATTTCAGTTAAGAATAAAGTAGAATAGGCTCTTCAGTTTGAAGAGCCATTACAGCAACTCTGAACAGGCTGAAGGAATAAACTCTCGAGATTTCAACGATAATGACTAATTTCAGTTAAGAATAAAGTAGAATAGGCTCTTCAGTTTGAAGAGCCATTACAGCAACTCTGAACAGGCTGAAGGATTAAAATATCATCCTGATCACAATTGCTCTTTAAAAAGCACCATACAATCAATATCTAAGTAGAATATAGCCCCACAATGTGTTATATATTAACTCTGGACAGGGGAGCAGTAAGTGTGTGGAAATGAACTATAAATTTACACAGTAAATGAACAGCAATCTGCAGGGAGCAGTTTGCCAAACCACGCTCTAGTCATGCAGGGAGTTACCAACTTACCCAGGGTTACTCTACCCTGCTCTAATAAAGTACCTGCAAAGAATTGCATGGTGGAGAGGATAAAAAAGTGTGATATGGTACAGTGCTGGAACAGTTCCGAGAAGATGCTTTTACCTGAAATGTTGTTGCCTGTCTGCGACAGTGGAGAAAAAAGCATGATATGGTACAGCTCCTGAAAAATTCTGAGAAGACTAGTCTTTCACTACCTGTCTGTGACGAAGTATAGGCAAAGAAACATATTATTTGAAGGAAACAGTATGGTTCAGATCCATGAAGAATGCCAAAAAGCTGTTTTCGTTTGCCAAGTATCAATCTGGACATTCACTGAGCTAATTTAGTGGAAGACAGACAATATTTAAACTAAATTTCTTTTTTTACGGTAGAGAATATTCACCTGAAGCAAATCTACAGAAATCATATATACGAGAACTGTGATTCTTGAGTGAGAGCATTGGGGAAGGATGTGTTGTAACCATAGAAATACATAGAACGGACATGAGGCTATATGATGCCACCTCAAGATGAGGTCACCAAATCCGCCATATTTGAACTGCCCTGAGACATGACATCACAATAGACTAATTATGATGTGACGTCATGCCATTGTTATAAGTGACATCACTATTATTAGTAACGTCACAGTAACATTGTGCCAGAATACAGGGCAGTTCCAAGATGGTGGATTTGGTTGCTTCATCTGCCAGAGCCTCATGTCCATTCTATGTATTTCTATGGTTTCCATGAATGCTAACTGAGAGTTTCTGGGGCCAACATTTATTACTACCAAAATATACAGACCTTAGACAAAAAAGAAACAGAAGCCAATCAAGGTGCTTGTTACTGAGGAGAAATATGGCCTCCTGTGTGTGCTTATCAACATGCACAAAAGGTGAGACCCTGCTGTTTTTTGGCAATATTAATCTATCAAGATCAATACCAGCCTGTTCTCCATACAGTCTAGTAGCTCCTCAGTGTAGCATGCCGTGGCCCTTGTTGCTTAAGCTGCAGACCTGAGTAGCATCTCACAGTTTCAAAATTGCTACAGTGTGTAAAACCCATGCCTTACTAACAGTAAGAAAAATGACCCAACCTTGAGGTACACCCTCATGGCAATGCAAGCACCACACTGTACATGTTAATTCATATGGTTGTGTAGATCTTCTGACTGTGGGACAGTACATGTGTATAATTCATACCTTGTATTGGTTGTGTCTGAATTGTAACTTGGCGGAATCCATAATTTCTAGGCTACTACAATAAAGATTGTTGAACCAGCAGGTCTTCCATTGATCAGTTGTTGCTTGAGATACATACAGCATCACAGTCGCAGAGAGCTCTATCTTATTATCATCTAGCTCATAAGTTGAAAAGTGGTAAATGTGTTAAATTTGAGACCTTCTGTTTTAAAGAATTGAGCAATAAGCAAATGCCATTCAAACTAATTCAACCATTGTGTCTGGTACAGCTCTTGATCATATCTATGCACTTTTCATTTAGTCTTAGGCACCTAAAGCTGAGGGCTTTATTATTTTTAACTGAACACTGATACTCTTCCTCTGATACCTGTGTCTTTAATGCTCTCCAGTGGCATTGAATATGTTGCTGTTTAATGGACTCATGGTATTGGTATTATGGCACCTTTATCTGGTGAGGTTCCCATAACAGAGAATAGCATCTTGATAGAATGGTATGATATTGCTCTAAGATGACACAAAACTGTATGGTACATGTTGTGATGGTTGCTTATCTTAAGCCAGAAGAAAGTATACCTCAACAATATCCTGGAAGTGCAATGAAAGCCAGTAGGAGTCGCATAAAATGTTCATGAAGTGGACTCCCCATAATGGGAATGTTCTGCAAAGGTCTGAATGTGGTGTGGTACAACAGGCATCATCCCTCTACATAGAGCATACCATACTCTACTGTACATTTGACGGACATTAAGCAGATGATAAAAACATGATCCCAAATCTGCCCACATGTATATGGAATGTAAACCGTTGCATAGTAAAACACCCTCACGTATTCACGGTAGTAACCAGCCATTCCCAGTAATTCCCACATACCCATAATGTTCTGCTGTGTTAGTAAAGCTCAGAGGCTTGATGAGGTCATAGACTGGAATCTGTTGGAATCTTGGCAACGTTGCGAATAGACAAGATGTGTCTTGTGGGAGTCGTTGTTATCCCGTTCCATTCTCCCGAGGTGCTTTCTCGCCTAAACACCCAATAACTTGCGCTGAATAGACACGAGGCTATTCCCTGTGTGCCTCTATATCTTGCCTCGGCTTGTTTTAAATCATTAAAGCTCACCCTGTGCCAAGCATGCTCAATGCGACAAGCACAGGGGATTTCTTCTAATTAGAAGCTGTTGGCGCTTGACAGCATTCTTGAATTTTGTTTTTTTTTGTAGATATATGTTAGGCAAATTGTTGGGTCTACCCAAAACTCTTGAAGCTACAATATCGCTAGTGCTGTGCACTCTCTTCCTCACTTTTCTTCTTTTTCTAACCATACAAACTCATCTCAAAACACAGAAATTCTTAAGGTTGTGTGGTCACATGACTATGTTGATGACAATGGTGTCATGTGCTAAATAACAATATTGCTGATTAGTGCGTATCTCTTCAAACATAGTACATGTACTATTTATAAAAGATGTCTAACAAAAATGTAACTGTATTGAGGTCTTGCTTGTCATATCTTCACTTCAACCATTCATATACTTGTCCTGCGAATTGCCAAGAATAGCTTGGTATCTGCATTAACTGTGCTGCAAGAGAGCAATATATTCATTCCATTTGTACCCTATCAAGTTTTATGTGTGCTCTCTCTTCATGCCAAGTGCGAGATAGCGGAATATGTCTGCATTATGAACACCATTCCATTTATGCTGGATCTTGTATCGGTTGTTATATGGAATGTAAACATCTATCTTCCAGACTACCAACTATTGCTTTACTTTCGAATTGTGTTTGGGGTGGTATTTTAGAAGGCTCTTACACAAAGGATCTCTGAGCTTCTTACTAGCCTTAAGCAGATTGTTGTGCTGCTGTGTATCCCCATAACAAGGCAATTACATTTGCACAATATTTGTTGTGTTGCACAGCTTTCACTGTACTTCTTCTTAATGCGATTGGCTAATCAGGTTGTCTTTGATGTATCTGTGTTGTATGATGGGATCAGTCCCGTAAAACATCCCAGCAGGCGCCCCCTAGTGTATATGACATGTTATCCTTTTATCTTTTGTGATTGATAGTGTCCTCTGGTGGTCAGGTTTCTTTCTTGTCTTTTTGTTGTTATGGTATTGTATGTTTTCCTGCAAGGTGTTGTAGATGTATGTTTCCAGAATGGCTTCATTGCTATAAACATACATTTAACTTCAGCCTCAATATCTGTAATATATGTCAAAGTTTTGCTTAACAGGACGATATTCTCTTCCATATATTGGTGCATAAGCTTACCGGCTTCTCTTGACTTACGTTTGCTGCATGAAGACCAAATGCCGACCATATCATGAATGTTAAATGGTTTCCCTTTTTGTATGATTCATTTGAAATCTTTGCATATGTTCTAACCATGTGTTTATTCTACTTTCAGGTATGTGTGTCTTTCGAATATTTCTAAATGGCTAGAATCCAAAAGGTGTGTGTGATCACAGGTAAGCATCAAATCAATTACTATAAATCATTTGCTGGGAATGAGGAAACAACATCGGTGTTGATATAACCATACAGTTGGTGTCAATCACTTCAGGAGATGCTGTGTAAGATATGCTGTGTGAGAAGGGAGTGTATCACAGGTCCATATCGACATGGATAGTATTGGACACATGTTCCCGAATAATAAGTAACTACAGTTCCACCCAAAATAAAGTAAGAACATTTTCTGGGGTGGTCATACTATATTTTGAGTAGTACTGTACATTATTCATTGGTAAATCCATGCATTGCATGCCTCCATGCAAAAACCATCAGAAAGTCTGTGTGTCACAACAGATGCCATACACACATACTGAGTGGTAAACAGACTGTTGACATTGACAATATATTGGCTGAAACGATTGCATGACATGCATCTGCATAAACATTGTATTTACTGGGCCCAGTACCTTGTAGTTATTGTGGTTAGGCCAGGCTTTGCTATTTAGTAGCTTTTTTTATTCAAAATTCAGGGATGCCTGTGAGACCTTGGTTTTAGCTTTGTGTTATGTAAACTGACAGGTGGTAAGTAGCAGTTCACTGCTGTTCCAATAAATAATTTCCAAAAAAGGTCTTAACACAGCATTCCGACTGCAAGGCACGCTCGCACAAGCCTTCACGTCCTAGTAAAGCAGCTCTATTGCAGGGGGGAGCTTTTGTTCCGCTGGCAGTAGCTCAGTCACTGGCTGCTCTTTGATGCAAGATCAGCCAAGCACCTTTGCAGAAAAGGCAGATTTAGATGCTGGACTATCAGAAGAATGGGAAGAGAGCAGGAACAAGAGCGGGAGATTACTGACGGGGACTAGACACAGAGGACAGCGGCTGAGAGGTAGGGTTGGTAGAACAAGGTGAAGAATGGTGTTCTTTGCCTGTGATTACCACCAGACATGAACTCCCACAACCAAAGGCCAATGGATTCTATGCTTCCAGCCTGCTCCACAATAGTTATAGATAGATAGATAGATAGATATTTCTTTTATTCTACCACATAACTATACAGATTAAGAAATAAGCATACATGTATCAAATATATATATATATATGTAAGTATAACAGATAACAGATTGTAATGATAAATAAAGTTACAGGCCAGGAGGGCCTCATTAAGCCTAAACAAAGGCGCTAACATGAGGACCCACCCTACATTCCATAGCATAAGAAAATAAATCACATGTACAGTTCATATAAGGCACGTTTAGGGTTTGAACAAAAACAGATCAGTGGGGAAAAAAAGAAAATCTCATCTTTTCAACTGAGTGCAATGATCAAAATGAGTAAATGAGATGAGGGGGGGGGGGGGGGTTGGGGATATGTGATTGAATGAAGGGGACATGGTGAATGCAGACAAATATAAAGCCAAGTATCGAAATATATAAGCTTATGTTGAAAAAAAAAAAAAAAATAAATAAATAAATAGAAATAATAAAAAAATTAAAAAATTGTTTTTAAACCGACCTCGTACGAGGTGGGTTTAATCCAGTTGGTTCATGTCAAATGGAGGTGGACGTCATAACGATAATACCTGCATTTTCGTATATTATCGCTCATTTTCGCTAGAATATTTTCGCTTAAACTGCGCTATTCATGGAAGGAAAACGTCCAAGAGGAAGAACCAGTATATAACTGATAAAAGGAAGCTTCCGCCATAACAGTGACAGGTGATTGTGTCTTTATATCCTCGTTTTCCGTGATTTTAGACTGCAAAAGTTTTCTGAAGAAAATGTCTGGAAAGTTAATTTACGCTAGGCGGCGCCACCAATTTTTGTTGGGCACATATTTCTTGAGACAGCATCAACATTTCTTGAGACAGCATTGTTGTCTGCACATTTTTTTGCAGCCAGTCTTGAAGAACGACAAGTGTTAAGTCATGTTTTACTGCCTCAAACTAGACTTGCAATGCAGTCCCAAGCTCGCTTGGGGACTTGCCTAATAGTGCATCTCAGGCTGGTGAAGGTCCGCAAGTGGATACGATGTCGCCGCTAAAACAGAGTGCATGCAATGTAATTACTTGGCCTGTGATCATCAGTGTGATGTCCAGTCAGCCCAGGATGTTCAGATTGTGGCATTTGCCGATGGATTGCACTTTAGAAAACTGTGGATTGGTGAATTACAATCAGTGAGCCTTTGAACAAGTTGACCTTTCTCCAAATTGCAATTGAGTGGCAGCCATTGTTGTTGACCATTCCCAATCCCAGCAGGCCAAGATTGTCAAATGTACCAGAGGTAACTAAACAATGTTATGGTCACAGGATAAGGAGCTGTTTTAAGTGACACATTCGTGTTTTTTTGCAAGAAGCTGTCACTTTTGTAAACACATTTTTTTATCTGTTTTTTTGCATGCTCATAGTTGAAACCCTTCACAGACGAATGTCAGTGAAGGTTTCAGAGGTGAAACTAGCCTCAAACCACAATAAAAAGCAAAGTAAATCTCCAAACTAGGTGGTGAGTCAATTGAACAATTGTTCAGTTATGTTGCATGTCTCATTGTCAGTCATGCCAAATTGGCAATGATGAATTAATGCTCCCAACCATGGCTTTAACAGATCACATTGGCCCCTGATTTCAATATTTATTTATTTATATTGTATTAGTTTATTGCAGTTAGCTGGTTCAACTTTCTGAGTTCCTGGTATCAAGGCATGAGTCTAAACTTCATAGGCCCACTTGTGTACCGTGTAGTGACACTAATGTCATTTAAAATTATCATATAAATATAGTTATTTTTGAAATTTTCTCTGCCTATGGTGCTGTTTTAATTCACACATAGGCCTATTTCAACATTAGGCACAAACCAAGTTTCAGGGGCAGATCCAGAAAATGTCGGACTGGGTGGGGGAGGGGGGTTACAAATGGAAATGTAATAGGAAGCCCTTGGCTGACATAGTGTTCCCACATGGCCTAATGGTCAGGAGCTGATCAGATGATCCTTGTAAAAACGTTTGTTGGTACTTCGTGCATGAAAAATGTTCTTTGCTAATTCTGTTAAGCTTGGTATGTGGGATTGATTTTCACATGGTTACAAATATGCAGTGAAATTTCTTCCATTTTTACGTCTCATCATTATCATCATCTTGATATTCCAAAAAACATCACAATTGATGACTTATGTTGTCAGCACATGCTAGAATAGATCAGAATAGGTGCCAGGATAGAATGAGTTTCGATGGTAGTTTACACCAGTGCTGGTCAGTGGTCATAATTCAATTAATGATTTCAATTAATTAAATTCATGAATTGAATAATTCAGTTATTGATTTAAATTCATGAATTGAATAAAATTCGAATGAATTCAACATTTGAAAATCAGATAAATTGAATTGACCGAAGGAAAAAATTCTGTAAATTCAAATTGATTTTGGCCATGAATTATAGTCTCAAAAGATCCTCAATTTGTTTATTTGCATCTTTTCGGCGAAAAGTAAATATAAGAATAAATTTCAGCTTATCTGAAAACATCTATACAACTTTTAAAATTCACTTACAATCCCCATAAAATAATTTGGGCACTCGGCTGATTTTCCACATACTGTCTGTAAGGTTTCTCAATTCTCTATTACGTCACAAAAACCAGCATACAGACGATTCGTCATCAATGCCTTCCATGTCAACAACCTATTCTTCATTTCAACGCCGCAGCTTAGCAGCCCATATACTCATGGAATAACTACGCTCTTTCAGGAATCCACATTCATCAAGTACCAGACAATAAATTTGTTTTCTGCTCACATATCAGGCACTAAGTGTCATTCATGATTCTAGAACTCTTATGACACTTGTTGTTAACACGCCACTGTCATTTTACACCATAACTACGTGATTCCAATACAATAAACTCACAGATGTCATACATATATGTGATTCATTACTTAGGATATTCAAATAAACTCTTGAAATAAATATGTACCATCTTCCTTCTATCACTTAAATAGCTCATTAATTGCCCTTCATTGCATGCACCTCACATGGAGTCAAAGTGCCCTGCAAATATACTTCCAGTCTAAAGTGTACTAAAGTAGAGCTTTGTTCCTTCAGCATGTACATCACTCACATCAGATCACAGGCGATAATGCCGCATTATAATTTCTTACAAAAAGCTCACATTGCTTAAAGTCCCGTATATAAATTCAATAAGTGCAGTGACAAGCTTTTTTCTCAAAATGATTGTAATGCCTGTGCATCAGATGCTCATTGGTTCGGGCAAACACTCGCCACAACTTCAATTTTGATAGGTCGGTTTTTGAATCCATGGATTCTTGTTCAAAAACTATCGCCGATTACAGACATAGCAATGAGTTAGGTGGCAGATTTCTTGATAGTTATTGATTAGGAATTTTTTCACATATAGTTTGAAACCAAGTTCACTATGAGTATATATTTTTTCTAATATATTGTTGGGAGTTTCATTTAGCAGTCTTGGTAGTTGGTATCTTATGCAGTGTTCGGCAAAGTTGTGATTTACTCTCAAAGTTAAAAAAGCGTTATTTCGGGTGAGTCTATGATGAGTGTCACGCTGTCTGATTATTTGGAAAGATGAGCAATATTGTGGGAGTTTTTCATGGGCTAATCTGAAGTAAAACCTGAGTAGCTTTGATTTGTATAGGTCACCTATTGTCAGGATGTTCTGTTTTTTAAATAAAGGTTGGGTATGCGCATTAAATTTTGAGTTTGTAATTATTCGAATTGCTTTCTTTTGTAACTTAGTGATTCTTTTGGCTTTGGTGCCCCAGCATAAAATACCATATTGAAGATGAGGATTGATCAAGGAGTTGTAAATCATTTTCAGAATTTCAAGAGGGAGGATTTTTCGTAAGTGGCAGAGAACTCCAGTAACTTTTGATATTTTGGAAGATATTTTCTCTGTGTGCCCTGACCATTTCAAGTTTTTGTCTATTGTAATGCCTAAGAAATCAAATTTGGAAACATATTGAATTGGTTTACTATTTATTGTTAAGAGTGGAGGATTAGTTGCTTTATTTAGGGTCGTGAAGAGCATGCATTTGGTCTTTTGTTCATTAAGAGAAAGAGCATTTAGTTGAAGCAAATAGAATATCGTATATTTGAATAGAGTAGGAATGTGTGAAGATTGGGATGGAGCTTGGAGTCAGGGTATCCAGCAACCTAAGCCCACACCTGTTATATTTTAATTATGTCACCCTGTTGCTGGTTTTAGTCATAGTACATGCAATCCAAAAGTGCCATACATATAGATGTACTCACAACCTCACAATCCGACACCAAACACACTTAGCAAAGTGCAAATCAAAGCATTTTTGTTTGGCATCAAGTCAACATTAGCTGTAGCTCTCTGAAGTCAACCACATATATCTACAGAGCATGCAGAGGGTGACACAGGTAACATAGTACAGAGTGATTGTAGGCAAACCCATTAGCCCATCCAGCAGAGATCTGTCACTAAAGATTGCCACCACTGAACTACTGACAACTCTAGGACTCTTTGTAGTTTTTTTTCTGGAATAGTTTTTCCTCAATGAATTTTCTTTTTGTTGCTGATATTTTTTTCCTGTTCTCTTTTACTTTCTATTGCTTTTATATGTCCTATGTGTTTCTGTCTTCCTGATTTGGCTATAATTTTTGTCCATCTTCCAAAAATCTTTTTTCACTCTCTCTTTGTTGTTGATTTCTGTGATGCGACAGGTTAACATGGTTAAGTGATATAAAAAAAACAGAATACTTTCTTCAATGTACACACAGCTAGACATGGGAAAAAGGGATGTTGGCCTTTACATCCTGTAACTTTCCGCTTATGTGGCCTATAATAGGGACGGACACAGGCATGGTAGTCTAGGAGGGGCAGGAGAGTGTTTTGACATTTGCAGGCCTGCCTGACACATTTTCCTCAAAATGTTACTTTTCATCTTAGTGGGTTGGTGGGGGGAGGGGTTAGGCACAAAAGCCAACCCCTCCCCAATACTTGTATCACTGTCATTCACCACCTCCCTCTCTTCTCCACACCCATAAGCTACCACCATCTCCTCCAATGCCATTCCCCATAGCACACAATACCACAAAACACCACAGAAAAGCTGACATTAACAGCCATTGTGTTGCAAAATAGAACAGCCCCCTTATTTAGCCGAGGAAGCTCGGTCACACAGTCTCAATGGATAGAGGGCAACTGGTAATTTATTAAACCTTTACTAACAAAGGAAGCCAAATGCCAAGGCTAAGGAACAAAGACCAAGACCTATAACACAGACCAAGACCGATGGCAAAGGCCAAGACCTATGATATGACACCAATACAGAGTAAGACACTGTAGCTTATAGAATTAGTGTTTCCTTAGACTCCAAGGTCAGAGAAGGATTGGGTAATATTTATACATTCAGTCGCATAATAAGTGCCATGAATTATACATGCAACGTATAGGATATGGCTGGACAAACAGTATAAAAGCGCTCATCTGCCTCTTTTTGTAAAGGATGAAAAATACATTGGTTTATTCCATTGGAATTAAGAAAAGCATGCTATATGGCATGCTATATGGTTTACCCCAAACATCAAGCTAAACTGCTGGTCTTATTGCACTGCGCCACCGCCAGGTGGCTAGCAGTGCCCTTGTTTTCGTAGGCTTCCAGATTCGTCAACTAACATTTGATCTGAATGCACTGTGGTTCTGGAAACACAACAAAACTCAGGAAACATATACTGTAACCTAATAGGCACACCCCAGTCTAAGTCCTCCATTATAACCCTCAGAATAAAACTATTTTCATGTTGTCGGGATCCTGACCAAAAATGTTCAGTTGACAGTACTTTCATGTGATTCACTCTTTAGCGCAGTGCATCACTCATCGCTATGCGATTCGACATGTCTAGTTATCCAAGTGATTGTATACCTAAGCAGACTTATCTCTGGGTTTCCTTCTTTTCTATTCACAAGTTAAGTCCAGTATATTGAACTGAAACCTAACAATTTTTCCAGTGAATGTAGAACAGAACCTATCAGTGAACCAATCCACTTTACCCTTGACTTTTTATCAACAATCCTCTTGCAGAGAACACAGCAAAAACACTAAACTTTTAAAACACACTAAGACAGGCCAAACACAAGCAAAACACAGATGCCCCTATCACTTAGTATGTTGGTCAGTGTTTCGGCTTCATTGGCATCAAGGAAAATCTTTGGTTGATCCTTTTGGAAGTTCTTCAACAGCCTTGATGTTATTGATACTGGTCTTATTTTTATAAGTTCATTTATGCAGAAGCCAACGACTGATATAAGGATGAGAATCATGAGATTGCAACAGTGTAGTAATGAACTTCAGTCTGGCTGTTTTGCTCAAAGCTTGCCCCGAATATGCTATCCCACCAGTCTTTCATCTACCTTTTATTACTAGTCAATGATGTAAATCGAATTTGTGTGCATCTCTTATTTTTGAAAACACAGTGAAGATAATTTCAATGTCAGATTCTCATTTAGTTCTTTTAAAAGTAATTCTGATATTTAAATTACATTTTTACATCTAAATCAGTTCTACGAGTCAAAGCAATTCTACGTGAAATGTACTTGAAAATTTGTGCACATTGCCTGTACATTTACATTTTGTTTCAAGGGTGCAATCTGTCATTCGATAAGTTTGACATGACATGTTCACCAGTTGTCAGTACTTCACAATGTGCAGTTACATAGTACATATACAGAACAATGGCTGTTGCCGCTGAAGTTGTAATTGTAAAGTTAAATGGAAAAAGGCTTTTTGGTCGTAGATGCAGTAGTGCCATGTACCAGCTGGATGTTATTCGGATGAACCAATAAATTGGTGTTTCCTCTTATCAGTGTCTATGCGGGTCAAGTAAAAAGATCCCTCACATGGGGTAACTGTGTAGTATGTTGAGGAATCCCGCTCTCTCCAATTAGGATTGGCAATCTTATCGGTCAGCCCTTGAGCATGTGGTGTGTTCCCAGAACCCGATTATAGGCCATATGGGGCTGTACCCATGAACTTACTTATGACATAATGTCTATGTATTAATTTAGAATTGGCACTTTCATTTAATGAGCCATTACAGCAACAATGAAGAGCCTGACGGATTAAAATATCTTCCTAATCACATTTGCTCTTTTAAAAGCACCACACAATCAATATCTAAGTATGATATAGCCCTACAATGTGTTATATATGAACTCTGGAACTACATGTATGCAGGGGAGCAGTAAATGTCTGGAAATGACCTATAAATGTACACAGTAAATGAACAGCAATCTGCAGGGAGCAGTTTGCCAAACCACGCTCCAGTCATGCAGGGAGCTACCAACTAACCCAGGGTTACTCTACCTTGCTGTTATAAAGTACCTGCAAAAAAATATAGGAGAAGAGGATATAAAAAGGTATGATAAGGTACGGTGTGGAAAATTTCTAAGAAGAGGCTTTTACTAGAGATTTTGTTGCCTGTCTCAGACAAAGTACAGTGAAACAAAATATGGAAAGGAGAGGAAAACAAGTATTTGTTGAAAGTTGTATGCCTTATGATTGTGAGACAGTGCTGTGGGACAACTGACCAAATGATCGTCTAGAAATTCAGTGGCCTTTTAAGTGACATGAGGTTATTAGGTTATTTAAACATGATAAATATATACTGGAAGTTTTAGACAAGAAAACGTGGAACAAGAATTCAATATCTTTTAGTTGTATTTCAACATGGGACTGAAGTTACTAGAACTGACTCTTTAATTGAGGGCATTGAGGAGGATGTATAGTAAACCATTAGAGCACACTGAGTATGCTAACTAAAAGTTACAGTAGCCAATATTTATTACCAGCACTGTTTATGGACCTTAGACACAAAAAAAGAAACAGAAGCTAATCAAGGTGCTTGTTACTGAGGAGAAATATGGTCTCCTGTGTGCGCTTATCCACATGCACAAAAGGTGAGACCCTGCTGTTTTTTGGCAATATTAATCTATCAGGATCAATACCCGCCTGTTCTCCATACAGTCTAGTAGCTCCTCAGCGTAGCATGCCCTGGCCCTTGTTGCTTAAGCTGCAGACCTGAGGAGCATCTCACGGATCTGGAGCAGTTTCTAAATTGCTACAGTGTGTACAGTCCTTGCCTTGCTACCAATAAGGAATACAACCCAACCTTGAGGTACAACTTCATGGCTTTGGAAGCACCACACTCTACATGTTCATTCATATGGTTGGGTATATCTTCTGACTGTGCGACAGTACATGTGTGTAATTCATATCTTGTATCTGTTGTGTCTGAATCTAAATTGTAACTTGGGGGAATCCATAATTTCTAGACTGCTACAATAAAGATTGTTGAACCGGCAACTTTTCCGTTGATCAGTTGTTGCTTGAGATACATACAGCATCGCAGTCGCAGCTATCTTATTATTGTCAAGATCATAAGTTGATAAAGTGGTAAATGTGTTTAAAAATTGGAGACCTTCTGTTTTAATGAATTGAGCAATGAACGAATGAAATTTGAACTAATTTGACGATTGTGTCTGGTACAGCTGTTGTATCATATCTATGCTCTTTTCATTTAATCTTACGCACCTAAAGCTGAGACTTTATTGTTTTAACAGAACTACTGATACTCTTCCTCTCAGATCTGTGTATTTAATGATCTCCAGTAGCATTGAATAGGTTGTCTGTATAGTGTATAATGGTATTGGCGTTATGTCACCTTTATCTGGTGATGTTATAATAATGGAGAATAGTGTCTTGATGAAATGGTATTATGTTGCTCTAAGAGCACACAAAACAGCATTGTGTACAGTTGTGCTTGAAAATTAGTGAACCCATAGAGATTTACCATTGAAGACAATGATAAAGTTGTCTCACCATACTGGCCATAGCATAAATGATATTGCACCAATCAATGAACCACTGACTGTATTATACCATTGAGGTTTCCCACTACATGTACCAGCCTGGCCATTGGATTTGTATCAGGGGTTTTTGTGCTAGATAGGGGTTATAATTGTGCAAAAGTAAGTGCACCCTCTGCCCCTATCTTTTAACATTATAATACGCTTAGGGTGCACTTACTTTTGCACAATTATGACCCCTATCTTGCGCAAAGACCCTGGATTCAAATTCAATGGCCAGGCTTGTACACGTTGTGGGAAGTCTCAACGGTATGATACAGTCTTTGGTTCATTGATTCATGCAATACCATTGATGTTATGGCCAGTACGGTGAGACAACTTTATCATTGACTTCAATGGTAAATCTCTATGGGTTCACTAATTTTCCAGCACAACTGTATGTTGTGATGGTTGCGAATCTTAAACGAGATGAAAGTATACTTCAACATTCAACAATACCCTGAAAGTGCAATTAAAGCCAGTAGGAGTCACACAAAAAGTTCATGAAGTGTACTCTCCATAATAGGGATTTTCTGCAAAGGTCTGAATGGGGTGTGGTACAACAGTTTTGTAAAGGAATCATCCCTCTACATAGTGCACACCATACTCTACTGTACATTTTATACGCATTGAGCAGATGATAAAAACATGATCCCAAATCTGCCAGATGTATATGGAATGTAAAACCTTCGCATAGTAAAACACCCTCATGTAGCCGCGGTAGTAACCAGCCATTCCTAGTAATTCCCAATTACCCATAATGCTGTTTTTGTAAAGCGCAGAGGCTTGATGAGGTCATAGACGGGAATCTGTTGGAATCTTGGCAACGTAGCGAATAGACAAGATGTGTCTTGTGGGAGTCGTTGTTATCCCGTTCCATTCTCCCGAGGTGCTTTCTCGCATAACCACCCAATAACTTGCGCTGAATAGACACAAGACTGTTCCCTGTGTGCCTCTATATCTCGCCTCGGCTTGTTTTAAATCATTAAAGCTCACCCTGTGCCAAGCATACTCACAGCGACAAGCAAGGGGGGTTTCGTCTAATTAGAGTTTGCTGGCGCTTGAGAATGTTCTGATATTGTCATTCTTATGGCTATTTCTTGTGGATGACTCATAATAAAACTTCTCAGATTCATGAAACACTAATAGCGCTTGTCCTCTAAAACCCTCTTCCTTAATTTTCTTCTTTCTCTGACATTTGAAACCTAACTTGAAACATTGAAATTGTTGCTTGCTTTGTTCAGTCTCTAAATAGCCCAATTTGGTACTGCTGGGATGTAAAACACAAACTCACTCACCCTTACAAACGGTGTTCTATTGTTTAGATTATTAGCAACATGTTACACAAGAGTATTGTGCAAGAAAGTTGAAGTATATGCTCAATAACGATATTGCTAATTAGTGCAGATAAATTTATTCTAAACAAGAAACACAGACTAAGCATGATTTTCAACAAAAATGTCACTTCTTCCATGTATGTATTGAGGCCTATCTCAGTATATCATTTCAACCATTCATATACTTGTCCTGTGAATTGCCTAGAATAGCTTGGGATCTGCATTAACTGTACTGCAAGAGAGCAATGTATTCATTCCATTTGTACCCTATCAAGTTTTATGCCTATTCTTCCCTGATGCCAAGTGCGAGATAGCGGAATATGTCTGCATTATAAACACCCGTTACATTTATGGTGGATCTTGTATCGGTTGTTATGCGGAATGTAAACATTTATCTTCAAGACTACCAACTATTGCTTTACTTTGGAATGGCGTTTGGTACGGTATTCTAGAAGCCTCTTACACAAATGATTCCAGAGCTTCTTACTGGCCTTAAGCAGATTGTTGTACTGCTGTATTTCCCGTAACAAGGCAATTGCGTTTGCACAATATCTGTTGTGTTGCACAGCTTTTGCTGCCCTTTTTTTGCTTGTTTCCGTAATGCGATTGGCTAATCAGGTTGTCTTTGATGTATCTGTGTTGTATGATGGGACCAGACCCATAAAACATCCCACCAGACGCCCCCTGCTGTATATGACATGTTATCCCTTTATCTCTTGTGATTGATAGTGTCCTCTGGTGGTCAGGTTTTTGTGTCCGAGAGCAGGGCCTCGGGCCCTTTGTCGTCATCAATGGGATTGTCATATCAAAGTTGGTGTGGATCGAAAAGCATTTCACAGATGCAAGAACAACCCAAAGTTATGATGCCATTATGATGCCCAGTGTTTACACTGTTGCACTAGATGCCCTGACTTTAATCTTATGTCTCACTGCTCTAAATAGTTAACTTTAATCCCCCAAATTCCTCCTTGCTCAGCAGACGATTTCTGTATTTTCTGAGAAGCATCTTCTTCTTCTTCCCTTTGGCCCTTCCGCCCTGAGACAAAGTGGGGTGCACCACAACCTGATATTTATACTTCAGCCAATTACTAAAGATAGACAGATAGACACATAGATAGACAGATAGATAGATTGATAGGTACATTGATAGATCTATAGATAGAATGCAACTTTTAACAATTTATAGAGATGTGTTAATGTAATGATCATATCCCAATTATCCCATTGAGTTATAAGGGTTATTAAATTGCTCGAGGACACGGTGCATGCATTGCATGCTATTTTTCTGTTCCTCTTTCTTGTTATGGTATTGTATGATTGTCTGAAAGATGTTATAGATGTACATACATGTTTCCAGAATGGCTTCTTTGCCACAAACATACATTTAACGTCAGCAGGTCAGCCTCAATATCTGTAATATATGTCCCCAAGTTTTGCTTAACAGGATGATATTCTTTCCCATATATATTGGTGTATAAGCTCACAAGCTAGTCTTGACTAAAGTTTGCAGCATGAAGACCAAATACCGACCATATCATGAATGTTAAATAGTTTCTCTTTTTGTATGATCCATTTAAATTGAAAATTTTACATATAAATATTCTAACCATGTGTCTGTTTCACTTTCAGGTACGTGTGTCTTTCGAATATCTCTGAATGGTAGAATCCCAAACAGTGTGTTGTGATCACAGGTAAGCAGGAATTCCAATTATTATATATCAATTTGATGGGAATTAGGAAACCCCACAGCCCTTAATGTAACTGTACACTTGGTGTCAATCACGTCATGAGAAGCTGTGTAAGATATGCTGTATGAGAATTTTGAGGAATGGAGTGAGTGACGATACATGTACCTTCCACACTTGCCATTACCGTCTGTCACTTTGGTACAGAAAAAGAGTGGACTATTGCACTGTGAAAATGGCACTTCATGTGTCATCATATTGATTTGTCATGATCACACCCAATACTTCCAATGTTAATTTGATTTAAGGAGACTTATCCCACTTGTCGGTGAAAGCCAAACGAAAGGATTATGCACCTGATTTTCACTCTGAAATCAGTTATGACAAGTCAAATGGCCTTTTCTTGATCATGACTAATCAAACAGCCTCTATTATTGCCATGTTGAAAGTAGAGAAGGAGACACTTCATCGGCTATCATGAGTCACGAAGTGCGTTTTTCCAAGTGAACTGGTCCTCATTTTTTCTATATTAGAGTGAAAGGCTGTAACAGCAGTTTTTCATTACTGAAATGAACAATTTTAGGGTTTAAAATGTTATTCTAACCTTGAATGTGGAACCAGCACAGGTTTACAACTTTCCCAGTTTACATTGCGATAGTTCATAATGATAATGAGGCATGAAGATAAACATCCTCCACATTTAAACATGTGTGTGTACTTCAAAGACATATACATGTGTAATCTGATCAGGACACCAGTAAACTAAATAAGAAATATGGCTCCTCTTTTTGATGTCATGAGAAACAAAGGCCCCTAAAATCATGTCAATGCAGAGGCATTCTGGAACCTATGTAAGGGTGGTGGTTTGACGCCAAGTTGTTTGCACCTGAACCTTTTGATAGATGAAAATCTGTCATGAAACCAAACAACACTTGTTCAGTGTTTGATGGAATTGATGTCTATCTCAAAACAAGTTGCTGACATCATCTCTGAATACTCTTGGAATGTGCTATTGGAGTGTCATGACAACTGTTGTTTTCCTAAATAGTGATTCTAAGTTGGAAATTGTTCCAGGGATGATATGAGATTGAGAGTGAGACCCCTTAGAATAGGATGCTAACTCAATGTACAATGTACTTGTCTCACTTAGAGCTACTCATGAGATAGGATGCGGCTCGGTGTGAACCCATTTGTGGTCTCAACACCTTCAGAAGACCACATCTGTTGTTCTTTTTCTACAGTCCAATTCAAAACACATACAGTCCCAGTGTTGCCCGTCTGCTACTTTGTATACTCTCTACCTGAACATTGATTCGCTGCGAGTATACCTGACCCAAGCCTGGGCAACTTCACTTGACATTCCGAGTATTCAAAAACTTAAAAGCAAAATCCATTAATTGATTACTGGTATCTACCATGACCTGTGATCAGAACACATTTTTATGAGAACTATTTCATACTGACTAACATGATTGGTTTTGTTGTGCAATTTTATGCTTCGGCCTATAACCAACCTGTGTATATGATTGCAGAGTATTGGTAAGAACTTTAAGATTCTTAGAGTTTCTGTGAAGCAGACAGTGAACCACTGTAGCTTCGGGACTGACCGATACAGCAGCTGGTCACATGCATGTCTAGCGCCTGTCGCAGGTCTGAGTGTGCCATTCTTCAACTTGTTCTCGCAATCTCTTTCAGCTGCTGTTCTTTCTTGTGTCTAGTCTCCTTCTATAATCCCTTCTCTTGTTCAGTGCAATCCCAGTATAATTATCTAAATCTGTGCTGATCTTGCATCAAGCAATCTCCACCGAGCCATATCGCTGGCAGAAGATGTTTTTACAATGATCTACAATTCTACATGACAAAATTTTGGAAATAAACTTATGACTAGTAAACAAAGTTCTTTCGAGTACAAGCAAATGCATTTACTTTTTTCAGTTCTTTTTCATAAAAACTCTGAGCTTCCAGTTCTTGTTATTACCAAGCTGTGGTATGATGAAACTGAACACATGCTCCGTAAGTCTTGATTTCCTCCACGCCTACCGGCAGTGGTTCTACATTGGTTTTCAGTGGAGTTCTCGGCAATATTTTAGGGCTGAGGGGCAAAATGTTGATTTGTTATTTACTGTTTAGTCTAATTAAATCAGAAGAACAAGTCTGAGGTCATTTTATTTCTTGTGAGTGATGATTGGCTAGGTATAAATATGTGAATCACAAGTCACTATTGACCTGGACACATGTTTGCCAATGATAAGTAGATCCATGCAGTGCATGCTTCTGTGCAAAACCATCAGAAAGTCTGTGCTTCACAACAGAACCCGTAGACACTAACCGAATGGTAAACAAGCTGTTGACATTGACGGCATATTGGCCAGCATGAGTACATGCGTCAGCATAAACATTGTATTTACTAGGCCCAGTACCTCGTAGTCACTGCGTTTAAGCTAGGCTTTGTTTTTTAGCAGCTTTTTAGATGGAAATTCAGTGATGCCTGTGAGACCAGGGTTTTAGCTTTGTGTTATGTAATCTGACAGGTACTAAGCAGCAGGTCAATGCTGATCCAATAAATAATTTCCAAAAAAGGACTTAAGACAGCATTCCGACAACGAAGCACGCCCGCACAAGCCTTCACGCCCTCGTAAAGTAGCTCTTTTTCCAAGGGGGAGCTTTTGTTCCGCCGGCAATAGCTCAGTCACTGGCTGCTCTTTGAAGCAAGATCAACCGAGCACCTTTGCAGAAAAAGGCAGATTTAGATGCTTGACTACCAGGAGAATGGAGAAAGAGCAGGAGATTATAGACAGGGACTAGACACAGAGGACAGTGGCTGAGAGGTATGGTTGGTAGATCAAGGTGAAGAATGGTGTTCTTTGCTTTGTGTGATTAGCACCAGACATGAACTCCCACAATCAAAGTCCACTAGGTTTTATGCTTCCAGCCTACTCCACAATAGTTATAGAATATCCTATATTTGAATAGAGTAGGAATGTGTGAAGCTCGGGATGGAGCTGGGAGTCAGGGTATCCAGCGACCTTAGCCCACACCTGTTACATTTGAATAATGTCAACATGTTGCTGGTTTTGTCATACTACATGCAATGCAAAAGTGCCTTCCATACATGTACTCCTGTCTACAAGTGGACTGCTCTTGCATTGCCACAGATGAGAACATATGCTGTCTTGTGTTGCCACCTAGTGACTAGTGTGCTATTCCGCGAGCTCCTGCGAGCGGTCCACCAACTTTCAACCACTGGAAGACACACAATTTTGTCTGGAAGACACCGGGGCTGTTTCTGAGTATGTTGATGGCCTTGTCTACTTCCTTAGAGAATGTGATTGCCGAGTCTGACTCTGGTATACATCGATGTTGAATAGAAATTTTGTGAATGTGCAATGAAATTGGAACTATTTCTTTGGACAGCAATGCTGTAGCATAGGAAATCAACTTTTGTGCCAGGTGGCAGCAGCATGCAGTTCTCAGTTTCACCAGACTGCATGTACTCACAACCTCACAATCTGACACCTTTAGCACAGTGCAAACCAAAGCATTTTTGCTTGGCATCAAGTCAACATTAGCTGTAGCACCATGAGGTCAACCACGTATGTATCTACAGAGCATGCAGAGGGTGACACAGGTAACATACTACAGAGTGATTTCAGGCACACCCATTAGCCCATCTAGCAGAGATTTGTCACTAAAGATTGCCACCATTGAACTACTGACAACTCCAGGACTCTTTGTAGTTTCTTTTCTATTATATTTTTTCCTCAATGACTTTTTTTTTTTTTTTTTTTTTTTTTTTTCCCATTCTCTTTTACTTCTATTGCTTTTATATGTCCTATGTGTTTCTGTCTTCCTAGTTTGGCTATAATTTTTGTCCATCTTCCAAAAAACTTTTTTTCACTCTTTGTTGTTGATTTCTGTGATGCGACAGGTTAACATGGTTAAGTGATATCGAAAAACAGAATACTTTCTGCAATGTACACACAGCTAGACATGGGAAAAAGGGATGTTGGCCTTTACATCCTGTAACTTTCCGCTTATGTAGAATATAATAGGGACGGACACAGGCATGGTAGTCCAGGAGGGGCCCGAGTGTGTTTTGACATTTGCAGGCCTGCCTCACACATTTTCCTCAAAATGTTACTTTTCATCTTCGTGGGTTGGTAGGGGGGATTAGGCACTCCCCAATACCTCTATCATTCACCTCCTCCTGCAGTTCTCTTCACCCTTAAGCTACCACCATCCCTTCCCCAATCACATTCCCCATAACACACAACACCACAGACTACCACAGAAAAGGTGACACTAAGAGTCATTGTGTTACACAATAGAAAAGCCCCCTTATTTAGCCGAGGAAGCTCGGTCACATACTCTGAATTATAGAGGGCAACTGGTAATTTATTAAACACTTGCTAACAAAGGAAACCAAATGCCAAGGCCCAGGGACAAAGACCAAGACCTATAACACAGACCAAGACCGATGGCACAGGCCAAGACCTATGGTATGACACCAATACGGAGTAAGACACTGTTGCTTATAGAATTGGTGCTTCCTTAGACTCCAAGGTCAAAGAAAGATTGGGTAATATTTTTGCATTCAGTCACATAATAAGTGCCATGAATAATACATACAACATATAGGATATGGCAGGCCAAACAGTATCTATAAAAGCGCTCATCTGCCACTTTTTGTAAAGTATAAAAATCACATGGATTTATTCCATTGGAATCAACAAAAGCTTGCTTTGTGGTTTACCCCAGAAGAAAGCCAAATATCAAGCTAAACTGCTGGTCATATTATCCAAGTGATTGTATGGCTAAGTGGCTAACTGACCTATGTTATCTTTGGGTTTCCTTCTTTTCTATTGAAAAGTGAAGTCCAGTATATAGAACTGCAACCAAACAATTTTGCCAGTAACTGTAAAACAAAATAGTGGACCAATCCACTTTATCCTTAACTTTTTCCTTAACTTTTTCTCAACAATCCTTTTCTGAAGAACACTACAAAAACACTAAACTTCCAAGACACACTAAGACAGGTCGAACACAAGCAAGACCCAGATGCCCCTTTCACTTAGTATGTTGATCCTTCAGACTGCTCTGGGATTGACTGTCTTTGCTAAATTGGTATTATTTGAAAGTCCCTCAAAAATGCCTTTGCCTGCCACAAACAAGTCAAAGTGGTCAGTGTTTTGGCTTCATTGGCATCAAGGAAGATCTTCGGTTGATCCTTTTGGAAGTTCTTCAACAACCTTGATGTTATTGATACTGGTCTTATTTTTATAAGTTCATTTATGCAGAAGCCAACGACTGATATAAGGATGAGAATCATGAGATTGCAACAGTGTAGTAATGAACTTCAGTCTGGCTGTTTTGCTCAAAGCTTGCCCCGAATATGCTATCCCACCAGTCTTTCATCGTTTTATTACTAGTCAATGACGTAAATCGAATTTGTGTACATCTCTTATTTTTGAAAACACAGGGAATATAATTTCAATGTCAGATTCTCGTTTAGTTCTTTTAAAAGTAATCCTGATATTTAAATGACATTTTTACATCTAAATCAGTTCTACGAGTCAAAGCAATTCTACATGAAATGTACTTGAAAATTTGTGTGCACATTGCCTGTACATTTATATTTTGTTTCAAGGGTGCAATCTGTCATTCGAAAAGTTTGACATGACATGTTCACCAGTTGTTAGTACTTCACAATGTGCAGTTACATATACAGAACAATGGCTGTTGCCGCTTAAGTTGTAATTGTAAAGTTAAATGGAAAAAGGCTTTTTGGTCGTAGATGCAGTAGTGCCATGTACCAGCTGGATGTTATTCGGATGAACCAATAAATTGGTGTTTCCTCTTATCAGTTTCTATGCGGGTCAAGTAAAAAGATCCCTCACATGGGGTAACTGTGTAGTATGTTGAGGAATCCCGCTCTCTCCAATTAGGATTGGCAATCTTATCGGTCAGCCCTTGAGCATGTGGTGTGTTCCCAGAACCCGATTATAGGCAATATGGGGCTGTACCCGTGAACTTACTCATGACATAATGTCTATGTATTAATCTAGAATTGGCATTTTCATTAAATGAGCAATTACAGCAACAATGAACAGCCTGAGTCTGCCTGACGGATTAAAATATCTTCCTAATCACATTTGCTCTTTTAAAAGCACCACACGATCAATAACTAAGTAGAATTATGACCCCACAATGTGTTATATATGAACTACATGTATGCAGGGTAGCAGTAAGTGTTTGGAAATGAACTATAAATTTACAAAGTAAATGAACAGCAATTTGCAGGGAGCAGTTTGCCAAACCACGCTCTAGTCATGCAGGGAGCTACCAACTAACCCAGGGTTACTCTACCTTGCTGTGATAAAGTACCTGCAAAAAAAATATATGAGAAGAGGATATAAAAAGGTACAATAAGGTACATTGTTGGAAAATTTCTAAGAAGAGGCTTTTACTAGAGATTTTGCTACCTGTCTCTGACTAAGTGCAGTGAAACAAAATATGGAAGGGAGAGGAAAACATGTATTTGTTGAAAGTTGTGTGCCTTATGATTGTGAGACAGTGCAGTGGGACAACTGACCAAATGATCGTCTTGAAATTCAGTGGCCTTTTAAGTGACATGAGGTTATGAGGTTATTTAAATATGATAAATGTTTACTGGAAGTTTTAGACAAGAAAACGTGGAACAAGAATTCAATATCTTTTAGTTGCATTTCAACATGGGACTGAAGTTACTAGAAGTGACTCTTTAATTGAGAGCATTGAGGAGGATGTGTAGTAAACCATTAGAGCACACTGAGTATGCTAACTACAGTTACAGGAGCCAATATTTATTACCAGCACTGTTTATGGACCTTAGACACAAAAAAGAAACAGAAGCTAATCAAGGCGCTTGTTACTGAGGAGAAATATGGCCTCCTGTGTGTGCTTATCCACATGCACAAAAGGTGAGACCCTGCTGTTTTTTGGCAATATTAATCTATCAGGATCAATACAAGGCTGTTCTCCATACAGTCTAGTAGCTCCTCGGCATTGCATACCCTGGCCCTTGTTTCTTAAGCTGCAGACCTGAGGAGCATCTCTCGGATCTGGAGCAGTTTCTAAATTGCTACAGTGTGTACAGTCCGTGCCTTGCTACCAATAAGGAATACAACCCAACCTTGAGGTACACCCTCATGGCTATGGAAGCACCACACTCTACATGTTCACTCATAGGGTTGTGAAGATCTTCTGACTGTGTGACAGTACATGTGTATAATTCATACCTTGTATTGGTTGTGACTGAATTGTAACTTGGCGGAATCCATAATTTCTAGACTACTGCAATAAAGATTGTTGAACCAGTAAATCTTCCATTGATAAGTTGTTGCTTGAGATACATGCAGCATCGCAGTCACAGCTATCTTATTGTCCTCCAGCTTATAAGTTGAAAAAGTATTAAATGTGTTGCATTTGAGACCTTCTGTTTTAACGAATTGAGCAATAAACAAATGCAATTTGAACTATTTTGACCATTGTGTCTGATACTGCTCTTGTATCATCATATCTAAGCTCTTTTCATTTAATCTTACGCACCTAAAGCTGAGGGCTTTATTATTTTAACTGTACTGCTGACACTCTTCCTCTGATACCTTTTGTCCTCAATACTCTACCTTAGTATTGAATAGGTTGTCTGCATAATGGTATTGGCATTGTGACACCTTTATCTGGAGATGTTCCAATAACGGAGAATAGTATCTTGATGTAATGGTATTATGTTGCTCTGAGAGCACACAAAACTGCATTGTGTATGTTGTGATGGTTGTGAATCTTAAACGAGATGAAAGTGTACCTCAACAATATCCCAGAAGTGCAATGAAAGCCAGTAGGAGATGCACTTAATGTTCATGAAGTGTACTACCCATAATTGGAAAGTTCTGCAAAGGTCTGAATGGGGTGTGGTACAACAGTTTTGTAAAGGGATCATCCCTCTAGATAGTGCACACCATACTCTACTGTACATTTTATGTGCATTAAGCTGATGATAAAAACGTGATCCCAAATCTGCCAGATGTATATGGAATGTAAACCTTTGCATAGTAAAACACCCTCACATAGCCACGGTAGTAACCAGCCATTCCCAGTAATTCCCACATACTCATAATGTTCTGCTGTGTCAGTAAAGCAGAGAGGCTTGATGAGGTCATAGACTGGTATCTGTTGGAATCTTGGCAACGTAGCGAATAGACAAGATGTGTCTTGTGGGAGTCGTTGTTATCCCGTTCCATTCTCCTGAGGTACTTTCTCGCCTAACCACCCAATAACTTTCACTGAATAGACACTAGGCGAATCCCTTTGTGCGTCTTTATCTTCCCTCGGCTTGTTTTAAATCATTAAAGCTCACCCGGTGCCAAGCATACTCATTGCGACAAGCACAGGGGATTTTGTCTAATTAGAGTTTGCTAGTGCTTGACAATGTTCTGATATTGTCATTCTTGTGGATATTTCTTATGGATGACTCTCAATAAAACTTTTCAGATTCATGAAACACTAATAGCGCTAGTCCTCTAAAACCCTCTTTCTTAATTTTTTTCTTTCTCTGACATTTGAAACCTAACTTAAAATACACTGAAATTGTTGCTTACTGTCTTCTGTCTCTAAATAGCCAAATTAGTGCTGATGAGATGTAAAGTAAACTAATTCACCCTTACAAACAGTGGTCTATTGTTTAGATTATTAGCAACAAGCTACACAAGAATATTGTGCAAGGAAGTTGAAATATATGCTCAATAACAAATATCGCTGATTAGTGCAAATAAATTTATTCAAAACATGAAACAGACTATGATTTTCAACGAAAATGTCACTTCTTCTAAGTATATATTGCGGTCTATCTCAGGATATCATCACTTCAACCATTTTCATACTTGTCCTGTGAATTGCTTGGAATAGCTTGGTGTCTGCATTAACTGTGCTACCAGAGAGCGATGTATTCATTCCATTTGTACCCTATCAAGTTTTATGCCTACTCTTCCCTCATGCCAAGTGAGAGATAGTGGAATATGTCTGCATTACAAACACAGTTACATTTATGCCGGATCTTGTATCGGTTGTTATACAGAATGTAAACATTTATCTTCCAGACTACCAGCCATTGCATTACTTTTGGAATTGTGTTCGGTATGGTATTCTAGAAGCCTCTTACAGAGCTTCTTACTGGCCTTAAGCAGATTGTTTTACTGCTTTATTTCCTGTAACAAGACAATTATGTTTGCACAAAATTTGTTGTGTTGCACAGCTTTTGCTATACTACTTTTGCTTGTTTCCGTAATGCGATTGGCTAATCAGGTTGTCTTTGATGTATCTGTGTTGTATGATGGGATCAGACCGTAAAACATCCCACCTGACGCCCCCTGGTTTATATGACATTTTTAGCCGAGAATCGGCTCTTGTCAGAGAAAGGGGAAAAGGGCAGTGTCAACAGGCGGATTTTCTCAATAAATGTCTATGAAATTGGCATGTTCTTGTATTATACTGGTTATTTACAGTGGCAGCATTGTTGTTATCAATGCAACGACATTATAATCGTCGGATTACGAAGATATGGCGATTTCAAATTTCAATGTAATTCAATGCATTCAGCTTGGAGTGAGCAATTTTTGACAGGTCAGCTCTATTCACACAAGGCTGGAATTTCACGCTCGCCCGGCTGCTCCTGTCAACCAAAATTCGTGCCTGGCGAGTGGAATATGTTCTTAACTTCTCCTGCTGGCGAGTTGCACTTTTAATGGCCATAATTAGCTTTTATTTTCTCTTTAAATGGTCAGTTTTGAGATCGTCACATCGACAACAAAGATGGCGGACCCTGACCCTGAAAGCAACCCTTCTGGGAGTGATCCTGGAGGGTGCAGCACCAGTCCTTCTTCTTCTTCTTCTTGGGTTTATTTCCCGCTCTGTCTCTGGCGAACCTCCCTTGGGGAGTAATAGCCCAGTCAATATAGTACTGTGAAAGAGTTTATGCTAAAACATATTTTCCTGGAGTAAGCAACAATTAAATATCCTACTTGAAATTTTTTGATCAGGCCAATTTATGGAGAAATAGCAGCAAAGAACTTCTTCTAGCAATATCATGCAATTACACAAGAAAAGATGGGATAGATAGATAGATAGATAGAAAGATAGATAGATAGATAGATAGCCTAGCAAAACTTTGGAACAGTGCATTGCTGCCCCAAAGGACTAGTGTTCTATTCTGCCTGTGTATTGCAAATAATCAGTAAGTACTCTTCAAGTAACAGCCACTTTTATTTTACATTGAAATAAAGAAAAAATTTGTAAAACGCACAAGCATTTAGATTTTATTATATCAGAATGTTTGAAAATTACGTAATTTGGGAAGTTGCATCCTACTGTATTATCATGGCCTAATGTTTATTTTACAATTATCTGGATATATTTCGAAATAAAGTCAGAAGAAAGCGCTAGTCATGCTTCATGAAGTAAACAAGACTTAAAGATAATGCTGTCAAATATAAAATTCTAAATATTGATTCATAGTTCTTCCCCAAAATTTAAGGGAAGACTTGGGTCTTAACCATCCAAGCTGTCATTACGCTGTTAATTACCACATATTTGCTTCTGAGGAATTAATTGTTATATCATCTTTTACGCAGTTGAAAAATTGTGTTCCGGTGTGACAGTCCTGTAGGGCTGAGGACATTGACCATCATGACCAGAAGGTTACTTCCCTGACTACTCTGGCACTATCACTACATAGTCACACTTTTCCCATTTTCCAAGTGACGGCACTCACACCCCTTGTGACTTTTGCCACTCATGCCCCAAGGTTATGGGACCTGAGTACAACTTGCTTCTCAACATTGAAGACACAATGTGGCATTATCATGCAATGCTCCCTCTACCAAGTGTTATACCTCGCAGAAACGTTAATTCCCTTTAATGGCATTCGCTTCCATTCCAAAACAAATATCCATACTTGTCAAAACCCCTCACATTCTCGGCTTTGAATCCTCGGATTCTTGTATCCTTTTATCTTCTGTGATTGATAGTGTCCTCTTGTGGTCAGGTTTTTTTGTTCTTCTTTCTTGTTATGGTACTGTTTGTTTTCCTGCAAGGAGTTGTTGGAAATATACGTCACCAGAAAGGCTATTTTGCCACAACATACATGTATAAAAATTGTTTCTGGTTGGGTGACAACCTCAATATCCATCATATAAGTATGTGTGTATAGGCTTCTGTTGACTTTTGCAATGTAATGGGCATCATCATGAATATTTTTAAAATGGTACCAATAAATGTCCTAACCATGTTTTTATTTCATTTTCAGGTATGTGTGTCTTTGCGATATTACTAAAATGGTAGAATTCCAAATGGTGTTTGTGATCACAGGTAAGCAAGAACTTCAATTATTTTATAACTGGTGTCAATCACACCTTGAGATGCTGTGTGAGCAGTGAGTGTGTGGCAATACTTTCCATACTTTCCATAACAGCAGTTTGTCAGTCTGAAAGCAAACTTTTCTCATAATGCCATTTGATAACTGGAACAAGATGACCTGTAAACCTTACGGATGATGCAGACTGCTAAGGCATGTTGCTGATGTTATAGTTCAAGGTTTAAGCTTTAAAGCTAACCTGTTGTTGAAACAAAAAGGGACAGGTCTACAACTACTCCAGTTTATATTGTTGAAGTTAATCATAATAATGTTGAAGTATGATAAAACTCCTACAGATAGATATGGGCATATGAATGCACTTCAAAGATGTTAACGTGTGTAATATTGGTTCAGGAGACCAGTAAACTTCACAAGAAGTTGAGCCCCTTTTTTTGATGTCTCGAGAAAATGAGAAACAGTGGCCACTTAAAATGATGTCAATACAGGGGCACGCTGGAGTCTGAATGAGGGTGAATGGCTGATATCAAGTCATTTGCACTTGAACAAAGGCAATATGTCATAAGACCCTTGAGCACTTGTTCAGTGTATTTGTCATAACAAGTTGTTGAAATTATCTTTTAATACATATGGAATATGCTATGGGAATGCCACAATGAAGAGTTGTTTTCCTATAGGATAAATTATGATTGTAGGTTGGAAGTTGTTCCAGACATGGTATGTGATTGAAAATTTGAAACCGGTAGGAATTGGATGCTAACTCAACATTCAATGTTCTTAGCTTACTCAGGACTTAATACAGGATGTAAAGCCCTAATCATCTATCCATCAGTCCATCTTACTCGAGAGATATGACAAGTGTGAACCCATTTGTATTCTTTACACCTTCAGAAGACTCCATCTGTTGTTGTTTTTCTAGTGTCAAATTCAACGCACATTCATACGCAGTGGTACCCATCTGCTACTTCATATACCCCCAAAGTTCTGTAATGGTATAACCTGAACGCCAAAGTTTGCCCAATCAGCCTATATGAAACTACCATCTATGGACACAACATCTTTTAAGTTGAGAAGTGACCTGTTACTACAGTTAATAGCCAGATATTGAAACATTGATATACCATTTAATATTTAGCAAAATTAAAACTTTCTGGCAGCGCTTTATTTCTAGTAAAGCATGGTGAGATATAAATATTTGGATGACAAGTCACTATTGACACAGACCCATGTTCGCCAATAATAAATCATTGCATTATTCATCAGTAAATCCGGGCAGTGCATGCCTCCATGCAAAACCATCAGAAAGTCTATGTGTCAAAACAGAAACCATAAACACTAACCGCATGGTAAACAAGCTGTTGACATCGACAGCATATTGGCTGGTGCGATTACATGCGTCAGCATAAACATTCTATATACTAGGCCCAGTACCTTGTAGTTACTGTGGTTAGGCCGGGCTTTGCTGTTTATAGTAGCTTGTTTGATGCAAAATCCAGTGATGCCTCTTAGACCTTTGTTTTAGCTTTGTGTTATGTAATCTGACAGGTACTAAGTAGCAGGTCAATGCTGTTCCAATAAATAATTTCCCAAAAAGGACTTAAGACAGCATTTCGACAACGAAGCACGCTCGCACAAGCCTTCACACCCTCGTAAAGCAGCTCTTTTCTCAGGTCGAGCTTTTGTTCTCCTGGCAGTAGCTCAGTCACTGGCTGCTCTTTGATGCAAGATCAGCCAAGCACCTTTGCAGAAAAAGGCAGATTTAGATGCTGGACCAACAGGAGACTGGGGAAAGAGTAGAATATTATAGATGGGGACTAGGCACAGAGGACAGCGCTGAGAGGCAGGGTTGGTAGAACAAGTTGAAAAATGGTGTTTCTGGCCTGTGATTAGCACCAGACATGAACTCCCACAACCAAAGGCCACTAGATTCTATGCCTCCTGCCCAACTCCACAATAGTTATAGAATACCCTATATTGGAATAGATTAGGGATTTATGAAGCTTGAAATGGAGCTGGATGTCAGGGTATCCTGCAACCTAAGCCCACACCAGGTCACACCTGTTATATTTGAATTATGTCAACATGTTGCTGGTTTTAGTCATACTACATGCAATCCAAAAGTGCCTTCCATACATATAGATGTACTCACAACCTCACAATCTGACACCTTTAGCACAGTGCAAATCAAAGCATTTTTGTTTGGCATCAAGTCAACATTAGCTGTAGCACTGTGAAGTCAACCACATATGTATCTACAGAGCATGCAGAGGGTGACACAGGTAACATAGTACAGAGTGATTTTAGGCAAACCCATTAGCCCATCCAACAGAGATCTGTCACTGAAAATTGCCACCATTGAACTACTGACAACTGTAGGTCTCTTTGTAGTTTTTTTCTGGTATGGTTTTTCCCCAATAAGTTTTCTTTTTGTTGCTGTTCTTTTTTCCCATTATCTTTACTTTCCATTGCTTTTATATGTCCTATGTGTTTCTGTCTTCCTGGTTTGGCTATAAGTTTTTGTCCGTCTTCCAAAAATCTTTTTTCACTTCACTCTCTCTTTGTTGTTGATTTCTGTGATGCGACAGGTTAACATGGTTAAGTGAT
Source organism: Platynereis dumerilii (assembly GCA_026936325.1). Taxonomy (NCBI): domain Eukaryota; kingdom Metazoa; phylum Annelida; class Polychaeta; order Phyllodocida; family Nereididae; genus Platynereis; species Platynereis dumerilii. Next base: position 7,412,242 of record JAPTHN010000005.1, read on the forward strand.
ATCGAAAAACAGAATACTTTCTGCAATGTACACACAGCTAGACATGGGAAAAAGGGATGTTTGCCTTTACATCCTGTAACTTTCCACCTATACGGCCTATAATAGGGACCGATACAGACATGGTTGTCTAGGAGGGGCCTGAGAGTGTTTCAGCATTCACAGGTCTGCCTCACACATTTTTTTTCAAAATGCTGTTTTTCATCTTAGTTGGTTGGTGGGGGGGGGGGGGTAGGCACAAAAGTCAACCCCTCCCCAATACTTGTACCACTATCATTCACCTCCTCCCTCTCTTCTCCACACCCATAAGCTACCACCATCTCCTCCTAGCCATTCCCCATAGCACACAATGCTACACAACACCACAGAAAAGCTGACACTTATGCCTGGTTCTCACGACGGCGATTTGAGAGTGACGCATCAAGAGAAGTCATTTCTTGGAAAGTTGTGGCGTAGAACGTTGGTTTTGGCACGTTACGTAATCAATTAGTGTCATGTGCGACGCTTAAAGTTAGTAGCCGCGGTGAGTCTTGAGGTGTCCGCGGCGCTGCTTAAGCTTTCTTCGCCGCGTTCCGCCTCTCTTTCCTCAGCGCAGTTCCAAACAGACGCGTCGCACTTTGTTTTGGAATTCGGCGAGGCTGCTTCTACTTCGCCCAATGTTGTTTCCTCTTACGCCGCTGATGGTTGTGAGGCAGCTACGTCTGAAATTGGCGACCTGCGACGCATCAGGAAACCTTCGGCATACACCCGAGCTAAGATGCGTCGCTGAAAATGACAGCCTCGCCGAAGACTGTAAGGATGCAACGCCGCATTTAGGGACTTGTTACTGCGTAACTTGATGGTTCATCGTCGCACATGCATTCATAAAGCGCCGAGGACATTACAGGCGCGTCGATGCTGACCTTCTTCGTCGTCCTTGCCTTAAGCAGCGACGAAGGTCTCTTAAGCATCGACGAACGTCTGTTGTTGCAGCGCTGCGGCAAAGTGTGTTTCGCTGCTGCAGGAGTCACTTTTGGTCATTATAAATAGGGACACAGAGGACCTCCTTGCTTCATTTGCTGATTGCCCTTCAATGAGAACACAACGACTGCCTACTGAACATATGCATGATGGATGAAGAAGAAATTATTGTTGTGGCTGGTGCTGCTGCTGTTGCTATCGGAGCTGTCTATTTGAGACAGAGGAGGAGGAGGGCCAGGAGACAGAAAAGGTGGTGGATTCGCAACTGGTTGCTGCAGAGGGAACAACATGGTCACTTCCATCAACTGCTGCCTGAACTGCAAGTGCGTGACGTGTCCGGCTACTACAACTACACTAGAATGCCCCCTGCCATCTTTGCTGAAATCCTGGAAGCTGTTGGACCACTCATCGCTAAGCAAGACACCAACATGAGGAGGGCTTTGGAACCTGGTCTGAAGTTGGCTATCACCCTGCGGTACATGGCAACAGGAAACAGCTACAAGTCCCTAGCTTATGCTTTCCGTGTGGCACCCAACACCATCTGCAACTTCATCCCTGAGGTCTGCCTTGCCATCGTTCATGCCTTCGAAAGACAGCTGGCACTACCCACACAGCCTGAAAGATGGAAGGAGATAGCCAAGGCTTTTGAGACGAAATGGAACTTGCCCAACTGCATTGGAGCTCTGGATGGCAAGCACGTCGCAATCCGATGTCCCAAGGCTGCAGGCTCCTTGTTCTACAACTACAAGGGATTTCACTCCATTGTCCTGATGGCCCTCGTTGATGCCGACTACAAGTTCATCTATGTGCAGGCTGGCTGTCAAGGAAGTGCATCTGATGGCGGCGTCTTCAGGGACACAGTACTTCGACAACTCCTGGACGAGGAAGATCTAGGCCTACCACCTCCAGAACCTCTACCTGGCACAGAAGACAATCCTTTCCCATATTACATCGTGGGTGACGAGGCATTTCCCCTGAAGACATGGCTGCTCAAACCAGTGCCAAGAAAGAACCTTGACATTCCTTCCAGAGTCTACAATTACAGGATTTCAAGAGCCAGGAGAGTGGTGGAGAATGCCTTCGGTCTGCTGTCACACAGGTTCAGATGCTTCCTGACCACCATGCCCCAACGACCTACAAGAGTGACATACATCACAATGGCTGCTTGTGTTCTACACAACATTCTGCGAGACAGAGTAGGCGTCCACCATGCCCGTGACAATGAAGTGATGGACAGAGAAGATCCACAGACACATGACGTCGCTGAAGGAGTTTGGAGGGGAGACCGTCAATTGCATGACCTAGGAGAACCACTTCGACACGGAAATGCCTCCAGAGATGCCAAGGCTGCTCGAGACTACCTACGTGACTGGGTCAACAGTCCGGCAGGAAGTGTCCCTTGGCAGTTGGAGAAAATCTGAAGAAGATGCAGACTATCTATTCAAAACAACAAACCCCAGGCCCTTTTAAGGGCCACCAAATCCTCCCAATTGAGCTGGCCATGTACACATCCTATGTTGACAAAACAAGCCCAAAAATCAATCAATCAATCAATCCCTCCATCCATCTATCTATCTATCTATCTATCTATCTATCTATCTATCTATCTATCCAAGTCCAATCCATGCAAAGTGACGACAACTTCTTTTCTTTTGCTGCAGTGTATATATGTAACGAGCATTGTGTTCCATCTATCAAGCTATCTATCTATCTATCTATCTATCTATCTATCTATCTATCTATCTATCTATCTATCCAAGTCCAATCCATGCAAAGTGACGACAACTTCTTTTCTTTTGCTGCAGTGTATATATGTAACGAGCATTGTGTTCCATCTATCAAGCTATCTATCTATCTATCTAGCTATCTATCTATCTATCTATCTATCTATCTATCCAAGTCCAATCCATGCAAAGTGACGACAACTGCTTTTCTTTTGCTGCAGTGTATATATGTAACGAGCATTGTGTTCCATCTATCAAGCTATCTATCTATCTATCTATCTAGCTATCTATCTAGCTATCTATCAAGCTATCTATCTATCTATCCAAGTCCATTCCATGCAAAGTGACGACAACTGCTTTTCTTTTGCTGCAGTGTATATATGTAACGAGCATTGTGTTCCATCTATCAAGCTATCTATCTATCTATCTATCTAGCTATCTATCTATCTATCTATCTATCTATCTATCTATCTAGCTAGCTATCTAGCTATCTACCTGCCACTTGCCCTAGACAAGTGAAATTACAAAGTGATGCACTTGTACTAGTGCAACCAACCAACACAAGTTTTAAAAGCAAAGCACTTGTACTAGTGCATTAAATTTTAATTAAGAAATTCATGCACTTGTACTAGTGCAATAAAAATATGTTTATACCAAAGAATGCAGCACTTGTACTAGTGCTGCACTTGGTATGTTTTGGGGCAAAGAAAGGGGGAACTAGCACCTTGCTTTTATGAAGGTGATTACTTTTAATGAAGGCCAGGACCGGACTTTTGTTTTGGGGGACTTTTTTTTTGGGGGACTTTTTTTTGGGGGATTGTCAACTTTTTTTTGCTCTTTTTTGGCTCTTTTCGGTCAACACAAGCTCTTTTTTTTTGTCAACATAAGATGTGTACGTGGCCTGCCCTTTTGGGAGGATTTGGTGGCCCTTAAAAGGGCCAAGGTTTTTTGTTGTCTTTGCTGCATCTGGTCTTCTACTTTCGTGGAGAAAGGAGACTTGAAGTCCAACTGGGCGAAGGGGAAGGCTGGTGCTGGTGATGGGCGGCCGGTTGACCAAAGCTGGGTCCAGGGGGGTAGCCGTACTTCTCGGGGCTCTCCTGAGCATCCATCATCAGTGTCATGGTGGAGTGGCTGGGCTGCATCGCGGTGTAGCTGGGAGTCTGCCTGGAGGATCCTCCTTCCCTGGGCTGGTGCTGCTGGTAGTGATGGCTGCTGCTGGAAGCCTGGTGATGGTGCTGGTGGTGGGATGGCACATACGTCGAAGAAGGAGGAGGAGGAGGTGGCATCTGCAGGCGCTGAGGAGGATGAGGAGGCTGGAAGGTCTGCTCCTGATGATGACTTGACTGGCGGCTGGCATGATCCATCTCACTCTCCCTGTCCCAGAAGAGGGCGGCCTCTGCAATGGTCCTGACCATTTTCCTTCGGACTTCAGGGCTGGCGTGCACTCCCACGTGGTACAGGTCCTGGCACTTCATCCTCCAGTACTCCTGCTCGGGTGTCAACTCCTGGTGGTCGGGGCACATCTTGCAGCCAGAGCCTTTCAGGATTTTCTTGGCGGAGGACATGGCTTGCATGCTGCCTGCGATGACGTGCATGGCGGAGTGCATGGCTTCATCTCCTGGGGCCTTCCTCTTGGTTCCCTTGGCAGCGGCTCCAGGCTTTGGTGCTCCAGGGAAGACTTGGGACTGCTGGCTGTCAGGTCTGTCCTGTGCTGGCTGTTCAGGTGGCAGGTCCGGCATGTCATACGAAGCTGGCAGGGAATCCTCAGGGTTGTAGCTGTCATCATCGGAGTCTGAGGCTGGCCGGTTGGCAGACAGTTGAGAGATGGCGGACAGCTCCTTCCCTGGCTTGTGGACGATGGAGTCCTTCAGGAACCGACAGTTGTTCAGGATGTACTGGTCCCTCTCTGTGAGCGTCTCCTTCCTGGCGGCTCCTGAAGCTTCAGGCCTGACGAGTCTGGAGAAGTGAGTGCGGACTGTCTTCCTCCAGTTGAAGATGTCCTGGGAGGTGTACTTGGGGCCCAGCTCCTTTGCTTTTTCTGTGTCCAGCAGCAGCTTCTCGTTCCCCTTGTAGCCTCTGGTGCCCTTCATGTACAGCACAGGATGCTCTTTGTACCAGTTGATGAGGTCGTCCTCTTGCTCAGATGTGATGCCCAGGTTGTTGCGGATGTTTTTCTTGGGGGCCTTCCCTTTGCCCTTCTTGCCCTTGGACTTGGCTTCAGCAGCAGCTGCAGGGGTCTCATCAGCAGAGTCTTCTTCCTCCTCGAAGGTGTCCTCATGGATGGCCACTCTGTCTAGAGCAAGAACAGGCTGGCTCTCTGGTGTTTTCTTGGGAGTCTGCTTCGGAGTCTGAGTCTTCTTCGGAGTCTGCTTCTTTGGAGTCTGCTTCTTTGGAGTCTTCTTTGGAGTAGACTTGGCAGTAGGCTCTGGAAGACCCGTGGAAGACTTGGCAGCAGGCTTGGCAGCAGGCTTGGCAGCAGGCTTGGCAGCAGGCTTGGCAGCAGGCTTGGCAGCAGGCTTGTCAGCAGACTTGGCAGCAGGCTTGTCAGCAGACTTGGCAGCAGGCTTGTCTCCTTCATCAGTTTCAAAGAGTTCAACTGAAGAATCTTCTTCTGTGCTGTCTTCTGGCCGGCCCTCGAAGATGGTCTCGCTGACGACAGTGGCTTTGGTGGTTGAAGTGGTGGTCTTCGTCTGGCTGCCAGCTGTAGTGGAGGTGTAGAGCCCAGGTAGAGAGAGGTCTGCCATGGCTGTAGTGAAGAAGGCAGTCACTGCAGCATCTGAAGGTTCATGGAGAGGAGTTGCAGCTGGAGTTGTAGCTGGAGTTGTCACTGGAGTGCTCCCAGGAGTGTGGAGTGTTGACCTGGTGCTGAGCTTGGTTGGTGCCCTGGTGACGACGGTGCCCTTTCTCCTCTTTGGTCCCATGTTGTAGCAGCAATTTGAAGTACAATTGTAGCAACAAAAGTAGCAGCAAATGTAGCAGTTGATAATAGTGTCGTGGATTCTAGGTGTGTTCTGGTCGAAGGTCTGAGTGGGTATGGTGCTCTAAACTGGCCTCCTCTATATATATGCAGGGTGCGGACCGCCTCTTTCCCCCTCCTTCGCCCCCCCCTGCTTCGCTGCTGCTGCCCCAGCCGCTGCGCAAAAAGAGGGTGACACGCAGACAAAGGGTTGATGCTAAAAATAGAACAACGCATGCACTCAGGCGCCACTCTGTCTGCTGCATTGGGGGTCCAAAAGACGCGGCGCGCACCCTCTCACGTGCGTCGAACATGTGTCTTTCTGCGACGCGTGTCTGAAACATGTGACATGAAGCAAGAGCTTTCTGCTACACTGCTGTTTCTGCGTCGAAGCTCTTCTTTGTGCGCCGCATCTTAAAAAATCTGCGGCGCGCACTGATTTCTTTTTACGCTTCTTCTTGCTTCACCACTTCTTTCCTCGCAAAGATTCAACCGGTTGAATCTTTTTTTCCTGCATCGTCAAATTTCTAGGAATTGCGTAGAAAGACCTCTTAAAACGACGCATGCTGTTCCTGTTGCGCCGTAAAGCCAAAATTGACGGCGAACATGCTCAAATCTTTGCCCTTTCCTGGAAATATAAGAAACGCCGTCACTTAAACCCTCTGTTACGTCTCCGTGAGAACTAGCCATAAGAGCCATTGTGTTGCAAAATAGAAAAGCCCCTTATTTAGCTGAGGAAGCTCGGTCACACAGTCTCAATGGATAGAGGGCAACTGCATGGTAATTTATTAAACACTAACCAACAAAGGAAGCCAAATGCTAGGCTAAGGAACAAAGACCAAGACCTATAACACAGACCAAGACCGATGGCAAAGGCCAAGACCTATGGTATGACACCAATACGGAGTAAGACACTGTTGCTTATAGAATTGGTGTTTCCTCAGACTCCAAGGTCAAAGAAAGATTGGGTAATATTTATACATTCAGTCCCAAATTAATGTCATAAATCATGCATACAACATATAGTATACGGCAGGACAAACAGTATCTATAAAAGCACTCATCTGCCTCTTTTTGTAAAGGATAAAAAACACGTTGATTTATTCCATTGGAATTAAGAAAAGCTTGCTTTACGGTTTACCCCTCCGGAAGAAAGCCAAATATCAAGCTAAACTGCTGGTCATATTATCCAAGTGATTGTATGGCTAAGTGGCTAAGAGACCTATGTTATCTCTGGGTTTCCTTCTTTTCTATTGAAAAGTGAAGTCCAGTATATAGAACTGCAACCAAACAATTTTGCCAGTAACTGTAAAACAAAATAGTGGACCAATCCACTTTATCCTTAACTTTTTCTCAACAACCCTTTTCTGAAGAACACTACAAAAACACTAAACTTCCAAAACACACTAAGACAGGCCAAACACAAGCAAGACGTAGATGCCCCTATCACTTAGTATGTTGATCCTTCAGACTGCTCTGGGATTGACTGTCTTTGCTAAATTGGTATTATTCGAAAGTACTTCAAAAATGTCTTTGTCTGCGGCAAACTAGTCAAAGTGGTCAGCGTTTCAGCTTCATTGGCATCACGGAAAATCTCCGGTTGATTCTTTTGGAAGTTCTTCAACAGCCTTAATGTCAATGATACTGGACTTATTTTTATAAGTTCAACTACAAGATGTGACAGTATGATATCGAGATATGCCAATCATACTTGCTCCATTTAACCTATGCAAATGAATCCATTTCAGCCTAAACAGAGTAGATGTCATTGCAAAAGAGCAATGAGAGCATATTACAATTACATCAGTTTGTCACCAATGTCACATCAATTGAGAGGGTAGGAGTTATTTCAGAACACTCCTGGTGGGACACATCAATACCACAGGCAAACGACATCTAGCAAAGTCAGGAGATGATATTAGCTTATGATCCATTCAGGTCCTTTTTTTTTTTCTCCCCAATTTAACACAAAAAGTAATTGATCCTGGGAGTAACTTCGTCATGAGTGTCCTGAGGGCCAACCGAACCCTTCAGGGTATACGATTACTGTTACAGTAGCAGCAACCACCAAAATACCAGTGGGTTTCCAAGGGGGTAAATTGGTGTGACCTTCCTGGCTCCTTTCGTCACACGTTCAGTGTCATTCATTGCCTTCAACTGTCGCTATTTGATCTTTCGCCTCTTTTTCAATCACTCTTTCCCGCCTCCTGCCTCCACTCCCAAAACGAGGTTAAATGCTTTTTCAAAACGAGGTTAACCAGCGGAACTGCGAAAGATCTCATTTTCCTAGATCAATGGTTGAGTGATCCCCAACTGCTATCAGCAAAAAGCCTGTGGGACTGAGAAGAACTGCTGCTCAGTGCTCAATATAGACCTTAGAACAGAGTGTAGTATACTAGTCAACCGATTCAGTCACAGAAGTTGTAACTTAGCATTTCAATTTCAAAAGGGCAAATTGTAGATAACCATCCCATTGTTTTGGTTGATGTTCAGTGACGTATGTGAAGTCAATTTACTAACGAAAAAATTAAAGCAATCCCCATGTTTCTAGAAGTTGCTCCTTTGAAATAAGATGACTTAAAAATGTATCAAAATGTTGAAACATGTCGGCAGCACCTACAATAATAGTGTAGCTTTTGCTAGAGCTGTGCGCTGTGTGTAAAATTGGGTTATGAAATAGTAGAATTTAAAAATCAATGAACTAAAGCTCATATACTGAATTGACAATGCCAAGAGTAAACTTCCATTGTCAAATGTAATTATACCAGATTCTCAATCAATGCTAAATCACTTGTTTCATTTTCAATATAGCTAATGGTCAACACACAATTAAACATGTCCAGAGTAACTACAATATCTGATGGCAAAATACATTGCTGAGTGTAAAAAGTTCATGCTTTCAACAAAATTCGGACTTTTCTCCATTTCTGTTTGCAGATAAATTATCAATGGAATGCCAGAGCATCTGTCTAGCTATGATTTGAGTCAGGTGATATTTCATTTAAAAGGCATTACTCTCGCAGTAAGCTCCGTCTGTTTTTTGGCATGAATTTGTGGCAAAGAATGTTAAAATCATTATTCTCTTGACAAAATGCCAAAAATGGAAATTCAAGCAGTTATCTGCCTCAAGTTCGTATCAATCATACTCGGTTGAAATTCTGTACAAAAGAAACATAATTCATCTATTATTTTCAAATGACAAGAACACAGATCAATGTAACAACGTGTAACTATATTCGAAGTGTTCAAGTCACTGTTTCAACCACTAGACAGCTTCTTAATATTTAAATAATGACTTTGATGATAAATGCATCATTATCTCATAACTAAATAGTCAATGATTCTACCTACAGTAAAACCTAATAAATTTTCCGAGCTGATGCCCACACTTGCACTCCCTGGCACATCCACTACTTTGCCCTCTCTTGCTTGCACTTGCCCTCCTGAGCAAAGTAACCCCTTGACCGCTGCCTGGTGTCCCCACCTATCACAATATGTTTCTCATATCTAAATAGTCAATAATTCTAACTATCACTAAGCATGGTTGTCATGAAACATAGAAGCAAAGGAGCATTCTGCAATTGCTTGCAATGTTCAATAAGACGTGATAGAGGGACGAAAGACAAAAAAACTAGAATCTATGAGTTTCATGAAACCACTGCAGGCATGCATACAAGATTAGCTGCACTGTCTTGGCTGTTGCCCTATATATTTATCCTGCATATTGAACCAAATGCAGTGCATTGTGTGGCAATTGAAACAGATATTTACTGTGAAATGTATACTTCATTCAGTGTGCTTCACAGTGTATATAACAGGATTAGAAGAGGACATGGACTGAAAATAAGTAAACCAGCAAAACGGTGTGCTTTTCCTGATCATTTCAGGTTTTTAAATTGTTAGAATCGGTTGATTTTTGGGTGAGTTACAACAAATCAATACTCAGATAATAATGAGGCGTGTGCTGAGGGTTAGCTGCCGCGCATTTTTATGGAAATCTTCTGTGCGGGAGGGAGAAATGCTGGCTGGACAGATTTTTAAATGTATTTTTGGCGCGAAAATGATCGTCTGGATTCACATTCTGGATCCTGAGGGGGAACCAAGGAGATGGAGCACAAAATTAAGAATGTTACACATTGGAGGAGGGGTATATGTAACACATGTGAAAAGAAGAGGGCTGGATTTGGCTTGTAGAAAAAGCCTTGTGAAATAAAAATTTGAGACAAGTGTGTAAGAAATCTCGGATGAAATGTTGAAACCACTGCAACAGCATGGCTGCAGTGGTTTAATAACTGTTTTGTAGCTTCAGGAAATGTGAATCATTAGATAGCTGCAGACCTTCAAGGCTTGTAAAGCTACAATTCACAATCAAGCACAAGGCGTTTAAGGGTTTGAGACCAAGCGGACCTCCTTTTGCATGCAGCCTGAGAGGGATCCTAACCTGATTTACTTTGCTAACAGCTGATTGGCTGGTTGCAAAGAGGCTTCACACTTGACTGATCCTTGGGTTAATGGTGCAGAAATTACAAGAACGGCTACTTTGGTAAGATCAGGGATTGTGAGCATGAGAAGGTTATTAAGAGAGAGGCCTGAATCCAATTAAGGAAGACTAAAGCAGCTCAAAGAGAGATAAAAGGATTAAGGAACAATGGCCAACAAACAGACATCAAGAATGCATGGAGTAAAAGCCCAGAATGGACGCAACTTAAACAAGACATAGAGGGAAAATAGAGGATATTATCCATACCAACCTCAAATAAAAGCTGTAAATGGTGCTAAACAACTCTTAAATATACAATATATAATATGTACAGAAGACTAATTTTGTAGTATAGCCAAAAGACGAGAAATGAGAACACTTGTATTCTTATAACCATGTATTATCATTACATCCATCACATACATATAAACAGATTTTGGGAGAGATATAAAATCCTAAAAATACCAGCATCCAACAAAATGAAGGGAAATCGACTATAAATTCTTGACAAGTCTTCAAACCATCAAAGCCCACTGTGGTTGGACCCAATCGATCAGTTCTGACCCAAATAGACCTTAAGGAGAGGTCTTAAGGCCCTTGTGTAATTAGGCCCAAGTAAAGGTCACTATTAGGTCTTTGCTCCCCCAAGGCACCAAGGTCATTAGCCACACTGCATCGCTGTTGCTGGGAATCACAGCTTTGCCTTGAATGTCAAATAATGCAGGGCACATCTGACACCCTTGTAGCATGAAATGTAGGCCATAATATGTCACAATCCCAAGGTACCTGGTTCACACAAGGCTGCCATACCAGTGCCATGGTAAAAATTGGTTGTGGTGTTTGTATTTTACTAGCTGCTTATTTTATATTATGCTCTATATCATGCCAGTCATGCAAAGAAATATGCATTGTAGCTTTTGGACTTTTTAAATTTTTCGAACTTTACTAAGCTTCTTCATATGGATGACAACAAAGTTCTTTGGCATGTCAGGCATCTTAAAAGTTTCAGAGACCAATAAAGTAGTGTTCAGAGAGATAAATACAAAAGAGATTGAGAAGATCAAAAGATATGACAATTGCTAAATCTCAATAAGATTTATAATGCTGGATATAGGTTTGGTGACTCTGATGGACAGCACTGAATACTGGAGCTAATGTATCAAGTGATACAATTTATAACAACAGAGCTCTGTGTAAGCAATCGTAACGCCAGGTTGCGTTTAACACCACACTTTTGCAGTAGCTCACTTAATCAGTGTCTGTTGTGCCTTTATTAAGCCCTGGAGCTGTGTAGTGTCATGGTTATTGAAGTTGAGGGGGAGGACTACCCTGGGTGTTTAATTGGAGCAGCGGACTGACCGATACAGCAGCTGTAGGCGTTCATGTCTGGTGCTAATCACAGGTCCAGGAGCACCATCCTTCAACTTGTTCTAGTCACCCAATACCTCTTCTAGCTACTGCCCTCTCTTAAGTCTAGTCTTTTTCTATAATCCCCTGCTCTTTCCACGTGCTCCTGGTTGTCCAGCATCTTAATCTGCCATTTTCGGCACAGGAGCAGGCTGTTCTTGCATCAGAGATCAGCAAACCACTGAGTTACTACCCTCACAACAAAAGCTCCCGCCCAAAACCAACAACTTTATAAGTGTATGCATCCATGCACAAGTGAAGCTTATACCTTAGCACTACTTTTGCTCTTTTATATATGGTACAGTCTGTAAAACATAAAATGGTTAATTTCAAAATTATACCAAACTACATTGTCTCAGTAACACTCCATTTCAAATTTTAAGGTCATTATTTTTCAGGGTGCACCTCACTTTCTTGAATGTCACAATGAATCACAGTTGCATGAACTGATGACTCAGAGACAAGGCTAAACTTAGGTTTGACTCACAAAGTTGATTTTGTCCCCAAAACTTGATGTTATAACTGTTACCCAATCTTACCTTTTTATCTTGTTTTAAAAATAGTTGATTTTTGTCATAGGTTGTGTTATGAATTTTGTCATAGGTTGTTTTATGAATTAAGTGGACACTGAAAAATGTGTTGTGTTAAACACAGCGTGGCCTTAATATCTGAATATTGCTTAAACGGCTGTTCTGACAACTGTGTGGAATTTGAGTATCCATTGGTCAGGGCTGTACAGTAAGTTCTATGTACTTCATAACTCTGAATCGGACTCCAAAACTCTTATCAAGTTTTGTAATAGTCCTCCAAATCCCACTCCTAGCAGAGTCGTCTGTGATTCAGAATTCTCATTTAATTACTTTCATTAATCTTTAGAAATAAGACAATGATGCCATCATTCCGCAGTCTACAGTTTTCTGACACTAACTCTGACCCCGACTCCAGGTAAATTTGTAATTAGACTCTGACTCCACTACTTAAACTCTCAACTTTGACCTAGGACGTGCTCTCTATACTATATTAAATCATGGGGGTGCTGAGTAAGGCTTACTGGACTGCAAGTGTAATTACTGGTGTGCAATTACTGTGGCTGTCTCAAAGTTAATTGGGACATAAATATAAATTTTCCACCAAACTCATACCACCGAGAGTAAAAAGTACTAAACACAACGCCTCTACTTTCTAAGTCCATTCTCCTATACTACCGAGAGGTGAAGGGCCACTTTCTCTATTATGGAAATTCCATAAAGTACAGAGAGCAATAGAAGTGGACAATAGAGATGTGACTGCAACTGACCTGAGCTTGACCACAAATCCCATGAAGCAGCTGACCAGGGACAGATAAGCTCAAGGCCAAGACCGCGGTCATTGTTCATATACACCGCATTGTCAGCAACCAAACAGTCGTACACTATGACATAGTGATAATACTCTACTTCCATACAGGATACTGGTATGTAGATTAAAGCATTGTGATGTAATAAGAGGGTGAAAGCAGTGATATGAAGTAATAAACCTTGTGTAAATGCATAAGTTTTTGGATAGTGCTTCCATGTCATCTTTATAATGGCAGTGTTGTGCGTGACTTATGAAAATATCATTTTCTCATTTAAAATCCTGACCATAACTTCTTTCATTTACTGTGCGACCAGTGACCGTGTTCAGGTATACGGCAACAATAACCAATGTCATCAACTTGCGACCACTGTTGATTATGTAAACATTGTGGTAATGATACGGTTTCCTGCAGAAAAATGACACACTTTAGTTGGGAAAGACAGTGACTGGGACACTAACCAGGTACCTCCCTTGTTGTGTCCAGTTCGAACACAAAAAGTCAAATTACAGTCAGCGAGGTCTCACATGTCCAAAATGCCAATTACAATTAGTCTGTCCTCCTCCAGGGGTCACATTGTAATGAGAGGTTATTGGGAGTAATGAGAGACACTGGAGGTAATTGGTAAGGCAGACGAGCAAGGACCCTTAATTTGAAGGTAAACCAGCTTAGCCTTTAACTGTTGAGAGTTGTAGCATTGGCATAAGTCTCTGTTTGTTTGTACTGTTTGGCTTCAATAGATAATTACTAATCAGTCGGGTTAATGATTCCACATATCGATGTTAAGTGACTCCACTTTGACGGCACTTTGGCTTCAACAGATACCAGGAATTTAGAAGATAGCTAAAATAAAACAAAACATACAGACAAACAAGAAAAAATTATTGGAAAGGTAGATGAGCTGGGAACATAGATTTGAAGATACACATTCAAAGATATTGAAATTTCATTTGAATGGTTTCTGTCTTCAAGCACTTTCTATTGTGGACTTCATTGAACAGGTTTTAGATGTTGAGTTACCCCTTCTTGTATTAATTTCGCTTGCAAAAGGCCAAAGAAGTTTTGCTGCCCGAATATTATAGAAACGCGATAAGCAGAATAAACCAAATCAATATTTCTCTACTGCCAAAATTCAATCAATCTTGTTTGTTCCATCACATACATGAACAGATGCTGAGTAACTTGTATTTTGCATGCTGATCCAATACGGTTGTCCTTCAAATGAATGATAAATTACAGATGAGAAGACAAGTTGATGTTCATTTCACATGAGGGCACAGCTTAGTATTTGATTTACATCCTTGTTATGATATTCAGGTGTTGTCTTAAATGATTTATCAATATCATATCCACTGATATGGCTCATTTAGCATGACTGCTGAAGAGGAGTAGTGATTTTGCAATTTTGGCTCAGAGGTTTAATTTTCACCTACTTCTACTGCTCTTAAACATTAAAGAGACACTGAAACCAAGGATGTCTGGTCCTCTGATTGACGGTTAAGATATGATTCTGTGTTCAAAACAAATGTCAAGACAGATAGATTGACTGAGCGATAGATTGATAGATAAATATTTTGTTTTGAATATGTTACAGACAATTTCATTACCATGCGATTCTTGTCACTCACACTTGACTGTGAGGAATCAATGCTAAACAAATACTTACCACGTTTGATATATATCAGCTGTGTGACATTCTGTTCGATTTGAACCTATCAGATTAACCAAAAATACCATGTATTTTGAGGGCCAAGAACCTTAGAATCGTGTACTGATGAAATCATCTGTCAGTACAGCCCTCTAACTCAGTTCTGGGCAATCATGAGGGTTGATCATTTGTTCTCTCTCTCCTCTTCACCAATCACTCTTTGCCGACTTTTCACTGGATGACGTAAAAGGATGTTAAATGCTTTTCCAAAATAAGGTTAACCAAGGGAACTGCGAAGGTTCTCATTTTCCCGGATCAATGGCATAGGGACCCATGTCCCCTCAAGTGCCATCAGTAAAAAGCCTGTGGGACTACGAAGAATGGCTGTTCAATATCATCTGACTAAAAGAGTAATGGATTATTTGATTTTGAAAACAATTGGGTTACAGGCTTTTACGTTCTTCATTCTCAGATGAGATTAAAACTATTAAGCATATAATATAGAGGCCTAGACCTTTGCCGCTGAAGTCCAGATTGCAGGCAAAGCAGACTATGGCTAGCTGATGATAATCTTACTTGCTAAGCAGACTATTAAGTACTGTTTTAAAAGTACAGCATTCAGGCGAACAAAAAAGTTGACTTGGCTTAACAACTGATTGGCCGATTGTGCGCACCCTTCACAATTGCCTGAGTAATTGTGACTGAAACTGAGTGATTGTTGCTAGAATGCAAATCTCATTAAGCAGCTGATTCTGTTCAAATAGGAAAGAGAGAAGGCCTTGAAAAACAAGCAAAAATAGGAGATTTGAGAAGTAATGATTGAAGATATTGACTTGAACTTTTTAAACCATTCAAGCCCATCATGACCCAATGGATCTGTGTGAGCCCAAAACTACCTTAAGGAGAGATCTTAAGACTATAGTGTCATTATCACAAGGAAAGGTCATTCTTTGGTCACTGCTCCCTTAGGGCATCAAGATCATTAGCCACACTTCATCGCTCTTGCTGGGAATCACAGCTTTGCCTTTAATGTCAAATACTGCAGGTCACATCTGACACCCTTGTGGCTCAGCAAGCCCACTATAAGGCGTGATGCTGAAAACGTGATGGTTACCCTTATATCTGCACCACTGGTAATGACTACCCTATAAATATAAGGGTTTCAACGAATATGGCAGTTGTTAGCTCAGGTAGCCAGTCTTCTTTCCCCAATTCTATTGAAATACAGGATTTTTTTTGTTATTGTCGAGTTACCTGGAAACATAAGATCCAATGGACTGTGGTTGTTGGGAGTTCACTTCTGGATGTTCTGGTGCTGATCACAGGACAAGAACGCCGTTCTTCAACTTGTTTTACCGAACCCCAATCTCTCAGCTGCTGTTCTCTGTGTCTAGCCCCTGTCTATAATCTCCTTCTCTTTTCCCATTCTCCTGAGAGTCCAGCATCTAAACCTGCCTTTTTCTGCAAAGGTGCTTGGCTGATCTTGCATCACGGAGCAGCTAGTGACTGAGCTACTGCCAGCCGAACAAAAGCTGCCTTCAGGAAAAGAGCAGCTTTACAAGGGCATGAAGGCTTGCGCGAGCGTGCTCCTTTGTCGGAATGCTGTCTTAAGTCCTTTTTTGGAAATTATTTATTGGAACAACATTGACCTGCTGCTTAGTACCTTTCAGCTTACAAAACACAAAAGCTAAAGCTCAGGTTCCACGTTCATCACTTGATTTTCCACTTAGAATGATGCTAAACAGCATCTCTTTGGGGTAATGGGAGTTCAAATTGCATTGGCAGTAGAGGTTCTGATATCCCAAATACCACTGTATTATTATTCAGACTGATAATGATTAATTCTAATTAAGTAGAGTAGGGTTTAATTAACGCGCCATTACAGCTACCCTGAAGGATTAAAATATCATCCTGATCACAAATGCTCTTTCAAAAGCACTACACAATCTGTATCAAAGTAGAATATTGCCCAACTATGTATAATGTGTTCAGGATAGTAGTTTGCGTGGAAATGAACTATAAATTTACACAGTAAATGAACAGCAATCTGTGGGGAGCAGTTTGCCAAACCATGAGCTGGTCATGCAGGGAGCTACCAACCAACCTAAGGTTATTCTACCTTGTGTCAATACAGTACCCGCAAAAAACTTTCTGGGAAGAAGAGAAAAAGGTATGATATAGTGCAGTGCCAGAAAAATTCTGAGAAGGGGCTTTTACTTGAGATTTCACTGTCTGTCTGTGACAAAGTGTTTTCAAACAAAATATATGATAAGGAGAAACATTATTTCAAGGATGGTACAACTTCAAGAATGCCAAGAAGCTGCGCTCATTTACCACATCACATTCACTTAGCTAATGAATATTTAAACTAATTTAGAGGAAACTGATATGACTCTAAAAACACGAAAATTCCTATGAGGAATTCTTTCTTGCCCAACCCCAACCTGGACATTTGTTGCTAAACATAGAACCAGAGAAGAGGACCTGAGAGTCGTGTTGTACAATTCTGAATTCAAATTCCAGGAAAGTGCAACAATACACTGAATGGCAATCTGGACAATCTCTGAGCTCCTAAACTGTATAAACTTACAACCTTAATACAAATTTCTTGTGAAGTATTCGTATTGGGTGACAAAACTAAGGACAAAAATAAAAATAAGCTTATGTTTGAAACCTCTACATGTTTGCTAACTAAAAGTTTCAGGAGCCAATATGTACACAGGGACCTGCAGAAAGAAAGAGAATAATAATATTAAAAAAAGCAGCCAATCAAGGTGCTTGTTACTGAGGAGAAATATGGCCTGTTGTGTGTGCTGATCCATATGCACAAAAGGTGAGACCCTGCTGTTTTTTGGCAGTATTAATCTATCAAGATCAATACCCGCCTGATCTCCATACAGTCTAGTAGCTCCTCAGTGCAGTATGCCACAGCCCTTGTTGCTTAAGCTGCAGACACGAGGAGCATCTCACTGATCTGGAGCAGTTTCTAAATTGCTACAGTGTGTACAATCCATGCCTTGCTACTAGTACGGAAAATGACCCAGTATTGACCCACCCTTCTGGTACACACTTATAGCTAAGGATTACTCCATATATGTTCACATGGCGGTTCAGATCTTCTGACAGTGCGTGTAAGGTACACCGTTATGGCTATATGAACACCAATCTCCACATATCACAATGCAGTTTGTCTGTCTGTACTTGTTTGTTTTTGAATAGTAACTCGACCCAATCTACAATTTCCAATCTGCTGCAACCCAATCATGCAATGCCACTGGCCAGACATACTTCCTAATCACCCCATCCTTGTTAGTACACCCTCAACACTTCAAATATCATGTATAGCTACACAATTGTTATATCACAGGGAGCTGAATGGAATCTTCACTTTCAAACTAATGCATCGGACACCTCAGAGTCAACCACTATGGTTTATACAACCTGGTATACAGTGTAAGATTGTATATGATTCATTCTTATGTAGTCCCTTTGCATATTGCAGCACTGTTCCCTGGTCACCATAAAATGATGGAATGATGTTTTGGTGGCACCCTCGGTGTTTTGTGCAATAGCATTCCTCTGACATGTTTATGCAAAAGAAACCAACGTTCTGTCTTGGTAAACAAACAAATTGCAATTGGGGAGCTATATAAATCAACTTACAATGCATGATGCAGGTGTTTTCCCTCTTTAGGGTAAAGCTTTTGAATCTGCTTCTGTACCACCAGCCAACCTTCATAGCCCAAAAAAGTTGCAGGCTCATTAAATAACACATCATTCACTGTACAACTGGCCAGGCAAATATCTTGAATGTGTATCGCCAAGGTCAATGATATGAAATCTGATGTCGGTATGGCTTACAGTACAATGCAAAATAAAGTAAGAACATTTTCTGTCAGAAGACCTCTGTTTATTACCTATTTTGCCCTCTTTTCTCCTCTACACCCCAAATCTCCATACAACTCCCTTTGACTCCTTACAACAACCTTAGCCCACATTAAGAACTCTATGTAGACAGCTACCAATGTAACTGCAATTAGCAGATGTTCAAAATATCTAGTAAATCAAACACAATGGGGGTGATTGAGTTTAAATTGGTGTTGTTTAAATGTGATTTCAATGTAATTTTAAAAGGTAGTTTCAAGTAGGTAAAAGTAGGAAGTGATTCAGGGATAGTCAAACGGTATGAAAGGGTAAAGTAGTGGCTGATTCTTCCTTCCTGCTGGGGTAATCGTACTTTATTTTGGGTTGTACTGTACACATCTCAAATCTACTAGATGTAATGTAATCCTTTGCACACTGAAACACCCTCATGTAACCGCGGTAGTAACCAGCCATTCCTAGTAATTCCCAAATACCCATAATGCTGTTTTTGTAAAGCGCACAGGCTTGATGAGGTCATAGACTGGAATCTTGGCAACATTGCGAATAGACAAGATGTGTCTTGTGGGAGTCGTTGTTATCCCGTTCCATTCTCTTGAGGTGCTTTCTCGGCTAACCACCCAATAACTTACGCTGAATAGACACCAGGCTGTTCCCTGTGTGCCTCTATATCTCGCCTCGGCTTGTTTTAAGTCATTAAAGCTCACCCGGTGCCAAGCATACTCGTTGCGACAAGCAAAGGGGATTTCGTCTAATTAGACTTTGCTGGCGCTTGAGAATGTTCTGATATTGTCATTCTTATGGCTATTTCTTGTGGATGACTCATAATAAAACTTCTCAGATTCATGATACACTAATAGCGCTTGTCCTCTAAAACCCTCTTCCTTAATTTTCTTCTTTTTCTGACATTTGAAGCATAACTTTAAGCACTGAAATTGTTGCTGTGTTCTGTCTTTAAATAGCCCAGTGTGTAGCTGATGGGCTGTAAAACACAAACTCACTCACCCTTACAAACGGTGTTCTATTGTTGAGATTATTAAAAACGTGTTACAAAAAATTTCTCTTTAAAAAAGCTGAAATGGATGCTCTGTAACAGTATCGCTGATTAGTGCAAATAAATTTATTCAAAACATGAAACAAAGACTATGATTTTCAACAAAAATGTCACTTCTTCTAAGTATATATTGAGGTCTATCTCAGGATATCATCACTTCAACCATTCATATACTTGCGAATTGTCTTGAATAGCTTGGTATCTACATTTACTGAGCTGCAGGAGAGCAATGTATTTGTTCCATTACTTCCCTATCAAGTTTTATGCCTGCTCTTGCCTCATGCAAAGTGCGAGATTGGGAATATGTCTGGATAACGAACAATGCTACATTTATGCCGGATCTGGTATCGGTTGTTATATGGAATGTAAACATTTATCTTCCAGGCTACCAACTATTGCATTTCTTTTGGAATTGTGTTTGGTATGGTGTTCTGGAAGCCTCTTACACAAAGGATTCCAGAGCTTCTTACTGCCATAAGCTGATTGTTGTACTGCTGTGTTTCCCGTAACAAGGCAATTATGTTTGCGCAAAATTTGTTGTGATGCACAGCTTTGCTGCACTTCTTTTGCTTGTTTCTGTAATGCGATTGGCTAATCAGGTTGTCTTTGATGTATCCGTGTTGTATGATGGGATCAGACCCATAAAACATCCCACCAGACGCCCCCTGGTGTATATAACATGTTATCCTTTTATCTCTTGTGATTGATAGTGTCCTCTGGTGGTCAGATTTTTCTGTTCTTCTTTCTTGTTATGGTATTGCATGATTTCCTGAAAGATGTTATAGATGTACATACATGTATCCAGAATGGCTTCTTTGCCACAAACATACATTTAACGTCAGCCTCAATATCTGTAATATATGTCCCCAGGTTTTGCTTTACAGGATGATATTCTTTCCCATATATTGGTGTATAAGCTCACAAGCTAGTCTTGACTAAAGTTTGCAGCATGAAGACCAAATACCGACCATATCATGAATGTTAAATGGTCTCTCTGTTTGTATGATCCATTTAAATTGAAAAGTTTACATATAAATATTCTAACCATGTGTTTGTTTCACTTTCAGGTACGTGTGTCTTTCGAATATTTCTGAATGGTAGAATCCCAAATAGTGTGTTGTGATCACAGGTAAGCTGGAATTCCAATTATTATATATCAATTTGATGGGAATTAGGAAACACCACAGCCCTTTATGTAACTACACTTGTTGTCAGTCATGTCATGAGAAGCTGTGTAAGATATGCTGTATGAGAATTTTGAGGAGTGGAGTGAGTGACAATATATGTACCTTTCACACTTGCCATTACCGTCTGTCACTTTGGTACAGAAAAAGAGTGGACTGTTGCACTGTGAAAATGGCACTTCATATGTCATCATATATATATATATTGATTTGTCAGTATCACACCCAATACTTCCAATGTTAATTTGATTTAAGGAGAATTATCCCGCTTGTTGTGACAGGCAAATGAAAGGATTATGCATCTGATTATCACTCTAAAATCAGTTATGACAAGTCAAATGGCCTTTTCTTGATCATGACTAATCGAACAGCATCTATGATTGCCATGTTGAAAGTACAGAAGTTGACACTTCATCGGCTATCATGAGCATGATGAGTCACAAAGTGCGTTTTTCAAAGTGAACTGGTCCTCATTTTTTCTATATAAGAGTGAAAGGCTGTAACAGCAGTTTGTCAGTACTGAAACAAACAAGTTTAGGGTTTAAAATTTAATTCTAACCTTGAATGTGGAACCAGCACAGGTTTACAACTTTCCCAGTTTACATTGTGATAGTTCATAATGATAATGATGCATGAAGATAAACATCCTCCACATTTCAACATGTGTATGTACTTCAAAGATGTATACATGTGTAATCTGATCAGGACACCAGTGAACTAAATAAGAAATAGGGCTCCTCTTATTGATGTCATGAGAAACAAAGGCCTCTAAAAATCATGTCAATGCAGAGGCATTCTGGAGCCTTTGTAGGAGTTAAGGTCTGATGCCAAGTTGTTTGCACTTGAACCTTTTGAAAGATGACAATCGGTCATGAGACCCAACAACACTTATTTAGTGTTTGATGTAATTGATGTCTATCTCAATTCTCAAAACAAGTTGCTGACGTCATCTCTGAATACGCTTGGTATGTGCAGTTGGAGTGTTACAACAACTGTTATTTTCCTAAATAGTGATTTTAAGTTGGAAATTGTTCCAGGGATGATATGAGATTGAGAGTGAGACCCCTCTGAATAGGATGCTAACTCAATGTACAATGTACTTGTCTCACTCAGAGCTACTCATGTGATAGGACGCGGCTCGGTGTGAACCCTTATGTGGTCTCAACACCTTCAGAAGACCACATCTGTTGTTGTTTTTCTACAGTCCAATTCAAAACACATTCAGTCCCAGTGTTACCCATCTGCTACTTCGTGTACTCTCTACCCCTGAACACTGATTTGCTGAGAGTTTGCCTGACCCAAGCCTAGGCAATTTCACTTGACATTCCTAGTATTCAAAAACTTAAATTTAAAGCAAGATTCATAACTTGATTACTGGTATCTACCCTGACCTGGGATCTTAACACATTTTATGAGAACTATTTCATACTGACTAACATGATTGGTTTTGTTGTGCAATTTTATGCTTTGGCCTATAACCAACTTTTGTATAAGAACTGATTACAGAGTATTGGTAAGAACTTTTCTTAGAGTTTCCGTGAAGCAGGCAGTGAACCGCATTAGCTTCGAGACTGACCAATACAGCAGCTGATAACGTGCATGTCTAGTGCCTGTCTGAGGTCTGAGTGCACCATTCTTCAACTTGTTCTCGCAATCTCTTTTAGCTGCTGTTCTTTCCTGTGTCTAGTCTCTTTCTATAATCCCTTCTCTTGTTCAATGCAGTCCCAGTATGATTATCTAAATCTGTGCTGATCTTACATCAAAGCAGTCAGCCACCGAGCCATTGCTTGCAGAAGATTTTACATGAAAAAAATTTGGAATAAACTAATGACAGTCATCAATGTTGTTTCGAGTACAAGTAAATGCATTTACTTTTTACCCCGCTGGCTATGTAATAGCCTACAGGGTACTGCAGTCCTCAATGGCTGGGGATTTTGTCAATCATAACTCACTTTGTGTTGCTCATATTTCATTCAAATTTTGCCTGTTATCTTATTTTGTCATACAGACGGGAATGACAAGTTTCTGTGTCCGTACGTCTGTGTGTCCGTACATCCGTGTGTCCATCCGTCCGTGTGTCCTTACGTCCGTCCGTGTCCGTCCGTCCGTCCGTCCATCCTTCTGTCCGTGCATCCGCGCGTCCGTGTCGGTGCGTCCTTGTCGGTGAGTCGTGTCCGTGTGTCCGTGTGTCCGTCCGGCCACACTCCGTCCGTGCGTCCATCCTTCTGTCCGTGGGTCCATCCTTCTGTCCGTGTGTCCGTCCGTCCGTGTGGCCGTCTGTCCGTGTCGGTGCGTCCGTGTCGGTGGGTCGATGCACAGTGCATCCAAATGGTCTCAATGGCTTCACATAGAGCCAGCGGGGTTTACGTGCTTGCACGGTATTTTTTAAGTTCTTTTTCCCAGAAACCCTGAGCTTCCAGTTCTTGTTATTACCAAGCTGTGGTATGATGGAACTGAACACATGCTCCATAAGTCTTGATCTCCTCCAGCAGTGGTTCTACATTTGTTTTCAGTGGAATTCTCGGCAATATTTCAGAGCTGAGAAGCAAAGCTTTCCTGCTTTACTGTTTAACCTAATTAAATCAGAAAAACAAGTCTGAGGTAATTTTATTTCTTGTGAGTGATGATTGACTAGGTATAGATATGTGAATCACTAGTCACTATTGACCTGGACACATGATAAGTAGATCCATGCAGTCCATGCTTCTGTGCAAAACCATCAGAAAGTCTGTGCTTCACAACAGAACCCGTAGACACTAACCGAAAGGTAAACAAGCTGTTGACATTGACAGCATATTGGCCAGCATGAGAACATGCGTCAGCATAAACATTGTGTTTACTAGGCCAAGTAGCTCGTAGTCACTGCGTTTAACAATGTTAAAGCTAGGCTTTGTTGTTTAGCAGCTTTCTAGATGGAAATCCAGTGATGCCTGTGAGACTGGGTTTTAGCTTTATGTTATGTAATCTGACAGGTACCAAGCAGCAGGTCAATGCTGTTCCAATAAACAATTTCCAGAAAAGGACTTAAGACAGCATTCCGACAACGAAGCACGCTCGCACAAGCCTTCACGCCCTCGTAAAGCAGCTCTTTTCTAGGAGGCAGCTTTTGTTTCACTGGCAGTAGCTCAGTCACTGGCTGCTCTTTGATGCAAGATCAGCCAAGTACCTTTGCAGAAAAAGGCAGATATAGATGCTGCACTACCATGAGAATGGGGAAAGAGCAGGACATTATAGACAGGGACTAGACACAGAGGACAGCGGCTGAGAGGTATGGTTGGTAGAACAAGGTGAAGAATGGTGTTCTTTGCCTGTGATTACCACCAGACATGAACTCCCACAATCAAAGTCCACTAGGTTCTATGCTTCCAGTCAACTCCAAGAATATCCTATATTTGAATAGAGTAGGAATGTGTGAAGCTTGGGAAAGAGCTGGGTGTCAGGGTATCCAGCAACCTAAGCCCACACCTGTTATATTTCAATTATGTCAACATGTTGCTGGTTTTAGTCATACTACATGGTATCCAAAAGTGCCTTACATACATATATATGTTCTCACAACCTCACCAAACACACTTAGCACAGTGCAAACGGAAACATTTTTAATTTGGCATCGAGTCAACACTAGCTGTAGCACTATAAAGTCAACCACATATATATCTACAGAGCATGCAGAGGGTGACACAGGTAACATACTACAGAATGATTGTAGGCAAACCCATTAGCCTATCCAGCGGAGATCTGTCACTAAAGATTGCCACCATTGAACTACTGACAACTGTAGGTCTCTTTGTAGTTTTTTTCTGGTATAGTTTTTCCTCAATGAATTTTCTTTTTGTTACTGTTCTTTTTTTTTCGTTCTCTTTTATATTCTGTTGCTTTTATACATATCCTATGTGTTTCTGTCTTCCTGGTTTGCCAATAAGTTTTTGTCCATCTTCCAAAAATCTTTTTTCACTCTCTCTTTGTTGTTGATTTCTGTGATGCGACAGGTTAACATGGTTAAGTGATATTGAAAAACAGAATACTTTCTGCAATGTACACACAGCTAGACATGGGAAAAAGGGATGCTGGCCTTTACATCCTGTAACTTTCCGCTTATGTGGCCTATAATAGGGACGGACACAGGCATGGTAGTCCAGGAGAGGCCCGAGTGTATTTTGACGTTTGCAGGCCTGCCTCACACATTTTCCTCAAAATGTTACTTTTCATCTTAGTGGGTTGGTAGGGCGGATTAGGCACAACAAAAGTCAAACCATCCCCAATACTTTTACCATCATCATTCACCTCCTCCCTCTCTTCTCCACACCCATAATGTACCACCATCTCCTCCAATGCCATTCCCCATAGCACACAATGCTACACAACACCACAGAAAAGCTGACACTAAGAGCCATTGTGTTGCAAAATAGAAAAGCCCCCTTATTTAGCTGAGGAAGCTCGGTCACACAGTCTCAATGGATAGAGGGCAACTGGTAATTTATTGAACACTAACTATACCAACAAAGGAAGCCAAATGCTAAGGCTAAGGAACAAAGACCAAGACCTATAACACAGACCAAGACCGATGGCAAAGGCCAAGACCTATGGTATGACACCAATACGGAGAAAGACACTGTTGCTTATAGAATTGGTGTTTCCTTGACTAAAAGGTCAAAGAAAGATTGGGTAATATTTATACATTCAGTCACATAACAAATGCATGAATCGTACACACAACATATAGGATGTGGCAGGACAAACAGTAGCTATGAAAGCGCTCATCTACCTCTTTTTGTGAAGGATAAAAAAAACATTTGTTTATTCCGTTGGAATTCAGAAAAGCTTGCTTTACGGTCTACCGCAGAAAAAAGCCAAACATCAAGCTAAACTGATGGTCTTACTATCCGAGTGACTGTAACTGGCTAAGAGACCTATGATATCTCTGGGTTTCCTTCTGTTCTATTCACAAGTAAAGTCCAGTATATTGAACTGCAACCAAACAATTTTGCCAGTAACTGTAAAAGAAAAACTTTCAGTGGACCAATCCACTCTATCCTAAACTTTTTCTCAGCAATCCTTTTACGAAGAACACAAAAAAAACACTAAACTTCCAAAACACACTAAGATGGGCCAAACACAAGCCAGACATAGATGCCCCTATCACTTAGTATGTTGATCCTTCAGTCCGCTCTGGGATTGACTGTCTTGCTAAATTGGTATTATTCGAAAGTCCTTCAAAAATGTCTTTGTCTGCCACAAACAAGTCAAAGTGGTCAGTGTTTCGGCTTCATTGGCATCAAATAAAATCTTCGGTTGATTCTTTTGGAAATTCTTCAACAGCTTGATGTCAATGATACTGGACTTACTTTTATAAGTTTCAACAACAGGATGTTCTGGGCTCAATCTGTTGTGACCCAAGATGCCATCAAGACACAGAAATCCATTTACTGCTACAGCATCAATCGTGATAGTATGACATCGAGATATGCCAATCATACTTGCTCCATTTAAACTTCGCAAATGAATCCATTTTTGCCTAAATAGAGTAGATGTCATTGCAACAAAGCATATTACGATTACATCAGTTTGACACCAATGACACATCAATTGAGAGGGTGGGACACCTCAGTCATTTCAGAACACTCCTGGTGGGACATATCAATACCAAAGGCAAAAGACATGGAGCAAAGTCAGGAGGAGATATTAGCTTATGATCCCTTCAGGTCCTTTACTTTGTTCTCCACCATTTTACAGAAAAAGTAATTGATCCTGGGAGTAACTTCAACATGAGTGGCCTGAGCACTGAGGGCCAACTGAACCCTTCAGGGTATACAATTACTGTTGCAGTAGCAGTAACCACCCAAATACCACGGGGGTTTCCAAAGGGGGTAAATTGGTGTGACCCTCCTGGCACCCTTCGTCACACGTTCAATGTCGTTCATTGCCTTCAACTGACGCTATTTGATCTTTCGCCTCTTTTTCAATCACTCTTTCTCGCCTCCTGCCTCCACTCCCAAAACGAGGTTAAATGCTTTTTCAAAATGAGGTTAGCCAGCGGAACTGCAAAAGATCTCATTTTCCAAGACCAATGGTGGAGTGATCCCCAACTGCTATCAGCAAAAGCCTGTGGGACTGAGAAGACTGCTGCTCAATATAACCCTTAGAACAGAGTGTAGTATGAGCTGATACTAGTCATCAGATTCAGTCACAGGATCTGTAACTTAGCATTTCATTTTCAAAGGGGCAAAATTATAGATAACCATTTCATTGTTTTTGGTTGATGGTCAGTGACGTATGTTTAGTCAATTTACGAAAAAATAAAAAAATCCCTTTGTTTCTAGAAGTTTCTCCATTGAAATTATTTGACTTAGCAATTTATCAAAATGTTGAATACTTGTAGGCAACACCGACAATAATAGTGTGGCATTTACTAGAGCTCTATGTTACAGTATGTAACATTGATTTATGAAATCGGTGTTCAAAGGTAAAAATCAGTGACCTGAAGCTCATATACACAACTGATAATGCCAAGAGTTACCGTCATTGTCAAATGTAATTATTCCAGACTCTCAATCAATGCTAAATCACTTGTTTCATTTTCAATATGGCTAATGATCAACACACAATTAAAGAATGTCAACAGTAACTACAATACACATTGCTGAGGGTAAAAGTTCATGTTTTCAACAAAATTCAGACTTTTCTCCAGTTCTGTTTGTGGATAAATTATCAATTCAATGCAAGAGCATCTGTCTAGCTATGATTTGAGTCAAGTGATATTTCATTTAAAAAGCATTACTTTCGTGGTTAGCTCCATCTGTTTTTTGGCATGAATTTATGGCAAGAGTGTTAAAATCATTATTCTCTTGACAAAATGCCAAAAATGGAAATTCAAGCAGTTATCTGTCTTAAGTTGGTATCAATCATACTTAGTTGATATTCTGGTCAAAAGAGACATATTAATTGATCCATTATCTTTAAATGACAAAATCACAGATCAATGTAACTGCATGAATCTAATTTCAAAATATTGCATGTCAGTGCAACGACTTGTGAACCATGTGACGGCCTCTTCATATTCAAATGATGACATTGATGACAAATGACATTGATGACAAATGCACCGTTTATCATTTCTATAAGTCAAGAAAATATGCCTATCATAAGCATGGTTGTCATGAAACATAGAAGGAAAGGATCATTCTGCAATGCTTAGAATGTTTAAAAAGACATGACAGAGGGACCTGAGACAAAAAATAAATGTTTGGTAGCTTCAAGAAAAGCGAAAAGTTAGATAGCTGGAGACCCTCAAGGCTTGTAAAGCTACAATTTACAATCAAGCAAACGCTTTTAGGGGTTTGAGACCAATTGAGCCTCATTTTGCAGACAGCCTAAAAGGGACCCTAACCTGATTTACTTTGCTAACAGCTGATTGGCTGGTTGCAAAGAGCTTTCACACTTGACTGACTCTTGGGTTAATGGTGCAGAAATCACAAGAACGGTCCTTTGGTGAGATCAGGGATCGGATCAGGGATTGAGCATGAGGAGGTTATTAAGACAAAGGTCTGAATTCAATCAAAGAAGACTAAAGCAGCTGAAAGAGAGATAGCAAAACAGAGAGACACAGAGGTTGTTAGAGATTATCCTTACCAACCTCAAATAAAGCTGTAAATGGAGCTAAACAACTCTTATACAATATATGCAGAGAAGAGGTATTTCATAGTACAGCCAAAGATGATAAATGCAAACACTTGTATTGCTAGAACTATGTATAATCCTCATATCCAGCACAAGCATGTGTGCAGCTGATATGGGAAGAGATAAAAAAATCCTAAAACTAACAGGCAGTCTACCACAGCATCCAAGAAAATTTAAGGAATCAACAATAATAATCGTCATTCTTGACAAGTCTTCAAACCATCAAAACACACACTCTGGTAAGACCCAATGGATCCATCTTGACCCAGAAAGACCTTAGAGAGAAGTCTTAAAGCCCTTGTGTCTTTAGGTCCAAGTAAAGGTCATTCTTAGGTCACTGCTCCCCTAGGCATCAAGGTCATTAGCCACACTTCATTGCTCTTGCTGGGAATCACAGCTTTGCCTTGAATGTCAAATACTGCAGGTCACATCTGGCACCCTTGTAGCAAGAAATGTAGGCTATAATATGTCTCAGTTACAAGGCACCTGGTTCACAGAAGGCAGCCATACCAGTGCCATGGTAAAAATTGGTGGTGTTTGTATTTTACCAGCTGCTTATTTCATATGATGATCTATATCATGCCAGTCATGCAAAAAAATTTGCATTGTAGCTTTTGGATTTTTAATTTTTCGAACTTTGCTAAGCTTCATGTGGATGACAACAAAGTTCTTTAGCATTTCAGGCATCTTAAGAACTTTCAGACACCCAAAAGGTAGTGTTTCAGAGAGATAAATGCAAAAGAGATTGAGAAGATCAGAAGATTTACCATTTGCTAAATCAAAACAATATTTACAATGCTGGTTATTGATTTGACGACTCTGATGGACAACACTGAATACTGGAGCTAATGTATCAAGTGATACAATTTATAACAACAGCTGTGTAAGCGTTCAACACCACATTTTTGCAGTTGCCCACTTAATTGGTATCTATTGTGCCTTTATTAAGTCCTGGAGCTGTGTAGTGTCATGGTTATATTAAAGTTGAGAGGGAGAACTACCCTGTGGGTTTTATTGTAGCGGGGGACTGACCGATTCAGCAGCTGTGGGGGTTCATGTCTGGTGCTAATCACAGGTCCATGAGCACCATCCTTCAACCTGTTCTAGCAAAAATATATCTCTTTTAGCTACTGCCCTCTCTTAGGTCTAGTCCTTTTCTATTATCTGCGGCTCTTTCTCCGTGCTCTTGGTTGTCCAGCATCTAAATCTGCCATTTTCTGCAGAGGAGCAGGCTGTTCTTGCATCAGAGATCAGCCCGCAGCTGAGCTACTGCCTGTGCTACAAAGGCTCCCTCCAAAAACCGGCAATTTTATGAGCGTGAGCAAGTTTGCATAAGCGTGATTGGTGGAGCTTAGACCTGATCTCTACCTTTGCTCCTTCTTATGGAGTACAGCCTTTCAAACCTCTTTAATCTTGAAACTATGCAAAACTAGTGGTCGAACTCCATTTCAAATTTTAAGTTCATCATTTTTCAGGGTACACCTCAATTTCTCTGATGTGATGATGGATCACAGTTGAGATCATACGAACTGATGACTCAAACAGAGACAAGGCTAAATTTAAGTTTGACTCACACAGTTTATATTGGCCCCAAAACTTTGTTATAACAGTAGCCCAATTTTACCTTTTTTATACAGTTTTAAAAATAGTTGATTTGTTTCATAGGTCCGCTTTGATTTTACATAGATGCCAATTAGGTGGGCAACTGAAAAATGTGCTGTGTTAAACATAGTGTGACCTAAATATCTGTTCTGACCGCTGTGTGGAATTTGACTACAGTATCACTGGTCAGAGTATTAGAGTAGGGTCTCTGTAATTCATAATTATGAATTGGACTCCAAACCTCTTATCAAGTTTTGTTATGGCCCTCAAAACTTCCCACTCCTGACACAGTCATTTGTGATTCTGAATTCTCATTTAATCCAAATTACTTTCAATGATCTATAGAAATATGACAATTATTCCACAGAGTCTACAGTTTTCTTACACAAACTCTGACCCCTCACTCTAGCTAAATTGGTAATTAAGACTCAGACTCAACGACTCAATGTCCCAACACTGACTGGGACTCATAAGTCCTAGAACGTGCTCACTATACTATATAAATCATGGATCTGCTGAGCAAGGCTTGGGCCTATTGGCTTGGCCTGCAACAGTCATTACTGGTGTGCAATTACCAAGGCTGCCTTGGAGTTAGACTCTGACTCCATGACTCAACTCCCGACTCTGACTAGGACTTGTAAGTCTTAGAAGGTACTCTCAACACTACATTAAATCATGGTGGTGCTGAGTAAGGCTTACTGGCCTGCGAGAGTCATTGACTGGTGTGCAATCACTGAGGCTGTCTTAAAGTTAATTGGGACATAAATATAATACCAAACTAATACCTCCGAGAGTAAACAGTGCTATACACAATGCTTCTACTTTCTTTCTAAGTCCATTCTCCTATACTAGCGAGAGGTGAAGGGCCACTTTCTCTATTTTGGAAATCCCATAAAGTACAGAGAGCAATAGAAGTGAACAATAGAGATGTGACTGCAACTGACCTGAGCCTGACCACAAATCCCAAAAAGCAGCTGACCAGGGACAGATAAGCTCAAGGCCAAGACCGCGGTCATTGTTCATATACTCTGCGTTGTCAGCAACCAAACAGTCAAACACTGTGACATAGTGATAATACTCTACTTCCATACAGGATTCTGGTATGTAGATAAAAGCATTGTGATGTAATAAGAGGTTGAAAGCAGTGATATTGATTAGTAAGATATGAAGTAATAATAAGAGGCGAAAATCACTTATATGTAGTTAGAAGAGGCTTAAAGCAGTGATATGAAGTAATAAGCCTTGTGTAAATGCATACGTTTTTGGGTAGTGATTCCATGTCATCTTTATAATGGTTATCAATGTATCATAAGGGGCAGTGTTGTTTATGACTTGTGAAGATATAATTTTCTCATCCTGACCATAACTTCTATTATTTACCTGTACGACCAATGACCATGTTCAGGGATACAATAACCAATGTCATCAACATATGACCACTGTTCATTATGTAGACATTGCGTTAATGATCCTGTTTCCTAAAGAAAAATGGACACACTTCAGTTGGGAAAGACAGTGACAGTGGACACTAACTAGGTACTCCCTTGTTTTCCAGTCAAGCATAGAAGGTCGAATTACAGTCAGTGAGGTCTCGCATGTCCAAAATGCTAATTACAAATTAGTCTGTACCCCTCCATAGGTCACTTTATAATGAGAGGTTATTGGGAGTAATGAGAGACAGTGGAGGTAATTGGAAAGGCAGGAGAGCAAGGACCCTTAATTTAGTAAACTAGCTTAACCAGTAGCTATTAAGAGTTGTAGCATTGTCATAAGTCTCTGTTAACTTGCACTTTTCGGCTGAAATAAATTATCATCAGCTGGCTTAATGATTCGACATATTGATGTATAGTAACTGGCAGTTATGCTGCGCGAATATTATGTAAAAACGCAAAAGCAGAATAAACCAAATCAATATTTCTCTACTGCCAAAATCCAATCAATCTTGTTTCTTCCATCACATACCTGAGCACTGTGAGCAGATGCTGAGTAACTTGTGTTTTGCATGCTGATCCAGTACGGTTGTCCTTCAAATGAATGATAAATTAAGGATGAGAAGACAAGTTGATGTTCATTTTACATGAGGACACAGCTTAGTATTTGATGTACAGCCTTGTTATGATAATTAGGTGTTGTCTGAAATGATTTGTCAATATCATATATCAATTGATATAGCTCCTTTTACATGACTGCTGAAGAGGTAGCTGAGATTTTACAATTTTGGCTCCGAGTCTTAGTTTTCACCAGTTTCTACTGCTCTTCAAGAGCCACTGAAACCAAGGATGTCTTGTCTACTAATCAAAGGTTAATATATGTTCAAAACAAATGTCAGATAGAGAGATAGATTGACTGCGCGATAGATCGATGTTATGAATATGTTAAGCAAGTTAAGTACAGCCTTGTAACCCAGTTCCGGGCAATCATGAGGGTTGATCGCTGGGAAGCGAGACAGCTGGGATCTTTTGCTTGACCATCTCAGATATTAATAGAAGGGACACCAATTTACCATGTTTATGTCTCATCTGAACTACATAATGTTATAGTGGGGATTTTGATCGGTATTATTGTACTGCCATGTATCAGTTTTCGGTTCCACTTCCTGCATGGCAACCGCTATTGTTCTGTACATGCCACTGTACATACTAAAAGTATCACCAATTTGTGAACACAAATGTCAAGCTTGTCGAATTACAAGACTGCATCCTTGAAACAAAATGCAAATATACAGGCAATGTGCACTCAAATTTGCATGTAAATTTCATGTAGATGGAATAGTGTTTCAAAAGCCAAGACACCATTTGGAAGTTTCAGAAGTTCTCAAAACAAAGAATTCCAAGGTGTATCCTTGAATGTCAAAAATGAACAATTCATGTCTTCAAAAAGGCAGTGATAATGTTTGATGAGGTTGCTCAGTGATATATGTAGGTATCAACGCCGTATTTACGAAATGTGATATGTACTCATACAATTGCACCACAACGATTTACTACTGACAAAATCTAGCGATTACGCAGATCACATATGACTCTTTGCAACACCATTGCCAAGTATGAGTCAGGTCTTGCATCATTGCGAATGTTGACAATGGACTTGGCATTGACAAAAGCCTTTCTGTGCATTGTCTAGACTTACATCCAAATTAGGCAATTCAGGCTGCAATTGTTGAGTAATATCTTCCTACATCGAAGGCCATCTTTAGTTTCTTCCTTCAGAGATAGACTAACATACTGGACAATTATGTGTATCATCTTAAACTTAAGTAACAATGGGAACCCAAAATCAATTGCTAAGTTCATTGTCTCAAACAAAATGACTGAGGTACAATAAAATAGACATGGAACAGCTTGAGATCAAGAAAAATAGACGCCAAACTGGTCGCCAATAGGTCAAGGGCCACCATCCTTATTTGGAAATTCCATAAAGTGTAGGAGTAGGTAGAAGTGGACAATAGTTTTGTGAACTGACCCAAGCCAGACCACAAATCCCATAAAGCAGCTGAATAAAGCAGCTGACCAGGGACAGATAAGTCAAAATTGGTCATTGGTCATACACTATGAGGTCATACTCTATGTGGTTATACCACTATGTCGGATGCAGGATTACTTAGGCAAACAACTCCTTTGTGAAGTAATAACAGGCTACTGACATCAATCTTGTTCTACGGCCAGAGATAAAAGGTGAATTTGTGACACATGGGTTGGTGCATGCAAGACATACGTTGTAAATACAGTAGCTATTATGTCTTGATGACATTGTATCATGTTCCTGTCTCTGTCAGTGGTCTGACTCTGGCTCTAAGACATGTCAAAAGAAATAGAAGCACATGAGTCAAATATAATTACTCAACAGTCATGCTGTTATGACACTGCAAAACGTATGGAAAGAAATTGCAGGAGTCTGTCAACAAGATGATTCCAGACTCACTCCAGTCACATATCTGGTTGACACAATTGTCTTTCCACAATATATATGATAGGGTTCAGCTACTGATCAGGCCATCTGCCCTTTTCTCCATTTAACCTGCAATGTAGTTCTAAGTGAAATTGAAGTGATATCACAAGGTGGGCAGGTAGGTCCCTTCAGGGTATACAATTACTGTAATAATAAAACAGTAACCACCCTTATACCTGGGGGTTTCTAAGGGGGTAAATTGGTCTGGTCCTCCAGGCAACCTACGTCACGGTTGAATCACCTTCTACCATTGCCGTTCGCTCTCTCTCCTCTTTACCAATCACTCTTTGCCAACTTTCACTGGATGACGTAAAAGGAGGTTAAATCTTGTCCAAAATAAGGTTGACCGGAGGAACTGCGAGGGATCCTGTTTTCCCAGATCAATGGCAGAGGGACCCAAGTCCCCCAAGTGCCATCAGCTAAAAAGCCTGGGGGACTACAAAGAATGGCTGTTCAATATCATCTGATTGAAAGAGCACTGGATTATTTGATTTTGGAAAACAATTGGGTTAAAGGCTTTTACGTCCTTCATTCTCAGATAACATTAAAACTATTAAGCTTATAATATATTAGCCTACACATTTGCAGCTGAAGTCCAGATTCCAGACCAAGCAGACTATGGAAAACTGGTAACCATCTTACTTGCTAAGCAGACTATTAAGTACTGTTTTAAAAGTACAGCATTCAGGCGAACAAAAAAGTTGACTTGGCTTAACAACTGATTGGCTGATTGTGCGCACCTTTCACAATTGCCTGAGTAATTGTGACTGAAACTCAGTGATTGTTGCTAGAATGCAAATCTCATTAAGCAGCTGATTCTGTTCAAATAGGAAAGAGGGAAGGCCTTGAAAAACAAGCAAAAATAGGAGATTTGAGAAGTAATGATTGAAGATATTGACTTGAACTTTTTAAACCATTCAAGCCCATCATGACCCAATGGATCTGTGTGAGCCCAAAAAGACCTTAAGGGGAGATCTTAAGACTATGGTGTCATTATCACAAGGAAAGGTCATTCTTAGGTCACTGCTCCCCTAGGGCATCAAGATCATTAGCCACACTTCGCTCTTGCTGGGAATCACAGCTTTGCCTTTAATGTCAAATACTGCAGGTCACATCTGACACCCTTGTGGCTCAGCAAGCCCACTATAAGGCATGATGCTGAAAACGTGATGGTTACCCTTATATCTGCACCAATGGTAATGACTACCCTATAAATATAAGGGTTTCAACGAATATGGCAGTTGTTAGCTCAGGTAGCCAGGCTTCTTTCCCCAATTCGATTGAAATACAGGTTTTTTTTTGTTATTGTCGAGTTGGCTAGGAACATAAGATCCAATGGACTGTGGTTGTTGGGAATTCACTTCTGGACGTTCTGGTGCTGATCACAGGACAAGAACGCCGTTCTTCCACTTGTTTTACCGAACCCCAATCTCTCAGCTGCTGTTCTCTGTGTCTAGCCCCGGTCTATAATCTCCTTCTCTTTCCCCATTCTCCTGATAGTCCAGCATCTAAACCTGCCTTTTTCTGCAAATGTACTTTGCTGACCTTGCAACAAAGAGCAGCCGGTGACTGAGCTACTGCTGGCCAAACAAAAGCTGCCTTCAGGAAAAGAGCAGCTTTACAAGGGCATGAAGGCTTGTGCGAGGGTGCTCCTTCGTCGGAATGCTGTCTTAAGTCCTTTTTTGGAAATTATTTATTGGAACAGCATTGACCTGCTGCTTAGTACCTTTCAGCTTGCAAAACACAAAGCTAAAGCTCAGGTTCCACGTCCATCACTTGATTTTCCACTTAGAATGCTGCTAAACAGCATCTCTTTGGGGTAATGGGAGTTCAAATTGCATTGGCAGCAGAGGTTCTGATATCGCAAATACCACTGTATTATTATTCAGTCTGATAATGATTAATTCTAATTAAGTAGAGTAGGGTTTAATTAACGTGCCATTACAGCTACCCTGAAGGATTAAAATATCATCCTGATCACAAATGCTCTTGCAAAAGCACTACACAATCTGTATCAAAGTAGAATATTGCCCAACTGCGTATAATGTGTTCAGGTTAGTAGTTTGCGTGGAAATGAACTATAAATTTACACAGTAAATGAACAGCAGTCTGTGGGGAGCAGTTTGCCAAACCATGACCTGGTCATGCAGGGAGCTACCAACCAACCTAAGGTTATTCTACCTTGTGTCAATAAAGTGCCCGCAAAAAACTTTCTGGGAAGAAGAGAAAAAGGTATGATATAGTGCATTGCCAGAAAAATTCTGAGAAGGGGCTTTTACTTGAGATTTCACTGTCTGTCTACAACAAAGTGTTTTCAAATAAGATATATGATAAGGAGAAACATTATTTCAAGGATGGTACAACTTCAAAAATGCCGAGAAGCTGCTCTCATTTACCACATCACATTCACTTAGCTAATGAATATTTAAACAAATTTAGAGGACACTGATATGACTGTAAAAACACGAAAATTCATATGAGGAATTCTTTCTTGCCCAACCTCAACCTGGACATTTGTTGCTAAACATAGAACCAGCGAAGAGGACCAGAGAGTCGTGTTGTACAATTCTGAATTCAAATTCCGGGAAAGTGCAACAATACACTGAATGGCAATCTGGACAATCGCTGAGCTCCTAAACTGTATAAAGTTACAACCTTAATACAAATTTCTTGTGAAGTATTCGTATTGGGTAAGAAAACCAAGGACAAGAATAAAAATAGGCTTATGTTTGAAACCTCTACATGTTTGCTAACTAAAAGTTTCAGGAGCCAATATTTATTACACAGGGACCTGCAGAAAGAAAGAGAATAATAATATTAAAAAAGCAGCCGATCAAGGCGCTTGTTACTGAGGAGAAATATAGCCTGCTGTGTGTGCTTATCCACATGCACGAAAGGTGAGACCCTGCTGTTTTTTTGCAGTATTAATCTATCAAGATCAATACCCGCCTGTTCTCCATACAGTCTAGTAGCTCCTCAGCGTAGCATGCCCTGGCCCTTGTTGCTTAAGCTTCAGACCTGAGTAGCATCTCACTGATCTGGAGCAGTTTCTAAATTGCTACAGTGTGTACAATCCATGCCTTGCTACTAGTACGGAATATGACCCAGTATTGACCCACCCTTCTGGTACACACTTATAGCTAAGGATTACTCCATATATGTTCACATGGCGGTGCAGATCTTCTGACAGTGCGTGTGAGGTACACCGTTATGGCTATGTGAACACCAATCTCCACAAATCACAGTGCAGTTTGTCTGTCTGTACTTGTTTGTTTCTGAATAGTAACTCGACCCAATCTACAATTTCCAATCTGCTGCAACCCAATCATGCAATGCCACTGGCCAGATATACTTCCTAATCACCCCATCCTTGTGAGTACACCCTCAACACTTCAAATATTATGTATAGCTACACAATTGTTATATCACAGGCAGCTGAATGGGATCTTCACTTCCAAACTAGTGCATCGGAGTGATCGGACACCTCAGAGTCAACCACTACGGTTTATCCAACCTGGTATACAGCGTAAGATTGTATATGATTCATTCTTATGTAGTTCCTTTGCATATTGCAGCACTGTTCCCTGGTCACCATAAAATGATGGAATGATGTTTTGGTGACACCCTCGGTGTTTTGTGCAATAGCATTCCTCTGACATGTTTATGCAAAAGAAACCAACGTTCTGTCTTGGTAAACAAACAAATTGCAATTGGGGAGCTATATAAATCAACTTACAATGCATGATGCAGGTGTTTTCCCTCTTTAGGGCAAAGCTTTTGAATCTGCTTCTGTACCACCAGCCAACCTTCATAGCCCAACAAGGTTGCAGGTTCATTAAATAACACATCATTCACTGTACAACTGGCCAGGCAAATATCTTGAATGTGTATCGCCAAGGTCAATGATATGAAATCTGATGTCGGTATGGCTTACACATCTCAAATCTACTAGTTGTAATGTAATCCTTTGCGTACTGAAACACCCTCATGTAGCCGCGGTAGTAACCAGCCATTCCTAGTAATTCCCAAATACCCATAATGTTCTGCTGTGTTAGTAAAGCGCAGAGGCTTGATGAGGTCATAGACTGGAATCTGTTGGAATCTTGGCAACATTGCGAATAGACAAGATGTGTCTTGTGGGAGTCGTTGTTATCCCGTTCCATTCTCCCGAGGTGCTTTCTCGCCTAACCACCCAATAACTTACGCAGAATAGACACAAGACTGTTCCCTGTGTGCCTCTATATCTCGCCTCGGCTTGTTTTAAATCATTAAAGCTCACCCGGTGCCAAGCATACTCATTGTGACAA
The DNA here is from genome assembly GCA_026936325.1 of Platynereis dumerilii. Lineage (NCBI taxonomy): Eukaryota > Metazoa > Annelida > Polychaeta > Phyllodocida > Nereididae > Platynereis > Platynereis dumerilii. Next base: position 7,450,404 of record JAPTHN010000005.1, read on the forward strand.
GCACGGGATTTTGTCTACAGTTTGTCACGTCAAGCAGAGGACAGACGTTTCTCCAAATATCTCAGCAACCACAACCCCACAGGAGAAATACGCATACCTATGTATAGCTTAGCTCATTTGTAATATGAATATCACATTTTCACGATGTTTCGGTGCTGTTTTGTCCGATATTTGACAATTTAAGAAAATGGCAGGCAAATTTCGCAAAATGTTGACATTTCTGATGCTGCCAATCTCACACACAATGGGTGGTGACGTCACAAAAGTGCACTGCAGAACCACCCCAGACTTAGTTCTTGTCAATTTCGTATTTTCTGAACCTCCTATATCATTGTGGTGATTTTTATGGCCTGTACAAACTATGCTAAATTTCTGTCTAAATGCTTGACGGGACAAACTGTAATTAGAAGTTGTTGGTCCATGACAGCAGTCTTGAATTTTCTATTTTTTGTAGTTATTTGTTGGGCATATTGTTGTGTCTACCAAACACCCTTGAAGCTACAATGTCGCCAGTACTGTGCACTCTCTTCCCTAATTTTCTTCTTTTTCTAACTTTACAAACTCATCTCAAAACATTGAAATTCTTGCTCAAAAATTGCTAAAGGTTTAGTGGTCACATGACTATGTTGATGACAATGGTGTCATGTGCTAAATAACAATATTGCTGATTAGTGCGTACCTCTTCAAACATAGTACAAGTACTATTTATTAAAGAAACATGTAACTGTATTTAGGTCTTGCTTGTCATATCTTCACTTCAGCCATTCATGTACTTGTCCTGTGAATTGCTTGGAATAGCTTGGCATCTGCATTAACGGTGCCGCAAGAGAGCAATATATTCATTCCATTTGTAGCCTATCAAGTTTTTTGCCTACTCTTCCCTCATGCGAAGTGCGAGATAGCGGAATATGTCTGCATTACAAACACCGTTACATTTATGCCGGATCTTGTATCGGTTGTTATATGGAATGTAAACATTTATCTTCCGGATTACCAGCTATCGCATTACTTTTGGAATTGTGTTTGGTGTGGTAGTTTAGAAGACTCTTACACAAAAGATCCCAGAGCTTCTTACAGCCATAAGCGGATTGTTATACTGCTGTGTTTCCCCGTAACAAGGCAATTATGTTTGCGCAATATTTGTTGCGTTGCACAGCTTTCACTGTACTTCTTCTTTTGCTTGTTTCTGTAATGCGATTGGCTAATCAGGTTGTCTTTGATGTATCTTTGTTGTATGATGGGATCAGGCCCGCAAAGCATCCCACCAGACGCCCCCTGGTGTATATGACATGTTATCCTTTTATCTCTTGTGATTGATAGTGTCCTCTGGTGTTCAGGCTTCTTTTCTGATCTTTTTGTTGTTGTGGTATTGTATGTTCTCCTACTCGTTGAAATACACATCACCAGAAAGGCTTGTCGCAACATACAAGCCAGTGTTTAAAAATTGTTTTTGGTAAAGTGACAATGTGATGTCCAACATATAAGTACGTAACTTACACTGAGATATTCTCTCAGGACTGTATGTACATGTGTATCCTACTACAGCAGCCTAATTTGGTTGCGAGCGTTAGTGAGCAGGCTACAACATTTCGCTGGAGGTGCTCTATTTCACGTCCTCGCTCACATGAAATTCTGAAGCAGCCAACAAAGTTCTGCTGAGTTCGGACCTGATGAGCAACAGCGTGGACCTGAAACGCAGCAGTTCTAGCTACCTAGAAGCCGCCAATTCAATACCCAGTTCGACTTTAATTTCTTAAGTTTGCATCCTCTCTAGCTCACCTGCCTCTACAGCAGACTGTTCTCAGTCAGCATGTGTATAGGATTTTCTTGACTTTTGCTTGGTGACGAGCATCATTGAGAATGTCAATTGGTCTCCCTTTTATATTATTTGTATGGAAATTTTTTAATATTCTAACCATGATTTTATTTATCCTTTCAGGTATGTGTGTCTTTTGAATATTACTGAACAGAACCGGAACAGGTAAGAAGGAATTCAAATTAATCAATTTTCTCACAAAGTGAAACAACATGCATGTACTTCTTCTATGAAGAAAAAGTCAACAACTCTGCAAATGCCATAATTTGATCAGGTTGCAGATTAATTTTATATTTAGTAAGGTGCCCTATTTTGATGTTATTACAGTAAATTTTTTTATCAGTAGTCTTCGCTGGAATTCTTGGCAATAGTTAAGAGCTTAAAAGTGAACTGCACATGTTACAGCTAGTAATCAGACATCGAATATTGATTAATTAGTTACTTTTAAAAAGTGATAGCAGTGTGGCAGAATCTTACCTACTGAAGCATTAAATGTGTGAATCACTAGTCCATATTGACATGTTCACTTGTTCCTCAACATGCTCAATGCAGTGCATGTCTCTGTGCAAAATCGTCAACAGAATCTGAGCTTTACAACGGAACTCATAGACCTTAACCGTATGGTAAACAGGCTGTTGACATTGACAGCTTATTGGCCGGCATGAGTACAAGGACTTGTGTAACAGTGTAAACATTGTATTTACTCGTAGTCACTGCGGTTTGGCCAAGCTTTGCTGATTAGCAGCTTTCTAAATGGAAAATCCAGTGATGCATGTGGGTACTGGGTTTTTGCTTTGTATTATGTAATCTGACAGGTGCTAAGCAGCAGGTCGGTGCTGTTCCAATAAATAGTCCCAAAAAAGTACTTAAGACAGCATTCTGACAATGAAGCACGCTCGCACAAGCCTTCACGCCCTCATAAAACAGCTCTTTTCTCAGGTCGAGCTTTTGTTCCGCTGGCAGTAGCTCAGTCACTGGCTGCTCTTTGATGCAAGATCAGCCGAGCACCTTTGCAGAAGAAGGCTGATTTAAATGCAGGACTACCAGGAGACTGGGGAAAGAGCAGGAGATTATAGACGGGGACTAGACACAGAGCACAGTAGCTGAGAGATTGGGTTGGTCGAACAAGTTGAAAAATGGTGTTTCTGGATTGTCCAAAGGCCCCTAGATCCAATGCTTCCAGTCAACTCCACAAAAATGATAGAATTCCCTATATTTCAATAGACCAGGGATTGGTGAAGTTTGGAACTGAACATATGCTCCGTAATTCTTTGTCTCCTCCATCCCCACAAGCAATGGTTCTACGTTATTCTTTGGCGTAACCCTTTGCAATTGTTTAGAGCTCAGAAATGATCAGTTACAGCTAATAACCACTAACCAGATATAGAAAAGTTGATTGTTTATTTATTTTTTAGACCGAATAAAAAATCTTTCAGCATTTTAGTTCTTGTGAGGCTTGTGAGATATAAATGTGTACTTAAACACTTGTTCGCCAACATTGCATTAATCCATGGTGCGTATCTCCATGCAAAATCATCTGAAAACCTGGGCTTAACAACAGAACCCACAAACACTGACTGGATGGTAAACAAGCTGTTGACATTGACAGCATATTGGCTGGCACGATTACATGCGCCAGCGTAAACATTGCATTAACCATGTTAACCAGGCCTAGTACCTTGTTGTCATTGTGGTTAGGCCAAGCTTTGCTGATTAGCAGCTTTCTAAATGGAAAATCCAGTGATGCATGTGGGACCTGGGTTTTTGCTTTGTGTTAATCTGACAGGTACTAAGCAGCAGGTCGATGCTGTTCCAATGAATAATTTCCAAAATAGGAGTTAAGATAGCATTCCGGACTGGCTATGCTACAAGAATGTCAGATGTGACCTTCAGCTGTTCAGTATTTGACATTCAAGGCAAAGCTGTGATTCCCAGCAAGAGCGATGAAGTGTGGCTAATGACATTGATGCCTTAGGGGAGCAGTGACCTAAGAATGACCTTTACTCGGGCCTAATGACACAAGGGCCTTAAGACCTCTCCTTAAGGTCTTTTTGGGTCAAACTGATCCACTGGGTCAACGTAGGCTTTGATGGTTTGAAGTTCTTGTCGATATCAGTAATCTCACATCTATCAGTCTCAGATATTCCTGTTGATTTTACTGTCAAAGGATAGTAGACTCACAGCCTTGGTTGCTAAAGAAAAACGGTAAATAAAAGTAACAGTCAACCATATGTGTTAAAAGTTTTTTTATACATTTCCGTCTTGCTCTAAGCTGTGGATGCTGTATCTAAAAAATTGTATTTAATAGCCTGTTCTTCTAAGTGCCAAAGGTTTTTTGCTGATGGCACTAAGGGGATCTGGATGATCCCTCTGCCAATGATTCTGGAAAATGAGATCCCTTGCAGTTCCCCCTGTTAACCTCATTTTGGAAAAAGCATTTAAACTCCTTTCACATCATCCAGAGAATAGACGGCAAGGAGAGATTGTTAAAGAGGAGAGAGAGCGAATGGCAATGGTGGAAGGCGATTCAGCCGTGATGGAGGTTGCCTGGAGGACCAAACCAATTTACCCCCATAGAAACCCCTGGTGGTTACTGCTACTGTAACAGTAATTGTATACCCTGAAGGGTTAATTGTGCCTACAGAACCCACCGGCTCACCCTATGATCACGTTGATGTCGTTTCTGCTCTCCAGGTTAAATGGGGGTGACGGTAGTAAGGAGATATGGACTGATCAGTAGCTGGAATAACAAAGGCCATAGACTCATAGTAGATGTAATTTGACTTGACACTGTGATTCCGATGTCATACCCTCATTTGGCTGTCACATGTCATACCCTCATTTGGCTGTCACATTGAACAATACACTGTATTTCGGTATGACAATTGTGTCAAGCAGGTATGATACTGGAGTCATCTTGTTGACACACTACCACGCTTTATCTTCCAGTGTCATATCCCAAATGATGGAGGCTAATCGTTCTGTCATTCTTGATATCAATCTAGTGCACATGTATCACATGTCATTACCTGTTTTGCAGTACTTCCTGGTTTCAGTCTGCGATATTTTCAATTCTAAAACATCGGATAAATGCAGGTCCCATATGCTTTTGGTAGACTAACATTAAAAACAAGATTTTGTCTGATGACAGAGACCACCCTGCCAAGACAACCCCTTGCCCACACAGCCTGCAAAAGTCACTATTTGGGTAGAAATTAAATATTCCTGAGCTGCTGGCCAGTGGATGTCATTTGTACCAAATGGCATTCCCATGGTTATTAAACTTTTAGGAAATGGTATTTACTACTTTCTATGGGATTATTGGAGAATTTATCTCATAATCTCAATCTCTGTCTAATACTCAACGTAGACCATGTGTTATCCATTTTGTGGTTGCTATTCAGTGTTAATCAATCTAAATGAGGTCCTTATAAAGAATTGTATTCCATATGAAAGGTCACATAAATTATACCCTTAATCTTTTCCCATTCCATTAGCTGATTTGCTGAGAGAACCAACTTGGTCAAAATCTGAAATAGTTGCTGAAGCTGGCTGTGTGGGCAGTGTTGCTGCATGGGAGCTTGACAGAGACCAGAACTTGATACAATGCAATATGCAAGAAGGAATAACAGTTGTATGTACGTCTTGCATGGACCAACCCATGTGTCACACATTTACCTTTTATCTGTGGCTGTGGACCAAGGCTGCTCTCTGTGGCCTGTTATTACTTCACAATGGAGCTGTATGCCTCTGTAATCCAGCAATCCACTTAGTGGTATGACCATTGACAACATAGTGTACAACCAGTGACCACAGTCTTGGCCTTGGGCTTATCTGTCCCTGGTCAGCAGGTTTATGGGATTTGTGGTCAGGCTTGGGTCAGTTCACATCACTATTGTCCACTTCTGCTTTCCGCACTTTGCAGAATTTCTGGAATAAATATGGAGGCCTTTCACTTATTAATGACCCTTTGTTGTCTATTTTATTATACCCCTATCTGTTTGATATCGTATTTTGTGTCAGAGAATGGACTTAACAAAATACACTGCTGAGCACACTTGTTTAAACCTTCATGGTCCCATTGGAACATGATCACTGCTTTTTGAAAAATGAATTGTTCATTTTTTTACATTCAAGGATACATTTGAAAGTCTTTTTGTTTCGAGAACTCCTGAAACTTCGTAATGGTGTTGTGGCTTTTGAAACAGGATACCATCTACATTAAATTTACATGGAAATTTGTGTGCGCTTCGCCTGTTCATGTACATTTATATTTTGTTTCAAGGATGCAGTCTGTCATTCGATAAGTTTGACGTCTGTGCACACCAGTTGTTGATACTTTTACGGTGACATTTGTCTTGATGAAGAAAACAATGGCTGTTGCATGGCGAGTTGGAGAGCTGACTGGAAAACAGCTTCTTGGTCAATTGCTGAGCAAAATCGTAGCTGGGTGTAGTTTAGATGAGATGTTAAATTGACGGCCTCTTGTATCAGTCACTTTGCTGGGTAAGTAACGGGTCTGTCAAACAGAGTAAATGTGCTAATACGTCGAGGAATCCAGCTCTATCTGATCTCCAGCTCTATCTGATCTCCAGCTCTATCTGATTTCATCAGTCAACCCTGGTGAGTGCCCAGAACTGGGCTCAGAGGGCTGCATTTACATTTTTTACAATATGACTTGATATCTATCTATCGATCTGTCAAAAGAATTATATCTTGACCTTTTATTAGAAGAGCAGACATCCTTGGTTTTGCTCTTGAAGAACATTAGAAACAGGTGGATACTTGCAAAATCTTTACTGCCCTCCACCAGCCATACGAAAGGAGCTATATCAGGGATATGATATTGATAAATCATTCCAGACAACACCTAATTATCATAACAAGGATGTAAATCAAATACTAAGCTGTGTCATCATGTGAAATGAACATCAACTTGTCTTCTCATCCATAATTTATCATTCATTTGAAGGACGGCCGTGCAGGATCAGCATGCAAAACACAAGTTACTCAGTATTGCTCAAGTATGTGATGGAATGAACAAGATTGATTGAATGTTGTCAGTAGAGAAATAATGATTGGTATATTCCACTGTTTGTGCAAAGCAAACATTATGGCGTCAAACTTAGTAACGAAAGAAGCGATAACTCAATATCTACAATCTGTGAAGTGAAGACCTCAATTATAAGTGCCTGAGGAAACAAACCATTTCACCACATTGAACCGTTACTGGTCGCCTATGTATAATCTGGCTCATTTGCCTCTTTATTATTTTGGTCTGTATGTTACGTTTTATCTTTGCTACTTTTTGAAATACTTTGTCTGGTGAAGCCAAAGTACAAGTTTGAGAGGAGGTGCATCGTCAATGCACTGAGTCTCTAACTGGTAATCCATTGCAGCCGAAAGCTCTAGTCATGAGGGACTTCTAACAATGCTACAACTCTCAACAGTTAAAGGCTAAGCTGGTTTACCTTCAAATTAAGGGTCCTTGCTCTCCTGCCTGTCCAATTACCTCCACTGTCTCTCATTACTCCCAATAACCTCTCATTACGATGTGACCCCTGGAGGAGAACTGACTAATTTGTAATTAGCATTTAGGACATGCGAGACTGTAATTCGACCTTTGCTGTTCAGACTTGACAAGTCGAGGGATGTTGCTAGTTAGTGTATGGTCATCGTCTATTCTTTTACAGGAAATAGTATCATTACCACATACAACGTAAACTTACATGCTGAACATTGGTGTTGATGACATTGGTTTTTATTTAATATAATTGGTGTGCAGGTAAACGATAGTTATAAGCAGGATTTTAGATGAGGAAATTCTGCTTTCACTAGACTTGACAACGCTGACCTTAATGGTGTATAGATAACCATTAAAGAAATGAAAAGGCACTTGCCTAAACCTGTCGATTTATTTGAGTAAGTTACTCACTGTCAGTGACCGGTGACTCCGTCAGGTTTGCCTATGTTTTATCCTGCCCTGACCACTGACACAATACTTTATTACTTCATAGCTAACTCTTCTTATTTTTATTACATCACAATCCTTTAATCTACGTACCAGAATCCTGTATGGAGGCAGAGTATTATCACAATTTCATAGTGTGAGACTGTTTGGCCGCTGACAATGCAGAGTATATGAACAATGACCGCGGTCTTGGCCTTGGGCTTATCTGTCCCTGGTCAGCTAGTTTATGGGATTTGTGGTCAGGCTTTGGTCACTTGCAGTCACATCTCTATTGTCCACTTCTATTGCTCTCTCTACTTTATGGAATTTCCAAAATAGAGAAAGTGGCCCTTCACTTGTCGGTAGTATAGGGGAATGGAATTAGAAGTAGAAGCATGTGTTTGGCACTATTTACTCTCAGTGGTATGAGCTGAGTGGAAAGTTTGATATTTATGTCGCAATTAACTCCAAGACAGCCTAGGTAATTGCACACCAGTAATGACACTTGCAGTCCAGTAAGCCTTACTCAGCACCACCATGATTTAATATAGTCAAGAGTTTGGAGTTTGAGTCATGAGGTAAGAGTCTAATTGCAAATTTAACTTTTGTCAGAGGTCAGAGTTAGTGTCAGAAAACTATAGAGTCCGTGGAATGATAGCATAATTATCATATTTCTTTATATTATTGAAAGTAATTGGGATAGAATGAGAATTCAGAATCACAAATTTTGAGTAATTGAGGCGCATCTTGATAAATGAGCCCCGCATTTGAAATGGAGTTATACTGTTAGATTTGCATGATTTCAAGGTTAAAGAGTTCTAAAGATGTTTTAAAAGATGTTCTGAGAAGGAGCAAAAGTCTAAGGTGCAAGCTCTGCTGATCATACTTGTGCAAGGTTGCATAATTATTATGCTCATAAAATTAATATTTTTTGGAGCTTTTGTTGTGCAGACTGTAGCTCAGTGGCTGGCTGATCTTTGATGCAAGAACAGCAGATTTAGATGCAGGACTGCCCGGAACATGTGGAAAGAGCAGAGGATAATAGAAAAATACTAGACCTAAGAGAGGGCAGTAGCTAAAACAGGTATATTGGGTAACTAGAAATTGAAGGATGGTGCTCCTGGACCTCTGATTAGCACCAGACATGATCGCCCACAGCTGCAGTATCGGTCACTTGCTTGCTTCAATGAAACTCTCAGGATACTATGCTGAGGATAGTCCTCTCCCTCAACTTTAATATAGCCATGGTGCTACAGAGCTTTTGGGCTTAATAAAGACACAACAGATGCCAATCATGTTGACAACTGAGAAGTGTGAGGTAGTGAAAACAACCAGACGTTATTGTTTACATAGCTGTTGTTCAGTTTGTTATAAAGTGGGTCACTTCCTACATTATCTAGTAGCTACTGTTGGAATTACCACATCCATGATATAATTGATGTCATAAATAATTTTATGATCCAGCGATTGTTGCATCTTTTCAACTTCCCAGGCATGGATCTCTCTGAAACATTAATTTTGAGGAATCTTGACACGAAATTGTTTTGCGATATCAGCTGCATTATGAAATTACTCTTCTGTGCATATATATAGTTTGTTTAAGAATTGTTTAGTTCCCTATAGAGCTTTATTTGAGGCTGGTAAGGATAAACTCTAACAGCCTCTATTTTCCCCTCAACTGTCTCTTTATTAGCCATTGTTACTTTATCCTTCTATGTTTCCAATGCTTTTGCAACCTCTGGTGTCATATGCTTTATTCTTCTTTGATAGGACTTGACACTCTCTCCTAATAACTTACTCATACTCACAATCCCTGATCCAATCCCTGATCCAAACCCTGATCCAATCCCTTATCCAATCCCTGATCCAATCCCTGATCAAAGGCCTGATACAATCCCCGATCTTACCAATGTAGCCGTTCTTGTGATTTCTGCACCATTAACCCAAGAATCAGTCAAGTGCGAAGCCTCTTTGCAACCAGCCAATCAGCTGTTAGCAAATCAAATCAGGTTAGGGTCTCTCTTAGGCTGCATGCGAAATGAGGCCCATTTGGTCCCAAACCCCTAAACGCCTTGTTCTTGATTATAAATTGAATACACAATCATACACACACATAAATTGTGGCTTAACAAATGTGGTGTGAGCCTAGAGTGTCCAGAGTTATCTAAGAATTTGGGTTTCTTGGAGTAAGCAGCATTTCTTTTGTGTCTTGGCTACCTTGATTTCTTATTTCTTATTAAATGATGTACCGCTGATCTTTGATCACCTTTACACCAGCTTTTCATCACATATGTATCATGTGTATACTATGGTCCTGATGACAGATAGATAGATATGAGAAAATGATGCTGTTGTCATACTGTGAATATATGAGGAAGCGCTTAAATCATGTAATGATGTAAATAGTTCACATCTAGTTCTATGGGAAACTAAAGTCCATTGAAACTGACATGCAATACCTGTGGAATACCTGCAAGTATTCACATTGATCTATAATTATTGTCATTTGAGGATAATGATGAATTATATCTCTTTCAGTCAGAATTTCAACTAAGTATGATTGATACCAACTTCAGACAGATAACTCCTTGAATTTATCTTTTTGGCATTCTGTCAAGAGAGTAATGATTTTAAAATTCTTTGGCAATGATTCATGCCAAAAAATAGATAGAGCTCACTGTGAAAGTAATGCGGAAGTAATGCCTTTTGAATGAAATATCACTTGACTCAAATCAAAGCTTGACAGATGCTCTGGCTTGAATTGTTTATTTATCAGCTCACTGAAACCAGGGTTGCGATTTTTATTGATTTTTATAAAAAAATCAAAAAAATCGGATTTTTTTGATTTAAATCGGATTTTTTTGATTTAAATCGGATTTAAATCATTAATGGAAAAAGTCCATTTTCCGTATCAATTTCACCAACTGTTATTAATTTTTCTGCCTTGACATATTATGAATAACACATATATGGATGTCAATAAGGCATATATATAATAATTTTGTTTAAATTAGAGAAATTATAATGCAAAATTATGAAATCAAGGCAGGTGATGTATTAAATATAATAATCATAATGTAAGCTACGGCAGCAGTTCCACATTTTGATACGGATGTGTTAATAAATGTCTTTTTCACTGAACATCAATCATAACTATACTGCTTACTTGTAATAGAAGTACACCTTCTAAAAGATAAAAAGGGATGTCAAAACGAGTCATCATTTTCCCTACTCTGCAATGAACTGAACTGCTACATTAAATCACCAGTCTCAACACTCAGTCTCATGATGCCTGTTAATTTTGTTTCACATGTAGTGTATTTGATATCAGTTTAGCAGTAGGGGCTTTGGGGACAGTGCTGCATTTGCAGAACATTGCTTTGTTTTTCATTGCAGCAGTTTAGAGAATCATGAGAATGCCATGATTGAAATAAAATTGTTTAAATCTTTATTTACATGTATGTAGGCATTCTACTCGGATATATTTATCAGAAATATTTTATCATATATCTAAAATTATATCTTATATATATACAAGGGGCCTCTGTGATATGTCATTAGACATATTTATGAAAGAGTATTGCTAAATGGTAGGTTGCAAGCTGTAATATCTCACTGCCAGCTTTATTTTTTAATTTTTTTTTTCCTTTCTGGAGCAGAGCTTTGAAACAGTTTTACCTGTGAACTTGAAAATCTGCCATATTATGCGTTAAATACTCTAAATGTGCCTTTTGGAGGTCTTAATGCTCTTGCAGAAATTAATAGGAGCAAATTTAGCAAAATTGTGAAAAAATGTTATTTTTTCAATGCTCCATGATTCCGTCAATTTTGGAGTTAGACCTCTGAAATTTTGCATTTAGGTGTCTAAATTATACCTCTTTAAATAACTAAACTCATTTGGAGGGCCAATCCTTTGAAGTTTTCATAAAAAACAAAAAAACTGGAAAAATATTAGGATTTCTGATATTTTTCTTAAATTTTGGTTCCTCGCAAATTGATAGTAATGAATAAATTGTTAAATTTCAAAAAATATTTTAGTTACACATATTATTAACTTCTATAGCCATATATACTTTATTTTAGTGTAAATTTTGTGTTGGAACTCGGTTTTGTCTGAGCCCAGTGACGGAGCCCATTGGATTTTAATGGATGTGCCTATGTAGGTAACTGTTCTATCCAGTGTTCCATAGTGAGACAGTTAATTCTATTAGTGGATAGAGTATGTTTTACTCTCAGATTCCCAGTCTTCTCATTGTTTATCATATGATATTCATCAAAATGAATGTGCAGCTCCTTCCACAAAAAGGAGGTTGAGCTGCCTGGCAGATCACACACATTTCCATGCATCATTTTAAGGCTCTTTCCAAGTTCTTTTATGAAATGTATTCTTTTTCCATATCGCATCTGCCACATTGCACATGGTCATTTTGTGGCTTGAAAATGGATTATTTGTGAAATTCTGAATTTAGCACACAATACATTAACAACACCTGGTACAGGGCACTCAGGAAAATAGTATATGAACTTCAACTTAGGACACTACACCACCTCCATTTTGAACCCCTGGGTTCTTGTTTTGCTTCATGTTACTCTGGTTTGGAAACAACTAGTTTCTCCAAGTATACGAGTATCTGCTATGTTGATGTTTGCCATTATTGAATTTGAAAGAAGTGATTCAGCATTGACTGAAAATCTACAGTGTAATCAACTGATAACAATGGAAGTTAACTCTTGGCATTGCTAGTTCTGTTTATAAACTTCAGGTCATATTGATTTATGCCTTCAGCGATTCCATTATTGATGTAGCGTACAACACCAGAAAATGTTGCACAATCATTGTAGTGACTAACTGTTTATCATTGTGGTAAACTTTAAAGTTAAGTTATTTTAGAAAAAAAATTAAGTTCCAGCAGGACGGAATTTGCGTTGATGGATTTAGTCTGTAAATGGTAAATGTGATGAATTAGTAAATTCACTGCAATAGGTTACCTGTGTGATTAAGTGCATATTGTCCATATGTTGTTGTTTTGTTAAACACAAGTAACAAGCATATGAACATCTGTTATTTCTCTTAGAAGCTTGATGAAATTATTGTACAAAATTGCTTGAACTGCGACAGAGGGATTAGTTATCTATTATTTTGCCTTTTAGTATTGAAGTGCTCCTTAATAAAAACTGTATGGCTGTATCTAATGACTTAGTAGCACTCTAGCTGGACTGCATGCCAAGGGTAATATTGAGCAGCTGTTCTTCTTAGTCCCTTAGACTTTTTCCTCATGGTGGTTGGGGATCCCTCCACCATTGATCTTGGAAAATGAGATCTTTCGCAGTTCCGCTGGTTAACCTCATTTTGAAAAAGCATTTAACCTTGTTTTGGGAGTCGAGGCAGGAGGTGGCAAAGAGTGATTGAAAAGGAGGCGAGAGATCAAATGGCGTCAGTAGGAGGCAATGAACGATGACATTGAACGTGTAACGAGGGGTGCTGGGGGGCCACACCAATTTACCCCCCTTGGATACCCCTGGTATTTGGGTGGTTACTGCTACTGTAACAGTAATTGTATACCCTGAAGGGTTCAGTGAGCCATCAGGTTCCTCATGGCAAAGTTACTCTGTGGATCAATTTCTTTTTGGGTTAAATGGGGGAGAAAAAAAGTAAAGGACTTGAAGGGATCATAAGCTAATATCATCTCCTGACTTTGCTAGATGTCGTTTGCCGGTCGTATTGATGTGTCCCGCTTGGAGTGTTCTGAAATGACTGAGGTGCCATACCCTCTCAATTGATGTAACATTGGTGTCAAACTGATGTTATTGTAATAGGCCTATGCTATGTTGTAATTACATCTACAATACTTCTGGTGAATTGATTCCTTTGTGTAGGTTAAATGGTGTGTGTAAGAATGACAAGACATCAACTGCTTTGGGAATCAACTTTCAGATGGAATTCTGAAAAATATTCTTCTTAAATGGACAAATTCTGAAAATTTCCTTTTCTGATGGATACTAAGTCAACGTCAGTCAAAAGTTCCCAAGAAAGTTTGATAAATAATTGCTTTGACATTTTGATCTTTCCGGATGTTCAAAGGTTGATGCTGTCATTTAGAGAGAAAAGATCATGAAGATGGAAGCTTTTAATCGTAAAACCAATTCAGATGTAAAATGTCTTTTCAAATGAATAAAATGAGAATATGACATTGAAGTTATCTTTGTTGTGTTTCCAAAAAAAGGGGCTATGCTTGGATTAAATTAATGTCAATGACTAGTTATAAAGGACATTATTAAAGGCACCGGTTAGGTTGGATATAGCAGAACTGTGGCAAGCTTTGATTGAAACATCCGTGACTAAAGTTTATTGCCGCATGTTTGCAATCTCATTATTCTATATTTTTCTATGTCAGACTTTTGCTTCTGCGTATATATACAGTTATAAAAGTTTGACTTGTTTCATTGACATTGAAGAAGTTCAAGGATCTTCAAAAAGAAGCAACCAAAGCTTTTCTTTGATGCCGATGGAGCTGAAACGCTGACCACTTTGACTTGTTTGTGGCAGACAAAGACATTTTTGAAGGACTTTCAAATAATACCAATTTAGTGAAGACAGTCAATCCCACAGTGGACTGAAGGATCAACATACTAAGTGATAGGGGCATCTGCGTCTTGCTTGTGTTTGGCCTATCTTAGTGTGTTTTGGAAGTTAAGTGTTTTTGTTGTGTTCTTCGTAAAAGGATTGTTGAGAAAAAGTTAAGGATAGAGTGGATTGGTCCACTGAAAGGTTTTCTTTTACAGTTACTGGCAAAATTGTTTGGTTGCAGTTCAATATACTGGACTTTAACTTTGAATAGAAAGGAAGGAAACCCTGAGATACCATAGTTCTCTTGGCCTCTCAGACCTACAATCACTCGGATAATAAGACCAGCAGTTTATCTTGATTTTTGGCTTTCTTCTGTGGTAAACAGTAAATCAAGCTTTTCTTAATTCCTATGGAATAAACCGATGTGTTTTTTTATCCTTTACAAAAAAAGGTAGGTGAGTGCTTTTAGTGATGCTGTTAGTCCTGCCATATCCTTTATGTTGTATGTATGATTCATGACACTTACCATGTGACTGAATGTATAAATATCACCCAATCTTTCTTTGACCTTGGTGTCTGAAGAAACACCAGCTGTACTGTATGCAGCAACAGTGGCTTTCTATTTCTTGGTGTCATACCGCAGGTCTTGGCCTGTGTCATCGGTCTTGGCCTGTTCCATTGGTCTTGGTCTTTGTCCCTTGGTCTTGGCATTTGGCTTCCTTTGTTAGTAAAGGTTTAATAAATTACCAGTTGCCCTCTATCCATTGAGACTGTGTGACCGAGCTTCCTCGGCTAAATAAGGGGGCTTTTCTATTGTGCAACACAATGGCTCTGAGTGTCAGCTTTGCTGTGGTGTTGTGTCACCTGGTGTGGTATTGGGTGGTATGGGGAATGGGATCTGGGGGGAAATGGTGGTAGCTTAAGGGTATGGAGAACAGGGGGAGAAGGTGAATGACTGGGCAGGGGTGGTAATGTGGGTATAGCTTGTATAAGGACTTTTAAGAAAGGGTGAGGCAGTTGGATGTATTGTGTCTGTATGTACAGAGAGGAAAGTGTTCAATCGTTTGTCAAATTTTCAACAATTGGCCTGAGTCGCTACTGACCTCAAAACTCTCAAAGATTTTGAAAAAGGAGATACTTTCTTCCTTTGCATTACGCTCACTACTTTGAACCTGTGTGACAGTGTGTGTCCTCATGGGCCATATTGGTTGAAAAATAAAGGATGCAAAGCCAAACCATTTACCTACATGTAGGTATTCTCTTTTTCGATGTCACTTAGCCTTTCGCATTACAGAAATGAGCTACTAATAGAGTGAGAAAAATTTTGTCAAGAATGGACACACACTTAGAGGCAGGCAATTCAGGAAGACAGAAACTCATAGTAGATAAGAGCAATTGATTGCAGAAGAGAAAGAAAAATCAACAACACAAGAAAATTTATAGAGCGAAATATACCAAGGAAAAAACTACAAAGAGACCTACAGTAAACTGTTGTCAGTAGTTGGTGGCAATCTTTAGTGACAGATCTCTGCTGGATGGGCTAATGGGTGTGCCTACACTGACTCTGTGCTATGTTACCTGTGTTGCCCTGTGCATGCATTGTAGATGCATATGTGGTTGACTTCACAGAGCTAAAGCTAATGTTTGAGTTGATGTCAAACAAAAAAGGCTTGGTTTGCACTGCAATAAGTGTTTCGTGTAAATGTGTTACATGTTGAGGTGAATGTGTAATATGTTCAGGATCTTATCTGTCAACCCCCATGAGTGATGAGTGCCAGAACTGGGCTCAGAGAGCTGCACTTACCATAATGATACATGTCCTTCGATCTAGCAATTGTTTTGAATTGAGAATAAAATCTTAAAACTTTCTATTAATACCTGTTTGAGAGGAGGTGTGTCATCAATACACCGAGTCTCTGACTCAGCTAGTAATCCATTGCAGCCGAAAGCACTCATCATGAGGGACTTCTAATAGAACAATGCTACAACTCTCAACAGTTACTGGCTATAGTGGCTAAGCTAGTTTATCTTCAAATTAAGGGTCCTTGCTCTTTGCCTGTCCAATTACCTCCACTGTCTCCCATTATTCCCAATAATCTCTCATTACAAAATTACCGTTGGAAGAGAACAGAATAATTTGTAATAAGTCTCAAATGCGAGACCTTGCGGACTGTAATTCGACCTTTTCTGTTTCGACTTGACTAAATAAGGGAGGTGCCTAGTTAGTGTCTGTGGTCACTGTCCTCTCTTAGACTCTTCAGTTTTTTGCAAGAAATTATTACAACATGTTGAGCATGAGTATTGGTTGATGCCACAATTGCCAAATGCATAGGTTATAGTGACTATACGCCTGAACATGACTGATCATTGGTCGTACAGGTAAACGATTGAATTTGTGAGCACGATTTTAAATGAGAAAATTTTCTACTTTCACAAGCACAACACTGCCCCCAGTGATGCATTGATAACCATTAAAACGACCACAATGCACTGTCCAAAAGTCTTCTCTCGTTGATCCTTTTCGAAAAAAAGGAAGGACTTCATGCCCGTCTACTTGATACATCAGCACTCAAAAATAATGAACCTTTCCTTTTATCCCATCTACACGTAAAACACTTGTGACTCCATGAGAAATACCAACCATGGTTGTCTTGCCCACTGACCATATGCAAGGCCTCTTATTACTTCATGTCACTGCTTTCGGCCTCTTATTACATCACAGTGCAAAAAATACCAACCTTCCTAACCGAATTGTGTGTATGTTGGTAGAGTATTATCACTATGTCGTAGTGTATGACTGTTTGGCCGCTGACGGTGCAGAGTATATGAACAACGACCACGGTCTTGGCCTTGAGCTTATCTGTCCCTGGTCAGCTGCTTTATGGGATTTGTGGTCAAGCTCAGGTCAGTTGCAGTCACATCTCTATTGTCCACTTCTATTGCTCTCTGTACTTTATGGAATTTCCAAAATAGAGAAAGTGGCCCTTCACCTCTCTGTAGTATAGGAGAATGGACTTAGAAGTAGAAGCGTGTGTTTGGCGCTATTTACTCTCAGTGGTATGAGCTGAGTGGAAAGTTTGATATTTATGTCGCAATTAACTCCAAGACAGCCTAGGTAATTGCACACCAGTAAATGACAGTTGCAGGCCTGTATGCCTTACTCAGCACTCCCACGATTTAACATAGTATGGAGAGTATGTTCTAGGACTTACAAGTCCTAGTCAAAATTGGGAGTTTGAGTTGTGGAGTCAGCTATAGTCTAATTACAAATTTAGGTAGAGTCGGGAGTAAGAGTCATTATTGGAAAATGTACTTCTAATTTCAGATACCTAGGACTGTTATTATTATTATGGATATTTCCAAAAATTATTTAAGACAATTTGGATTAAGTGAAATATCAAAATCATTAACACTGATTTGTGGATTTGAGGAGAAATTATGATGTGCGCTGATAAATGATAAGCCCAACTTTTGAAATGGTACGTTGGCAGAATTTTTACATTAAACTGATTTTTTTTGAATTTTCTGTTCCAAGTAAGAGAAAATGTAGTGATAAGGTGTAGTCTCCATTGATCATGTTGATCACACTTGTAAGGTTGAACACACTTGTAAAATGGCTTGTATTTTGAGGCTGCTGTTGTTGTACGGGAGGTAGCTCTGTTGCTGGCTGATCTTTGATGCAAGACCAGCCAAGCACCTTCACAGATTCAGATGCAGGACAACAAGGAGCATGGGGAAAGAACAGAGGATTATAGAAAAAGACTAGACCTAAGAGAGGGCAGTAGCTAAAAGAGGTATTGGGCAGCTAGAACAAGTTGAAGGATGGTGCTCCTGGACCTGTGATTAGCATCAGACATGAACGCCCACAGCTGTTGTATCGTTCACTCGCCTGCTCCAATGAAATCCTCAGCACGATACTCCTCCCCCTCAACTTTAATATAACCGTGGTGCAACAGAGCCTGTAGGCTTAATAATGTCACAACAGACTCCAATTAAATGGGCAACTGAACAATTTGTGGTGTTAAACACATCCTGACCTTAAGTAGGTTTCCGCAGCTGTTGTTATTAATGTTATTAATCTTTTTGTGATCCAGTAGTTGTTACATTAAGTGACCTTATCAAGACACAGATTTCTGAAAAATTTGTCCTGACGAAGCTGTCTTTAAGGAATTTTTAGTCATCTCTCTGAAAAAGCATTACAAAAAACTAATAAGCAATGGAAAATGACAATGTCTATTTAAAAAAAAAACATAATTTAGATGATAAACAGCACAATAAAGTAGCATAGTAACCGTTATATATATGAACTAGAATTTACCCATTATTGAATAATGTTAAAAGCAGGTTACAATGGGGAAAAAAGCAAGTGAATAAGGAAATGGAGACAAAGCAACAAAGAAGAAGGGTTAGCATTTTTGTGATGCAGCTGAAAGAAATGTAATTTCGGAGTGCACCACCAGGTGTGCTGCAGTGGAACTTGATGAATATATGGGAGTATTAGTTTGGTATTAAATTGGGTAAAAGTAAAGGTGCATTAAAAATGGGAAAGACAGTGAAATAATTAGCCTGTGATAGCAGTTTAGAGGTTGACAAAGTAATACTCCTGTAGCTGCAGTATTGAAAGCAGGAGAAGACATTTGAGAGAAGAATTTCATGTTTGGTTTGAGAGATCCATGCACTCCTGGTGGCGATTTTGAGATGGAGTAAAAATTGGAAATGAAAGAGGAGTCAGAAGATTATATGCTCCTCACAGAAAGAAAGGGCAGAAAAAGAAGGATAGGTGGAAAGTTGGGGTGAGTGGGACGCTCAGAGAAGGCGTATTTAGCTAAGGCAGCACTGATCATGTGAGCCAAGATTTAACTGCAATATAACCCGGAGGGATAAAGCCACCACCACAGGAAGCCTAGTGGTGTTAGCCAACCAGCTTGTGACTTATGTATTACAGCCAACCATGCTTTTCTGCAAGGGTGTCAGATGTGGCCTGCAGTATTTGACATTCAAGGCAAAGCTGTGATTCCCAGCAAGAGCGATGAAGTGTGGCTAATGACCTTGGTGCCTTAGGGGAGCAATGACCTAAGAATGACCTTTTCTTGTGCCTAATGACACAAGGACTTTAAGACTTCTCCTTAAGGTCTTTTTGGGTCAAGACTGATCCTTTGGTCTAACAAGAGTGGGCATTGATGGTTTGAAGGCTTGTCAAGTATGACATTTATAGTCGATTTCCCTAAATTTTGTTGGATGCTTTAGTGGACTGCCTGTTAGTTTTAGGATTTTTTGTCTCTTCCCATATCAGCTGTATGTATTATGTGTGTGTCGGACATGAAGATTATACATAGTTGTAGGAATGCAAGTGTTCTCATTTGTCGTCTTTGGCTGTATTATGAAATTACTGTTCTCTGCGTATATATTGTATTTTTAATAGTTGTTCAGCTCCATTTACAGCTTTGTTTGAGGCCGGCAAGGGTAATCTCTAACAGCTTCCATTTTCCCTCTATGCCTTGTTTATATTGCGTCCATTCTAGACTCTTCTCCATACATTCTTGATGTCTGTTTATTAGCCATTGTTACTTTATCCTTCTATGTCTCTGTTTTGCTATCTATTTTTAGCTGCTTTAGTCTTCTTTGATTGGATTGAGGGCTCTCTCTTAATAACCTTCTCATGTTCTCAATCCCTGATCCAATCCCTGATCTAACCAAAGTAGCCGTTCTTGTGATTTCTGCACCATTAACCCAAGAGTCAGTCAAGTGTGGAACCTCTTTGCAACCAGCCAATCAGCTGTTAGCAAAGTAAATCAGGTTAGAGTCCCTCTTAGGCTGCATGCAAAATGAGGCCTGTTTGGTCTCAAACCCCTGAACTTCTTGTTCTTGGTTGTAAATTGTAGCTTTGCAAGCCTAGAGTGAGCCTGGAGGGACCCAAGCTGTCTAAAAATTGCATTTCTTTTATATCATGGGTGCCTTGATTTATTTAGTCTTATGACTGGGTGTACTGGTCAGTTGTCACCTTTGCTTCCACATTTTATCACAAATATGCTTTTATCATGATGGCAAACAGATTCAACAGGTAGATATGCAGATCTGAGAAAATTGTGCATTTGTCATAATGTGAATATATGAATAAGTGCTTAAATGGTTCATATCAAGGTCAAGGAAATCAAAACTCCATTGAAACTACCATGCAACTCCCACAGAATCAATTTGTTGTGAGTATTCACATTTATCTGTGATTTTGTTATTTGAAGATAATAGATGAATTATGTCTTTGTTGGCCAAATTTGCAGCTAAGTATGATTGATACCAACTTCAGAAAGATAACTCCTTGAATTTCCCTTTTTTGGCATTTTGTCAAGAGAATAATGATTTTAACATTTTTGGGAATGATCCATGCCAAAAAATAGATAGAGCTTACTGCAAAATTAATGCCTTTTAGAATGAAATATCACTTGACTAAATGTGCTTAAATCAAAGCTAGACAGATTCTCTGGCTTGAATTGATAATTTATCTGCACAGTGAAACTGAAAAAAAGGCTGAATTTTGTTGAAAGCATAAACTAAAGTTATAACATGTATAATTTTATGTGTTTGCCTATGGAAAGTTGTGTGCTGTTAATAATGTATTACATCAACTCTGTTGACCATCTTGAAGAAACTGTCTCAGACATAAATTGCCAGGTAATGTGAATGATAAAATTTTATAAAGAGTGATGACTTTCGCCTTGAAAACAACTTGTTTCTCAACTGGTGATTTAGCATCGACTGAAAGTCTAGTGTAATTAGATCTTGACAATGGAAGTTAACTCTTGGCATCGTTAGTTCTATATGAACTTTAGGTCATATTGATTTATGCCTTCGGCGATTTCATTATTGATGTTATATACAACTCCAGTAAATGTTACACAATCATTGTAGTGGCTGTTTAACATTTTGATAAACTTTAAGTTAGTTATCTCATTTTAAAAGAAAAATATGGCTTCAGTCAGCATGAATTTTGCATTGATTGATTTTTGTCTTTTAATGTGATGAATCAGTAAATTGACCCCAATAAGTTACCTTTATGATTCAGCGCATATTGTTTGTGTGTTTTAAATTTATACAAGAAGAAGTTGAGTAAATCAGATTTTAACCACAAGTAACATAAACATCAATTATTTCTCTTTGAACATTGAAATCATTTCACAAAAGTGCTTGAACTGTGCCAATGGGAATCATTATTTATCATTTGCCGTTTAGAAATGTTGTGCTCCATAATAAAAGGTCTGTCACTGTATCTGATGACTTAATAGGAACTCTTGCTGCACTGTGTTCCCTGGTTAATATCCAGCAACCTTTCTTCTTAGTCCCACAGGCTTATTATCGATAGCAGTTGGGGATCGCTCCACCATTGATCTTGGAAAATGAGATCTTTCACAGTTCCGCCGGTTAACCTCGTTTTGAAAAAGCATTTAACCTCATTTTGGGAGTCGAGGCAGGAGGTGGCAAAGAGTGATTGAAAAAGAGGCGAAAGATCAAATAGCGTCAGTTGAAGGCAATGAACGACATTGAAGGTGTGACGAAGGGTGCTGGAGGGCCACGCCAATTTACCCCCCTTGGATACCCCCTGGTATTTGGGTGGTTACTGCTACTGTAACAGTAATTGTATACCCTGAAGGGTTCCATGTGCCCTGGGTCTCCTTATATTATGAAAAAGATACTCCCAGGATCAATTTCTCTTTGAGTTAAATGACGGATAAAAAAGTAAGGGATCGCCAGGGATCATAAGCTAAAATCATCTCCTGACTTTCTCATTTGAGTGTTGTATTGATGTTACACAAGAGGTGCTCTGAAATGATGTCTTGCCTCAATGTGAGAGTCACATTGATTTTATTGTAATAGTCCTCTGCTCTGCTGTAATGACATCTACTCAACCTTAGGTCAGGGTTCCCACAAAATTTTGCAACGGGAATTCCATGACTTTTCCATGACCAAATTTCGGATTTTCCATGACCAATGTTTTACTCATTGAGGTCGAGATTCACCCCAAAAAGAATTCACGTGATGACCATCATTCACTGTCCGGCCATCCGCTCAACCATCTGACTACCATAAGCTCCCAAATGAGTTAAATTTTAGCGCGAATCGTAGTCAAAATGTGAATTTTCCATGACTTTTCAAAATATTTTGAATTTCCATGACTTTTGCATGACTTTCCATGACCACTATTTTTTCCATGATTTTCCCTGACTTTCCATGACTGTGGGAACCCTGTTAGGTGAATTGATTTTCTTTGTGCAGGTTAAATAGTGCAAGTATGAGTGGCATATGTGTGCACACGGTGCATATTACAAGACATTCTAAAACTGCTCTGGAAATTCCTTCTTTGATGGACTCAAAGTCAAAATCATTAAACAGTAGATAGGAAAGTTTTATAAATTGCTTTGATTGTGAAAGTTTGAACTTTGTGGATGTTCAAGGGTTAATGCTGTCATTCAGAGAAAAGATGGAAGCTTTGACTCGTAGAACTGATTTATATGTAAAAATGTCATTTAAATGTTAGATTTCTTCAAAAGAAAGAAATGAGAATCTGAAATTGAAATTATCTTCACTGTGTTTCCAAAAGTAAGAGATATAGATGGATGATATTAACGCTAGTTATTGACTGGTAATAAAGGTAGTGGATAGATTGTCGGCTAGCGCAACTGGGACAAGCTTTGAGGGATATCCCGCACTAAAGTTCAAAACCAAAAGGTTGCAATCTCATGATTTTCATGATTATATCAATCTTCGGCTTCTGCATAAATGAGCTGATTTTATTAAAACCAGTATCATTGACATTGAGGCAGTTAAAAAATTTCAAAGAGATTCAAACAAATCTTTTCTTTGATGCCGATGAAGCTGAAACGCTGACCACTTTGACTTGTTTGCGGCAGACAAAGAAATTTTTGAAGGACTTTCAAGTAATACCAATTTAGCAAAGACAGTCAATCCCACAGCGGACTGAAGGATCAACATACTAAGTGATAGGGGCATCTGTGTCTTGCTTGGCCTGTCTTAGTGTGTTTTAGAAGTTTAGTGTTTTTGTTGTGTTCTTCGTAAAAGGATTGTTGAGAAAAAGTTAAGGATAGAGTGGATTGGTCCACTGAAAGGTTTTCTTTTACAGTTACTGGCAAAATTGTTTGGTTGCAGTTCAATATACTGGACTTTACCTGTGAATAGAAAAGAAGGAAACCCAGAGATATCATAGGTCTCTTAGCCACTTAGTCATACAATCATTGGATAATAAGACCAGCAGTTTATCTTGATTTTTGGCTTTCTTCTGTGGTATACAGTAAAGCAAGCTTTTCTTAGTTCCTATGGAATAAACCGATGTGTTTGTTATCCCTTAAAAAAATGGGTAGGTGAGTGCTTTTATTGATGCTGTTAGGTCTGCCATATCCTTTATGTTGTATGTATCATTCATGACACTTATTATGTGACTGAATGTATAAATATCACCCAATCTTTCTTTGACCTTGGTGTCTGAAGAAACACCAGCTATATTGTATGCGAAACAGTGGCTTTCTATTTCTTGTCATACCGCAGGTCTTGGCCTGTGCCATCGGTCTTGGCCTGTGCCATTGGTCTTGGTCTTTGTCCCTTGGCCTTGGCATTTGGCTTCCTTTGTTAGTAAAGGTTTAATAAATTACCAGTTGCCCTCTATCCATTGAGACTGTGTGACCGAGCTTCCTTGACTAAATAAGGGGGTTTTTCTATTGTGCAACACAATGGATCTGAGTGTCAGCTTTGCTGTGGTGTTGTGTCACCTGGTGTGGTATTGTGTGGTATGGGGAATGGGATCTGGGGGGAGATGGTGGTAGCTTAAGGGTATGGAGAACAGAGGGAGGAAGTGAATGACTGGGGAGGGGTGGTAATGTGGGTATAGATTGTATAAGGACTTTTAAGGAAGGGTGTGAGGCAGTTGGATGTATTGTGTCTGTATCTACTTATATTTCAATCCTGTGAAGACTTCATGGTTGCAGTGTAATTCATTCTGTATGTACAGAGAGGAAAGTGTTCAGTCTTTTTTCAGTTTCAACAATTGTCCTGAGTCAGTCTCTATTGACCTCAAAACTCCCAAAGATTTTGAAAAAGGAGATACTTTCTTCCTTTGCATTACGCTCACTACTTTGAACCTGTGTGTCCTTAGGACCATATAGTTGGAAAATTAAAGGCTGCTAAGACAAACCATTTACATACATGTAGCTGTTCAATGTTAAACTGTTTACATTGTAAAAGGTATTCTCTTTTTCGATGTCACTTAGCCTGTCGCATTACAGAAATTAGCTACAAATAGAGAGTGAAAAAAATTTCAAGAATGGCAATCCAGGAAGACAGAAACCCATAGTATATATAAGAGCAATAGATTGTAAAAGAGAAAGAAAAATCAACAACACAAGAAAATTTATAGAGAAAAAATATACCAAGGAAAAAAACTACAAAGAGACCTACAGTAAACTGTTGTCAGTAGTTCAGTGGTGGCAATCTTTAGTGACAGATCTCTGCTGGATGGGCTTATGGGTGTGCCTACACTGACTCTGTGCTATGTTACCTGTGTTGCCCTGTGCATGCATTGTAGATGCATACGTGGTTGACTTCACAGAGCTAAAGCTAATGTTTGAGTTGATGTCAAACAAAAAAGGCTTAGTTTGCACTGTAGTAAGTGTGCCATGTAAATGTGTTATATGTTGAGGTGAATTTGTAATATGATTAGGATCTTATCTGTCAACCCCCATGAGTGAGGAGTGCCAGAACTGGGCTCAGAGAGCTGCACTTACCATAATGATAAATTTCCTTCGATCTAGCAATTGTTTTGAATTGAGAATCAAATCTTAAAACTTTTTGTTAGTACCTATTTGAGAGGAGGTGTGTCATTAATTCACCGAGTGTCTAACTCAGCTGGTAATCCATTGCCATGAAGGAGTTCGGCCAATACTACATCTTTCAACAGTTACTGGCTATAGTGGCTAAGCTAGTTTACCTTCAAATTAAGGGTCCTTGCTCTGCCTTTCCAATTGCCTCCACTGTCTCCCATTACTCCAAATAACCCCTCATTACAAAATTACCCTTGGAAGAGAACAGACTAATTTGTAATTAGCATTTTGGACATGTGAGACCTTGTGGACTGTAATTCGGCCTTTTCTGTTTAGAAAACAAGGGAGATGCCTAGTTAGTGTCTGTGGTCACTGCCATCTCTTAGTCTCTTAGTTTTCAACAGGTAAATGATGCAATATGTCAGCCCTATTTTAAATGAGAACATTTTCTACTTTCACAAGCACAACACTGCCCCAAGTGATGCATTGATAACCATTATAATTACCACAATGCGCGGTCCAAAAGTCTTCTCTCGTTGATATTTTTCAAAACAAAGGAAGGATGTCATGCCCCTCTACTTGGTACATCAACACCCCAAATAGAAACACGTAAAACGCCTGTGACTCCATGAGAAATACCAACCATGGTTGTCTTGCCCACTGACCATATGCAAGGCCTCTTATTACTTCATATCACTCCTTTTGGCCTCTTATTACATCACTGTGCAATAAATACCAACCTACCTACCCAAATTTTGTGTATTGAGGTAGAGTATTATCACTATGTCACATTGTACGACTATTTGGCACTCTTTTCCCAGACGGTGCAGCGTATATGAACAATGACCGCGGTCTTGGCCTTGAGCTTATCTGTCCCTGGTCAGCTGCTTTATGGGATTTGTGGTCAAGCTCAGGTCAGTTGCAGTCACATCTCTATTGTCCTTTCCTATTGCTCTCTCTACTTTATGGAATTCCCAAAATAGAGAGAGTGGCCCTTCATCTCTCTATAGTATGTAAGAATGGACGCAGAAAGTAGAGTCGAGAGGCATCGTGTTTAACACTGTTTACTCTGGGTGGAAAGTTAAGATATTTATGTTGCAATTAACTCTAAGACAGCCTCTGTAATTGCGCACCAGTAAAGACACTTGCAGTCCAGTAAGCCTTACTCAGCACAGCGAGCACACCCGTGATTTAATACAACATAGAGATTATGTTCTAAGACTGCGTCCCAGGCAGTTGGAGTCGGGAGTTGTGGAGTCAAGACTCAAGAGTCTTAATTACAAATGTATCTGGAGTCAGGTGTCAAGAGTTAGTGTAAGAAAACTCCCGTCTCCGTGGAATAAAGGCATCATCAATCATGTACATGTATATTTCTATAAATTATTGAAAATAATTGGGATTAAATGAGGATTCAGAATCATAAATGGTTCTGAAGTCAGGAATGGGTGGCTTTGGCATGAGATTAGCAGAGAATCGGGGGTCAAGAAGGGAATTACAAAACTACCGAATCACACAGATCCCACCCAAGCCCTGGTTTACACAGTTGACCATACAAAATCATAGCATGACCAATGAAACAAATTAATAAAACAATATGTAGTAAGATAAAGAGGGAAATCTATGTTTCCCAGATCAAGTTTTTGGGACATTATCTGAGTCAAACCTTAATTTAGTCTTGTCTCTTGTTTGAGTCATCAGTTCCTAAGATCTTTGCTGTGATTCATTATGACATTTGAGTAATTGAGATGATCATACTTGTGCAAGGTTGCATTTGCTCATAAAATTGCTGGTTTTGGTTGGGGCTTTTGTTGTTCAGGCATAAGCTAGGTTACCGGCTGATCTTTGACGCAAGAACAGCCCTGCTCTGGTGTAGAAAATGGCAGATTTAGATGCTGGACCACCGGGAGCACGTGGAAAGAGCAGGGGATTATATAAAAAGGCTAGACCTAAGAGTCTAGTGGCTAAAAGAGGTATTTGGTAGCTAGAACAAGTTGAAGGATGGTGGTCCTGGACCTGTGATTAGTATCAGACATGAGTGCCCACAGCTGTTGTATCGGTCACTCGCCTGCTCCAATGAAACACTCAGGGTAGTCCTCTCCCTCAACTTTAATATGCTACAGAGCTTGTAGGCTTAATAATGTCACAACAGACTCCAATTAAGTGGGCAACTGAACAATTTGTGGTGTTAAACACATCCTGACCTTAATAAGGTTTACGCAGCTGTTGTTATTGATGTTATTAATCTTTTTGTGATCCAGTAGTTCCTAAATTTGGTGACCTTATCAAGACGCAGATCTCTGAAAAAATTATCCTGGCGAAGCTGTTTTTAGGAATTGATCAGTCATCTCTCTGAAAAAGCATGACAAAAAACTAATAAGCAATGAAAAATTACAATGTCTAATAAAGTAGCATAGTAACCGTTATATATATGAATAACACCACCACCACACGATGCCTAGTGGTGTTGGACAACCACCTTGTGACTGATGTATTACAGCCAACCATGCTTTTCTGCAAGGGTGTCAGATGTGACCTGCAGTATTTGACATTCAAGGCAAAGCTGTGATTCTCAGCAAGAGCGATGAAGTGTGGCTAATGACCTTGGTGCCTTAGGGGAGCAATGACCTAAGAATGACCTAAGAATGACCTTTTCTTGTGCCTGATGACACAAGGACTTTAAGACCTCTCCTTAAGGTCTTTTTGGGTCAAGACTGATCCATTGGATATTACCAGAGTGGGCTTTGATGGTTGGAAGGCTTGTCAAGTATGAAATTTATAGTCGATTTCCCTAAATTTTTAGTGGACTGCCTGTTAGTTTTATGATTTTTTCTCTCTTCCCATATCAGCTGTATGTATTATGTGTGTGTCGGACATGAAGATTATACGTAGTTGTAGGAGTGTTCTCATTTGTCGTCTTTGGCTGTATTATGAAATTACTCTTCTCTGCGTATATATTGTATTTTTAATAGTTGTTCATCTCCATTTACAGCTTTGTTTGAGGCCGGCAAGGGTAATCTCTAACAGCTTCCATCTTCCCTCTATGCCTTGTTTATATTGTGTCCATTCTAGACTCTTCTCCATACATTCTTGATGTCGGTTTATTAGCCATTGTTACTTTATCCTTCTATGTCTCTGTTTTGCTATCTCTCTTTAGCTGCTTTAGTCTTCTTTGATTGGATTCAGGCCTCTCTCTAAACAACCTCCTCATGCTCACAATCCCTGATCCCTGATCCAATCCCTGATCTAACAAAAGTAGCCGTTCTTGTGATTTCTGCACCATTAACCCAAGAGTCAGTCAAGTGTGAAACCTCTTTGCAACCAGCCAATCAGCTGTTAGCAAAGTAAATCAGGTTAGAGTCCCTCTTAGCATAGGCTGCATGCAAAATGAGGCCTGTTTGGTCTCAAACCCCTAAACTTCTTGTTCTTGATTGTAAATTGTAGCTTTGCAAGCCTAGAGTGCGCCTGGAGGGACTCAGGCTGTCTAACAATTGCACTTCTAGGAGTTAGCAGCATTTCTTGGGTGTCTTGATTTCTTATGTCTTATGACAGGGTGTACTGGTCAGTGGTCACCTTTGCTTCCACATTTTATCACAAATATGCTTTTATCATGATGGCAAACAGATTTAACAGGCAGATACGCAGATATGAGAAAATGATGCATCTGTCATAATGTGATTATGTGAAGAATTGCTTAAATGGTTCACATCTAGTTCAAAGAAAACAAACTCCATTGAAACTACCATGCAACACCCTCAGAATCAATTTGTTGTAAGTATTCACATTTATCTGTGATTTTGTTGTTTGAAGATAATGGATGAATTATGTCTTTGTTGGCCGAAATTGCAACTAAATATGATTGATGCCAACTTCAGAAAGATAACTCCTTGAATTTCCATTGTTGGCATTTTGTCAAGAGAATAATGATTTTAACATTTTTGGGAATGATTCATGCCAAAAAATAGATAGAGCTTACTGCAAAATTAATGCCTTTTAGAATGAAATGTCACTTGACTAAACACGCTTAAATCAAAGCTAGACAGAGCTCTGGCTTGAATCAATCATTTATCTGCAGATCGAAACTGAAAAAAGGTTGAATTTTGTTGAAAGCATAAACTAATCTTATGATTTTATGTGTTTGCTAATGGAAAGTTATGTGCTGTAAATAATGCATTACATCAACTCTGATTCAGTTGACCATCTTCGAGAAAACTGTCCTAGACATAAATTGTCAGGTAATGTAAATGATAAAATTTTATAGTGAGTCATGACTTTCGCCTTGAAAACAATTTGTTTCTAAAGTACACATGAAATGTTAGCCATATTGAATTTGAAAATAGTGATTTAGCATCGACTGAAAGTCTAGCTTAATTAGATCTTTACAATGGAAGTTAACTCTTGGCGTCGTTACTTCTATATATGAACTTTAGATCATTTTGATTTATGCCTTCGGCGATTTCATTATTGATGTTATGTACAACTCCAGTAAATGTTACACAATCATTGTAGTGACTGTTTAGCATTTTGATAAACTTTAGAGTTATCTCATTTTAAAAGAAAAAATATCACTTCAGTCAGTGTGAATTTTGCATTGATGTATTTTTGTCTTTTAATGTGATGAATCAGTAAATTGACCGCAATAGGTTACCTTTATGATTCAGCGCATATTGTTTGTATGTTGTTTGTGTGTTTTAAATTTGTACAAGTAGAAGTTGAGTAAATCAGATTTTAACCACAAGTAACATGAACATCAATAATTTCTCTTTGAACATTGAAATTGTTTCACAAAATTGCTTGAACTGTGACAATGGGAATCATTATCTGTGACTGTATCTAATGACTTAGTGGGAACTCTTGCTGCTCTGTTTTCCCTGGTTTATATTGAGCAACTGTTCTTCTTAGTCCCACAGGCTTTTTGCTCATAGCGATTGCGGAATGCTCCACCGTCGATCTTGGAAAATGAGATCTTTCGCAGTTCCGCTGGTTAACCTCGTATTGAAAAAGCATTTAACCTCATTTTGAGAGTCGAGGCAGGAGGCGGCAAAGAGTGATTGAAAAAGAGGCGAGAGATCAAATGGCGTCAGTTAAAGGCAATGAAGGACATTGAACGTGTGATGAAGGGTGCTGGGAGGGCCACACCAATTTACCCCCCTTCGATACCTCCGTGGTATTTGGCTGGTTACTGCTCTGTAACAGTGATTGTATACCCTGAAGGTGTCCGTGTGCCCTGGGTCTTCTTATGACAAAGATACTCCCAGGATCAATGTCTCTTTGAGTTAAATGGGGGATAAAAAAGTAAAGGACCTGAAGGGATCATAAGCTAATATCATCTCCTGACTTTCTCATTTGAATGTTGTATTGATGTTACACCAGACGTGCTCTGAAATGATGTCTTGCCTCAATTGATGTGAGTCACATTGGTGTTATTGTAATAGTCCTATGCTCTGCTGTAATTACATCTACTCAACCTTAGGTGAATTGTTTTTCTTTGAGCATGTCAAATAGTGCAAGTATGAGTGGCATATGTGTTCAAACGGTGCATATTACGAGACATTCTAAAACTGCTCTGGAAATTCCTTCTTTGATGGACTCAAAATCAAAGTCATTAAACAGTAGACAGGAAAGTTTCATAAATTGCTTTGATTGTGAAAGTTACATCTTTCTGGATG
Organism: Platynereis dumerilii; assembly: GCA_026936325.1. Taxonomy (NCBI): domain Eukaryota; kingdom Metazoa; phylum Annelida; class Polychaeta; order Phyllodocida; family Nereididae; genus Platynereis; species Platynereis dumerilii. Next base: position 7,481,227 of record JAPTHN010000005.1, read on the forward strand.
TTCAAAGGTTAATGCTGTCATTCAGAGAAAAGGTGGAAGCTTTTACTCATTGAACTAATTTATATGTTTTAAATGTTAAGATTTCTTTCAAAAGAAAGAAATGAGAATCTGAAATTGAAATTATCTTCACCGTGTTTCCAAAAGTAAGAGATATAGATGAATTATATTTATGCTAGTTATTGACTGGTAATAAAAGGTAGTGGATAGATTGTCGGAGAGCAGAACTGGGACAAGCTTTGAGGGATATATCCCGCGCTAAAGTTCAAAACCAAAAGGTTGCAATCTCATGATTCTCATTATTATATCAGTCTTCGACTTCTGCATAAATGAGCTGATTTTATTAAAACCGGTATCATTGACATTGAGGCAGTTGAAAAATTTCAAAGAGACGCAAACACGTCTTTTATTTGATGCCGATGAAGCTGAAACGCTGACCACTTTGACTTGTGTGTGGCAGACAAAGACATTTTTGGAAGACTTTCAAGTAATACCGATTTAGCAAAGACAGTCAATCCCAGAGCGGACTGAAGGATCAACATACTAAGTGATAGGGGCGTCTGTGTCTTGCTTGTGTTTAGCCTGTCTTAGTGTGTTTTAGAAGTTTAGTGTTTTTGTTGTGTTCTTCATAAACGATAAAAGGATTGTTGAGAAAAAGTTAAGGATAGAGTGGATTGGTCCACTGAAATGTGTTCTTTTACAGTTACTGGCAAAATTGTATGGTTGCAGTTCAATATACTGGAATTTACCTTTGAATAGAAAAGAAGGAAACCCAGAGACACCATACTGTAGGTAATAAGACCAGCAGTTTATCTTGATTTTTGACTTTCCTGTGATAAACAGTAAAGCAAGTTTTTCTTATTCCTATGGAATAAACCAATGTGTGTTTTTTATCCTTTACAAAAATGGGTAGGTTAGTGCTGCTTTTATTGATACTGTTTGTCCTGTCTTATCCTTTATGTTGTATGTATGATTCATGAGTCATAACACTTATTATGTGACTGAATGTATAAATATCACCCAATCTTTCTTTGACCTTGGTGTCTAAAAAAGCGCCAGCTATATTGTTAGCAGCAACAGTGGCTTTCTATTTCTTGGTGTAATATCACAGGTCTTGGCCTGTGCCATCGGTCTTGGTCTGTATTCTTGGTCTTGGTCTTTGTCCCTTGGCCTTAGCATTTGGCTTCCTTTGTTAGTAAAGGTTTAATAAATTACCAGTTGCCCCCTATCCATTGAGAGTATGTGACCGAGCTTCCTTGGCTAAATAAGGGGGCTTCTTCTATTGTGCACTACAATGCCTTTTAGTGTCAGCTTTTCTGTGGTATTTTGAGGTGTTGTGTGGTATGGGGAATTGGATTGGGGGAGGGATGGTAGTAGCTTAAGGATATAGAGAAGTGAGCGAGGAGGTGAATGATAAAGGTATTTGGGAGGAGTTAGTATTTGTACCTACACCCCCACCCCACCAGACCATTAAGATGAAAAGTAGCATTTTTGAAGAAAATGTGTGACACAGCGCTGCGAATGTCGAAACATGCTCGGGCCCCTCCCAGACTATGTTGTCTGTACCCATCACTGTTATGGGTAATATAAGTGGAAAGATACAGGAGGAAAGCCCACCATCCCTTTCGCTACATATATTTGTAGCTGTGTACATCATAGAAAGTGTTCTCTTTTTGATGTCACTTAGCCTGTCACATCACAGAAATCAACTACAAAGAGAGAATAAAAATAAAATTGTCAAAGATAGATAAAAACGTATTGGCAAACCAGGAAGACAGAAACTCATAGGATATATAAAAGCAATAGAATGTAAAAGAGAACAAAAAAAACAACAAAAAGAAAACTTGTTGGGGGAAAAAACTATACCAGAAAAAAACTACAAAGAGGCCTACAGTTGTCAGTAGTTCAGTGTTGGCAATCTTTGGCGACAGATCTCTGCTGGATGGGCTAATGGGTTTGCCTACAATCACTCTGTTGTATGTTACCTGTGTCACCTTCTGCATGCTCTGTAGATACATATGTGGTTGACTTCACAGTGTTGCAGTATATGTTTGAGTTGATGTCAAACAAAAATGTTTTGGTTTGTACTGTGCTAAACATGCTGAAGGTATTTGGTGTTGATTGTGAGGCTGTGATCATCTTTGCATTTGGCCTACTTCTGTCTTGTATTATGCTGAAGGTATTTGGTGTTGATTGTGAGGCTGTGATCATCTTTGCATTTGGCATTATTATGTTGTTCCAGACCAGGGCTTAGAGGGCTGCACTTGCCATGTCTATCTATTATCTATCTATTGTAAAATTTGTTTTGTACGGAAAGATGTCACATTCCCCTCTTCTCTCTACTGCTCTCCGACAGCTTGTCAAAAGGTATTTTCCCACACATCACAATAATCAGCAGTTAGCTGCCAGCCTGTCAGTCTTGGATGTAAGGAAACAATCAACTGGATGCTGAATGGTGCTTAAGCATGTGGAGTATCATCACATCCACTTGATGAAGGCTGTAGAACAGTGAAAATATCTGAATATGTCAATATAATTGTGGTAATTATTTATCATTTGAGTAATACTATCATAATACTATCACCTATTTAAATAACTTCGAGTAAGCAAAGTCTTGAGCTTCGGCTTGTTCTGAGCGTTATCGAGTGCACTCGACGGACAATTAAGCCTGATTGAACATTTCTGTATACATTATCAACGAAAAGCTTCTTTTATGCTGTGGATAACGAGCCTAAGTTCAGCCCTCTAAACAGTCAGGGAAATTACCAGCATATGAGGACAATTGCAATTCCAGCCAAGTCCTGGCCCTGACAGGATGATATAGTGTGTGGGGTTGATCAGTTGGGTCTCAGAAGAAAGTCTGATCTCTTTGCAGCCATCCTCACCACACAGCAGCATGTCAGTTGCGGGATTTAATTCTATCCAATTTCACGAAATACTGCAAAGTCATCAGCAGCTGATGACAATTTCCTAATTATCTCTGCTAGGAGACAGAGATCTTGTTAGTCCTGGCTTCCTAGAATCCCGTCCCATGTCACACTGTCACACTGTCACACTTACTCTGCTCCACTTATTCATTCATTCATTTTTCTTCAACTGAGTACCTGTGTGCTCCATCATACATAATTGCATGCACTTGATCTTTTCCTTGATAAAATCTGACTTTATTTCAAGCTTATTTGCTTATTTTACTTTGAAGATCAATCACACTTTGGAGTAGTTCCTGCTTTTCCTGCTAGGTGGTGTATAGATGCTTAGTTTCCTTTATGTCCACTAGGTGATGGCAGAGGAGGAATTTATTGTCAGTGCTGGGAGATAGAGATTTTGTTAGTCTTCAAGGCTCTTGGCTACCCCAGCTTTTAATTGGCATGGGAGGACCAGTTACAGATAGATAGATCTATAGAAAAGTAGATAGATAAGGGTGTGCCCTGCTGGGGTAACCCTGAGGGGTAGGGTGGGGATACTCCTTAAGGGTGGGACAGTGGGACAACCCCAAGGGAGGGGGCACCTCAGGGGACACCCGTAGGTTGGGGCTAACCCTAGGGTCAAAGTTTTTATGACTTACAGCAAACACTATCTGTCTGGCAATCACTGCTGACCCCCTGCTCGTAATGCTCCCATCTAGTTTATTTCACACCAAATAGTCATTCCTAAATCATGCAACACCTCGTTCAGACATCCCTACCAAAAATTATTTAGTTCAAGATGAGTCAAATAGAATGATTAGAATCTATTTATTTTCCTAGCAGAGATACTTTTGTGCATCTCATGCACTCCATTCTAGTTTCTCTGGAGCCTTCGGGTTCTTTCCCTCATTATGTAATGGATAGGTCTGCCAAAATTCATAGAGTTGACACTGTGATACAACTTTATACCAAGTTTGGAAGTGATAGTTGCAGTAGTTCTTTTTAAATAGCCAGTCAAAGATGATTTTGAGCACTGCCAAAGTCATGGCTAGGCCATGACACTGTGAGAGTGTCATGGGAGGGTGATGACAGTTCTAGGGTGATTGTCATGTGGGGGTGAGGACATTGCTTGTCATCAGCTGGTGATAATTTCCCTGACTGCTAAAGCAGGAGCATGTCACAAATTATAGGCCTGTCTATTGGAAAAACTCCATCAATTCATGGCATTATGACAAACATTTAAACCTACCCTTCCATTTACAAAAGCAAATTTACTGTTCTTGTAAACTGCCAAAACACTAAGGAATATGATATCAAACCCACTGAACCACAAATAAATGATGAAGTGCAAGTTCCTACTGCCCTTTCATAACTCATAGCCCTATTGTCACCTCCTATTGACTCAATTTGAAGTCAGCTGGGACCTAGCTGGCATGGTTTCGTGGCTCTTGGGTCAACCAGCATTTCTGCAGAATGCTAATTAGCTGGTGTCGATAATCTGCAGTGTTCTTGCTGGTATGGTTGAATTTTCTTGTCAATATAGTGTTGCGTTGGAGCTTTCAATATTGAAGGTGGTAGCTATATTTACATATTGGGCTTATTAAATTGTTACACCAGTAGTTTCAGGCCATTGCACATGATTGCAGTCTATTCTATCTATCTATCTATCGATCTATCTGTCGATCTATCGATCTATCTATCTATCTATCGATCTATCGATCTATCTATCTATCGATCTATCTATCGATCTATCGATCTATCTATCGATCTATCTATCTATATATCTATCTATCTAAAAGTTTATGGTAAATTTTATGAGAGGATTTTTAAATAATCATGTTCACATTTGAATAGACAACGCTTCATTCTGTGTCATTTAACTTCTGAATGTTTGCTCATTTTAGGCATGAGTAAAATTCTAAGCTGCTAATTTTGTCTAATCCAATGATTGATCATTCAAATATTTTAACTTTTTGTTAAAATGTCTCATCGCTTACTGGTTTTTAGTAAAGCCACTTAAATAGAGAATATTAAATAATTCACACCTTATTACCTCTCCTAAAGTTGGTTGATTGCCAATTTAAGATTTTTCTGTAAACACTTCAGAATGTAATGAAAGTTTCCCCTAAATTTACTCTGAATTTAAAGCCACTTGCTTCAGCTTATTTCTTGCCCCATAAGGTTTAAGAATGATTAAATTCGAAGCTTTATCGTGCCTATATAATATTACAGATTTGAAATCGTATCTCTTGCAAAAAGAGTAAATTCATATTGAACCATTTAAATATCTTTCTAATTTATTTGCCAGCTTTGAAGAATGAAATAAAATCTTCGTTTGTTGCTCTTAAGGTGTGTTATTAAAATGGTAATTATTCTGCTAACTGATGTGACATGCTTGAAATCATGGTTGTACTGTTAAGACTTCACACTTGGTTATTTAATTTTTTTTTATTGTGGAACTTTTTACTTGTTTCAACAGAGTACGATTAATCATAGAAACTTTTAAAGATGCTTTGCTGCCCAGGGGGCAGGTGCTTTTTAAAGGCTATCTCATAACATCTAGTGACAGCCAATTTTCAAGTCATTATAACTTTAGTTACTTTACACAACACTATCACTCCTTAGTTCCAAACTGCCTGAGGACATAGAAACTATTTTTATATGGAACCATTTTTAAGAAGTAAACTCTTTGAGCTCTTAAGAAATGTTTTTTAATGTTGTGTTTTTTGTTTTAATTGGTTTTTATTGAGAAGTTACACTCTTTGAAAAGATAATCATATCATACAAATACATACCATACCCTTAAATAATTAGCCATAAACTATCCATTGTGATATCATTGTTGACTTTTACAGTTCCTGTTCAACATAATGAAACAGGATAATGAAGTTAGTTTTCCATTATCTTTTGTATAACACATTTTAAACAATCAGCTAGTTATTCCATTAATTTTGTCAATTTTTCACATCCTTGATATAAAAACGATTAAATATTTAATGAGTTGTTTATGGTTTTATTGTTCAATTGTTCACATCCTGAAAATATGGAGAGATAATTTATTTGAATAATTTGTCATATCCTTTGCTATTATAATCATGAACTGAATATACTTGGAAAGATTCTGTTGAAACTTTAACTTTATAGATGACAGCAATGTCTTTATTAATGGTCATGCTGCATAGGTAACTACTATACAAGCTTGCCATCTATGGCCCCTTGCATTGCAACCATAGCATTTAGTTGCAAAGCTGAGAAATAGTGTTTATCGATGACCGCATCTATGCAATACTGAGAATAGAATGCATGGCTTCAGTACAGTGGGGAATTATAGGTGAAGTCAAAGTTTAGTGATTTTCTTCAAACTAGTGTTGCTTTTTGAGTAGTTACACATCATGTATTGATACACTAAAGTACTATTATGTAGGCCTATAAATATTTCTTTATGCTTGGTTGTCTTTAAATAGCGGTACACTTTTCGCTGACGCTAAAGGGCCAGGTGTAGAATAAGATATTAACAATTTAGGTTCATTTGATTGAATCCACAATATTTCCTAGTTACAACCTATGTAAAAAAGAATAATAGCAAATTCTAGATCTATAGTATTGACAATGGAATTGAATAGGCCTGGTCAATTTCATTACCAAGTGATCTCGAATTAATGTGCGCTCTCCTGGCTTAGAATCTATACTACTGCAATGATAACAAACCTGTGGAAACATCTTTTCAACCAACCATACACTGCAGATTATACGAAAGTTACTGCAGTCAGCAGTCTGCAGAGTGCCATGTTGTGGAATGTTTGTCGTCATGGAAACCAATCTTCACACATTGACAAGACCATTTAAGGAAAAAAAAAGGGAGGAAACATTAGCCTTGGGACAAACAATGGCTCAAGATTTTTCAAGATTTTTTGGGAAGATTGTGTCAGCTGACAGGAAATTGAATTGTTCTTCATTTTGACATTGAGATGTCGTAATAGAATGACGTAATCTGAGCATGTGACAGAGCTCTCAGTTATGTCATCATGACAACTGCAGATTTGAGAAGAAATTTCATATTTTCCCTGAAACGTCTATAGGCTGAATTTAAATTGATTTGTTCAGAAAATTTTCGATAAAGCACTACATGTTCTGAAAAGGTGCTGCTAAACGTTGAGTCCAAGGTTTGCTCTTGCTGGTCACCTGGGCCTGTGTTGGACAGCAGTTGCAATCATACTTTGCCCCATTGCTGTGTCCTCCTCCTGTCCTAATTAGCCTACCAGGTGCATAAATATGTGACGTCATACCTTAATAATCCATCATCCATTCATCTGAAAAGGATGTTTTTTATCTCTTTTCCATTGAAATAATATTATCACTTCTGCAGCATTTCATTTATCGATAATCAATTTAATGCACGTCGGAAAATTCTCCGAAATGTCAAAAGCTTCGAGTGGCATTTCCTATGGAGATTTACGTTGCTTTTACACAGATTAATTGTGTATGGCACTGAAAAATAAAAAGACACATTTTAAAATTTATTAATTCAAATAGACCAAATGATGAATTTGAAGTTGTTGAAAAACATAATCCACTACAGTGTATATGAATTTTAGAAAAAAATTTTAATATTGGTACAATCTATTAATTTACATTTCCACCCATTTCCTTAATCCTGTAACAGGCTGTAAGCAGATAAGCCTAAATCATATCCCTATTTCTGCCTTTTCCCTTATTCCATATTTTCTATCGACATTCTTTCTCCTCTAGGCACTGTTACAATAAAAAGGCAAGACTGTTACAATAGTCAGAAAAAACCTCAGCTTTTGTAAATATTGAAAGAAGTAGCTATCTGGTGGAAGAATTGAACAGACTGGCGAAAGCAAATAGTCGCTATGCCTCATCACACCCCTACAACGCCAGAATTAATACGCCATGAAATTCACCCTGTGGGGCAAAATAGTCCCATAGTTCTCCTGATATTAGCTTGTCATGGGTTGACTGTGGTTGTGTTTTGTGAAGATTAGACTTTGCCTGTTGAATGTATCAGTGTTCCTGCCCCTCTAAAATAATCAGTCTTAGAGAATCAATCTTAGAATCAATCAATGAATATAAGTATCTATAAAACTATGTATTGGTATCCTGGGGGAGGGTTAGTCTAGTTGTAGCGTGCTGGACTGCCAATCGCTGGGTCCAGGGTTCGAATCCAGCTCTTGCCAGGTCACCTGGGCCTATGCTGGATGGCTGTTTCAATCATCCTTCGCCTCATTGCCGTGTCCTCCTTCTGACCTAATTAGCCTACCAAGTGCATAAATGCAGGATGTAAAGCCCCAATCATCCATCCATCCATGTATCAGTATCTTTGTATCTGGCAGGGTGGATTGGCTCAGTTGGTACATGTAGGATTCTTGGCCAATCCCTGGGCCCTGGGTTCAATTCCTGCTTCGAGCTGGCCACAGGACTAATGTTGGATAGCAGTTTCAATCATCCTTCGCCTCGTTGCTGTGTCCTTATGTAACGCTATATCCTCATTCTCTGCTCATTAGTCTGCCTAGTGCACAAATACAGGACATACAGCCCCAATCATCCATCCATTTCTAGTATGCACATTATAGTCATCAATAAGCAATGATATTTGCTAGTATCAGCAACTTTCCAAACTGATTATTATTCAAAATATTAGATTTTACGAGGCAGCTCCTTTGACAATAAAACCACTTCTGCAGAATTTAAATTAGCATGTAATAAATGAAGAAGCTGCGTGTTTCTAATTAAAGATTAGGTAATTATCACTCCCTCCGCAAAGTAGCTGTCTGGATGTCTGCTAATTACTGAGATTAATTTTATTTGCCTACATTCTTTTTCTAATTGTATTAGATGGAGTCTGCGCCTCCTACATGGATGTCTTCTTCGTAAAAGTCCTGTGTTATGTTTGATGTATGTGGTCCTTTTAAATGCTGCTATGAGCGCGGACGACGGTCCTCTTTTGAGCTGGGCTGACTTTTGCAATTTTAATTCTTGGCGGGCCTGGTCAAGCTTGAATCTTTCTCAGCTACCCAGAGCGAATAAAACAGTGTGCAATGAATTTCATGTGCTGCCAGTCAAGCATTCTACAATTGCCATCACTGCCTTTGCCAAGTACCCATTTACACCTGGGTGGAGTGGAGCAAAGAGTTATGGAGGATCTGCGCAGCTCCCATACCATGGCTGGGTGGCGAACCTACAACGTCTCAGTAAACAGGCGAGCGCCGAGCACCTTATCCATGACACGTGCATTTGTCTAGGCCTACTCATGCCTGTCCTTTCTCCGCAGCTGGTTGGCTTAATGGTTACAGTCTAGACTTGCTCTGCTGAGGGTCTGTGCGTCCATGGATTTGAATCCAGGGTGGTGAATCTAAAACTATTTTCAGCTGGTGATGAGACAGTCAAAAGCAAAATCCAAGCTGGATGTCATTCCGATGAGATTATAAGTTATCAGCCCTCATGTCGGTGTTTTTGCTTGACAAGTAAAACATCCATTACATGGGATAAATGTGTAAAATAGGTAGATAAGCACTCCCCAGATTCCAAAAAATGCAAGCTGAGTCCTAAAGATATAACAAAGTGCATCTCCTTCTTGCAATATCTCTTTTAATCGTACAGAGAGGACTAATATTGCACAGGCGCAGTGGTCGAAATAGCCCATGTCATTTGGGGGGGGTCTGTCACTGGCAAGGCCCGAAGCTTTTGGGGCCGGAGGTCCGTGGGCCGACGGAGGTCCGCGGGCCGCCGGAGGCCCCAAGTAGCTGAGGAGTTTCAGAAAAGACTACAGGTACTCTGAAATTAATTCTGAGTGTTTTAAGCATGATATTATCCTAGAAAATTACTTTTTAAAACCCCATTTCTGGATTATATTATGCACATTCAGTATTTGAGGGGGTTTTTACAGGACCCCCCCTCCAACTGGGTCCCTGTAAAAAATGTATTTAAGGGGGTCCTTATAGCATTTGGGGGTTTCAAGACCCCCTTGACCCCCCCTTATTTCGAACACTGCACAGGCGTATCAGGAAAAATGTCTCTGAGAAGAGACCGTATCTCCTCCAGAACAGACCCCCATCTGCAGGAGAGTTGTCTCTCATCATGCTCATTGCAATGCCTAAATTAGATATACTTTAGCTGCAAACAGTTCAGAGAGGCTTACACATTTCTGACTCTTCATCTTGATTCTGACGCCTTGAAATTTTTATCGCCCTTCCGCCAATTTGAAAGGCTTCACATTGTTCAAATTAAACACATTAAAAGAGATCTTTGCAGTTACTCTAATGAAACCTTCATGATCTACAATTAGTTGAAGATGACTTGTAATTCCAAACTGAGCTGCTTAATGAGATAGTAAAACCTCGTTAGTGTTATCTCTGCCCTTGAGTTACAAATTATATTCAGATTTCTGTAAATATGGTTAATATAGGGACATAACTTTATTATTTTATGGGGGTTTTGAAGGCAGAAAGGGATCTTGCCAAGGTTCTTGGCAATTGTACGGACCTTTGGTTTGGTGTCAGTTTTCCCATTGAAACTATTCTGAAACTAATGTCTAATCCAACAAATGAGTTTATCGGTTGTCATATTTTCTTCCTTCTGATTCCGAAGATGACAAAAGTATCTGAAAAATATTGACCTGTTCACTTACTTGTGAGCCATGTTACGGTGTCATCTTGCGGGCCCAAAATTAAATCGGGTTTAGAAATGGGCGCTCTACTACAGAAGGCAAAATCATGTTGTAAAATTTGCTGGGCATGTGTTTCTTTAACAATTAGTCCGTGACTGAAACAGCAACTGAAATTCTCTTTTGGGTTAAAATTACCGAAATCTGAACCAAAAATGTCACAACCTAATTTGACATTCATGTTCAAAATTATATCAAAACATCCTGGATATGGTATTTTTGTTCCTGCTAGTAACGTGATGACTTTGTGCAATAGATGCCTATAAGTGGAGTCAGGACATAAGGATTCGCAGTCAAAGTCGTTAGTCAGTTTTCGGAAAGGCAATATCGAAGAACTGCAGTAATGCTTACTCTCACTAGCTCCCACTACCATGAGACCATGACTACTGAAATATTCCGACAGAATCCAAACCTACTCACCCACTGCGCCCTTTCGCCATGGGAATATTAATGGCTCCAAATGGATTGCGTTCGGTGTCGATTGCTGGGCAAATGTCTGCGGTCTGGCGTGTGCATTAGGGCCAGTAATGGCTGGCCAGCATTGATGTGATGTAAGGATGTAATGCTTGATGTATGCCTTGATGTAATGCCTTGATGTAATGTAAAAATGAAAAAGTGTTGGTGTAATGTGTTTGCGTAATGTGTTTTGTCGATTTGGGATTGAGGATGTTTCTGTGTTGACCGATCGAAATGTACATATTCGGAATATACTGTGGTATTGCGTATATATAAGAGTTCATATGCACTACACAGCTGTAGGGTAGGCGTACCGTAATATCACTGGAAGTTTTCACCCAATGGAGTAATTATGTGATCTTATTTAACATACATGTATGTTTGTATCGTTAATAAATTTTAGTTGCTGCATACATACAAATGATGTTTAAAGGCATTATATCTAGTTTCCAGACTGGAGAAACAAGTTTTATTCGCACCACTCATGTGCACCCAAAGGAACACCAGTTACAACACATGTCAATATGTCTATAAAAGATGAGTTTCTTGTAACTGACGATACCCTGATTGCTGATACCCTACTGAAATCAGCTGGGTGGCCAAGTGACTTTGGTGCTTGCCTCCGCTGAAGGTCTTTACCTGCATGGGTTCGAACCCCAGATGGGGAACTCAAAATTTTCAGTGTACCTTCATGAGCAAAAATCCCAGCTGGATGTCGTTCGGATCTGATGTTGAATTGGTTGCCCCTTGCATCAGTGTCTATGCTGGGCAAGTAAAAATCTCACATGGGGTAAATGTGTAACATGTGGAGGACTCCTGCTCTTTCTTCAATCTCATCAATCAACCCTGGTGAGTGTCCAGAACTGCACTAAGAGGGCTACACTTACCATATCTATCTATCTATCCATCTATCGATTTCTAGAACTTTCTGAAAATTTGACAGGTGGACGAATGCTTTTTTCACCAACTGTACATGTACAATGTATGTGATCTACTTGAAAATTTTCAACTTGAGTACATCAGAAACAATCTCTCAAATCTGGACTTTCTCTTTAAATCATTTATTCACACTGCAGCATGCAATTTTAATTCCCCAAGAGAATGTCATGTCAAGTTTCCAAGTCTGACATTTCAAGGAAGTTTCTTGGTGCATTCATTTGATTATTGATAACTAAATGGCATGGGGCCACTGGGGATAGGACCTTGGTGAAAGGAAGAAAGTGGAAATAGCAGAGGCTAAGTAGTAAGCAGCCAGGAATGGTCTGCTGGTGAATAATACTGAAAATATCTGTTGAATTATATTATTACAGCTGACGAATTATTACAAGTGCTTACAGAATTGCACTGGCATGTTCCTTGTGAGGTCATATCCCTATCCCTGCCATGATATTCTCTGTGACTCATAAGACATTTCTGAGGTCATATCCTACATTTTCAATGCTATCTGAACAAGTCACCTACTGAGTCATCAATGAGGTCCCAAATTAATCGATAGCAAATTGACAGTTCATTTCAATGTAATGGATTGTGCCTGTTGTGAGGTCATTGATTGCCTCGAATAGCTAAATTTAGTACTCGCGATTCTTTGACTGTAACCATCTTGCCATCTCTCTGGCTTATGCTCTGTCTTATAAGTTTGTGGTGGCCAGGTTCCATTCCCGGTCCTGCAACCAATGTAAGGATGCACAGACATCCGGCAAGGTATCCGATTTCCTGCTGGATATTGGAATTTGCAGGATATCCGGTATCCGGCAGAATTAGGGTGTCAGAACTAGATATCTAGGATGCTCAAAAATAAGTGAAAATCTTAAACGACTTTAATGACAAATAAAAGAATGTTACAAGATCAAAGTCAAAGACATGATTTAACCATCTTCAAAATTTTGATGCAGTTATTGAACGCATTAAACGAAAAACATTCCATCTGTCAGACATGATATCATTGGCTCTCAGAAAAGCGAATGCTTAAAAACATCCTTTTTCGTATGTTTAATTATCCGGTTCTTACTGTCTGGTTCCTATCCGGTATCCGCCAGTTGGTGTGGCCGGATTATCCGTTATCCAGCTATGTTCACTATCCGTGCATCACTAAACCAATGTTAGACAGATGTTTCGTCCTGTGCCAAGAGTGCACCTCGCCATATCACTTTCTCTCCTGCTAAGCCTAGTCAGTACATGAATAAAGGACATCAATGCCTATCAACCACCATTTTATGGTCATGAGATTTACATTGCACATTTAGATATCAATGATTTTAATGGACTGCCAATGCTCCATTCATTCTGCTCACATTTCATGCAATCCAATGCCATTCCACTATTTGCATTATTTGCATTAGGTGGCATTTGTCAAGGCATTTAGCATTTGTCAAGGCATTTATGAAGGCATTCAGCATTTTTCCACACTAATCATCATCACAGATTTGTGGCTAAAGAGAGAAAATGAAACGTGAAGCATAAATGTCAACAGAATGTCAGGAGTATTTTCATAGCTGTCATTTGAGGATTCATGTCAGAATTCACTCCGAATTTTCAGCCAAGCATTTGTGCGAAAGAGATATAACTGATGGAATATGATATATAGGCCTATGAATTTTATGGTGGTATCCGGCATCGGAGTTATAAACGGTATTGCTGGATTTTGGTGTATAAGGTATCCAGTGCAAGTCAGTCAGGAATATATTGGTGGTGGTGATAACTTACGTCAAATGCCATAGTTCCCAAGCTGCGACGAGAAGGGCTGGGACGAAGCTTAGTGGTAGCAGAATGGTCTATGGGCTGCTGATGTCTGGTGCACGGGTTCGCTTTTCAGTTGGGCAATTCTTTTTAGAGGGATGAACATCCTGTGCCAAAAGTGCACGTCAATAGCTTCATTACTGTCTTATCCCTGTCTGTCCTGTTATAAGCCAAGTGCTTGAATTAACAGGACGTTCCGTAGACCTAAAACCCTATCTTCCATCATTTAGAATCTTGTGATTTACATTATACATTCCATGATTTTAATGGACTGCCACTGCTCTATTCATTCTGTTCACATTTCATGCAATTCAATGCCTTGCCATTTTATGCATTATTTGCATTAGGTGGCATTTGTCAAGGCATAAATTTAGCATTTGTCAAGGCATTTATGGAGGCATTTAGCATTTTTCCACATTCATCATCACCACAGATTTGTGGCTGGAGAAAGAAAAATGAAATGTTAAGCGTAAATGTCGACAGAATGTCAGGAGTATTTTCATAGCTGCCATTTGAGGATTCATGTCAGAAATCACTCTGAATTTTCAGGCGAGTATTTGTGTGAAAGAGATATAACTGATGGAATATGATATACATGAATTTATGGTGATATCCAGCATTGGAGTTATATACGGTGATGTAGATTTAGTTGTATACTGTTTCCAGTGCATGTAAGGAATACATTGGTGGTCATGATAACTCACGTCAAATGCTCTAGTTCCCCAGCGGCGACAAGAAGGGTCAGGACAAAGCTAAGTGGTAGTAGAATGGTCGCTACGTAGGCCTAAAGCCCTATCATCCACTATTTAGCGTCATGTAATTTACTTTTAGATTCCATTATTTTAGTGGACCATCAATACTCTATTCATTCTGCTCACATTTCATGCAATTCATTGCCTTGCCATTTATTTGCGTTATTTGCATTAGGTAGCATTCGTCAAAGCATTTAGCATTTATCAAGGCATTTATGGAGGCATTTAGCATTTTTCCACACTCATCATCACCACAGATTTGTGGCTAGAGAGAGAAAAATGAAACTTGAAGCATAAATGTCAACAGAATGTCAGGAGTATTTTCATACCTGCCATTTGAGGATTCATGTCAGAATTCACTCAGAATTTTCAGCCGAGCATTGGTGCGAAAGAGATATAACTGATGATATTTGATATACATGAATTTATGGTGGTATCCGGCATCGGAGTTACATACGGTATTGCTGGATTTTGGTGTATGCGGTTTACAGTGCATGCCAGGAATACATGTTGTGGTGGTGATATCTAACAGCAAATGCCACTGGGCCCCTTGCAACAGCAATGGTTTAGCCAAACTCAGTGGTAGCACAATGGTTGCTGGGCTGCTAATTAGGGATGTAGGTTCGATTCCCAGCCTTGGCAACCCATGACTGTCCCGCCATGTGTTGAGACCAATGCTTGGCACAATGGGCCATAAAACACAAAAACCTGTCTCTCATCCTTTGTGCAAAAATACAGGATGTAAAGCCTGATGTCACACCCATCCTGGTAAAAATTCCCGTTCAGTTACTGATGACTCTTGTCTGATCAGTTGTTTCATTTACAAATTATAACTTATCACATTTTTAGCAAACTCTTTATTTCTGGTACTTTTGCCTGAGTGCTCAGCGCTGTCTCTGTCTGCAAGTGGACTGCTCTTGCATTGCCACTTCTTTTTCCAGCCTTGGCAGATCAGAACATATGCTGTCTTGTGTTGCCGACTAGTGTGCTATTCCGCGAGCTCCTACGAACGTCCACATCATTTCAATCAGAGGAACACACACAATTTTGTCTGGAAGACACTGGGGCTGTTTCTGAGTGTGCTTATGGCCTTGTCTACTTCCTTAGAGAATGTGATTGCCGAGTCTGACTCTGGTATACATCAATGTTGAATAGAAATTTTATGAATGTGCAATGAAATTGGAACTATTTCTTGGGGCAGCAATGCTGTAGCATAGAAAATCAACTTTTGTGCAAGGTGGCAGCAGCATGCAGTTCTCATTTTCACCAGACTGGCGCTGTCTCAAGATTTCTGACTCACCGGTTTTGCCTCATCTGCACTATGCTCATATGTAAATAAAAGTAAAGAAAAGGTTGTCAACCTGAAACATAAAAGTACTTATGAAGTTATGTATAAAACCTACAATGCTATATATTCGCATACATTTTTTGAGGCGATGCTTCAGCCATGCGCTGATATATTCTTAGTGATTCTATTGGGCGCCATCCGCCTCTGATTAGATGGCCACAGACCTCCCGACAGGAGGCCAGAGACCAAATCTGGAAAATCAGGCTGTGAAGAATCGTCATCATATTACGTGCGTAGTAAAACGCGGACCGCGAAAATGTGCGGACCGGCGGGCCGCGGGATTTCGTAATAAAACGCGGATCGGCAGGTGCGGAACGGGACGCTTTTTGCGGGTTTGGCAGTAATGCATGCAGTTGGGGCCAAATTTGATTAACAAGCTGAATTTGCTTTTAAAAATCGCCTCTATTTTTTTTTGAAAAAATTTTCTTGTTATAGACCTCATACATGTTATGCAAGCACCTGCTAATTTTAATACATCTTTTGCAAGTTTTTAATGTTATGAAGAATTCATAAGAAGAATATCAGATAACTTAGCATAGTTCTTTTTTCATAATGTTTTGTCCTCATATTATATTAAACTATTCTTTCTCTCTTTGCAGGGCATTCATACAGAAGATTTTACTCTGCGCCTTGAAGCATTCAACAAAACTTTCCATTTAAATTTACAAAGAAACAAGTAAGTATTTTTCATTCGTTCTATTACGTTGAAATCTATGAAGTAGAATGGGGTTCTGTTCCAGTCAGGGCTGTGGATGGCTGTTTCAATCATCCTTTGCCTCATCGCTGTGTCCTCCCCTGTCCAAATTAGCCTACCAAGTGCATAAATACAGGATGTTAAGCCCCAATCATCCGTCCATCCAGTCTGGGCTGCCCATGTTAGACACGTTTCATCCTGTGCCAAGGGTTAGCTCAGTGGTATAGCATGGTTTGCTGTCAATTGCTAGGTCCAAGGTTCTAATCCAGCTCTTGCCGGGTCAACTGGGCCTATCTTAGATGGCTGTTTCAATCATCCTTCACCTCATTGCTGTGACCTCTTCCTGTCCTAATTAGCCTACCAAGTGCACAAATACAGGACGTATACCATACCATCCATTCACCATCTCAAACTAACTGATTTATACAACGGCATGCTAGTCTCTTATTCTTCAACCGAACCATCTCCTCACTTACCGGTTGTTGTAGATTAAGGTAACACCATTATGCCGAATACATTTTTACCCCGCTGGCTATGTAATAGCCTACGGGGTACTGCAGTCCTCAATGCCTCAATGTGCTGGGGATTTCGTCAAGCATAACTCACTTTGTGTTGCTCATATTTCATTCAAATTTTGCCTGTTATCTTATATTGTCATGCAGATGGGAATGACAAGTCCGTGCGTCCGTACGGACACACGGACGTACGGACACACGGATGTACGGACACACGGACGGACGGACGTACGGACACACGGACGGACGGACGGACACACGGACAGAAGGATGGACGCACGTACGGACGCACGGACGTACGGACACACGGACGTTGTGTTGCTCATATTTCATTCAAATTTTGCCTGTTATCTTATATTGTCATGCAGATGGGAATGACAAGTCCGTGCGTCCTTACGGACTGGCGGACATACGGACACACGGGCGTACGGACGTACGGACACACGTACGGACACACGGACGTACGGACGCATGGACGTACGGACGGACGTACGGACGGATGGACACACGGACAGAAGGATGGACGGACGGACGGACGGACGGACGTACGGACACACGGACGTTGTGTTGCTCATATTTCATTCAAATTTTGTCTGTTATCTTATTTTGTCATGCAGATGGGAATGACAAGTCCGTGCGTCCGTACAGACACGCGGACGTACGGACACACGGGCGTACGGACGTACGGACACACGGACGGACACAAGGACACACAGACAGAAGGATGGACGCACGGACGGATGGATGGACGTACGGACACACGGACGGACGGACACACGGACAGAAGGATGGACGGACGTACATACGGACGGACGGACGGACGTACGGACGGACGGACGGCCGGACACAAGGACGGACGGACACACGGACGCACGGACACACTTACACACAGACACACGGATGGACGCATGGACGGACGGACACACAGATGGACACACGGACGGGCGTACGGACGGACGCACGGACACATGGTCGCACGGACACACGGACGTACACATGGACACACGGATGGACGCACAGACGGACACACGGACGGGCACACGGACGGACGTACACACGGACGGGCACACGGACGGACGGACACACGGACACATGGACGCACGGACGGACGGACACACGGACGGACACATGGATCCGAATGGTCTCAATGGCTTCACATAGAGCCAGCGGGGTTTACGTGCTTGCACGGTATTTTTCACTTTTTTTGTTGTAGATTAAGGTAACACCATTATGCGGTATACCGTTTTCACTTTTTACACTCATTCAGCCTGCTATATCTCACCACTTCCCCAGACATCTTTACATTAGATTTGCTTGTAAATCGCAGTCCTTTCTTGGTCCGGAAGGATTGTCCAAAAAAGGGCGTAATCCTGACTGATCCGGCTTCTGCCCCGAGGTTCAGCGGACGAGAGGAAGACCATTTCTCAACAGTATCTTTTCTCCTCCGCCTGTTCGAGCAACTTTTCCACTTCATTTTTAACCGGCCTAACAGCGGAGGCCGGTTAATACAGGAGCTGTAAGTGGATCAGGTGAAACCATAAACAGTAACCACAAACCAGTAACCACAAACCAGTAACCACAAACCAGTAACCACAAAGCAGATGTAAACCACGGTTTTTCCCCATTGTGACCTTAATATTTCACTTACAGTTATGAAATTTGATACAGGTATGGGACTCTGGGTATGGATTGGGAACATGTCGAGAAACCCAAGATGGCTGCTGTTTTGTGGCGGCCATTTTGGCAGCCAACTTTCTTCATTCTTGAACTGCCCATTGTGACCTTAATTTTCACTTATAGTTATGAAATTTGGGTACAGCTATGGGCCTCTGGGTATGGATTGGGAACATGTCGATAAATCCAAGATGGCGGCCATTTTGTGGTGGCCATTTTGGCAGCCATCTTTCTTCATTCTTGAACTGCCCATTGTGACCTTAATATTTCACCTACAGTTATGAAATTTGGTACAGGTATGGTACTGTGGGTATGGATTGGGAACATGTCGGGAAATCTAAGATGGCGGCCATTTTGTGGTGGTCATTTTGGCAGCCATCCTTCTTCATTCTTGAACTGGCCATTGTGACAATAATATTTCACTTACAGTTATGAAATTTGGTACAAGTATGGGACTCTGGTGATGGATTGGGAACATGTTGAGAAATCCAAGATGGCGGCCATTTTGTGGTGGCCATTTTGGCAGCCATCTTTCTTCATTCTTGAACTGCCCATTGTGACCATAATATTTCACTTACAGTTATAAAATTTGGTACAAGTATGGGACTCTGGGTATGGATTGGGAACATGTCGATAAATCCAAGATGGCGGCCATTTTGTGGTGGCCATTTTGGAAGCCATCTTTCTTCATTCTTGAACTGCCCATTGTGACCATAATATTTCACTTATCGTTATGAAATTTGGCACAAGTATGGCACTCTGGGTATGGATTGCGAACATGTCGAGAAATCCAAGATGGCGGCCATTTTGAGGTGGCCATTTTGGCAGCCATCTTCTTCATTCTTGAACTGCCCATTGTGACCATAATATTTCACTTACAGTTATGAAATTTGGTACAGGTATGGTACTCTTGGCATTGATTGGGAAATGTCAAGAAATCCGAGATGGCTGCCATTTCGTGGCGGCCATTTTTGCAGCGGCCATTTTTGCAGCAATCTTTCTTCATTCTTGAACTGCCCATTGTGACCTTTATATTTCATCTACAGTTATGAAATTTGGTACAGGTATAGTACTCTGGGTATGGATTGGGAACATGTCGATAAATCCAAGATGGCGGCCATTTTGTGGTGGCCATTTTGGCAGCCATCCTTCTTCATTCTTGACAATAATATTTCATTTACAGTTATGTAATTTGGTACAGGTATAGTACTCTGGGTATGGATTGGGAATATGTCGAGAAATCCAAGATGGCTGCCATTTGTGGCGGCCATTTTGGCAGCCATCTTTCTTCGTTCTTGAACTGCCCATTGTGACCTTAATATCTCACCTACAGTTATGAAATTTGGTACAGGTATGGGACTCTGGGTATGGATTGGGAACATGTCGAGAAATCCAAGATGGCTGCCATTTTGTGGTGGCCATGTTGGCAGCTATCTTTTTTCATTTATTGAACTGCTCATAGTGACCTCAATATTTCGCTTAGAGTTATAAAATTTGTTACAGGTATTGGCCTGTGGGTATGGATCAGGGACATGTTGAGAAGATGGCCGCCATTTTGGCAGCCATCTTTCTTCATTTCTTGAGCTGGCCATTGTGACCTCAATATTTCACTTAAGAGTTATGAAATTTGGTACAGGTAATTCAACACTTCCTAGCTCATTAGGAAGACCTGCTACAAAATAGCTGATTCCAGATTTGAATTGCCCTCCCAAAACGTACTCAGAAACTATGGATTGAGGAAAAAATATCTATTCCTTCATTGATTTTTGCAATATCTTCAGGATTTGCAAGTTCGCCAATGGGGAATTACATTATAAACTTCAAGTGAATTCTGGTAAAGGTAAGTATTTATAGAATGGGCCAAAATTTTACATGTGACTTTTACTATATAAACTGCAATACCAGACCAAGGTCAAGCAGGATCAGAAAATATTGGGGGCAGCTGAAACACCCTACTGTGGGTATCAGACGGGAACATGTTGAGAAATCCAAGATGGCAGCCACTTTGTGGCAGCCACTTTGTGGCAGCCATTTTGGCAGCCATCTTTCTTCATTCTTGAACTGACCATTGTGACCTTAATATTTCACTTACAGTTATGAAATTTGGTACAGGTATTGGCCTGTGGGTATGGATGAGTAACGTGTTGAGAAATCAAAGATGGCGGCCATTTTGACAGCCATCTTTCCTTTTTTTAGAAATCTGTTCAAACTGCATTGCTTCTATACTAATAGTCTAGCATCTTCCAATCAACTATTTCTCCTATCTTCCAATATCAGTTGCTCAGTAGTTTAAGCGTTAAGCAATGGCACCTTCAATTTCATTGCGCTAGGTCGGTTTTGAATCCGCGGATTCTTGTTCTCCCTTGTTTTCCCGCCCCGAGGAGACTAAGGCAGAGCCAAGGGTCACCTTCGGCTAATGCTGCTCACTCAGATTAACCGCCTCTTACTCCTGAGCAGAGCTAAGAGGTGACTAGTTGCCGTAGTGTGCTACTACATTGTTTGTACACTGTTTATATACTACTGTTCAGTGTAGTGTATACAATGTGTACTGTAGCATAAGTCGAAGAGTCAATCATACCATGATTATTGTCAGGAATACAAGACTCAAGAGTACTGACGATAGCGTGTTTAAAACTTTGAATTGCGGTACTGCATTTAGTAAATTGTGTGGTTATATCTGGAGCAAGTCCGATGATGGATGCATGACTAAAGATGAGTAGTGTGCAAACTATGGGAAGACAAATTGCTTATCAATAGTCTCAAACCTTTTTACAATCCGAGGTCATTTAGTCTATAAAAATGAGACTGCCTTTTCCGAAGTCTTCTCAGCACTCATTATCGCACAACCCTCACCAAAACTGGAGAATGACATGGCGACATTGCGCAATGTTCCCATAGTCTGTGCCCATGGGCGCTGTCCTGATCTGTATCATGTGGCTGGCTCACGAGAAATTTCATTATACTGCATTCCGAAACACGACAAGTAATGGTTAGTAAGGTTACAATTCTAAGTTCTCTGCAGATCTATAAACTAAGAGCCTCATGAAATCTGGTAGTATCTGGGGGTATCAAAAGCGCCTTGTCAGAATGGCGAGAAGCTGTCTATCTGTCATGCTACAAACAGTACTCCGTCACTGCTGAGTCCCCGTGGCAACGTTATGTGGACCTCCTTGATCATGTTGTCATGGCAACACTTTCTACCCTGAGGGGTTTTAAGAACCCTAGTCTCAGACAAGGTCATAAACACCTTATACTCTGGGGAGGTCATGTATACCACAGAGAATGTTGTATTCCTGGCAGTCTTAGGGTGGTACATGTTGCAGGATTTACTCCCGAAGGACTCAAGTGCCCTCATGACCATCAAGGGACCTAATGACTGACCTTGGAGGGATCATGACCTCAAGACTTCGTATGATATTGTAACTGACTAACCGCACATGACAAGAGCAGGGATGGGCATGAGTACATCCAAATGTACTCGAGTACAAGGACAAGTACTTGACAAGTCATGAGTACAAGTACTTGCAAGTACAAGTACAGCAAAATACAAATGTACTCGAGTACAAGTAAATTGTACGAGTACAAGTACAAGTATTGAGTACTTTTTTGAAAATCGACCAAAACACAAATGTAAATCCAAACAAATTATTAATTGTTAAAATGTGATGTAACATGTAAAGTATTCAATGCCTGTTGTAAATTATCTGAGATAAACTACATAAAATATTATGATTAAATTGCTTGACAGGATATTATTGCTGAATCAAAAATTATTACCAAATTCAGTTTGTAAAATTAGCATCAAACTACTTCTTCTCACAACAGCTTTGGCTACATGGCATTAGCTGGTTGGAGTGGTCTCGTGGTAACGTGCTAGGGTGCCAATCGCTGGGTCCAGGGTTCGAATCCAGCTCTTGGTTGGTCACCTGGGCATATATGTTGGACAGCTGTTTCAATCAGCTTTCGTCTCATTGCTGTGTCCTCCTCCTGTCCTAAATAGCCTACTGAGTGCATAAATACAGGATGTAAAGCCTCAATCACCCATCCATCCATCCATTAACAGTAGCCATGTTCCTCATCCTCTTATCTATTACAAAAAAATTTGTTTCTAGGAAGAACAACTAGAATTGTCAAATTTCAATAGATTTCAAATCATTTCATTAACTGATAGCATAATCACATTATAATCACTGTGTGGACTGATTTTGGGACATTTTAATTTAACAAAAGCTTAATAGAATCAGAGCATGGAATTCGGAAGTTAGAAGTAAGGCTAACATGTTGTAATGTAAAATTTAATTGTTTTATCACTTTCCCAGTACATGTTTCAAATTTCTCTTCCAGTGATGCTAAAATTTAATATGTTGTCACATCTATGATCTGATGATTGTATGGTTTACATACCGGACATTTGTCTGTTTTTTTTTATCAAGAATCTTATAATCATTCTATTAATTAATGCAAACCGGAGAGAGGTCACTTTGCGACATCTCTACCGCCCTCAGGCCTAAACAGGTCATTAGGACTCCCAGGTCAGTCGTAAGGTCCAAGATAGGTTATTAGATCACTTAGAACCTTCTGGTGGCACCACATAACTTGCCTTCAGCATTGCTTGAAGCTGAAACTGTTGAAGTCTGCTCTTTGGTACAGCCAACTCTCAACAGACCCTACACATGCTACATTTGCCTGTGATGGCTTGACTTTCCAAGTTTTCAACCTGACCCAACTAAAGCATATTAAAAAGAAAGCTTGGAGCTTTCTACGGTATCAAAAAATAACCTTGTCACAATCATGAGAGCTGTCAATCCATCATAATTTGCATAATCGGACTATATAACCTTTTAAAGTGTCAAAATCTTTGATAGTGACAAGATTAATTGTCAGAGGGTAGCATTATCCATTGAGCTTTCCACCTTTAAAAATGTCATCTCAGGTATCAAGCATCTTGGCTGATGTGTCAATCTGTCATTTCAAAAGGACTTTTGGTCCCCATAGGAATGCTATGTTGACTGTGTGAACCTCCTCAATCATGTTGTCATGGCAACACCAGCTACCTAGGGGGCTTCTGGAGTACCCTATGTCCCAGACCAGGTCGTAAACAGTAAACACCCTGTACCCATGGGGTGCGGTACCCAAGAGAAGGCTTCAACTTCAGGCAATGTTCAAGGCAAGTCGTGTGGTGCCAGCAGAAGGTCCTAAATGATGTAATGACCCATCTGGGACCTTATAGCTTGTATGGCTGACCTAGGAGGGGCCTAATGACCTGTTGAGACCTGATAGCGGTAGAGGTGTCACGACGCGATTTCTCTTTGGTGTGGTACTTCAGTGTGGTTCTGGTAGGTCTTTCTTGATGAGAAGTGTAAAACCGCCACAATGATAGACTCTTCACTCATGTTCCAATGTGTCTCAAATTCTGTGCATATCATGACCAACTCGTTTCTGATAGAAATTGTCTCAAGTTTGATACGTGAGTTGTTGCTTTGTGGCACAGAGCAGCTCATCCTCCACTTCTCTAGTTACTGCTGGTACAAATGTGTTACAGCCCACCTCTTGCTGGTTTATTAAGAACGACAATGAGGCAAACTCATAGTTCGCTATGAATTTATTTAAGGACTGGAGAATACAATCTGAATAGCAAAAGAAATACACCAATCTCAGTATAACATCAGAATGCGTCTATAAAGCCTAACTAACACAAATAGTATGGCAGAACTACAGTGCCAAACTAACACAAATAGTATGGCACAACTAAACAAAACATATATAGATAGACAAAGCTTACAATCAGTTATAGTCAATATATATTTAACTACAATTGTACCATAGATCATAAGGAATATACAAAAGCTAGAGTTACCAATTACTCTACATAAGTTGCAGCACTATTAATGATGGTTATAACTAAAAGATTCACATACCTGAATAGCAAAAGAAATACACCAATCTCAGTATAACATCAGAATGGTCTCTAAGACAATTCAGGAGTATATATAGGATGGACCACAGGGCCTTTCCAGGAAACTCCCACTTCTTGGCACCCTTATATGGGGACCAGAGGAAGTGATGAGTTTCCTTTCTAGGGCCTGTAGTCCAAGAATTTGCAGCATCATCCAGTTCTTGGCCCAAAACAACAATTCTAGAGAAAACCTCAAGGAACTTTGAGTGCAGGGTAATTACAAGAACTGGAAGATGGTGCATGGTACAAACATCTTTATCAGTGTGACAAGATATATATATATATATACATCAATAGAGAATTATTAAAAGAGTAACAGTAGCATTAATTACAAATATTGAATATAATATAAATGTAAACATAGACCCGGGTAACATCCGTCCCTTCTTTGAAAAAGGAATGACCCCTGTCATTTCTACAAAATACATTGCACATGATATGCGAAATATATGGCACATTAAAAACCACAAATGCATCTCAATACTCAA
Source organism: Platynereis dumerilii (assembly GCA_026936325.1). Classification (NCBI taxonomy): domain Eukaryota; kingdom Metazoa; phylum Annelida; class Polychaeta; order Phyllodocida; family Nereididae; genus Platynereis; species Platynereis dumerilii. The sequence goes on from JAPTHN010000005.1 coordinate 7,506,433, forward strand.
AATGTTCAACACACTTCATGAATGTCCCAATAAGAAAATTTAAATTTAAGACATTAAATATTGAAAGCTACAAACTTTCTTACACAGATATGGGAAAGTTTTTGCAACAGCGACTAGTTTGCCCATTTTAAAGGAACTAAACCTAACCTGACTTCATTATGAAGTCAGCATAACCCGTTTCCCAGACTCTTCCTCGGAGACATGTGTATTAGGCTTCCTTCGAGGATGCCAGCGCTGTCTGCGAGTTTGAGGTTCTTGACAAGGGAAAGAGTATGAATCTGTATAACACTTGCCATTTCCCTATCTGAGGGTTGGACCTGGTACACAGGGGCATCAGGTTTTGTCTGTACTAAAAACCTGATTATGCTTATGATATTGGTATAAATTACAGAACAATAGTGACCAATCTTCAATAGCAGTCTATAAAACAATGATATGAGGGTGGAATGTGTTCTGCTGTAGCTCACAAGGGACTTCCCTACAAAGACACTTCACCACTTCACACAGGACTCAACCAAGCCCTCAATATCAATAGAACAAAGAACACTAATTAGAAATGTAAGCAAAATACTATTATTTTTTAATCTTTGTGCTGTATTATAAGTATTGAAAATATGATCTTCCCTTTTTTTTAGGAGCTAATTATATATTCTTAGAAGCTTTTAAAGGTAGACACCAATATATGTGAGATTCCATTAAAATCCCTCAGAAGGTGTCATAAAAGGTTGACTATTTTTGACTGGTCAACAAACAATATAAAACAACAGAGCCTAGTAAGGGAAATCACATCATACGATGATTATTAAATTAGTGATCACTAAATTAAACCAAATCACATAAGACAAATTGCATTAAAGACATAAATTTTTTGTTAACCTGAGCATTCAATACCGATGCTTCTTTCTTAGCAAGCTGAACGTAGACCGGGAAATCAAAAACAATTACTCCTGGGGCTAAACTTACAAGAAAATATGAATTTCAGAACAGTAGAAAGTACCCAGTCCTAACAGTACAATCACTCACTAATTTGGTTAACAAAGGTGTACCAGCTGAATGGATACAACACATAAAACATTAAAAGTTCCCCCTCTTGGTCCTGGTTATACCTGCCTCTCAATTTCACCATAAAGTGGCCTGCCCTCCCTAGAGAAAAGAAGATTTGCAAGCATGTGGCCAAAGAATTTACACAATAATTCTTCTGAAACTAAAATGACAGTAAAGATCCAGAGCAAAATTTAAGTACTGACAAAAGAGTACATTATAAAACATAACCAGCACTGACTAAATGAGTACTTGTCCTTGCAAAATAAAGGACTGGAGCAGCATACACAGCATACCTCCATGAATTAAGGTCTCAGTCGCATCAAAATTTAAATCAATTAGATTACGAAAGAGTAAAACATTGGTACTGACTAAATGAGTACCTGTCCTTGGAAAATAAGGGACTGGAGCAGCATACACAGCATACCTCCATGAATTAAGGTCTCAATCCTATCAAAAATTTAACCCAATTAGATGACCATGCCCTCCTTCCACAGGTGGAAATGATAAAGGCTCCTGGGTCACAGGAAGTAGAATAATTCCCATGAAACATGTAATACAGTTCAGACCATAAAGTGTGAACATAAGCATCTCAGTAACATCTAATCAGGCAGCCAGCCCTCCCCGTGTTAGAGAAGATTATTAAGCATTTGGCTATAGAAAATATTCAAAACAGTTCCTACAAACAGTGATAAATAAGGAGAGAAAACCTTTCAAAGACAACATGTTAGCAACTGCTAACTTGTTTTCTGAAAAACTGAAGTAGTACAACACAAACATGTTGATAACCTGCTTCAACATCTGTCTGAATCCTTTCACCTGCAACTTAACTGACCCAAAAAATGATTTGCCAGGGTTACTAAAATACAGTATGTATATATAAAAAATACATAAATAGTTTGAAAATTAAGAATATCATGGATAAAATAGCTTATAACTCTGTGAAAACATCAAGAATAGTGTTCTCATCAACAAAAGCACCTTAAAATAGAATAAAATAAGACCACTGTACCTAATGAGACTCAGATGCTACATAATGAGAATTTAAGTCGCAAAAGAACCTAGCAATCCCTAATTTGCATTACCCTATTAAGTAGTCGAGCAACTGTTGCTTTTAAAAATACAGAAGTTATAAATCAGAGGGAAACAGTCAGAAGCAAAATCAACACAATGGCAATTCATTTAATACCAATGTATCAGCCAGCCTTCCTCTGATTGGAGAAAATTAAGTTGGCGTATCATATATTTAAAGGTCATAACAGGAATTCACACTGAAAAAGCAGTGAATAAGGATTACAAAGACAAGTAGGTCATAAATCGACCATGATATCAATCAGCCACATCACACCAAAATGGCACAGGCACAGATCTTACATTAGAACAACAATCATTGATAATTCCAATATAACTAAAATGTAAATGTTCTCATCTCAGTGACAGTGTAAGCCTATCTCCCAAACCATCAAACTCTTGTACAAACAAATATATGAACTCATGATAAACAAAACACATCACTAAACTGTTAGACAGTAAAACATAGCATTTAGTTACCAATCCCAGTCCATCAGTGCACACAACAGTCTTGAGGTAACTGGGTCATCTGGTTACTACTTGCCCTATATATATATATATGGGGTTGTCCAGCAGCTGTTGTTCACATCAGTAGGGGTAAAAACATCACTCCTCAGGAATGTCTTGGTCATCATAAAGTTCCTGGATCCTGGAAAGTAGTGCTTTTGAAGCTCTCACATGGAAAACAATAGAACTTACTGTAAACAGTGGACATCCCTTGACAACATCTGATGGACATCACTGAAGCTTAAAGGTCACTAGATATAAGTGGACAGCATAGCACATAACTAATGTCATAGGCACTCATAAGTCTGGTAAGACTTGTATTGACATCACTGGACGCATGGCCGGACACCTTACTGGATACATCGCTGGACACATTGCTGGACACATCACTGGACACATGGTTGGTCGCATCCCTGGACACATCACTGGACACACGGCTGGTCACACTACTGGACACATCACTGGACACACGGCTGGTCACATCACTGGACACATCACTGGACACACAGCTGGTCACATCACTGGACACATCACTGGACACACAGCTGGTCACATCACTGGACACATCACTGGCCACACGGCTGGTCACATCACTGGACACATCACTGGGCACATGGCTGGACACATCACTGGACACACGGCTGGCCACATCACTGGACACATCGGTCAGAGTGGTCATCTTACAAAAAGGCAATCTGTGGTCAAGAGGCATCATCTTCAGACAGTTCTTCACAGACATCCGATCAGCATGGACCTCAGTCGGGCAGCATGGACATCAGTCGGGCAGCATGGACATCAGTCGGGCAGCATGGAAGTCAGTCAGCATGGACATCAGACAGCATTCTCTCGAAGACTGTCACGTCGGGGTCACCATTTGTTACAGCCCACCTCTTGCTGGTTTATTAAGAACGACAATGAGGCAAACTCATAGTTCGCTATGAATTTATTTAAGGACTGGAGAATACAATCTGAATAGCAAAAGAAATACACCAATCTCAGTATAACATCAGAATGCGTCTATAAAGCCTAACTAACACAAATAGTATGGCAGAACTACAGTGCCAAACTAACACAAATAGTATGGCACAACTAAACAAAACATATATAGTTAGACAAAGCTTACAATCAGTTATAGTCAATATATATTTAACTACAATTGTACCATAGATCATAAGGAATATACAAAAGCTAGAGTTACCAATTACTCTACATAAGTTGCAGCACTATTAATGATGGTTATAACTAAAAGATTCACATACCTGAATAGCAAAAGAAATACACCAATCTCAGTATAACATCAGAATGGTCTCTAAGACAATTCAGGAGTATATATAGGATGGACCACAGGGCCTATCCAGGAAACTCCCACTTCTTGGCACCCTTATATGGGGACCAGAGGAAGTGATGAGTTTCCTTTCTAGGGCCTGTAGTCCCAGAATTTGCAGCATCATCCAGTTCTTGGCCCAAAACAACAATTCTAGAGAAAACCTCAAGGAACTTTGAGTGCAGGGTAATTACAAGAACTGGAAGATGGTGCATGGTACAAACATCTTTATCAGTGTGACAAGATATATATATATATACATCAATAGAGAATTATTAAAAGAGTAACAGTAGCATTAATTACAAATATTGAATATAATATAAATGTAAACATAGACCCGGGTAACAAATGGACACTTGAATATAAACAGTAACATTTGGCAATTATAAAATGCTTGATGAAGACTCAGGTAGAGTTTCCAATGAGAGCGAGAAGTCTCGAGATCAGCAATGACTCAGCATTTTCTCGTCTCGCTGAGCGATTCTCGAGAATTAAAGTGTTGATCATTGTTTTGACCTGGTGTTCATGTGGTTATGTTCATAACGGTTACAAAGCATTGAATTGTCGTTTTGTTTTGCTTGATATTATTGTTATTGTGTACTTGCTCCATTGTTCAATTTAAATATCTGTTGATAATAATCCTCATTGTATACCTGATAAATGCTGAAGTTGAACTTGTACAAATGTTTTAAAATTGTATAATATCTAGATGTTTAGCTGTGATTTATAGGAAACAAAACACACAGATTAACATTAAAACTATAAAAGATATCATAAAAGCCAAAAAAATTGATCCATTGCAAGATTAAATCTCTCTTGTTTTATCAATGTGCCAATGGCAGTACAGTGTCCTAGATTTCTCGAGAAATTCTCGATTCTCATGCACTAGACCATTACCATTCTCGAGAGGTGTCGATTGAGACTCATTGGAAACACTTCGAAGACTGCACAGCAACGCAAAATTATGAATATCCCTCGGCAGAACAGAATTTAGAAATATTCAAGCTTGGTCAGACAGGATATTTTGATACAACAATAATACCCGGGTACCTATAATTTGTTAGATATATTTACATATATATATGGGTCATTCTCAAATTTCGGGACAATTTGTGTCACTGTAGCTCCCTGACATTAATTTGAATGCGATTAATATCTGAAGCATCATTCTGCATCTGTTATTCATATTTCTATTTAGGACCACTGCATTTGGAACAAAAAGTCATTCATTAGACCCTTTTTTTAGATCTCATAAAGCAAAGCTTTATGAGATCTATTACATTTCTGAGGTTCTCTGTGCTAATCTGTGTCTAGTTGTCAATGAGGTCGCTGTGACCTAGATATTGCAAAGGAGTGTGGAAAAGCTATCCGCTCAATTCTTATTCTGGAACGGAGGCAAGTCACATGAGAGTTTCTCTAGTTGGATTAATAGAGGACCATGACAGCATCACTAAACAAAAACCGGGAAATTTTAGTTTTAACATTTTTGAGTAATTTTACAACACTTGTCTAACATACATATGGCATGGCTCTCATTCCTAAGTAGGTCACCAGAGCATTGAGGCGTGACAATGTTATTATTGCAACAATGCAAACATTGGTCGTGATAGTGACTGGTATCAAAATCTTATTTTAAAAATTCTGATTTTTTGGTGGTATTGACAATAATCGTGATCAACATCGCCAACACGGCAACAAGGGATACTTCCTGTCTATTGATCAATTAGAGGGGATTATTGTGGCAGAAAGCAGTCAGGAAATTGACACAAAAAATGCCACAAGGTGTTGCTATGGCTGAAATGGACATATTAACTGTTCATAGTGAGTCTGTTGCTTTCTGTTTTTCGGTAAGGAAAGAAATAATCTTTTGAGAAATTCATGGGCTATCATCATACTATTAATTCATGGATTCCTCACGCTACTCCAGCCAAACTTCTGATTACTCTACTATGAAAACTTACAAGCAGCTTTTTTACGCTGCCCACTAGGTCCTCAGCCGGGTGTGGTACGTGTAATTACAGTCAAAGAAATTGAAGTGATGTTTTCTATATTCCTCCCTCCTCTCCCATGTCTTCACGGGTGTGGTGCTTAAATACAAAATACCTGTGGCATGTGAATTTCATCAAAATCAAATTTGATACTTTAAAAAGACCCCTAGCACTCAATTTTCGTAACAATTTAATAAGCTTGAGTTTCTGAGTCACTTGCCAAGTGGCTACCATTTCATCTTCAACTGAACTGTTGAATCAGTGTTAATATCCATATGTAGTAGGCAGCCCAAAAACTCATGCTTATCAAGACTGCTGTGAATATCACTTTGTCATTCTCGGTCTTGGAATATGACGTCAAGAAGTGTGATTAACAAATTAAGAATTGATTGATCTATCTGTGAGTATGTATATTACACTGCAACTTTTACATGCTGAGCAATCAGGCCAAACATCAGTTCATTTCCACAGTTGACTTGATTTGCACATCATGTGAGACAGTATGTGTCCATGACGATTGTTCTCCATCCAACCAATCGGCTGAGGATGGGACCATTCGACTTCGGGGAAGGCTTGCATTTCCTTTCACTGTGCATGTTGCCCGAAAGTAAATACCTGGACACTTGCGATTATATTCATTTCTGTCTATTGTACTTTATGTCTCTATCTACCCATTCTTCACTGTGCAACGTTTCGCACTTGCAAGTGTCCAGGTTTGTATTCTCTCAAGACTCTCCCTGAACGCCGAAATAATAGGCCTCCCAACAGAACCCAAGTTGCCCATTTAACTGCTGTCTTTATGAGATCTTTGAAACCGAAAGGTTCTAGTTTGTGCATTATGTACAGGAATTTGTGCAAAATCAATGGTTTTTCCCTGTCACTGGACCTGACATGACAAAATCAAGTGTTTATTTTCCTCATAATATACCATTATATTCAAAGTTTCTTTGCACAATTCATGAGAATATAACTTCGAATTTATATTTACTTCACATTCAAGTTTGTGTTGGTCTTATTTCATTGATTAAATTGATACAATAAACATGTCACTAATTTATGTCAATTTTTCTGTCCACTCCGTTACTTGCCATAGTTCGGTTCGTTATTCTTTTTTATGAGCTATTTTCAATGAATATCATCAGACGCATGTACGCAATAGTACCACTACCTTGCAGACTTCATAAAACATGTATTCAATAAATTAAGACAAAATATTCATAGAAAATGTTTTTGGTCGCTCCAAAATGTCCCCTCCGTTTCCTTCATTTCCAAGCTTAACAAATGATAGTTTTAAAGAGTGATTTCATGTATGTATTGCTGAGTGTGACAGCTTTTAATAGTCTGCAATTATTTTATCTTATCTCCAAAATAAAAAGCAGTAATGAGCGAAAAGCAAAAAATTGTTCCCCTCCGTTACCGTCCACTCCGTTACCAGTTCAAAATTAGAAATCGACATTTGGACCAAAAAATCTACTGATATGAGATGAAGTACTTCTGAAAATAATTGTAACACCAATATTTTATTGTTTTTCCTTTTGTTGTTGTTCCTGCAGTCAATTTTTTACATCAAAATTCCCCTCCGTTACCACATTGTCCCCTCCGTTACAGGAAATTTTTGCTATACCCTTTGTCCCGAAATTTGAGAATGGCCCATATATATTGGAAAATGATCCTTGGGAATTATTTTCACTCAGTATAGAAAGATTTTGGATCGTGTCATGGCCCTGCAACAACATTCAAACCAAAAAGCGACCGCTGTTTTAGAACACAATAATGGAATTTTTGTCCCTTTCTTTTTCTGCATCGAATAGATCCTAGTTTCATTAGTTTCACCCGTAACTCACCAACTTTCTGCTCTACTTGGCTTTTTGTCTATCTTGATACATTGCTGGAGCCCGTCTGTCTGATTGCTTTTCTTCCTTTTCTAGACCAATGACACAATCGCCACAAAATATGCATTATCTATTGCCAAATATATTGGACCTGCTCACATTATTTATTCATCCGTTGGTCAATGTGCATTATTTTTGTGTGGAGATATTGATACCTCAGCAATATAGATGTGTTTTTCGGTTGGAGGGAAAAAAATTCCATGGTCATTGCGAGATAAAGGAAACTGAAAACATAGGCTGCGCAGCAGCAAACCTTCAGCGAATAACACCTTTAGAAGATTACAATAATATCATAAAATTGGTGCGTTTACGAAATTGCTTATAGGTATGCAATAGCGGTCGAGTAGTGGCCTTCCATTATCTCTATTTTTCCAATGATTCATAAAGTGTTATACGCATCAAAAAGCACTGCTAAATTAATTGCATAGGTGATTTGTTTAGAAAAATGCATTACTGTATATGCAATAGTGGGGAAGTTTTGGCTCCGATATAAAAAAAATTCTTTAAAATATTTTTTCTCAATTTTACAAAAACTATAGAATAGCCATCTGTCAGACCATGAAAAGGCACAACTAGACCATACAAGCCATATGTGTACCAAACTTCATCCATGTATATGGAATAGTGACCGGATGTTGGGCCAGAAACAAAAATAATAATTTTTATGTTTTTTTCAATATTTAAAAAAGTATATAATCTTTTCCATCAGACCTTTCAAAAGGCCATATTGACCATATGCGTACCAAAGTTTATCCATGTACATGCAATAGAGAGCGAGTCTTAGCCCAAAAAACAAAAAAAATATGTTTTTATATCTTTTCTCATTTTTTCAGAAAGTATAGAATATCTGTCAATGCGACCATCAAAAGGCACAACTAGACCATATAGGCAACGTGTGTACCAAATTTCATCCATGCACATGCAATAGTGACCGAGCCTTGGCCCGGAAACGAAAAAAAAAAAATTTTTATATTTTGTTAATTATTTCAAAAAGTATTTAAGATCTATTCATTAGACCATCAAAAGGCACAACTAGACCATACAGGCTAGATGTGTACTAAATTTCATCCCCATATATTCAATAGAGGCCGAGTGCCGGGCCGGAAACGATCTATCCGCCCGCCGCCCGACCGCCCGCCCACCCGCCCGCCCGCCCGCCCGGCGGACGGACAGCATTTTTACCCAAGTGATTACAATACCTTCTTCGAACTTCGTTCGCTGAAGGTAAAAAAACTATTATGAGAAGTGGAAAAGGGGAATGTTATGAAAAAAAGGAAAAGTGATGAAAAATGTAAAGGTGATTAAAAAATATGTGAGAAAGGAAACGTGACAACAAATACAATGCCAGAAACAAATGGTGAGGTGTGTCACCTTGTTATACTCCATACACCGCCTAAAATTATTTCAATCAGGCTTGTTAGAATATTTTAATACATTTTCATAAGGCATTGTTTGTCTAAGAGAAACCCTGTCTCTTTACTGTATCTGTAATAAACTTTTCAGGAAGAAAATGTGTCTTCAAGTTATAAATGTCTTGAGTTTGAGTCAGGATTTTATTCAGATTGATCCCCCTGCAGTGAAGTAATTATAATGTGACTTTGCTATCAGTTCATGAAATGGTTTCAAATCTATTGTAATTTGACAATTCCAGTTCTGTTTGTCTGAGGAAAATTAGTTTGTTTAGAGATAACAGGATGAGAAATAGAAGAAAATGTCTTTAATTCTTTTCTTCTCCAAGTTAATTAAACTCAATTCAATTTGTCAAAGAACAAGATTAAAAAGGCTAAAGAGCGATGCTTCCTTCTGTACTACATCAATGTCCCATGTTGAGGGAAAAGAAGGTTATTAGTTACGGTGAACTTAATTCTTAAAGACAAATTTGTGTTCTTCAAATCGATTTCATGAGGGTACTCTTTGTACTTCTGCCAAACCAATTTCGTGTTTATTTATGGCATTGTTTTGTATCGCTTTAGAGCTGTTTGCGGATTAGCGGTCCAAACAGTTTGTAAATCAACTTTCAACTTGGTCGTGTGATATCACAGGCTTAAAAATGTTTTGTTTGTGTCAGTTATGGTTAATCAGTTGATAATCAGTGCTTATCATATCTAGCAGCACAGGTGACAATAAAAAAACTAATTAAATGACTTGAGGTACTTCGTTAGATGAGAGGATTTGGAGACCAACAGAACACTGTCAATGATGTGACAAAGCCAGTTTGCAAGTTAAAAATAAGAAAATTGATTTTTCCAGTGGACCGCCAATCTGCAAAGAGCTCAAATGAAGCAACAATTTCCTTAATTAGGAAAGTTTTATGTCCTTCAGATGCTTGAATCATGTTTGTCTGTATGTGTAAGGTTCAGGCAACCCCTTTGTATTGGGATTTTTGCTGGACAAGAAAAGGTTCCAAAAATGGGGTGTATATAACATGTTTAGGAGTCTCTTTCTAATGTCATCAATCATTCTGCACTATCCATACCAACTATACACTATACAGTGACCTACCTCTAAGGGAGGAGTGAGATATTAAACCTCCACCAACAATCTACCCTCTGACTTTTGAATTAGATGATGAGGAACATTTTCCTGATGCACACACGAAGATTGCCATCATAAGGGAAAAACAGTGCAGTCGACCTACTTACTTACCATTACTTCTAAGTGTAAGATATAAACCTCCTATCTGCTCTTTTGACGTTTAAATCAGATGATGAACCACATTTTTTCCTTATGCATATTAAGGTCCACTATATATAGATAGGGAACAACACCACAGCCCAGTTGCCTTCTATGCGCAGTGAGGTCACGTCTTAACACCCACGCTGCCACAAGGTCTTTAGAGGTCATTAGGCCCTCCTGTGTCAGTCATTAGGTCCCAGGTCGGTCATTAGGGCATCTGGGACCTTCTGTTGCCACCCCAAGACCTCCTTAAGATACAGCCTTCTTGGCGAGCTACTTCCCTAGGGCCTTGGGTGTTTATGACCTCGTCTGGGACATAGGGTACGCCAAAGCCCTCAGGGTAAAAAGTGTTGCCATGACAACATGATTGAGGAGGTCTGCGTAATGGCGCTGCAGTGACGAAGTCCTGTTTTGTAATATGACGGATTGACAGCCCTCTCAAATATGACAAGATATTTTGATACCAAAGAAGGTGCTAGATTTCTTAAAGCTTTAGGTAAGTAGGTATGAAAAGTGTGACCCTCTGTGGCGAGTCCATACCCCTCTTGAGAGTTTCCTGCCTTACCGTTTGCCTCAACCTATTATGCAATCATGAGGAATGGACAGCTCTCTGGCGAAAATCATAAGATTTGATACCCAAGATAGGACATGAATTTTGAAGGCTTTTAGGTTGTTAACCATGGGACAGGCTTAGTGATGCAGACTGGACCGCCTTGGACTGGTCCAGTCCACGGTTCAGCCTTGGAATGCCAAAAAACCACACCACTTACAAAAAACAGATCTATTGCCAGTCTCGATCAGTCCAGTGATTTATTAAAAAATTATGTCATATTGTGTATTGCATGAATTTTGTCATACCTAAGAATGAAATTAATATCATGTAGCCATTTTAAAAGCTCATTTTTCAAAATTTCGAAATGCCGATGGACCGCTTCTGAACCGCTCTAAACCGGACCTTTTTCGTTACTAAGGGACCACCTCCAAAAAGGAACAGTCTGCATCACTAGGCAAGTTCTTAGCTCTAAGGTTGATAGAGATACCGGCAATGATCTGGCAAAACCATGAAGGTTCCTTGTATTAAGGTTTAAAATTGAAATCTTTTGAATGGAGTTCTATATATGATTCCACATACATAGAAACCATTTAAAATCATTGATCCATATTTAGATAATGTTTTGGAATGCTAGATGAAGTCTATTATCCACCAACACAAAGAGAATGTTAGCCCAATAATGGAGTTTTCCATTAGGCTCAAATGAAAGGCATGTGGCTGGGATATATCATATCTCTAGCATTAATCCCATAGGGGGAAGATTTGATTTCATCATAACAAATATCAATGAATATACTATAGCATTGACGATGTCATTTAATAAATTGGTTTGTGAAAGAATTACGAAGAATAGAACTATTTGATTCTGTTGTCTAATTATCATATTTTTAAATTTAGATGTCGTATTACATTGAAAACGGGGGGAGGGTTGGTTCTAGTGGTAGCATGCTAGGCTGCCAATTGCTGGGTTTAGGATTCGAATCCAGCTCTTGCTGGGTCACCTGGGCCTATGCTGGATGGCTGTTTCAATCATGTCGCCTCATTGCCGTGTCACCCCATAGATACGAATGAGATCCTCTGCAGCGATTTTGATCCTTATGGAGCAGTAACAGATCCTCCGCAGCAATCTCCACATGCAGGAGTGTCAGGATGCCAAACAAAATTTTGGACTTTTCTGAGCCTTTTATAACATTTTTGCCATATAGGACTCTACCACCTGTTGGATTAACTTATTAGGGACATATTTGAATCAGGTACTGTACTGATATTTCCAATAGTTACTTCACAATAAGCTCCCCCAGTTTTCAAGTTTGAGTGAATGTTCATGGAGTTGGTCATTTTGCATGTATTTTTCTCCGTTCAGAACACATTCTAGGTCAAGTTGGGTTAGAGAAGACTTATTCTACCATATTTAGTCATTGATTGCTTTCAGACTTTATTCATCTCTTGTTAAAATCATTTTGTAGCATAAAAAAGACCAAAATTGTTTTTAGTGTGATGAATATAATCCTACCAGAGAAGGTGAAATGATCCTATACAGCTATCCTTCATGAGCAAGTGCATCAGAGTCAATTTTTTGGGGACTCAAAATGGGCTAATAATTTGATGAATCAATGTAAATGATAGAATATCAGTTTGGTAGTCAACTGCTGACCAGGTTACTTGGGTTTTAAAGCTTGTAATTGGCTCCCCAGAAGCAGCAAACATGTGTCAGCCGCTCTGATTACTCTAGTAGCTCATGGTAGTGGTGTACGCAATCATATGTCCAGAGCTAAACTCTTCAGAATTCAGTTATTTATAGGTCTAGGTATGTAATTAGGTTGGTGTCACATTTCTCATAGGGGCCGAACTTTCCAAAATGGCCGCCACCATTTTTACGTTGTTTTAACAATTTTTCTCTAGATAAACGGGCCATAATTCGATAACCGTGGGAGATAGGAGGTTGTGTGACCACTCAAAATTTGCAGCATGGCAATATTATAGGGAGTAATTAATACATCTTTATATCAAAATATCAATAGTTTTTAAGAAAAATTTCTGTGAAGGCTGATAAATTGACTGTTTTCATAACAAACATTGATTCAGCACCAGTAAAATACAAAAGGTAAGTCATAGTAAATTCTATAAACATACATTGAACATCTCTGATTTATTATTAGGCCTTAAAGGTAAGGTAAAATTAGAATCAGACATCTTTTCAATGAATATATCTAACATTCGAAGCTCGCAGAGAAATCTAGTTACACTGTCTTTTACACTAATCTTTGTTGCAGTATAGAATTCAACAAATTTAATGTTTCTCTTGCCTGCATGTGCAGGATTTGGCTCTGCACCATGTTGTGGGGCATCTGCATGGTGGGGGCAGGTCATCGGTTCTGTATAATATTGGCAGTGTCAATGTCACACCAAACATTGTTTCTTCATAAACCATATTGCAGTGGATCGGGGTTAATGGTGGGAGGAGTGGTAGCTTACTGCCATATCTTCAGATATGACCTCTTTATTGTTGGGACGCTAAAAGAGTAATTCAATCTGCATGCATATCATTCTATCACAGTTTGGTACATTTCTATCCTGGAATTATGCTTCTAATTGAATAGTTTCCCAGTAAATTATGTCACTATAATCCCTCAACCATAGGATTCCCCAACAGGGAACCCCCAATGTAAATTACTAAATATAGACACACAAGTGATATGTTGGCTTCGATTAGATTGGATCGCATTGCTTAGATTAAACTGGACTTGATTGCATAGATTAAATTGGATTAGTTTGGGTTACATTGGACAAGCTTGGATTGGATTCAATTGGGTTGGAAGAGATTGAATCAGATTGGATTGTGCAGGACTGGGTAGGATTGGATTAGATTGAATTGGCTTAGATTAGATTGGCTTAGATTAGCTTAAATTGGACTAAACTGAATTAGATTCGATTGGAGTGGATTAGCTTGGATTGGGTTAACTTGAATGAGATTAGATTGGATAAGATAAAATTTTATTGATTGGATTACTTTGGATTCAAGTGGACTTGATAAGATTGGATTCACTTGGATTGGAATTGCACTAGATTCGAATGGATGAAATTGGATGTGATTGGATTAAATTTAATTGGATGGGATTAGATCAGATAGGATTTGATTAAATGGAATTGGCTGGGATAAGATTGGATTGGCAGGAATTGGCTTGGATGGGATTGGATTTGGCTAGTTTGGACTATGTTAGGTTGGACTAGGTTAGATTGGATTAGGTTAGATGAGATTAAATTAGGTTCGATTAGATAAAATAACATGAGATAGATAGATGGATGCATGGATGATTGTTTTAATGTATTTATGTGCTTGGTAGGTGAATTAGGACAGGAGGAGGACACGGCAATGAAGGGAATGATGATCGAAACAGCCGTCCATTATAGGCCCAGGTGATCCTGCAACAGCTGGATTACAGCAGTCTGGCACGCTACCACTAGACCAATCCTTCCCCCAGATAGATAGATAGATAGATAGATAGTGACGTTGACAAACACATACATGGACAGAGAAACTAGGGGAGTCCTGCTTCTTGAGCATGTAATGTTATGCTCTTCTTGAAGTTGAGCAGCATACCAAACGGTTGAAATGGAGCTCAACCTTCAAGTTGTGATACTGCTCCCACCTGTACTCATCAAGTGTGATGCAGGCTGTTTTCTTTATAGCCAACAAAAGAAACATTTCTTATTCAGTGACCGTTGCATGTCCCAAAGCCCTGGGATAAGGAAAGTTCTGAAGTAGCATTCAAGCCTGATAGCTTAGGAACCACTTTGCTGGTCATGTCACAGCTGCTCGCCATAACTTGCTGTGAGGTACAAGTAAGAAACCAAGTCACTATCCAATTGGTCAACCAGCATGTGAACTGAACATTGTTCTTTCTTTTTTTGAACCTCCAGCTTCAAATAAAACTTCTGCAGTTTACAGGATTTGTTCAAGTGATAAATGAGTTTGATCAAGACATCGGGATCAGGTGAAACCACTAAAATGCATGATTGAAGCCCATGTTTCACAACACTATTGTCTATCAGCATTGTACTGGATGAGTACCAGTGGGAGTAGTATAAAAAATCGAAGGTTGAGCTTGATTTTAAACTGTTTATATGCTGTTCAACATCAATAGAAGAGCATTTAAATAGGGCACATCCACAGTGCAAGATATGGCACCAACAGTGACCAACCTGCCAGTCCTCCAGCCACTAATACATATCCACACCAAAATGGTTAATTAGGAAACACTGTTTGGTCTAAGACCAGTGATACTGCCGGTATCATGCAGGCCGAATGACCTGCCCCCACCATGCAGACAAAAGGAACATCAAATTTGTTGCATTCTGCTGATGTAGCAAGGATAAATGTACAAATCCATATATGTAACCAGAATGGTCTGCGAGGTTCGAATGTTAGATATATTCATGTCGAAGACGTCTTATTCTAATTTTACATTACCTTTAAGGTTATTTTGAGGCCTGACAATGAATCAGAGATGGCCAATGTATGACATTGTATGTTTATAGAATTTACAATGACTTACCTTTTGTATTTTACTGGTGATGAATCAATGTTTGTTATGAAAACAGTCAATTTATCAGCCTTTACGGAAATTTTTAATTATGAAAAATTAATAAAATCAGTTTTTTGCAATTTTCTTAAAAACTATTGATATTTTGATATAAAGATGTATTAATTACTCCCTATAATATTGCCATGCTGCAAATTTTGAGTGGTCACACAACCTCCTATCTCCCACGGTTCTCGAGTTATGGCCCGTTTATCTAGAGAAAAATTGTTAAAACAACGTAAAAATGGTGGCGGCCATTTTGGAAAGTTCGGCCCCTATGAGAAATGTGACACCAACCTAATTTCATGCCTAGACCTATAAATAACTGAATTCTGAAGAGTTTAGCTCTGGACATATGATTGCATACACCACTACCATGAGCTACTCTAGTAGATAGGATCCGTTTCATGATTTTCTCCATTCAAAACTTTAGCTCATGGGATCGTTTCAATCCATGCTTACAGCAATTTAGCTGTTATTTGAATTTTAAAGGTCCACAACATTATTCAGTCTGCCAACACAATTTCTGAATACATTTTCAGTTACCCTGACTCTTAAGAAATGCCTGGGATGAACTTTTACTCTTATAAAAGCTGCATTTTAGTCATGAACACGACTCTTCTGACCATTTGCTCCTTTCACTTGCCCAATTGGGGGGTCTTAGCATATCTAAACTACTGCACACATCAGTCTGATTGCTTGTGTATGAGTTAATAACAACATGCTTCAGCAGGTGAACATGTTTGCACAGCTTCGTTTCTTGGATTTATTTAAAAATCCAGGATTGTTTCTCTCCGTAGCACACCAAATTGGTCCATAGGATCGTTATTCCCTGGAAGGATCGTTATTTGCCCCATGAGGATCAAAATCGCTCCGGAGGATCTCATTCGTATCTATGGGGTGCGTGTCCTCCTCCTGTCCTAGTTAGCCTACCAAACTTAGGTCTACTCTTGATAAGTTATTCTGTTGTCTATAATCCAATTTTTTATTCAGATCATATTAATCAACACATAAACCGCAACAGTTGCCTATTGACCTTGACCTTTTACTGACCTTCACCTTTTACCTTGCACATCAGCACTTGATAAGATATGACCTTTTACGACACCTGACATGTCCAAGGTCATATTTTGCACCAAGGTCATTTAGCTACTTACCCCAAGGTCAAAAAGGTGACCTTTGGAGGTCAAAAGGTCAGAATGTGACTTCCTGATAACCCCACATTTTGCCCTACTCCATAAAGTGGATGTGTTAACATAGCCAGTTTCATGTTAAATGTCAACTAGCCTGGTAACTTATCAATCAATTAGTGAAATTCGATCTATGCTGAACTTTATAAATGGGGTATATGGAAGCTCATAGCTCAGCTTAAAGAATTTATTGGTAACTTCCAAGCTTGATAGCAAGATATGTCATTCAGTTAGTTGCCAAATGACTAGTTCAGAAATCAGATATCAGTATGTGAGTATCGCCTCAGTTTGACTTTGTAAGAATAACATTTAAAATAACAAATCATTGGATTTCAGGTTTCGAATAAAGTTCTGCCAGGTTACCTCGGCTTAGTACTAGTTTGGACAGCTGCTTCAATTATCCTTTATCTGATTGCCATATCCTCTTCCTGTCCTAATTAGCCTACCAAGTGCTTAAATACAGGATGCACAGCCTCAATCATCCATCAATCCAACATAATACTCCCATCAATTGCTTTCATACAATATTTACGGGGGGAGGGGCAGGGTTGGTCTGGTGGTATTGAGCTGGACTGCCAATTGCTGGGTCCTGGGTTCGAAAATAGCTTTTGCCGGTTCACCTAGAGCTGTATCGGATGGCTGTTCCAATCATCCTTTGCCTCATTGCCGTGTCCTCTTCCTGTCCCAATTAACCTACCGAGTGCATAAATATGGGATGTAAAGCCCCAATCATCCATCCATCCTCATTGCTGTTTACTCCTCCTGTCCTTATTATGCTACCAAGTGCATAAATACAGGATGTGAAGTCAGATTCATCTATCCATCCAAATAATCAACTACTCCATCAATTGATATCATGCAACATTTATTGGTGAGACAGTTGCACCCTGAACTACACCATTTCCCCCCTGGAATAGGAACTGTTCTTGACTTCTAACATACTTTTAATCCTGGCAGAAATTTCAAGCATTAGACTCGAGTAATTGCTGGCAATGTAAACACTGAACTGCAATGTTGTTGAACAGAAATTAATCAGTTTTTTTCTGCTGCTATTCATTTCCAATTAGTGGGGTACAAGGTCTTGAATCAGGAAGGCTCAGAAAGAAGATTTAGAATAAAGAAAAAGAAAATAAATAAAAGAAGTAAAGCTCTCTTTCTTTTTAGTTTTTACCCATTGCCAATGTCAGGGCCTCAGAAGGATGAGCTTGATTGAAATAAAAGAGGTCCACAGATTGAAATAAACAGCCCAGCTTGAAATAAACAACCCTTAATTGAAATAAAGCTCCTCGGGGTCCTAACAGTGTCTGGGAGATTAAAGGATTGCCCCACCAGTTGGATATCATTGATGCCTTTGTCAAATTAATTTTGATAAACTGCTTCCACTAAATCATAGCAGAAAGACTTCACAAGTTCAGGCTATGAAGTGTTGTGGTGTTTAAGGGAAAGAAAAGGATAAATCTTACAAGCTGCAATATTATATGGATGGATGGGTGATTGACTTTACATCCTGTATTTATGAACTTGGTAGGCTACTGTGGACAGGAGGAGGACACAGCAATGAGGTGAAGGATGATTGAGACTACTGTCCAACATAGAGTCAGGTGACCGAACAAGAGCGGGAATCGAACCATGGACCCAGTGATTGGCAACCCAGTGCGGAGTAGCTTCATCAGTGCATTTGCTGTTCAGATATTTGAAGTGGAAAAAATAGTATTTTTTCATAAGGAATGCAGCATGGGACTATGGGTGGTCTCACTGATTTGTATTTTTGGGAAAAAAATATTAATCAAGACGAAGTACATCCAAGAATTGTTTTGGAATCTAGGCATACTTTCGTGATTGTGCAGACACCGCTATCTCCACAAACATTGATTGCAGCAAAAAATTACTTTTGTCTTTTTCCTGGTAAAGAAAAAAATGAGGAAAGAACTGCATATTCTTATTTATTTGCCACTGTCTATCTCTATCTGTTCATCAAAAACTTCTTTATCCTAGATTCACATCCTCATCACTGCACTGTTCTTCTGTTCTGAACTGTTCACTGGTAACATGGTTGATGGATTGATGAATTTACGTCCTGCATCTACGTCCTGTATCTATGCTCTTGATATGCTAATTTGGACAGGAAGCTCCGAGGCGGACACAGCAATGAGGCAAAGGATGAATAAAACTGCTGTCCAACACAATCAGAAGTCTGGGAATCCAATCTACCATGCAAAAGTGAGGGAAACACAGGCCAAATGTTATTTCATAGGGAAGGGTGGTTCACTTACTTATCAAAGACTTTGAACCATACCTAACTCCGACTGCAACGAAGAAAATTGGCAGCAATTGTTATCCCACATGCCTCACATATCGGCCTTTATGACCCAATATGTTTTCCTCTCATCGGATGAGAATTCATGCCTCCACAAGCAGTTTGGTTGAGGACGTTTAGCATTGACGCAATGGCCCAATATCATGCGTTTCACTTACTTACACGGCACTGTACATCAGTACATGTGTTACATAATACAGCGTCTTCACCATCATCATCAGCTGCAGCTGCTGCATCCAGCTGCATATCAAAAGATGCAATTTCATCAAATGACAAGATCTTGACAAATTGAGGAAGCATTTGATGGATGGAGATCATTTCTGTTGCACAGAATTCTAGGAGGTCTCAGAACTTCTCAGAATATGCATGATATGTGTTTTATATGTGTTTTATGTGCCTTTCTGTGAGCCAGACCTTATATATGTGGTTTTAAGGTATTTCAAAGTAATATTTAGGCCTGCCCGTTGCCTTGATATTTTTACAATAAGTTAAGGTTAACTTGCAATTAGATGTGTGGCTTGATGATTGGAGCTTTACGTCCTGTATTTATGCACTTGGTAGGTTAATTAAGCATGTTCAGACAGGAGGAGGAAACAGTAATGAGGCTAAGGATGATTAAAACTGCTGTCCAACACATATCGAGACGCCCCAGCCAATCTGGGAATCAAACCGTCGACTCAAAGATTGGCAGCAGCGTGCGATACGAAATGAGTTAACCCTCCTTCCTCAATTACACTTATTACAAAAAAGATCTTCATGAATTTTCGTCACCATAAAGTTGTCAAAATTTACACAAGTTTGCATAACATATGATGGTGATTATGTTATATTTCTTTCATTGGGTGGGTAGTTGGTGACACTACATCTCCTATTTTTGCACTGAAAAGGCTATGTGAGACAGACTTACATGTGCCGCAAACATGGTAAAGTGGCGAGGACCGCGACGTGCACTCTTGGCACAGGACGAAACACATTTCTAACATTCTATTCGCTCAGAATGTGAATTGAACCCCAGTCCCACAGGATAGCATTTCGGCACATCACCACTGTGTTTTCGCGCTATCATTCCACATTAAATATGTTATTACAATATTATAATAAACATGTGCATGTTGGAAAACTTTTTTTTTTAACTCACAAATTTTCTTCTTGTATTTCTTTGCAGAAATCTTATAGGAAAATCATTCATAGTAAAATACTTTGATGAAAATGGCAGGGAGGTCATCCAGCAGCCAGATAATAATGTAAGTAACAATTTCTCTGAGCCATTCTAAACATTTTCTGTAAAATCTTTGTCATTCTCTGCTGTCAGACTGCAGGCCCGTTTTCTGGAGAAAGTCTACTTTCACTTTCTCTGGTGTTTGCATTTTCCACTAGGGGAGCTGTGGGCTGGTGTAAGTCTGGACAGCTGACTTTCAGTGCCCCTAGTGTCAAATTAGTTAGCCAATAAAAAAGATATTCTAAGAGATCCACTGTCTTGGGTAGAAGAATCATGTTATACCTCTGCACACAAAAATATCTGTTAATTGATAATGATCTTTTATAAATATAATTATAAGAACAATCGAATACTTAAATACACAAAATCTTGACAGCTTAGATTGATCTTATATTTTAGCAATTCCTTGTAATTTTAGAACAATATTTTTGAATTGTGTCCCATCATAAAATTCGAAGTAAAATTTTTTTTGTATAATTGATAAGGAATTTAATGATACGAGGGGCGTTCAGAAAGTTCTGACCAATTTTTCTGAGAGATGTTTATAGTTAAGCTAGAGTCTTCAAATTTTCAGGAATACATCTTGAGGTATTGAAGAAAAAAATGGCCAAGCACCATTGGGACACAATATATCTAACTTGTTATTTTGTTGCTATGGAAACGGCAAGATGGGGAACCCAGCGCAGCTCGTTTTTCTAGTGTACTTGACATTGTGTTTTCCCTGAAATCTATGGTCAAATTATGTTGAAAGGGACTGCAGACCTGTGCAGGGCCTACTGACAATTGTGATTGTAACTTTATGATGTCACAATGTTGTGCCAATCCTTTGTTTAGCCATTTAAACCTGATTTTCGCCCTGTAAAGAGTGATTTTGGATGAGCATTTGACGTGGACCTGAAACGCAGTCAGAGACCTTCAATAAAATTGTGTGTTCTCACAGGAAAGAATAGTACACAAACCCAGGATCTCATCAGGACAGCATTTCAAGATACCTCAGTGATGATTTTGCACCATGTGACTCTTGTTTATTCCCTAATCTAAAAGATGAGCTGAGAGGTAAAAGATATGCTACAAATCAGTGCAAGCGACGTGCCATTTCCAGGGCTTTTCTAAGTTAGGACTTTGAAAATTGCTTCACCAAGTGGTTTGAAACGATGCAAAAATGTGTTTCATGCCATGAAGCGTGCTTTGAAAGATTGTGAAGCTGTTGCCAAACATCTATGTTCACAATTAATTGTGTATATGCAAACATTTTATGGCGATTTACACAGCGAAATTGTTGAGTTTTGTATGAAAAATTTAGCTGCGCTGCCTACCCCAAGGTGTCATTTCCACAGCAACAGACAAGTAAGGTAAACATTAGCCACGGACTAAATATTTTCAGAATCAATGGCTATACAGTATACACCTTAATTTTGTATTGTGAAAATTTCATTCAAGTATATCAAAGTGAAAGGTCTGCTACAAAAATTGGTCAGAACTTCCTGAACACCCCTCATATAAGTATGAAATAACACATTTCTTATAATTTTTTACAGAGCCTTAGCCATTGTTTTTACCATGGGAAAATGCGAGGGGCGCCAGAAGCCATTGTTGCCATCAGCACATGTGAAGGAATTCGGGGACAAGTCTCTCTTCCTAGTGAAACGTATTACATTGAACCGCAAGGTGCTGGAGAGGGGCAAGAACTCGATGGGAGGTCTGGCGGAAGGAGCACCGAAAAATCTCAGGGCATTCATTATATCTTCCAAGAGTCTCATCGCAAACCCACCAATCATAAATGTGGTATGTAGATGAAAAAATAAGACAATATTCAATAGACTTTGAAAATTATTCAAATTTGGTGATATAAAGCATGCATATGTGTAAGAGGTAGGGGGCAAGAAGTCTAGAAACACAATTTTACGGGTAGTTTCGGACACAAAACTTTGAGAATTTTCATTTTTGGGTGCAATTTCGACTTTATTTTTGGACTGCCCGCTGAAAAATCATTTACCTCTCGCATCTATATTTGGTGATGAGTCACTGATGACAGTATTGAAAAGTAACATACACTTCTGTGAAAAAGCTGGGTAATGGTAACACTGAGCTGATTCATTACTGGATATTGTGCCATGGATTCTTATCTGATCAGGTGAAAATACATTATAGTAGGCCCAAGAACAACGATATTTAAGAAATTTCAGTTAATTTAATACAAGTCTAGAAGAGTCGAATCCCATTGTTGCAAAAACATGATGAAACTGAAGTTAGACATCACCAAGATACTTATACCATTGGAAACGCCGGGATCTAACTGAAAATTTGGCATGTTAGCGCCCTTCTGGGGATTAACAATTTTGACAACAGCAAACAGACAAGCAGATTATTGTTTATTTTGCAGAAATTATAAGTTAAAAGGTGTAAGCCTAATAGAGGAATATGATGTCTATGTCCGATAGGCACCTCATTGTCAGGTTCTAGCGCATTTTTGTCAGAACCCTCCAAATCAGTGTCTAACTAATACTTATAATGTCTCATATCCAATGAGAAATGATTAGGATGTAAGAAATGTGAATAAGCCTGCACTACATTGTATTTACCGATGAAATATTTTGCCATTTAACTGAATTTGAGTTTATTGCTCCTTTCAGGTTACGACCACAACTTAGATGACTTTTCTGCATCAGAATTTCATTCTAGTTCATCGTCACATTCCTCTCATAGTAGGGTAAGTTGAAACCTGAAAATAATGTTTATGATTGCTTTGAATGATCATTAAATAACTAATTTCCAGGATTAGCATTTTATGCTGATAGCTTGTACATCACAAAAAAGTATTTGCAAAAGAAAAGAATACACCGTTACTTAGATGAATATCATTTCAAAATTAACGTCCACTTCTTAACCATTAAGCAAAAAACCTTATGACGAATACAAATATTCAACCTGATTAAATATGAGATTAAAGTATGCTTATTGGATGCAGTTGTCTTTTTCAAAGGAATCTCTATATAAATATAGCATTTATATCAATGATCAATCACGTAAATATTAAATTATTATTATATTATAATATGTGGTACTATTGTGGTAAAGTAGTTCATTATTGAAAAAGAGAGAATTTTGTGTAAAATTATTTCATTAATTATTTTTCAGCAAAAAAGGTCTCTGCACTGGCCGTACGACACAAACAACAAGACGAGAATTGTAGAATTGTATGTTGCTAATGATTATCGCCAGTACGAAAGAAACGGCCATAACATCTCAAGGGTCATTCAGAGAACCAAGGATATTGTCAACATTGTCAGCTCAGTGAGTAGAATATTTATTTATTAGGCACTGGGTAAAGTCTTCTTTAATGCAAGCTTGTATTGCGTCGTCTTGTAAAAAAGGTTTTAGAATCATTGCTCGTGTAGGTCTTTAAATTGGCCTACTTTTTTTAAGGGTCTTTTAAGAACCCTGCACTCTTTTCAAACCAAAATACCAATTCACTATTGTTTCATATTTGTGTGAACCAAAGAGAATGTATGGTTAGATTGTTCAGTGTTTTATTTATAAATATATATGTCGTATTTCAAAGTCTTCGCAAAATTACTTTTGCCTAGCGCTATTACATTCTTGTATATATCTATTCTAAAATGTATTGCCTATTAAGTCTAGCCAAATATAATACTCCCACTTTAGCCCCTTTTTGCATTGAAAGGGGCTAAACAAGGAGTATACTTTTCTGGCAAGAAACTTACAAATAATTTTATTATATTTTCAGTTGTACCGTCCATTAAACATCTACGTAGCCCTGGTTGGCATGGAGATATGGACTAGGGGTGATCTCATTGACGTGGTTGAAAACGCTGCTGCTACTATGAACAACTTCCTGGAGTATCGCAAAAACAAGATCTCCCCAAAACATAAAAACGATAATGCCCAACTCATCACGTAAGTTGTCAATTGAGATCAGAACTTTGTAATCTTTTAAATATAATGTTAATTTTATGTATATTTATAGTGTAATTTTGTCAGTTTCAACTGTTCAAATTATACATTATGTCAGTAAAATTTGATAAATTAATATGGAAACCAAACTCAATTTGAAAAATTGATTATGCATAGATCTAACTTATTGAGAGTCTCTATAAACAGATAAATTGATGAGGTTAATAAATGAGATATCAAATAACCTATAATGCAAATATGAAATAAAGAGAAGAGATATTCTACTATTATCCTTTGAATCAAGTAATGGCAGCAAAAATGTGATGAAGTGACTTATTTCAAGATCTTTTTTAGAAAAAGTATTATAAATTTTGGTTCAATGTGGAAGCAAAAGAGTACCGACATTTTTTGGAAGCCACTGTAATTTCACAAATTTAGATTGTATCTTCCGATGATATCAATATAATCTTTATATTAATGTGTGATTCTAAGGATTCTGGGATAGCTACCAGGTGGTTGCCGTTTACCATAATTTCAGCATTCCAGGTTCATTGTTCACCATTCTAATATAGCCACGTGCGTAGATTACTGTTTTTCCTATCCCAAAATACCAAATATGACCATAATCATGCTATATTCTTGGTGTTATCTTGCTGGTACGTTTCTTACCGAGAAACTTTCTGCAGCCATTGCTCATTATTCACACAACCCTCACCACTGTGCATGCTCAAACTGACCTATTTCCCCCACCCCCCACATTCCTGAGAGATCCAATGGTGTTACATTGACCACCTGCTTTTGACACAAAGAAAAGTATTGAAAAGTTTTAAAATTAGCTTTTCTAATTCTTGACCCCAAAAAAAGTATTGAAAAGTTTTCAAATTCATGTCACTGTGATATTAGTGCACAGCAGCAGTCAGAGTGATTCTTTACACATTGAATCAAACACTTCATAACACATAGGCCTATAGATAGAAGGCAGGGAGGGAGGGATGGCTTTAATAAGTGGCTTAAGTAATGAAGGGATGAAGGACGGAAGGTGGAAGACAAAAGGATAATTGGGTAGATAGATACAGGCCTAGTTGTCTATTAAATCATTTTATGTTTACTTTTCAGTGGCAGAGAATTCAAAGATGGAGTCGTGGGCAAGGCTGTGAAAAGCACAATATGCAGTTGGCAGTATTCTGGGGGAGTCGATATGGTGAGAACAAAAATCACAAAAGCTCAGAATTAGTTTTATTTTCACTGGATCAAAACAAACAGAAAATAAATATTTTCAATATGAAATAATATCATTATAGCATAATTGTAACATAATATGAAAATTACGTTTAAAAGCCGTCTATACTTGTTTAAAAATCATATTCTATTAGAAAATATTTAGAAAAATTATCAATGTACATACAAATAATCTGTATAATTTGATTCGATTACATAGTAGAAATATTTTACAATGACTTAATACCACATTGCAGGACCACAGTGAATTAGTGGGACCAGTGGCTACAACAGTTGCCCATGAGATGGGCCACAACTTCGGGATGCAGCACGATTACCACACATGCAAGTGCGAGGATGAAAAATGCATCATGGCCGCCAGCAGCAGGTAATCATAATATAAAGAGAAAATTCAAAAAGTTGTTTAATATTTTTAATGTCATGTCCCAGAAAGGAGGAAAACTATCTGAGATCCAGTTAATGTGGTTCAGCAAGTTTTGGAGTTTGGTTTGGCTGTTTCGAAGATATGTGATCAGAGATATTCTTTCCAATTTTGATCAAATCAAAGTTAGATTAAATTATTTCTTGGGAGAGATGTCAAAAAAGGATTGTGAAATAACGAACTATGTTTCATTTCCAAAGCTTTCCAAGAACAAGAATGATGAAGACCTAGGCATAGATATGAAGATCAAAACGCAATATTTATCAAAAGGAATCTGCAATAGACTTTAAGATCAGGATGATCTTGTTTGTTATCAAATAAATCACAATGCTGTGCAACATTGCTTGCTCGTACAGTGTATGAAAGTTCAATTTAGTTCACCATCTGTGTTTTTCTTGGTAGGACTTGGTAACTTTGTTCCTTGGAGTGATCAGTGTCGTTCCACCAGGCGGGGCTTCAGTAGTCTTGATGGGTGGTGCCACCTGGCTCAAGTCACTCTTTTCCTTGGCTTCTGCAGTCTCCTTCTTATTCCACTGACCTTGGTTGTTGCTGTTGACCTCATTTGTTTGTCCTTGACCTTTGACCTCTTGTTGACCTTGACCATCGTCCAATCCCTGACCTTGCAAATATTCAACATTCATCTTCGCAGCAGCCAAGTAATCTGTGTAGTCGCTAGGAGTAATGTCAGTGTCCGAAATGTGTTCGCAGATGTAGTATCGGTTAATCGAACAAGGAATTACGTTCCATCCGCTGCCGAATCGCCATTCCAAACAGCTCTTGGTGGTCTGTTGATAGAGAACCTTCTCCGGGTGTGCCCAGTTTAAAAATGTCATCCGTTTTGCTTCTTGTCCTAAAAAGAACAATAAAACACTTTAGAATAACTTGATTGGAAAATATACAATTTGAAGCTTTATATTAAAAGATGCATAACTTCAGAAAAACACCATGTATATATTGATATTATAAAGATTACAGGTAGCAGATCGTTATATGATATTTTGAAGTGTAATTCTCCATGCTAAATTATTAAGCTTAATTCTGGAAACTGATGAAAGCTGATGGGGTCAGAGTCACAAATTGGACCTCTGTGTTATGAAACCTAACTGTGTGAAATGATTTTTTTCTGAAAATACCGATATTGACCAAAATATCAAGACTGCTATAATGACAGAAGAGGTAGTGTGCTTACAGTTTTGATGTGTCCATATTTATTTATCTGTGACTGTTAACCTAGTTTTGACCATCTGTTCAAAGGTTACTTTTATGCAACCAGACTTTTGGTGCAATAAGGCCAATGAATGGCTCATGATAACGTCTTGTTACTCATAACCTTTTACAGCAGAATGGTGCAATCATGCCACACACATGCTAAATTGATTCCAAATTCAGTTTATTGGGGTCATCGACGGGTTTATGGCGGCGACCATCGTGATTATGAGTAGTTAAAGGAAATTAGCCCATGTAATTGAGGTTTACGACAGCTTTACAACGCCTAAGATTGCTGCGGCAGTCTTGTGACTACCACAATTTTAGCAGAACATGGTTTTCCCATTTAGAGGTCTCAGTACCTTGGCCCCAAGCCCATCGTCCCGAGGCAAAATTCCCTGCTGTGTAGTAGGCTGTCTTCGCTGCATAGTCTCCTGCAAAAGAAAGTTATAATATTGATTGAGAGGGTTGATAAACCACAGGCATTACAATCATTTTGAGAAAAAAGCAGAAATTAGGGATACAACAAAACTGTCTTGTGTCAGAATTTTTAGAATGATAGAAAACAAAATAAAGTTTTGATGTCAACCAACCTGTTTGTTTCTTAACAAATTTACTAAGTGCTTCCTGTTTATCATTGGTTTCTATGGAAACCAGTCTTGCTCCTTGCATGACGCAGCTGTCCATTGCTTGTTGCCATGGCAACTGGTCTTGTGACAGTCTGTAACAATGTCCACTGACCGCTTGGTATCCGGCTGGACATTCTGGAAGACAATTCGGAAGGATTAAGTAATGCTTTGGGAACAAGTATATGAAAATGATTAATGAATAAGCTTCACAGCTTTATTGTAGAATTTTCAAAAGATAAATGCCCGTTTGTTTCCTGTATTAAACTTTTTAAAAATTATTATGATTCTGCTAGGGATTTCATTGATTTAATTTAAAGAATATATATTTCATATTCCTGTAGGAAACTTTTTTTATCGTGAAACTTAGAAATTTGTAAAAAAAAAAGTGTAATAAATCGAAAAGACCAGTAAAAGTTGAGAGTTGCAAACAGTTTTGTAGCAATAAATTACATTGTATTCTGAGGAATTTTAATAAATAAAATTAAAAAAAAAACATTCATATGATAAATGTCCAGATGAATTTATCGTTTGAAAACAAATGTTAGTTACCTGGGCAGCAACTGAAAAACTGTTCTTCGATTTTGTCGATCTGTTCTCGGAGGGCATTTAGCATGTCTTTAAGGTCAGGATTACAAAGGTCACACTGGTCCCAGGTCAATGTCACTTGAAACTGGGTCAAGGTTATTATCATGTAGGTCATCCAGAGTTGTAGAAAATGCATTTTGTTTTCGGATTTTCAATGGTTTAATAAATCGAAGAATGTCTTTTCAGCCTACTAAATTTACTAGATTTTTAATTTAAGGCGGTGTCAAATGGTTTAGTAAAGCAACATTTCTAGATCTAAATTTGAGTTGATCAGCCACAGAAAATCAAGACTGTACAGTTGAGAATCTACTTGCTTTTTGTGGATTTCTCAATAATTTTAAGTACCAGTTTTATAATATGCAAGGTTGTCTTGATGGGGTTAGTTCAATAAAAGATACTGGTCTAAACAAGTTTAATAAAATTTAACAATCCCTGACTATTGATCAGTATCGAACAAGGAAAGCGGTTTTTAATTTTAGTAACTGCAAAATTGTGTTATTTATCCACAAAACTACTCATGGCAATCCAAGGACAATATTTGAGATTTATTCTTTCAAGGATATACCTCTATAAGTTAATGAATTTTTTCCAAGTAGTGTGGAATGAATAATAAAACAGATTTGCCAATATATAATCGCTCTCTCACTTGCATAAAAGGTAGCTACAACAGGTATTTCATGTAATCCATTGATTACTGTTTTGAATGAGAAAAAGAATATCCATCGAAATACATTTAAATTCCTCAAAATAATCTTTCACAAATTAAAGTTCCTCAAAGTAATGTTTTCACAAATTAAAAGTTCCTCTAAGTAATCTTTCATAGACTAAAGTTCTTCAAAGTAATCTTATCACAAGTTTAAGTTCCGCAAAGTAAGCTGATCACAAATAAAGTTTCTCAAATCACAAATTAAAGTTCCTCAAGTAATCTTATAACAAATTAAAGTTCCACAAAGTAATCTGATCACAAATTGAAATTCCTCAAAGTACTCTTTTTACAAATAAACATCCATATTGCAAGAATTACTATTTCTAATGACAAAATCTTACCAAACTAACTTTATGTCTAAGATGATGTAGGTGCATAATTAGTTAATGACTGCCCAAGGGCATCTTGTTAATAGCTATGTATCTATTCTTGGTTTAATTAGTATGTCCCAGAGATACAACTGAGATATATATTTCCCCTCGGGCTAATTAGTTTACAAGGCCTATTAGATATGTTGCACCTGTAAGAAAGTGTATACATCAAGACAAGATGGAAAATTTCAGAAATTACAAACGCTTTTATATAGAATTAAAGTGGACTGTGGCACTGTGAAAATGGCACTTCATGTGTCATCATGCTGATGATTTGTCATGATCAAACCTAATACTTTCAATGTTAATTTGGGACTTATCCCACTTGTTGGTGACAGCCAAACGAAAGGATTATGCGTCTGATTTTCACTCTAAAATTTGTTATGAGAAGTGAAATGGCTTACTCTTGATCATTACTAATCAAACAGCCTCTATGTTTCCCATGTCGAAAGTAGAGAAGATGACACTTCATCGGCTATCATGAATCGTCACAAAGTGCCATTTTCACAGTGCCACAGTCCACTTTAATTCTATATCAAGTGTTTCGCTGTAAGGCTGTTTATTTCAAGACCACCAGGAACAAAATTATTAATTTCACTAAAATTATGCAAAAAATTATTTTGCACTGTGGATATCTAATGGTTGCCCCTTTAGTATCATTGGTGTTTCCAATGTTTGGATGGATGCAGAATACACAATATATGGTTTAAGTGAGAGTTTTATGTCCTGTATTTACACACTGGCACTCGTGTCTGATAGGCTAATACAGACTGGAGGAGGACACAGTGCATAATGGAAGAAGGGTGACTGAAACTGCTGTCCAACAGAATTCAAGAGTGATTTTATTCCATTCTCACCATAAATATATTCCATTCATTATTATATATGTATAGACACTTATTCATTACAAACTTCAATCTCGTCAACATAATAATTAGGAGTGAGGAGGCCCAACAGAGACCATTGATCAATGCTGTCGGGCCCCTTTATAGGTCACTTTTCCAATGGGCGTTCCAGTATAATCAATAGGATTTAATTGTTTTATTTCTTTGTCTGTTTCAGCGGCAAGAACCCTACAAAATGGTCATCATGTTCCAAGGAGCAGTTGGGCGACGCTTTCCACCAAGGCCTGGATTACTGCCTGCAGAATTTACCTGATGAACTTTATAACGGGCCCGTTTGTGGGAACGGGTTCCTCGAAGCGGGAGAGCAGTGTGATTGCGGGTTGGTCCAGGTAAGCATAATTAGATAACATTATAGCATGATATTATAACTCATCGAAATTGGCCTACATCCAGGCCCAAGTAGTCAGTTGTGGCTAGATATAAATATATATACAGTTTCATGCAGGTTAAACCTGTTTAGGATAAAAACTTATTTACAATATGGGCCGGCAAGGATAGATATGGAAACTGCAGCACGCTAAGCCCATGTCTGAATGTGCGCGATAGTTGATTGATGAGGTGGGAGAAAGAACAGGAGCTCAACATATTGAAAATTTACTCCATGTGTGGGATCTTTTACTTGCTCAGCACAGACTCTGATACAGACAGGAATTTTGCTCATGAAGGTCTTCTGAACATTTTTTGCTACCCACTCGGGATGTCTAACATGTTGCGAACAGGCTACATGAGTCCTGCTGTCTCTCTCTCTCCCATCTCATCAACAAAACTTATATTACCTCTCATCCCCGTAACAAAATTTGCAGGACTCGGCCTGTCCCCAACATACCGAATGGGTAGCAAAAAATGTTCAGAGGACCTTCATGAGCAAAATTTCCGCTTGTATCAGAGTCTGTGCTGGGTCAGTAAAAGATCCCTCACATGGGGTAAAATGTGCAGGCTCCTGCTCGCTTCACATAGATCAATCAACCCTGGTGTACACGCGAAACTGGGCCTAAAGGGATGCACTTTCCGTATCTATCATTTGAAAATAAATAAGTATTTATACTTGACAGGTTTAACTCGCATGAAATAAAGTCTATATCTATATCAGGTGTAATGTGGGAAGAAAAGAATGTCATTGCTCATGAAAGAAAGAGTGCCTCTTGGGCAGACAATTGCATATGTATATGTGAAACAGACATTTCATTAATACAATTCTATCTATTTAATTTACTATACTCGGTATATTACCCGCAATATCACAAAAAGTCTTTATACATCCTATGTCTCTCAGGACTTCAGCAACGATCCGACTAAATTAGATTAGTACCTTATACCCTGGAGCTTTTTTCTATTAGAAGGAATTAAGCGAGACCTGATGGGACTTGATAGCTAGAACTGAATGACTAATTGGATTGTTCTATTGCATTACGACCGTTAATGGCTCCCAATTCTCTTTTTAGGACTGTACGACTCACTGCTGTAATGCCTCCACCTGCCAACTGACTGTCAACGCCACTTGTGCCACGGGCGCTTGCTGTGATTTGGATACGTGCCAGGTAATGTGGGGCTTTGGTGTTTATAGTGATGCAGACTGGACCACCTTTGCAGCCAAACACTCTGATATAGAATTAGAGTGAACTGTGGCACTGTGAAAATGGCACTTCCTGTGTCATCATGCTGATGATTTGTCATGATCAAACCAAATACTTTCAATTTTAATTTGATTGAAGGAGACTTATCCCCCTTGTTGGTGACATCCAAACGAAAGGATTATGCATCTGATTTTCACTCTGAAATCAGTTATCACAAGTCAAATGGCTTTCTCTTGATCATGACTAATCAAACAGCCTCTATGTTTCCCATGTTGAGAGTAGAGAAGATGACACTTCATTGGCTATCATGAGTCACGAAGTGCCATTTTCACAGTGCCACAGTCCACTCTAATTCTATATCAAAGTGTTTGACTGCAAGATGTTAGTCCCGTTTTTCCAGGGTTTGAATCCAGCTCTTGCCGGGTAGCCTTGGCCTATGTTGGACGGCTGTTTCAGTCATCCTTCACCTCATTGCCATGTCCTCCTCTTGTCCTAATTAGCCTAACCAGTGCATAAATACAGGACGTAAAGCCCAAATCATCCATCCAGGAGGAGGTGGTATGATTTTTTTACTGGAACGGTAAAGAAGTGGTCCATTGGATTTTTGGAAATAATGATAAAAATTAAGGTTTAAACAAGCTTTACGACATGAATTTCATTTATAGGATAAAAATTTCATGCGACTGTTTTTTTAGGCAGTCCTGTATTTTGACGGTCCAGAGCTGGACGGAGGAGCGTTCCAAGGCCGTCTGGTCTGCATCACTACATGTTTATTTGTTTCTGTGTGATGATGTAAAATGCTTTTTTATAGGGTGGTTACCTGCTGATTTAAGCAACATTTATGAATTTGATCATTAGTAATGTAGGATTTTTGTTACATCTAATGGCGTAACTAGACGTTCTCGAGGGGGTCGGGACCTTGTGATATCCTGAAGGGCACCCACTGTTATTATCTCAATGTCTTTTAAAATGTTTATAGTGACACAGGCTGGACCACCTTTAAGAGGGTGGTCCTGTATTTGCCGCAGTGGTCGGGTCCGAATGTGGAGGTTGAACCCCTACCTCCCCCCCTCCCCCAGACCCGCTCCTGGCTTCTCAAATAGGGAAAACCTAAAACCCGGGACGAGCACCCGGAACGACGCGGAAGGCCCGAACGAACTATGGCCTAATTAACGGGACATCATTCCTCTCAAATAGCTGATAAATATTTGAAGTGGAGCGAAATCCTGGTCACTTGCTAAGATTCTTGTGACATCATTTTATGATAATATACGAGGGGCGTTCAGAAAGTTCACGGCTTTTTTTTATATGGACACTTATTTTCAATCTAGAACTATGAATTTTTTACAGGATAAAATTCAGCAGTTTTGAGATGGATTTTCAAAATTTTGGACAATTTGGACATTTTTAAGTCATTCTGTGGTTGCCATGGAAACAGAAAGTTTGGCTAGGTGGAGCAGGTAGTACGGAGATCAAGAATATCAATGAATTGCGGCTGAGAGAGACCTCACTGTGCCACTTGTATCAGTAAGATTGACAATAATTAACACAAGAAATATAATATTACCTTTTAAAAATACTCACAACTACTACAAAAGCATTAATTCATGCACCTGACGCGTTGAAATAAATGTTCCTTGAAGCCCTCCAGGAAAAGTTTTTGTGAAAGCATCAAAGTCAAAAGTCAAAGTCAAAGTAATCTTTATTTTAAGTCGGATATATATATACAAAAAATAACAAGCTGAAAGCTTTTGAACCGACTATAAACACAACTTAAATATAAAATAAAATAAATTAGATAAGTAACACAGGACAAAAGCAAGGTAAAAACAGACAGAAATTAATTAAAATTTGACACAAATAATCATCAAATAAATCAGAGATAAAACTGAGTATTAAAACTTATCACAAATTAAAACAATAATACTGAGTAAGAAAATAAAAAGTGATAATACTGTTAAAAGAAATAATAAAGTCTTTTAGTGACATCTCCCCCCTTGCATGATCGGGTAGGGAGTTCCATAAGTCCACAGCAATATATCTGAAGCTATTAGATCCATAGCGTACAGTTTTGGTTCTTGGCTTTTCCAAGATTCTATTGTATCTAGGTACATATCTGCCAGACCTTTCTTTTACAAAGTCTTGAAGGTAACATGGTCCTTCTTTAGTTAATATTTTGAAAGTCTGTATAGCAATTTGTCTTAACCTGCTAATCTCTAAAGTACAAGTACCACATTTTTCAAGAAGTGTACTATAATCTGAATCAAAATCCATGAATACAAATTTGAGTGCTCTATAATGTACTCTTTCAAGTTTCTGGGTGATTCCTTTGCTGCAAAAGTGCCAGATAAGTGGGCAAAAATTGAAATTTGAGAAAATAAAGGCGTGATATATCGCCTTCCTTCCTTCCAGGGTGAGGTGTCTTCCTATACGCCTAAGCGCATTGATCTTTCTGGAAGCTTTTTGACTCACGTTTTTGATATGAGTATCAAAATTTAGTAAAGAATCTAGTGTTACACCCAGTAACTTCACAGTGTCTTCACACTTTAGAATTGTTCCTCCGATATCAAAACTGATATCTTCAGAAACTGACTTTTTACCAATAGCAATACTTTGAAATTTGTCGGGGTTTGCCCGCATCTCATTGTCTTTGAACCATTTAATGAATACATTACTTTCATCCTCTAGTGTCTTTTTCAAAACCTTGATATCTTTATGTATGAAAGTTAGGGTATTGTCGTCAGCGTAATTTTGATTTTTTGACAAAGTAGAATATGTCGTTAATGAAGATGTTGAATATTGTTGGCCCTAAAATTGAGCCTTGTGGGACTCCTTTTAGAATGTCCCTGAGAGAGCTGTTAACATTTCCCACTTTCACACATTGTTTTCTCTCAGTAAGATAACTTCTAATGAGAGTGATAGCATTTTCAGCTAGACCATATGCTTCTAATTTGTTGTATAATAAATTGTAAGGCACACAGTCGAAGGCCTTGGATAGGTCCATTAGAATTGCAGCCACGTAGTGGCTACTATCCAAGGCCTTCCTCCACTCTTCAGTGAGTGCCAGTAACACAGATTGACAACTGTAACCGCTTCTATACGCAGATAGAAATGGGTGAAATATATCCATAAAGTATTCATCAAGTTGTTTGCTAATTGTTCTTTCAAAAACCTTAGATACCGCAGGCAGTATACTAACTGGCCTGTAATTTTTACATTCTAAAGGATTTTCTTTTTTGAAAATTGGAGATACTCGTGCTGTTTTTAGAGTATCTGGAAAAGTACTGTTTCTAATCATACAATTTACAAGACTTGTTATTGGACCAATCATAACTGAGCTTGTGAGATGTAGAATTTTTGAGGATATATTATCCATACCTGTGGCTTTTTTTACCCCTATATCCTTCAAGTACTTTTTTTACCCCTATATCTTTCAAGTACTTTTTTTACCCCTATATCCTTCAAGTACTTCTTGATAGTACTGCTTTCAACTTCTGCAAAAGAGAAACTATTAGGGGGGATAGGGTTGTTTTCCCTTATTTCTTTGACACTGGGGTGTTCTGGTCCGGATGGGTCATCCACAGCCTTTTCTCCTCCAGTGCCTGAAACTATTGCCCCCAGTGATAAAGGTAATGGAAAACCAGGTCTTATGTAAAGCGATATGTCAAAGGAAAAGCTGGGATGGATTATACTGTCCCTTTACTGTCTCTGTCCGGGACTGTCAAGTGGCAGCAGAATGCTGACAGTCCCTGGAAAATCGAATTGGGTCAACAATAATTTGATCTGTTTTGGACAGATCACCACATCAGATCGCTGTCCATATTACTACGCCAAACTACTTTCACATAGCATGGCTGCTGGCAAATATCCAGTCCACTGCTTTGAATGAAAATGTTTGGAAATCATGAGACAAAAAGAAAGTTTTGAAACTTTAGCATACACTTTGCCTGTGAAAGGGATGATTTTACTCATCAGAAGTTTGGTGGTATTCAATCTACTTATACCATTTAGTGCATGTTAAATTTTGGTCAGAAAAGGGTCCAAAAAGAATGCATTCTCACTTATTCATGTGTCCATACAAAGCCAATGTTTTTGCTTTGTGATATCAATAATGCTCAATTGTATTTATTCTGTTACTTTATGGAGATTTATTAACTAGGACAACAATATAATTCACAATTTCATAAAAGCTGTGTTACACTCAGCAAAATGTCTTGTCCATGCCACAAGTGGCCCCCTCTATACTGGCAATATATGTGAGCTACAATGTATACATCCTCCATGATAAAAAATAGTTTCAACTTATTTTGGCATTTACAAGCTGTCTGCTTAAAATTGAAGCCAAACAAAGTCAGATTAGACATTTGCAGAGTTTTTGGAAATAAACTAGACCATCACTAAATGATGGAACTGTCCTGGTTTCTTCCACACTGTCCTGGTTTCTTCCACTGATCGAAATTCTGTTGACCGCTCACAGGAGCTCGCGAATTTTGCACCCTAGGTGGCAGCAAATAGCGGTCAACTTGTAGACAGGTCCCTTTAGGTCTCTTGCTCATACCAGTGAATCCATGCTTTGTCATAAGTCGTGATGTAGGTAAGGACTCACATTCTGGCGCCTGAATCGCTCTTGCCAAATCGGCCATGCAGGAGTGCTTTCCCACATTGGTTCGCTGTAAGAATACAAACATTGGGTATGCTTGAAAGTATATTTAGAAGCTAATATCATATTTCTTGTGTCAAATATTTTCAATCTTACTAATACAAGTGACAGAGAGAAGTCTTTCTGAGCCGCAATTCATTGATTTTCTTTATCTCCGTACTACCTGCTCCACCTAACCAAACTTTCTGTTTCCATGGCAGCCACAGAATGACTTAAAAATGTCCAAATTGTCAAAAATTTTGGAAATCCATTCCAAAACTGCTGAATTTTATCCTGTAAAAAATTCATAGCTCTAGATTGAAAATAAGTGTCCATATAAAAAAAAGCCGTGAAATATTACACATGGTTTGAAAATGATATTCAAGAATACAATGCAATGTTCATAAGTTTTGCAATATATTTATTATTTTATAGACTATCAATAATTCAGATAATCAACCAATAATGATACATTTGTCACAAAAGTTAGTATGACATGTCAAAAAGGCGTTAGTATTGACAATATTAAAAGAAAAAAAACCCACAAATGTATACCTACTGAGACACAAAAAATACGATATCAAATGTATTATGCAAATACTGTTAGCTACACCGACTGACCCTCGAAAATTGACCTTGACAAGAGCCATAAAGCCAAGGACCAACAATGTCAATATCTTCTCTCAAAACACACATTTTCTATTTCTATGCAAAAAAAATATATAGATAGAGATTTAATGATGTTAATGAAATGAGATTGACAAGGCACAGAAAATAATACTTTCACACAATGATACTGATATTGAATAGTATAACAAATATACATTATATATTAATATACATTATAAGCGAATTTATCAATATTGTGCATGCACTGTACAAATAAAATTTTTTAAAAATTGCCATTTACACTGTTTCTGTGCAGGGGCAAAGGGAGGATTATCATATGATTATCCCCCCCCCCCCCTAGAATTTCAACCACTTAGGCACAGAGTCCGCGAAAAGTGCTTTTGTCATACAGGACATTCGGGCAGGTAGATTTTGAATTTTACCTGCCCGAATGAAATCCTGTCTGCCCGGATAAAATCCTATCTGTCCGAAATCCTAATTTTAAAAATTTCAATCTATATTCCTGATTTTTTTGTGTCTTCAGAAATGTAACTTTAATCATAAAAATTACTCCAAACTTCTTCCAAAAAAATAAAGCCTACCAACTCATTGCTGTCAAGCAACTTAAAGGTCTTAATTAATTAAACCAGTATTTATAGACCTACACAATTTCAGAAAAATGTATTGAATATAATTATATTGCTGCAATTATACCAGGTGTAGTTTATTCCATATTGATTACATTCAACATTTATTTCTAGGTTCACTAGTATTGGTCCCAGGCCTAAGTTGTCTGTCAATTCGTGGTTTGCATAAATCACTTTGCATTACCAAGGAAAACCCATCAGACTCTGATGCAGACCTTATTATTGTTACCTAGCAGGACCTCAAAACTTGGTCATGAATGGCAGGCTATATACCAGATGCAAATTGCAATTTGCTGAGCTATTGACTACTGTTGTCTTGAATTGCAATCCACTTGACACTTCTGACCCCCAATTTGAGTAATTGATGTTTCCAATTACACTGGCGATTTCAAAGGCCAGCACTAATTGCATTGGTTGCTGAATCAGCTTATTGACTCTCCAGAAAATCCATCGGACATTTGGGCAGGTAACCACTCTATTTTTGCCGGACACACGCTATTTTTGCCGGTTTTGACCGGCAAACCGGCACTTTTCGCGGACTCTGCTTAGGCAAAATGTATCACTAATAACTCTCAATACAAAGTACTCCGAAATCATCCTCCTTACAGAAATGAAAAATCTAAATCCCTGCTTCTAATAGAGTTTACCACAATTGCGAAACCTATCGCTTATGAATTTTCAGTAATCACATTCCTATCAATTTTGAACCGTGGTCAGGGGCAGATTGGCCTATGTGGTAGAGTGGCAGCTGCCATGGGCCCGTCCAATCAGGGGGGGGCCAGTTCAAGATGTATAAAAAATAAAAATTTCGAAGAAAAAAGCCAAAAGGCAAAGTTTACGGTTTGCGAATCAACCAAATTAACTGAATAGGACAAGACCCTCTTACGAATTTAACAAATTGTGATAATTTCCTTTTCACATTTGAAAATAACCCCATTGCAAGGATGTAAGCGCCAATTGACTTATTTTGCCACGGGCCCGAAATGCCGCCAGTCCGCCTCTGACCTTGGTCAATCAAAGTCTCTGACAAAATCGTCAAGTAAGTCATAATCCTTTGTATGTTGTAAAGAGCATTTCAAGATTATAATTAGCTCTTTTACCTACAAGATAAGACTCTGAGTCAGGGAGTGCACTGCAAATAAAGTAGCACCTCAATGCCGAGGCCGGCTAACTTAATCTGGACAAAAGTAGGTCACTTGAGGATTTGGCCAATCAGAGA
The DNA here is from genome assembly GCA_026936325.1 of Platynereis dumerilii. NCBI lineage: Eukaryota > Metazoa > Annelida > Polychaeta > Phyllodocida > Nereididae > Platynereis > Platynereis dumerilii. The sequence continues at coordinate 7,545,459 of JAPTHN010000005.1, forward strand.
TCTTCTTACAAATTTGAGCTTTGTGAGAACTTCTCTGATTGGCCTATTTGAAAAATGACCCACTAATTAAATGGCTTCTTTTATTGCTGAGCTGCAGTCCTGTCTGTCCTGTCTGTCAATGAACAGTGTGTCATGGAAGGAAGAGCAAAGGGGTGTGTATGTTGAAATTTCAAAAACTATCTCCTTCGCGGAGATCACACATACAGCTCTGAAATTTGGCTACATGCCTTGTCACAGGATAGTCTACAACTTAAAATCTGACTAACATCTGACTAACTTTGCAGCATGCTGCAAGTCAGGTCATTTGTTTGTCTTTCAACTACACTGCGTTCCCAATTATTATGCAAATATGCTTTTTTGCATTATCTCAAAAAGAAATAAGACTATTTAAATATTATTTTCACATAATGATACGTGTACCATGGAGCTAATATCCTGCCAATTTTGTCCAATTCCATTGATTCAGTTGGGAGTTATGCCATATAATGATGTTTTGGGGTGTTCCCAATTATTACGCAAATTCTTGGAAAAGCATCCATGGACACTCAAAATTGCCTAAACTAATCTTAAGATTCCACAAACATAAGCCCAATAACACAAAAGAAAAAGAATAACCATCATTTCAAGCATAGATGCATTCATAGCCAAGAAATTCATGGTGTTCTCCTGCATTGAAATAGCACTGAAATTACAGTTTTATTGCAATAAAAAGCCTCTGTTAGCCAGACAAAATGAAAAATCATTACCTAAGTCATTTTCCACTTTCCTTAGGTTTAGAACTCTCCTGTACACCAGTGACAATTAAGTTGCACCACTGTATTTGACAAATATCTTGAAATGAATTGAACGCATCCAATCGCCAATGCTATTCCAATGGGAAACAGAAGTGTGAGTTTTTGATTTGGTGTCATATTTTGTAGAGATACCGGATTTGGTGTTTCATTGCACAGTATGACCGTGGTGTGCTATAGATATATTCTAAGCTGGAATTTTATTGATATTAGATTTTTTAAGAGCATGGGAGGCTTCTTTATTGAAAAAAAGCCAATTTCAATGGTTTTTCAATGCAGTTGTATTTTATTGATTTCTTGGTCATGAAGGCATCCACATTTGAAGTGACGGTTCCATTTTTTATTTAATGTTATGAGGTATATTATAATGTCAATTCATAATCAACTTTATTGATTTTGGGTGGCAATGAAAGCTTTTCAAAGAAATTGCATAATAATTGGGAACATCCCAAAAACCTGATTATATAGCATAACTCCTCACTGAAACAACAGAATTGGACATAAGTCACAGAATATTTGCTTAGTGTTGCACATATCATTATGTGTAAAGGATATCCCAATAGTGTTATTTCTTTTTGAGATGTTGCAAAAAAGCATAGTTGCATAATAATTGGGAACGCAGTGTAGAAATACCCATTGGTAAAAAGCATTACATAAATGGATGGATTTGTAATTGAATAAATATGCAAAAGAGTAGAATTAAGGTAGCTGTATGGTTGATGAGTAGGGGTTAACATTTGCATGACTTGTCATGACAGATAATTGTGAATGTTTTGCATTTCCACCAGAGGGCAGATATAGGTTTGTTTAGTTTGGTTGTTTGTTTGTTTGTTTGTGTTTTACGCCTCAGCAGCACCTTAGTGGGCTATATCGAGGCAGGCGATCGCCGTATGATGATGAGATGAGAAGACTGTGAGTCTGGTACATACCCTATTAATTCAGGGATGCCCAGGGTCTTTCAGTTGCCCCAGCATAGAACACTGGATACAACCCACCTCCATTTAATGTCCCATGGGCTCGGACTAAATTGAGTTCCGGGGTGGGATTCGAACCCACGCCCTCAGAGCCAGTGGTTGTGCAAACAAGCACTCTTATTTTTTCGTGACTTGCCATGAGAGATTCATGCAATCGTGGATTTTAGACAGAGGTGAAGTGAAAATCGTGAATAAAAGAGTAGTCAGGAGGTTGTTTGCCCTCATAAGAAGGATAGTGTATAAAAAGAAGGATAGGTGGATAGTTCCAGTGAGTGGAATGCCTGGGAGAGACGTGAGCTGTGCAAAATGCTCAGGTCATGTCAGCTGGAGTTTAGTTTGTATGTAAGAAGGATGATAGTTTTTTTTTTACCTCATAGTTCCGGTTGAGAGCACTGCATTGCAATACTAGTACCATGGTCAAGGCCAAGCAGCCTGCACATGCATGCCCCTAGTGGTGGGATTGTGTACTAGTTGTTGCTATTCTTTCAATGCAATGCAGTGATGCTTAGTTGATGAATACAAAGATACATTTATACTCAATTGTGAGCATTGAACATTAGCAACAGGCCATTAAGACCCAGTAGTAATGATAACAACAATGGTAAATATATAACAATTAAAATGGTTAAAAACTGAGGTATTTACAAAGTAGAGACTGGATTCGAATACAAGGCAGAGGCTGCCTAAATGTCATGAAATCAATTGTTAAGAGTCCGAAATTTGAGATAAAATCATGTAATATAAAAATCTATGTAAATGTAAAAGTCTATGAGCAGAAGCTGCAACTGCAGGTAGGACCGTACCACGAATCGATCAATTTACGGAAGAGCTTCAGATCTGTCTCGCTTCTTAGATTTTCTGGCAACACATTCCGTATCCATTTCTGGTTGTTCTGCAGCACTTGTGGATAATCGTGGTCTGTGACCTTCGGTTGTATCTACTTGAGGTTTTTTGGAAAGTACAAGCAAGATAATTATGCTGGACTCCTATAGTATATGGCTGTATAATCACCGAATACTAATTTTAGGGCACGCCACTGCACCTTTTCAAATTTTCTTGTGTTGGTAGCTGCTCCGCAGCTGTGCCAGGCAGCTGGGCAGTAGTTGAAAGATGACACTATGAAGGGTTTATGAATGGGCAGTTTAAGCTACACATTGAAATGGTAAGCCATCCTTTTAAGGCAGTTCAACTGTCCTGTAGCTTTCGTTATCATAACAGACATGTGTTTGTCAAACTGAGTTTTTCATCTAGGAAAATTCCTAACAGTTTGACATGAGGTTGACTCCTTATGGTTGTGCTGGTAGCATTATCAATAACAATTTCTAAGTCGGGACTTGAAGAGACCGTCGCTTGGAATTTGGTGGGGTTGGCCTCCATCTGATTTGTTTGGCACCATTTTACAATAACTTCTGAGCTGTTTGAAAGATCGTCCATGACAGCTTCCTTAGTAGTTTCATCTTGTATAGGGTTGTCCGTTGAATTTACACATTCATTTTGATATTCTGTGTATCATATGGCCAGAGTCATACCATTGGGACACTCATAGTTGTAAGCAACAACACCGTACATATTTCACTTCTCCACAAATGCTGCAATGTAAGTTGCAAAGGAAGCCATTATTGAACCGCCAGGTGCTGGTTTTTCAGATGAAGTCTGCAGCTTCATCCAGAGTGGTACCTTTAATATAAATGTTTATATTGTGTACTAGAGACAAGTTAAATTATTCTATATTGGGGCTTGGGCCTCTGCTCTCTGTGCTGCCATGTGTGCCACTAAATACCATTTTTGGCTGAATGGTTTACAACATACAGAACAGCTATATTGCTACCAGTGTTGGGAGGTCTTGAGGCCGGCCTCGTCGATATTTTGTCTCGGATGCCAAATCCTTTTGGCTTGCCTCGGTCTCGGGTGTCTTTGGGCCAGTAATGGAGGCCTCTGGACCGGCCTTGTCCTGGAGACCGACTTTGATGCCAGATTTTGATGGCCTCGGCCTTGCCTCGGTCTCAAGATTTCCTGGCCTCCACTACATCACTGATTGCTACTCCACTATGTGTGTTCTTATGTGTAAATTAAGGTTTTGTTTGGTGCTGCACCTTTTAGCACATACGAAACATCTGTATGGCTTCTCTCCAGTGTGTGTTCTGGTGTGTGTATCAAGTGACTGTTTTAAGCTAAACATTTTACCACAAACAGAACATCCATATGGCCTCTCTCCAGTGTGTGTTCTTATATGCATAACACGATGCGCTGCTTGCCTGAACATTTGACCACAAATAGTACATCTGTATGGCTTCTCCCCGGTGTGTGTTCTTGTGTGAATTTCAAGTGTTACTTTTGAGATGCACCTTTTACCGCAAACGGAACATGCATATGGCTTCGCTCCACTGTGTGTTTTCATATGTGAATCTAGATGCGCTCTTTGTCTAAACCTTTTACCACAAACAGAACACCCATATGGCTTCTCTCCAGTGTGTGTTCTCATGTGTAAATTACGACTTCCTATTTGCGTGAACATTTTACCACAAATAGAACATCCATATGGCTTCTCTCCACTGTGTGTTTTCATGTGTAAATCTAGATGCCCTCTTCGGTTGAACATTTTATCACACACAGAACATTCATATGGCTTCTCTCCAGTGTGTGTTCTTATGTGTATATTTAATTCTCCTTTCGTGCCGAAACTTTTACCACAAACTGAACATCCATACGGCTTCTCTCCACTGTGTGTTCTCATATGTGTACGAAGATGTGGATTTTGGCTGAACATTTTACCACACATAGTACATTCATATGGTTTCTCTCCAGTGTGTGTTCTTGTATGTATATCAAGTGTTTTTTTGTCGCTGGACCTTTTACCACATACAAGACATTTATATGGCTTCTCTCCAGTGTGTGTTCTTGTGTGTCGACAAAGTTGTCCTTTTGTGCCACACATTTTACCACAAAAAGAACATCCATATGGCTTTTCACCTGTGTGTGTTCTTGTATGCATTTCAAGCACTTGTTTTGTGCTGAATCTTTTACCACATACAGAACATCTGTATGGCTTCTCTCCAGTGTGTGTTTTAAAATGGCTAGTAAGATTTCCTTTTTCACTGAACAATTTGCCACATACAGAACATTTGTGTGGCTTCTCTCCAGTGTGTGTTCTTGTGTGTTTATTAAGTTCCTGTCTTGTGGTGAACCTTCTACCACAAACTGAACATGCATATGGCTTCTGCCCCTTGTGTCTTTCCATATGGACATCAAGACTACCTTTTTGCCCGAACATTTTACCACAAACAGAACATTCGTGTGGCTTCTGTCCACTGTGTGTTCTCATATGCGTAACACGATGTGCTGCTTGACTGAACATTTGACCACATATAGTGCATCTGTATGGCTTTTCCCCAGTGTGTGATCTTGTGTGTATTTCAAGATGTAGTTTTAAGCTGAACCTTTTACCACAAACTGAACATCCATACGGTTTCTCTCCAGTGTGTGTTCTTGTGTGTATATCAAGTGAATACTTTAAGCTAAACATTTTACCACAAACAGAACATTTATACGGCTTCTCTCCAGTGTGTGTTTTGAAGTGTCTATCTCGATTTCCTTTTTGCCGGAACATTTTACCGCAAACTGGACATCCATACGGCTTCTCTCCACTGTGTGTTCTCATATGTGTACGAAGATGTGGATTTTGGCTGAACATTTTACCACATATAGTACATTCATATGGTTTCTCTCCAGTGTGTGTTCTTGTATGCATTTTAAGTTCTTTTTGTGTGATGAACCTTTTACCACATATAGAACATCCATATGGCTTCTCTCCTCTGTGTGTCCTTGTGTGTACATCAAGCTGTTGTTTTGTCTTACACATTTTACCACATACAGAACATGGCTTTTGTCCCAGACCTTTCATTGTAAATTTTTTCATTTGGGAGCAGTTTGTGTATGTTGGATCTTAAAACAAATGTCTCTTTCAGTTTCTTATTAGGTTAAAATTCGTTTAGTTCATCAGCAAGTTTCTTTTAAGCAAAACTTGCACGAGACAGAATTCTCAAACTTGTAAATTGTCTTGCAATCAGTTGCCCATGGAGTGCATTTTCTCGAAGATTCAGATTTGTTCTTTCTCCAAGATCCCGATTTTTTCTTTCTTCCAGATCCCGATTTGTTCCAGATCCAGATTTGTTCTTTCTCCAAGATCCTGATTTGTTCTTTTCAGAGATCCTGATTTGTTCTGATTTGTTCTTTTCAGAGATTCCGATTTGTTCCGACTCAAAGATCCTGATTTGTTCTTTGTCAAATATCCCGATTTATTTTTCAGAGATCCTGATTTGCTTCCAGAATGAGAAAATTGCTGAAATAAAAAAAGATACCAATATTTATAATTTTATAGATGAACTATTATCTTAATCATTGCCAATATTTATAATTTTATAGATGAACTATTATCTTAATCTTTGCCAATATGAATGTTAGACAATGCCTTTACAACAAAAAAATTGCTCGTAGAGATACAAAGAACAAAATACAGATCCAATGTTTTTTTTTGCCTGACTTTTGCAATGAGACTTGGTCAGTTTAGCAGTGTCATTAATTTAAAACTGTTGTGCTCAGTAAATGAGCTACGCTTATTGCAACATCTGGCACATTTAGCTAGTGTACTTGTGTACATGTAATTGTATATTACTGTCTGTCACTTTGAAACAGTAACAAGAATCCGCGGATTCAAAACCGACCTAGCGCAAAATTGAAGGTGCCATTGCTTAAACCACTGAGCAACTGATATTGGAAGATAGGAGAAATAGTTGATATGAAGATGCTAGACTATTAGTATAGAATCAATGCAGTTTGAACAGATTTATAAAAAAATGAAAGAGGCTGCCAAAATGGCCCCCATCTTGGATTTCTCAACATGTTCCTCATCCATACCCACAGGCCAATACCTGTACCAAATTTCATAACTGTAAGTGAAATATTAAAGTCACAATGATCAGTTCAAGAATGACGAAAGATGGTTGCCACAAAGTGGCTGCCATCTTGGATTTCTCAACATGTTCCCGACTGATACCCACAGCCCCATACCTGTTCCAAATTTCATAACTCTAAGCGAAATATTGAGGTCACAATGAGCAGTTCAATAAATAAAAAAAGATGGTTGCCAGAATGGCCACCACAAAAAGGCTGCCATATTGGATTTCTCGACATAGTCCCAATCCATACCCAGAGTCCCATATTTCATAACTCTAATAGTCCAGGAGCAATCACTCCCCCGTGGATGATTTTTGAGGGCATGTAGAGACCTATGCCAATGTGTTGCTAGCACCCTGGGCTATCAAAAAATGGTTGTCGGCACTTTGGCAATTACCTGTGGTTGCCATAGCAACCATTTCTATGTAGAAAAAACAATCAGAAAATAAACAGACATTGTCATATCTATTGGCTATTTTTAAGAAAGTCAATGGCAATACCAAAAAATGGTCGGTCCAGCCATATTTGGGACTAAATTATGCTATTCTGATTATCTAAAATATTGACATAGGTGAAAGGGGTTAGGGCAAGTTGACCTAACTTCAGCCTCTCACCCAACTTCAGCCCCCCTACAGAAAACTCCTTGTAATTAAATTTTGATGAGGCCAAGGTGCCAGTATTTGGGTTTTAAGTTATTGTCAATGTGTTTAGAATAAATTATCAAAAAGTTATGACCATCATAACAATGAATCAGGGATTTTACATGTTTTTTTGGTGGACCGCATTTCGCTTGTTTTGCAACGCGAATACAACGCGAAACGAAAAAAAGTTTGATAAAACGTTAAATCTGTCAGTTATACCAATTCACCAAAGTAGGAGCAGTCCAAAAAAAGTTTCATCACAAGGAAAAATTAGTAATCTTCCATAAATTAAGTTTTTTTTCAATATTTTCTACTTAATCATTCAATGAATTAGGTGATTTATAAGACATGTCAATCTTACCTAACTTCAGCCCCCATGGTCCTAACTTCAGCCCCCATATGACCTAACTTCAGCCCCCAGGTTTCCAGAACTCCAGCCAATACATCTCACATGAGAAGTTTGTTTATTCATCCCTGAATATCTATCTATCTAAAAATTTAATTTTTAAAGCATTTTTACATCTGGCATACTGGAATAGACCAGTTGCCTGAACTGGAGTTTAAAATAAATTTTATCCTCTTTCCGTGAAAACGATGACTTCTTTCCAAGCTTTTTTGAAATACATTTTTGGAGCATTGGTTTTTTTCAGACTGTCATGTTTTATATACAGGTAAGTAATTAAGGCAAAATTTAATCATTCTGCTGTTTTTAATGACAGAATAGGATCAATTGGTTGAAGTTAGGTGTGGGGCTGAAGTTAGGTACACCCTAGGCTGAAGTTAGGTACAACACGGCTGAAGTTAGGTACATTTCCCACTATTGTCTTTTGAACACATTTGCACTGCCTTATAAAGCATGTGGTTGTTTTTTTACAATATAGTCCCAAAGAGGAGTGATGGCTGGGGTTAGGTCCACAACTACAGGTTATTCCCATGAATAGTCAGCCAATGACAAGCGATCAAAAACCAAAGTAGGCTGAAGTTAGGTCAACTTGCCCTAGAGGTTATTTTGGGGAAAAAGTCCAAAAATTGATAAATTTGTTAAAACAACTGTAATTCTTTCACTCTACAGGAAGCACAGATAGTAGAAAGACATATTTTTTTGCATGATTGTATGCTCATGACTTCTCTCTACAACTTCCCAAAATTTCAAGCAGGTGGGATGAATTTAAAAGTACCACAATGGTTGCCATAGTAACAAATGTCATAATTTTTGGCCAAAATCGCCACATATTGACATCATTATGACTAAAGACGACTGATAATTATAAGCCTGAATCTGGGGGCTAAATGTAGTATCTACCACTGTTATAAAAATTTGATGAAAATATTTGATAATTAATGATCACTTGTTGCGTGGCAACCATTTAAATTGAAATATTATAAATGATTTTTGGAAAAAGCAAAACATACAATGCATGCTTAGTCAAGGTAACATTTTGATGACTTTTTTTAGAGATAAACAATGTCTTAGCATCTCATTACAATGTAATAGAAATTGGAATATGGCAAAAAACAAAAACTGTTGCCATAGCAACAGCTATAATGTACTATGCATATTGTCAAACTTGTCCAGAAATTTGATTATTCTTGATACTATTAATTTCTTCACAACCAAAAATGCAATATAAAGCGTCGGAACTCATGATGAAACACTTTTGGAATGTTTAACTTTAAGTCATACGCTGCTGCCATGGCGACATATCAAAACATCTTTAAACTCAGTCTGTTCATTAGAGTGTTAATCATTACAATGTGCTCGTAGGGGCCTACATGGTGTCAGAAAAATTGACATAGCATCCAGTTTATTTGAAGTAGAAAGGTGTCTGACACGCTATATTAAAGCTAAGTTATTGCAGAATCTGAAAAAGGGAAAAGAAAAACGTGTCTAATAGACAATTAAATGTTTTAAATTTACAAATTTTACAGCAGTTATAATAAGTATGCGATTCTAATCATTCAGAGTTGACTTTGAGAGATGCACCAACCAGATTATTCTTTTGGGGGGGGGGGAGGGGGGCTGTGGATTTTTTTTGTAAAAAAAAAATTTTTGGTCACAAGACACTGAAAGAGTTTATTCTTCAATACACTGGAAGAGAAGATTGTGTAACAAAGTCTGTCTCTCCTACACCTGCAAGGAAATAGTTGTCAACCATTGGACGCAAAAAAAAAAGTTTGTTGTCGCTGAATTATAACAGTTTCTTGGGTTGATGTCCAAAGCTCCCTCCCCAATTTCATCTGGGTGGCCCTTACAGGGTCTAATCTATACATAATGCTGATGTTCATGAACCAATCTGATCAGTTGAAAATACAAAATAACAAGTTTGAGAAAAGACCATACGCTACTACAGGGTACGGCATAAAGATTTGCACCGTATAATTAGCTCTTCCTGATCAAACACGTAAATCGCTGTAAATGGTTTTTGGTTAGCCAGTACATCCGCTCCACCAAGATCAGAGGCCGCGCTTTTTACCGGACCTCAATATTTTTGATGACTTAAAGTGGGCAACAGTAGAGAAAGATACCTTTAGTATTCCCAAAATGTCAATGGAATGTTTGAAACAGCAATTTGGTAATATTTGAAAAAATGTGTTGCACCTGCATAAAACCAATACAATGTTCACTGCCTTTAGACCTAGAACGTAAAAAGTACTTCACAATAATGAAAAAGCCATTGGGCTAATTGATTTAGTGATACATTATGGTGATAATATCCCATCTTGGTATTCATTGAAGTATTAGTTACGAATATATATGGCAAGGATACCTTGTAAGTCACAGTTGTTGCTGGTGCAAAATTTTAAGATCAAGTTGAGCAGTAGCGTCACCAGAAATTAAAGTTTGGGGAGGGGCTGAGCCCAGGTGTTTTCAAGTGTTGTCAGGCCTGAAGGGTCAAAGCGCTTTCCCGACCTAGAATCTAAAGAATTTTGATGTCTGCAGATGCATGCACACACAATGAATAGATTAAACTGCAAAAATAACGACACATAGTGCACAACATACTGTGTACAGTGTCTTTTCATGTGCTCTGGTTATTCAATCACTACCAATATATCATGCAAGGAAATTTTTTTTTTTTTGCCCAAGATTTTTTTTGGGGGGGGGCTGAAAGCTCCATTTGGGGAGGGGCTAGCCCCCCCTAGCCCCCCTTAGTGACGCCACTGAAGTTGATCAATCGGTATTGTTATCTGCTAAACCTTCTCTTAGTGGCCTTTGGCAAGCCACTCAGGCCTCATTGCCACTGTCTACCAAGGAGACGAGTGGATACCTGGCTCGAGAATACTTCGTTGGACATGGATCTGATGAAAAGACAGAACTGAAGACCAGTCACGTTTGCTCCCTAGAGAGCTGAGGAGAGCCGGGAGAGTTTAAAGGCGAGCCAGGAGAGCTTCCACCAGGGGCGCAATTTTTGCGGCAAATGTGGGGGGGACACACGCTGACGCGGTCAGAATCACCGTCAAATCCGCGAATAAACGAAGTCAATCGGATTCATGAATTTTAAAGCTTTGTATGGCGTGGTAGCCTGCCCAAGCAGAAAGTTGGGACAAGTCTTTTAGAACTGCTGCCTATCAAATTGAATCCAAGGGCCATTACAACTTCTTTTTTTTTCACACAAAAAAGTGGGGGGGACATTTCATATTATGTCCCCCGGGGTCAAAAATGTGGGGGGGACATGTCCCTCCCGTCCCCCACCAAATTACGCCCATGGCTTTCACATTCAACATAATTGGTGTGGAAGCTCTTTAAAAATATAACTCGATTTCATTATGAAGTCCCTGTTTCATGAGTAAAAATAACGTGCAAGCACTTTAACAGGTGCTTGCAGATAGATAGATAGACTGATGCTGCAGCTATAACTGTGCACAGCAAAACGATAGGCCTATAAGCTCCTATGTAGAATGTATCTATAGGTAAAACATACATTTTAGTTGAGTGGCATTAAGTGAAACTACGATACAATTGATGCATTCTATGAATCATGTCAGTCAGTCACTATTCTGTGTATAGGCCTACTTGACTGTATTGTGCACATGTAGGCCCACTGATCAGCCCCACAAGTACGCACAAAAGTAGGTCAGTGTGACCCAGTTAATTTGACCTTTGACCTCCAGATAGTCAGCCTGTTTGTTTTATTTATTTATTTTTTCCATCTCAGCAAGGCACCAAAAGTTTTTCAACGCAAGATAATATTCTATTTGACTGTATGCAAAATTTTAATGACATAGGTGAAACAGCACGACTTTGTGAGTTGTCATAAGTTTCAATGAACTCCTCTCGCAATACAGGGTGCACAAGCACCTGTAATAAAAAGGGCAGAGGACACAGCTCCAGTTTCTCCCCCACCCAAATAATTTTAATTTCTTATAAGCCACTGCTATTTCAATTAAACGTGACAATATACATCACAAGCTATAACTTTACTCATTTAGCTTATATTTCTGTCATGTTGTATATAGTTGAGCGGCGGGCTTCTTATCCAAATCACGGAGCTGTGTCGCCAGCAAAAGAGAACAATAATAGTATATATATTATGTAAGTTTGGTGTTTGGACTGCCTTTCCCTCTTTTCAACTTCTCCCCTCCCCATCTCCCAGCCCTTATTCCCACCCCCTTTTTCTCTCCAGTTCTTTCTCCCCTTCACCTTAATTACTTTCTCTCATTTTCTCCACCTCCATACAACCCATTTCACCCTCTTCTCTCCCCTTTTCCTTCATCTCCTTCTTCTTCTGAATCTTCCCTTCTCCTCTTTTCTATTCCTAGTTCCTCCTTCTTCACTTTCCATATTGCACGCACATTTAATTAATTCTGTTGTACCCCTCTTGTTCGTTACACTGTGTTGTGTTACTATTGGTTTTTGAACATAGGCGTAGGAGATCAATAAATTTTTTTTGGGGGGGGGGGGGTTGCCCAAAAAATATTGCCCAAATTGCCACAAACATGTAAAAAAAACAACAAATTCTGCCCGAAACCCCATGAAAAATTGATTTTCCACAATTTTGGGGGGCTGCAGCCCCTCCCCCAGCCCCCCTGCCTCCTATGCCTATGTTCTTGAACTCGAAAACGTGTATTTATTTGATAAATACGAGAAGATGATGCTGAAAGGTGATGGTCAATGGTGAGAAAAAGCTGAGGATTCTTCTCATTATCAGCCTGATCTCGTCCTCAAGTTATTTTCAAAATTTCTCAAGTATGCATTTTATATGTGTAGATAGATTACTTAACACAGAAAACGAAAATAACATTTTTAAATCAAACACTCTTATATGAAGAAAGATATTTGCTAAATGAAAAATATCAAAATTTTCTTGAAGTTTTGATTGACAGCTCCTATAATGACATCTCTGTCATTAGTCTGTATATGGATCTGAAACTATATGACCAATGGCAGCTCACTCATTTGTATAAAATTTGGAGCTGGCATTGACCAGTGCTGCAGTAATGAGGAGTCAATTATATGTAACCTAAACCAGCATTGATTAATTTGGGGCAATTAATTGAAAAAGAATTGTGTTGTGAAAGTTGAAAAGATTTTAAATGACTCTAATGTGATACCAGACTTGGTAAGCACACATATCAACTAATTAACAAAATTATTTAAAACTGGTGTTTCCAAAGAAAATGTAGATATTATTGAGAGAAAGTTAATTTCAAGCAAAGGCTGCCAATCAAGAAATATATCAAGATTGGAGATGAAATAAATTGAGGTTTCCTGTGAGGCCGAATGTGCCGATAAAAATAATATGTTTGATATAGTGCATCACTGGGCATGGATGATCTGAAGATTTGATGATTATTTCCTCTTAATACTGCCTTGTTCACAGCTTCATCCCCTCTTAGCTGAAGCCCATCGTCCTATCATTATTATTTTTTTTTACTATTCCACCAAAAAAAATTAATGTTTCTTTCTTTGAAATTCAATAAGAACATTGCCACCCAATGTGCCTTAAAACTATTTCTAAACATTGGGGCTCCTCATCAGAGGCAACTTATTGCCTTCGAGGAGTCCAATTGTTCATATTTTTTAAATAGAAATTAGTATATTTTATATGTGTATTTTTCATTACTGATGACTAAGAATAAACGAGTCTGAGTCTAAGTCTGATTCTAATCATGTTCGTGCTATTCCAAATTAGTCTCATTACAATATCTTATTTTCAGATCTTAAAGTGCTGAATGAGGAGGTGCGCATTTACTGAGAAGTCGCTCAATAATCTAGATGCAACTCAATGAAATTTTGTAAATGACACTCCTTATCACTTCCAATTTGTATGAGACACTTTTCATGTATTTTAGGGTCTTGAAGGAAAGTGTACAAAGTTTCAGCCCTGTATCTTAAAAATGAAGAAAGTTATGCTCAATTGGAGAAAATATGAAGTTGTCTGGAGGAGCGTGTTGCATAATCCACTGACCACTGGATGCTATTATTGGCTATATGGTTGCCATGGACACCATCCCAGTTATAGGATTTTAAAAATTACTGCATCTAAAAGATAAATTTGGTGGTTTGAGTAAATCTATGAACCTGAAATAGCAGGACAGTAACGGATTTAAATCATGTAAATCCAAAAAACCAATGACAAAAGTTACATTGTCTAGTTTCCATGGCAACCATAGTTTGTTGAAATAATTATAAGAAAAATTGTCAAGGTATTCATAAACCCATCTTCAATGACATTTCATTCTTACTGACTGGACATATTTGAATAGGAGACCAGCGGCCAACTTGCGTGCAGTTAAATCTAAAAAAAGCTCAGCCGACGGAAAATAACTTTTTTGGGTTTCCATGACGATTTTAACTATCAATACTTTGCAAAATGCATGAAGTAGGGTGTCATTTTAAAGCCAAGGATTAAGGCAATGGCATGTGCTAAATTTGATGAAAGTTGACATTAATATATAGGAGCCTGACATATTGCATTTTGGTGTAGTGAGCAAAAATCATCAAATTCCAGTAAAAAACGTTCCATATGCAAATTAGGCTGACCCCTAATACTAAAATAATTACTCTTGTTAAAAAGCCCCAAACTAGTTGCATAAAGTATGACCATTTTTCTTTTCAATTCGTAGTTGATTTATGTGTTATACCAAGATATTTGATTAAATTGTGTCACTAGTTTTTGAACCTGTTTTCTACTTTAACTGGTTGCCATGGCAACCATGGGTAATTGCCAAACTGCCGACAATCAGTTTTAGACACCCCAGAGCCCAAGGATTTCATTGGTATATGTCGGCAACCCCCCTCAAAAAACGACCTACCAAGCCCAGATATGGGGTGCTTGCTCCTGGACTATAAGTTAAATATTAAGGTCACAATGGGCAGTTCAAGAATGAAGAAAGATGGCTGCCTAAATGGCTGCCATCTTGGATTTCTCAACATGTTCCTGATCCATACCCACAGGCCCATACCTGTACCAAATTTCATAACTCTAAGCGAAATATTGAGGTCACAATGAGCAGTTCAATAAATAAAAAAAGATGGCTGCCAAAATGGCCACCACAAAAAGGCTGCCATATTGGATTTCTCGACATATTCCCAATCCATACCCAGAGTTCCATACCTGTACCAAATTTCATAACTCTTAAGTTAAATATTAAGGTCACAATGGGCAGATGAAGAAAGATGGTTGCCAAAATAGCCGCCACAAAATGGCAGCCATCTTGGATTTCTCGCGATGCCCCAATCCATGCCCAATTGCCCATAGTACTATACCTGTACCAAATTTCATTACTCTTAAGTTGAAAACTAAGGTCACAAATGGACTTTTACACATGTTGACAAGAAATGTGGACACATCACATGGACATGGTTTACATGAGTCCCCTTTCACTACCGACCCCCCTCTAATATTAGTAATAACCGACGCACTCCTTGGACAATTACACACATATATGTATACAAATTTGCACACCTTTAGGAAAAACTCCCACCCCCTCTGTCGTAAAATTCTGAATGGCCCGTAATATCACATAAAAAATGAAAAAAAGACTTGCAAATGTTATTGATCTTCTTAGGTTTGGGTGGGAGGGGGGCTACACCAGCATTGCTTTCTGACTAATTCTAACAGATGTAATCCCATATATGGGCCTAAAAGGTTACAACTCCCCTCTTAAAGCTATTTACACGGGCACTTATTGCTAGTTGGTACTTATAATGCTCTTTATAAAGTGCTAGTCTGATAATTCATTGATGGTGAAATTACCCGTGTAACTGCCCTACTACTATACCCGTATTGTCTGTGTTTTCTCTGTTTTGGCATAATTTGGGTGGGGGGGTGGACGAGGGAGGGGACAATATTTCAAAATCAAAGAATTATCTTAACAAGATGGATGGATGGATGATTGGGGCTTTAATTAGGTCAGGGGGAGGACACGGCAATGAGGCGAAGGACGATTGAAACAGCCATCCAACAGTCTAGCAGGCTGCCACTAGACAAACCCTCCTGCTTCTTGTGCTCAGTTCACTTGTGCTGTATGAATATCTATGTGGCACCTTCCCTTGCCACATACCCCTAAAAATGTGCCTCTATGGGCATTTCTAGTTTCGATATGTTTTATTACAGTCTGTCACTTTGATATAGAAAAAGACAATGAAAAGAGTGGACTGTTGCACTGTGAAAATGGCACTCCGTGTGTAATCATGCTCATGATTTGTCATGATCAATTGCTCATCTTAAATGATATTTTCCTTGTACTCAATACTTTCAATGTTAATTTAATTTAAGCAGACTTATTCTGCTTGTTCCGAAAGGATTATGCATCTGATATTTTCACTCTAAAATCAGTTATGACAAGTCAAATGGCCTTCTATTGATCATGACTAATCAAGCAGTTTCCCATGTTGAAAGTAGAGAAAGCTAGTGCAGATGACACTTCACTGGCTATCATAAGTCACAAAGTGCATTTTTCAGAGTTACTGGTCCTCATTTTTTCTATATCAAAGTGACGGAAAGATATCAGCATTAATATTAATATGTATAGTTTAACTTTACTTACCACTCATGAGATTCAGGCTGCAGGAAAGAAGAGCAATCTCAATGTGGGCCATGCATCCTGGCCAGCTGTTGCACCTTTTCAATATTGCAGAAATATTCGATAAATTGTAGCTTTGCTAGATTTCCTTACAGTTCAAAATATGGTTGATCATTCATTTCACTTCGTATATTGAAATTAGTAATTACTGCAGATTTAACATATTTAACAGATATCCGTTTGACCATCTGCATTTAAATATGCATTTAAATCATTATTAAGTGATCAGTGTTTTTAGAATTTAACAGGTACAGTGTAAATGTTGTTGTACATGTATCCAGACACCATGTAAGGCCTCGTTCAGAATGCTATTGATTGAAAGCAACAGACCATAAAACACAGGTTAACAAACTGTTTCTCTGAGTGGGGGCACCCTCACCTTTATTTTTAAAAGTATTTCTTAATCCTCAGACCTAGTCATATTTCGGAAGCATGGGAAATGTTAGACACAGTGGTGTCCCAATGGGGGGGAGGCATGGGGGCACGTGCCCCCCTCCATATTGGACCTGTGTCCCCCAGGTGCCCCTCGTTATGAACTTTTCAACCTTGGCTAAAATATACAATAAGTATTATGGGTGCCCCCCTGGTACCCCCCCCCCAGCACTCGAGACCCCCTAGTTATGCCACTGGTTAGACAAACTGATGGTTTTATCACTGCTGTTTGCAGTCATACAAACTATACAAAGTTAAAGGGGTGACCATTTAATCTCTGGATGTGGGGTTTAATCTGTTGGTGGGGGGGGGGGGTTGAGTTGTTTTGTTTTTAAATAAAGACATTTTTTGGGTCTTGATATAAAATATTGTTTTCCTATGAGTATTTCATAGCAAGCTGTAGCTTGCTTTAGGAATTGAAATCAATAATTACTGCTGCTGTTACCGTGAAATAAATAATTTTCCACCAAGAAAACTGTAACCCCCCTGAGTATTAAAAATGAACACCACCTTATACGTGTTAGACTGGATGATCAATGTAGACTGAATGATCAATGTAGGCCTATACAAAAAATAGAAATGCCCCTTCTTGGAGGGAGCAGCCTTGGAGAATACAGCGCAGAATTTATAGTTGAAGACAATGACAATGACATATTTTATTTAGCTCGTACAGTGTACAGTATATAGTTTTACTGAAAAAATGATAATTAAGGAGCCAGGAGACCTCCAAAGACTAAGTTCTTGTCGCTATTGGAGGGCCACCTTGTGGTAAAAATATTATTAAAATTATTCTTAATATATTGAAGAGGATATTATTTTTCAGTTTAATGATGTAAATGCTTATTACTCTTGATCAAACCATGACAATCTGTTTATTTTTGAAATAATTTTGTAAAATAAAACAATGAAGATTAAGAAAGTGAAATGATGTGAGAGATAATGAGGCAATGCTTTACCTACCTGAATGCAAGACAGCTTCTGGCTCACAAGAGGAGACTGATGACCCGCACACATAACAATTTGATATTGAACAATTAGTTTATAACCATGTATATGCAGATTAGTGGTGGATCCTGGGGGGGGGGGGCTAGGGATCCCCCTCCCTTGACCACTGAGATTTACTATAGCATTTTTGAAGAAAATATGCGACGACAGGGGTCTGAATACCGAAACATGCCCGGCCCCCCCTGGACTACCATGTCTGGATCCGCCACTGTAGATCACAATGTATATATATTAAAATGTTGACATATAGGACTTCTTCATTAAAATATCTGGCGTGTGCTGAAGAACTTTTGACTAAAATATATTTTGGGTGCTCCTCCGGAATATTGCCCTCCCCACGCGAGACTCCCCACTAGCTACGCCACTGTGATGAGTACAATTTTTTCCATTTCTTACTCGTATCTTTATTTTATTTTCAAACAGCCTAAAGAAGCTACGACGCAATGCAGACTGTCGCAAGGAGAATGTGACCTGCCGGAATTTTGCGATGGCAACAGCGAATTTTGTCCATTTGACGTTCATGTCCAAAATGGCCACAGTTGCAAAAGAGGAAAGGTGAGAATTTGAAAAACTGAATTTATTAAATTTTAGTTAAATCAGTTATTTATTTTTTAAAATTTCAAATAAGAAATGTTTTAAGTTGCTTTAAAATATGGAAGCATCTCAGGTCTCAAAAGGGCGTCCTTCAGTGCCAAAAATATAAACAAATATTTGGGTGTACCCAGTGTTGGAGATCTCTAGGCCGGCCTCGTCCACGAGACCGGCCTCGGGGTCATATTTTGATGGCCTCAACCATGGCTCGGTCTCGGAAGCCAAATCCTTGGCCTTGCTTATGTTTCGGGTGTCTTTGGGCCAGTGGTCGGGGCCGCGGGGTCAGCCGCGAAGCCATATTTTGGTGGGCTCGGCCTTGCCTCGGTCTCGGATGCCAAATCCTTGGCCTTGCCTATGTCTCGGGTGTCCTGACCTCCACTACATTACTGGGTGTACCACAGGGGAGGTCAAAATTGGGGCAAGAAGGCTACAAATTTTGGCAGATGAAAATTAACATTACTGAAAACACGAAAAAAAAATAAAATGATTCTTCTAAACTTCAAACTTCTCTATTGAAATCTCCTCAATGATATGTTTATTTATATTTTGTTATTGAATTTCAGGCCTACTGTTACATGGGCCAGTGTAACACGCATGACACCCAGTGCCAAATGTTGTGGGGACCGAGCGGGCAGATGGCTCACAAGTTGTGCTTCGAACATTTCAATATCATGGGACTTGCAAATGGTCATTGCGGCTTTAATTGGATAGACAAGACCTTCCAGCATTGCAAGCCTGAGTAAGTTCCATTTCAATCTACTGAAAAAAAAAAAACGGATTCACTGTAATAAATAGAGTTATTTAATAATATTTTTCGCTATTTTGATATGGAATACCAGGTAGTAGTCTTATTTTCTGCAAAATTATTCTTGGCTCGTTATTTGAAATATGTCTGCTAATTTAAATGTTTTGATTGTCATGTCTTAGATTTTCCCTGCAAGTTATCTATGATATACATGCAAACTGGTTGATGTTTCTACGGCTTAGTAAACAGAGGCCTTCAATGTTTGAAAACTTAATTTGAATGGTAGCTGATTGTGGCTCCATCTATACTTTAAAGCATACACATATTCCGTAACCATGTGAGATTTACCTGACAAAAAAATTAGCCTCTGTATATGCCAATAACTCAGTGTCTGCTAAAGGTACAGTGCTGTGGTTTTTTCTGTACATACATAAAACATTAACGTACAGACAGATGGACATATGGACACCCTTGAATAAAAATGTAAGCCCCAAGGTGGGACTAGTATGACATTTATAAATTATAACTGATGGTATTTTATTTCTCTTTTTACGTAGGGACACCCTGTGTGGTATGGTGCACTGCACTCACAGAGCAGAGAGGCTACGGTTCTGGAAGGAAGCATTGGCGTACACGATGCCAGAGGCATGGGTGATGGTCAACAACACCCGACAAGAATGTAAAGGCGCCATCTTGGATGTGGGCTTGAGTATGAGAGACCCTGGGTTGAGCCCTCAGGGAGCCAAGTGTGGAAATCAAAAGGTAATTCAGAATTTCAGAGTGGCAACTTCCATCATAGTTCATGTATATAAAATTTTAAGTGATGTACTAGTTATATTAGTTATTGTAATGACGTCAGCATTCATGAATAATTTCATAATTAAACGTTTATGCAGGGTCAGCACCAAGAAATTGACCTAGGCTCCTAACCAAAGTTCTACAATTTGTTTAATTTTAATCTTTGTAATAAAATGGAATATAATTTTGGACTACATTTTGTGAAATGGAGACCCAATTAAGCTAGTTTGACATACATATACAAGTAGCTCATAATTGACTTCATTTGTGTTTTCTTGGTAAATTATCATTTGGTCAGTTAGAAAATGTTGCTATTTTTTTTTTACAGATTTGCGTAGACCAAAAATGTCAGCCAATCAAAAGTCTGGAAATTCCTGCATGTCCTAATTGTCATGGCAACGGAGTAAGTATAAAATTGATACAAATTCTGTCATTGTCATTAATTAAGTTATTATTAAATAACATTTTTCTGTAGAATGGTACTTTATTTTAGCATCCTCCCTAATATATTCCAGTCTCCCAGGGTGTCTTAAAAAGAAACTCTGTGCTGAGCCCACTTTAATAATGCATGCCGATATGGTCTTATTTGCACAGTCCTTGATAACAGTTTATAAACTTCTCAATTATGTGAATAATTGATATGTCTTTCCTGAACTATGATTATTTATCAATATTAAAATTAATTGTTTTTAGTAATTTATATCAATTTCCTTTTCAGGTTTGCAATAGCCTCGGCCAGTGTCACTGTTTCGTCGGTTACATGCCTCCATATTGCAATGAGCCAGGTCACGGAGGGAGCATCCATAGTGGCCCAATTCAGATCATGTCATGTAGGATATTTTGATAATACATTTTACAAGTTTTTTCATATACATCATTATCCCTTTTAAGTCGAGAGTTTACCTCACTTCAGTATCTTTGTCCCTCACTATTATGTTAATTCTAACTGGCGCATAAATACAGGACATAAAGACCTATCAACCAACCGCCCTCTTATATCCTTTTATAGATGTATTTTAATATATTATGTATGTTATAGAAACTATTATCAACTGTGAGATTTGTAAGGAATTTGTACCCAAGAATAATTACAAAGAAAAAGACTTAGTCTTATTATTAACAATATAGAAAATGATTTGAAATATCAAAAAGCCAGTTATATCATTTAGATCTAATGTCGAAGGACCTTAAAAATCAGCCACAAAAATGCTGAATTGCACAAGTTTTAGTTTGCTTTAACATAAGCTTTTAATACAGCCCCAATCATTTGTCAATTAATTATGAGGTTTATTTACTCATAATATTGTTTCCATTGCAGCCAACACGAGCCTGATTGTCGCTATGGTACTCCTTTTTGTGATAATCATTCCAGCAGTCGTTGTATCTCTCATTTGCTTCTACTGCTATCGACCGCAATTAAAGAAAATTTGGAACAGTCGTCCGTACATCAAATATGAGTAAGTCTCCAAAATATTATAAGTGTATTGTACATACTTTTGTTATAATGTAAATATTATACAAAATGTTTTATTGAAATGTTGTACATTATTTCTTGACCTTTTGTTGATAATTGGTTTTTCTGCTACTATCTAATTGGACAATGCAAATATTTTTTCTTCTATAACTAGGAATTAATCAAGAGTATGCTCATTCAAAATCGATTTTGCATGAGTAAAACATGCATTTTGAGATGGTTACACCATGCCCACAGACCTTACAATTGCCCAAGTTACTGACCAGAACATGTGCATGTACTGGCCAACCCTCAGGGATTTTGGTCATTCCAGGGAGTTTGTGACTCCAGACTACTTTGACTGGTCAAAAACTGTGGCGGACATGCTGCAAATAGAAAGTGTAGGCTTGTCTATTACAGCTTCGAAATTTAAATGTGTATCATAACCTCTAAAAAATTTAAAAGGTATTATAATCTCTAAAAAGAATGCTATTATAACCTCTAACACTATCCATTTCTTTTGCTTTTTTCTTCCATTGGAATTTTAGTAGATGCAACAATAAGGGGTAATGAATTACGTCCCGCTTTTAACACGTCAAACTAGACCCCAGTCCTCTCGCTTGTAGACATTTTATTTTGTTTCCTTCAACGATGAGCTTTTGGTTTCGTTTGATTTGGTTGCTACATGTTATTTTTTTCGAGAAGCATGTTTTATGAGTTTAATGGTTTCGAAGAGCCATGGAAATACATGTTTTGATGATATTTTAATGTGTTTTAATGGTATTTTAGGTGTATTTTCACCAGACCTTTTCACATATCAATGATGACCCATAACAGATTTGTCTAAACGTTTTTTGTGCATTTCAAGAGATTTCTCCTTTGATCAAAACAGTCAATCACCAAAGTCCAGATTCAGATATAACATTTTTTATATGATTTTGTGAGAAATATATGAAACACAAAATCAAAAAAGGTATTGGCATTCCGAAATACTGGTGTGTCCCATAACCATTTTGAGCTCCCAGCTGCTAAAATGAAATTTTGCTGTAGTTTTGAATTTTTCAACTGCAGAATGATCACCATTATTATTATATAATATGATTATATTATATTATGTATATTAGAGCATATTGATTTTGTTTCCACAATTTTTGCCTTGAAAATTGTTCATATTGTAACCGGGTACAGGGTGATTGAAGTGTGAGTGAAAACTGCAATTTTTGAGATTGGATCAATGCTAAACATCCTCAACAAAATTTCTTGTGTGCAATTACCAGCTATTTGTCTCACAACATGCTTCAGATATCCTCGTTTGTGATATCTTAAGGGTTTCATCCTTCGTGATCCAATGATCCTCTTGGATGCGATTCCATGCTCACTCCCACTAGCAGTCTTTGTCGAGGTCATTTGGCATTGATCCAATGACAAAACATAGCAGGATCCACTTACATTTTAGCTGCACTGCAGTAGGATATTTTGGAATGAAAGCATGGTGATTTATATTGTACTTAAAATAGTGCATGAAATGATATTCATGTTTGTTTCACCATAATCATGTCCATAGTACATGTATCAGCCTATAATGTATTCTATATAAATTATACAATATGTATTGTATGCTGTGTTGATAACTAACCATGCTTTAGTACTGAAAAGATATTGTAAACATTTAATCCTTTTATTCATAAATTTTGATTGGATTACTAACAAAAGTTTAATGCGATTCCGAAACCTTTTTCACTGCAAGTTATTGTTTTCTGTGCTTTCCCTTTGATTACTAACTGAGTTATGAAATTGAAGTTCAGGTCGATTCTCCGTCAAACAGAACTATGTTGGAGATCTTAATCCAAATAATCGTTCGATTTCTGACATAGCGTGAAAAAGTTTATTTCCCAGGCTTCATCACAAACTAGACATTTTTAACTGTAATGAATAATTAATCTGGGATCTGTTGCAAAATATCTCAAATATTTACTTTATTTCATTTCAGTTTCTTGCATCGAGCCAAGAGATCTGAACCCAACACCACCCCGGTTCACAAACGTCAAGAACCACAACCGCCGCAAAAGGTTCCTTGTGCAACGGCAGTCAGCAGTCCCGTAGGATCCACCACAAGCAGCAGCGCCCCTAGTGGCCATGATCGTACCAAACGGCAGAGCTACCGAGGGGTCGAGATTTCTAATCCCGCGTTACAGTTTTGTACTAAGACGTCGCAGTCTTTGGAGAATATGACGGACATAGGGTTGAGTGATGGCGTGAGACCTCTATCGCATATCGATGAGACAGGGGAGGCTACGAGATTCTTGAGTTTCAATCGACCGAGGCAATGGGGGGCATCGCAACACCAAAGCAATTCGGGGCCGGCTGTGAGCGCAACGTCAGCTTATTATCAGAACACCAACAATAGCAGCGACGAGGGTGCCCTTTCTCCCCGAAGTCGCCCCGAACGTCCTCCCCCTACTTATATGGAAAAGATCAAGCCCCCGAAAGAATCAATGGATATGTCGCCCCCTACCCCACCGCCCCCACCTCTTAAGCCCCGCAGGAACTCCTCAGGAAGGCAACAAACACCACCAAGGAACTCTTATTACGGAAACGTTGAGGAGCCTCAAGGCCCCAAATATGAAAATGTCCCCGACGAAGCCCCTCCGTATTATCATAACGTACCAAACAGTGACTCTAGTGATGGCATTAAACCCCTCAGCCCTCCCCCTAGGCCTGTAGACACTCCTCTGGGGCAGATAGGGCTGGTATCGACAAACATTAACGATGTCAGAAGGAACTTTGAAAATCGGTCATCCCCCGAACGGACTCGTAACACGCAGAATGGTCCGAAACATTTAAACAGCATGCACCGCCCAGAGAGACCGTCTAATCGACCAAATGTCTCGAACAATCCACTAGGGGGCCACCAAAAAGTGGGTCCAAAGCGACCTCCCCCTCTTACCCGCAGCCACACGACGGCGGGTGGCCCCAAACCCACCATCAATGGTCCCGCGAGACCTGGAATGTCCCGTAGTCAATCGACTACTGGCCGCAACAAAAACTTTACAAATAACAAACCGGCCGTAATGCCGAAACCTAGCACATTACTAAGCAAGAATGACAATGACAATGTGATCAACCATAACGGACCGCTAACGATGAGTCATTTAAACGAAGATCATCGTTGCTGATGATAGTGTAGTTTAAGCTTTTAATATAAAATTGATGATACCAATTATTACAATATGATGATGATATATTGATATGACAATGGTATATTTATGATGTCACTTTCAAGCTTTCATGAAGACTTAATTATGTTCCTCCCAGCCCTAGGATTTCACGCTACTCCATTCCTTTTCTACGATGAACGTATTATGTATACAACTTTGTACATGTACAGACTAAAACTGTATGGCCTACTGTAAATGATGTGATGTGTACGGACTATTATTGGATATGAATTTTGTACAGTTCTTTGTCATATAGTGTATCATATAGGATATGTGTTGGATGAGACGGATTATCATGAAACTGAATTTCATAGACATTATTATAACAAGTATTAAAACTTTCATAGCAGTGTGAAAATGCTTTACATGATTATAATTAGAATGTGATGTTGATACTTGTACAAGTATTACCAAACTTTAACAGCAATGCAATGTATGGATGACGAAAGCTAGTGCATTGAAAATGTGACACTTCATGCATGGATATAATTATTATAACCCAGCCTTTAAAATCACTGCCATATAAAACCACTCAATGTAATCAGGATTGATCTATTATTTCATAATCACCTGAATTTGGAAATGCGAATGTGAGTGAACTATTGATCATAACATGTATCATGCACTGTGTATCATGGAAATTTGTGTATTTCATCTACACAGCTGATTCCACCAAGTTTGATAGCCCAAGAACTCAGCTTAGAGGGATACATAATTACGAATGAAAGGGTGAAAACATAAATTACTCGTTGCGCTTGCACGTTAATTGAGAGGATCCGATTCTTGACAGCCATAGAACTGGACAGCCACATCATTTACTGCACAACCAAAAAAGGATTCACTACAGGCTGATAAGTGAATGGGCCGGCATTAACAAGATCACTGCCTTTTATATCACAAGACAATCAAGATATCATCACACAGGCTTTTTCCAAATCAGCGGCATTCAGCGCCTCTAACAATCTAAGAAGACTGATACGAATTCTATAATACAATGTATATGAATGTATACATTTGTTTAAGGATGTGTGAAACTGTAAATGCGGTAATGTTAAATGGACAAATTGGATGGTATGCTCTTGACAGTTAATCGAATATTTGGTAGCATAAGAAATTATGTGCATTATGAATTGCAGATTAAACAAGAAAAAATTGTATCGTCGAGTGAATGAATTTCATAAAAATTAATACTGTGACCCTGCCATGTATAATTGCAAATATAACTGTGTGACATCAACCCCCAATAGCCAATGACTGCCCAAGGACTCTATGAGAGGGCTGCACTGGATTTTAATAACTTTCTATCCATGTAAAGTGTATCATCGAGTGACTGAATTTCATACAAACTAATGCTAATACCCTACCATAGCTATAATTGTAAATTTTCTCATCGCATCAACCCTCAATAGCCAATGACTGGCCAAGGATTCTATGGGAGGGCTGCCCTGGATTTTAATAACTTTCTATCCATGTAAAGTATACCATCGAGTGACTGAATTTCATACAAACTTATGCTATGACCCTGCCATAGGTATAATTGCAAATATTATTGCATCACATCAACCCTCAATAGCCAATGACTGCCCAAGGACTCTCGAGAGAGGACTGCACTAGATTGTAAAGTCTTTCTCTCAGTATACCTTCTTCACTATGCAGGTAGACCTGCTCACTATATTCATCTGTCGCGATGCAAAATCACATTGTACATAATAACGCATATATTCAATTTCATTCCATGTGTGATAATTTATATGTAATGCATTGTAAGTTAGGCGATATGTATGATAGTGGATTATTGTTATGAAAATTAACTGAACATTTGTGAAAATGATCATGTATGTTAAGATTATTGCGACTGCAAGTCGTGTTTATTTATATGACATCTACCAGAGGATCATTGTTGCAAATATCAAAGTGATAGATGATGATTTACAATGTCAGAGTATATTATGGTAATCCAATGTCATGGAAATGATTTGTATTGGTAAATTACAATTAAATTTAATACAAATTTAAGTTGTTGTGGGTAACATTACCTTTAACCCTTATTTCAATTAGGCATCCAAAAAATTATTAATTTTAATCATTTCATTTATGTCTAAGACTGACAAAAGGTGGGCAGTTATTTTTTAAGAAGTGAATATATCTAATGAACGAAACCTTGTTCTATGGAAACTAACCATTCTGAATTATGTCTGGAAATGTGATTTTGCAGTTGTAAAATTATGTTGTGGTGGCTTATACTTATGAATTGATAAGAATTAAATCGATAAGAAATTTGAAAAAATTAACTTCTAATGCAATTTTTTAATCAAATTTTATGTCAATGTAATTTAAAGTTATTAACATTTTACATATTCATGTCATTAAATTTCATTATTCAAAATAATGTTGCAAAGAACTATTAAATTGCGTCCCTGGGACTCAATGCAATCATGTCAGTATTGAATATAGAGCAATTTCAACTCGCTGCCTGTACCGTAATATAAAGCAAAGATGTTTAGTCCTCTATCATTTGTGTAATTACTGGATAGATATTTTGAAATGAATCATGTTTTTCCTGAACATATTTATGACAGTCTGTTCATTATTTTAAATCAAAAGATTGAAATATTACTTTTAAATCAAAATAATTTTACTGATACAGAAAATCAAATTCTATCGATACATCTATGACAGATAACAGATTAATATGATAGTTTTAAAAAGATTGATAATATTGAAACGTTGTTTTTCTCTCATTTTACTTTTTACCTGCGTGTAAAATTTTATGAATATACACGTGTAGAAGAAAAAGTGTGTACTCTATTTGTATGCGTTAAAAACCCATTTAAAAGTTTAATACATTTGAGAGTATCTAAAATATTGCCAGATCAATGCGATCATGCTGGCATGGTCTATCAATTAATACTAAATAGGATATAAAGCAAGTTAGCTGATGAATTTAAGATGTTAGTAATTATTGTTAACTGAAATGTATTTATAAAACTATGTGTATAGATGCTTAAACACTGTTAAAGGTATGCAGTAACTATGAACTCTTGATAAATTCAGCCTGTATTATCCATGCATAAATGTTGTAAATAAAATGTAAGATTTTTTATTACTGTTAAAGTATTTATAAACATACATGATTTTCTGTGTATACCATTCATTGAATAAAATTTATAAATGAGAATATTTTAGCTTTTGTTCTCCAAATGATGTCTATACAATTAAAACTCCCTGAACAAAGGCCATTTCTGGGCCGTAGCCAGGAATTATTTTGGGGGGGTGCTTTTGGGGAGAAAGTGGACCTTTAGCGAGCACCGAAGGTGCGAAGCCGTACTAGGGGGGTCTGGGGGCATGCCCCCCCAGGAAAATTTTTGAGAAAACAATGAAAATGGTGCATTCTGAGACTTTCTGATGATTTTGCAACATGATGTCACCCACTGTTCCAAATTACAGTAGTGCTGATAAAGATATGTAATTCACCCCCCTCCTCCCCCCCCCCCGAACAATGGAACCCAGATTGCCCGGGGTGCATTTTCAGCAAATCAGACACATATGGCAAGCAATGATATAGTCACTCAAAACAGTCAAAATGTCATCAGGTAATCACCGCGTAAATGTACGAGAACAATCAGGAATGGCATGAAATAAATTTTGGAAGTGGATATTCCTTAGTAAATGCACAATATTGGAAAACTTTTTTCCCCGGAGTTTTCTTGTCGATTGTCAATTAGTCATGAATATTTTCTTTCACATCCCACTCTAGTTCTTCATTTCTTCCTCTTTCCTACCTTTTGCCTCCTCTTGATAGCTCTTCTCTCTCTGAATTTTCACCCCTGCCTCCTCCTAGCTTTTGCCTCCTCCACTTTGTTGTTCCCTTCACCTTCCTCGTACATTATCCTTCTCTGCCTGCCCTTATAGCTCTTGCCCTCCCCAATAATTCTTCTCTTTTCCTTCTGTACCATCTCCTAAGCTCTTTCCTCCTCCTCTCTTGCTCTACCTCCCGAACCCATGTCTGCCTCCTTCAGTCTCATTCCCTCTCTCTCCATACAGCTCTTGCCCTCTCCCAGTAGCTCTTCTGTCTTCCCTCTATATACCTTCTCCCAAGCTCTTTTTTCCTCTTCTCTAGCTCTTGACTGCAACATCTCTGTCTCTGCCCCTTCCTCCTACATTCTCCTTCTCGCTTCCCCCTATAGCTCTTGCCACCCCCAACTGCCCTTCTCTTTCCCTCTGTACCTTCTCCCGAGGTCTTTCCTCCTCTTCTCTAGCTCTTCCTTCCTACTCCACTGTCTCTGTCTGCTTCTTCCTACATTCTCCTTCTCTACCTTGTCCTATATCTCTCGCCCTCCCCCAATTGGTGTTATCTCTTCCTTCAAAGAAGTATTAGACTAATGGGCCTTTCTGTGCAAATTTTTTAAACCCCTGACCTTTACAGCCTGTCATTTTGCTATAGAAAAAGAGTGGACTGTTGCACTGTGAAGATGGCACTTCGTGTGTCATCATGCTGATGATTTGTCATGATCATACCCAATACTTCAATGTTAATTTGATTTAAGGATACTTATCCCGCTTGTTGGTGACAGTTAAACGAAAGGACTATGAATCTGATTTTCACTCTAAAATCAGTTATGACAAGTCAAATGGCCTTCTCTAGATCATGACTAATCCAACAGCCTCTATGTTATGTTTCCCATGTTGAAAGTAGAGAAGATGACACTTCATCAGCTATCATGAGTCACAAACTGCATTTTTTTAAGTGAATTGGTCCTCATTACATCGATATCAAGTGACAGGCTGTAATGCTGCCAGATTTTTTAAGGGGAGGGATATGTCTCCTGGTTTTTATCCATCTGACTAAGACAATATACAGTTGAGACTTGTGTGAAATTGACCATCTTCTCATTGGAAGATTTGTGGACATGTTGGTCTGATAAAGCTCTTTATAACCATCAAATCCAGCAGATTTTTCTCAAATTACTGTCTTTAAGAAACAACCCAAGAGACGTTGCAGCAATGTTGTGGCATCGTCTTAATGTGCATGGGTGAAAATTATGTAGAATTGTATGGTAGAAATGATGTTGTCACAATGTTGTGACAACATAATTTCTTCCATGATTTATTTCTACTTGACCAACATATGTTGTGTTTACATTTGTGCCCCTTGGTACGCTTTGTCTGCTTGACAGTGGGGAATAGTTCACATTTTCTGGAAAAAGGCATTTTGGCCACTTAGCCCTATTGTTAATGTTCAAGGGAATTGTGTATCATCCCGTTTAAGACATTATCTTTATATTTGTCATATAATCTTCACACATGAGCATACCACAAAATACAGACAAGCAGAACATGAGTGGTCCATCTCATCATGCTAGTGGTCCCCTTCAGTAAAGTAGGCCTATGCGGCTGAGATGGACCATTTAAATTGGCTCTCCTATATGACCTGATCTGCTGATCATCTAATGATAGGTTTATTTCGGATATTATAGGAGGTTAAACTGAACCAAGGCCAAAACCTGAATCTGGAATTGTCTTTTATAAAAAATGGTCTTATATATATATACATGTCTCCATAGTCATATCACTACAAGACTCCACAGACAATTTAGGCTCTAGAGATTCTTTAAAACTTGGACCTTTACTTCAAGTGGTCAGTCTCAGTCACATTTCCCCTACATGCATTTAATTGTACCAATGTGATAAAATAGACCAATGCTATGCACAGTTTCTAAGTGCAAAAATAATGAATTTCTACAAAAACGTTGGTAAGCCTTCCTTTTTGGGGAAAAAACTGAGAAAAATTGACTGCATTTTCACCCAGAAGGGACAAATTGCAATTAGGGGTTGGGGATTTATTCACAGGTGTGAATTGCAACTGAGAAAGGCTGTGAAGTTCTATTATCAATAGGGCAATTCAAAGACAACTAATTGCCATCTGCATTACCTGACATGAAGCCAGTTATATCTTCTTGACTCTGGGACTATTATGGACCAAAATAGTGGACCTTTTGGGACCATTTTCGGTCGTGGGGGGGTGCGTTCGCACCCGTCGCACCCCCCCTGGCTACGGGCCTGCATGATTTCATGTGGCAAATTAGTATTGACATGATTAAGAATATTCCTAGAGTGAATGCCATTTCATGTTGCAAATTAGTATTGACGTGATTAAGAATATTCCATGAGCAAAGGCTAATTCAAGCAACAAATTAGTATTGACATGATTAAGGACTCTAGACAGTGGCGTAGCTAGGAAATTTTCCAGGGGGGGGCAAAATATTCAAGTCAGCGATGGAAATGGAACATTTTTGTCGGGGGAGCTATGATCGCTGTCGCGGCAGAGACGCGCCATCGGCAAAATGCAACGTTTCATGACAATGTAATCATTACTTTCCTGGTCAGGATGGAGCCAGGGGGGGGGCGACCGCCCCCCCTGCCCCCCATGTAGCTACGCCACTGACTCTAGAGCAAAAAGCCACTTCAACTGGCAAATTAGCATTGACATGATTAAGAATATTCCCAGAGCAAAGGCCATTTCATGTTGCAAATTAGTATTGACATAATTAAGAACATTCCATGAGCAAAGGCCATTTCATGTTGCAAATTTAGTAATGACATGATTAAGAACATTTCATTGGCAAAGGCCATTTCATGTTGCGAATTAGTATTGACATGATTAAGAATATTCGATGAACAAAGGCCATTTCATTTTGCAGATTAGTATTGACATGATAAAGAATGTTCCTAGAGCCAATGCCATTCATGTTGCAAATTAATTTTCCTGAGCAAAGGCTAATTCAAGCAAAAAATTAGTATTGACATGATTAAGGACTCTAGAGCAAAAGCCACTTCAACTTGCAAATTAGTATTGACATGACTAAGAATATTCCTAGAGCAAAGCGCCATTTCATGTTGCGAATTAGTATTGACATGATTAAGAATATTCCTAGAGCAAACTGAGCAAAGGCCACTTCAAGTTGCAAATTGGTATTGACAATATTTGAGAATATTTTAGCTTTTGTTCTCCAAATGATGTCTATACAATTAAAACTCCCTGAACAAAGGCCGTTTCATGTGGCAAATAAGTATTGACATGATTAAGAATATTCCTAGAGTGAATGCCATTTCATGTTGCAAATTAGTATTAACATGATTAAGAATATTCCATGAGCAAAGGCTAATTCAAGCAACAAATTAGTATTGACATGATTAAGGACTCTAGACAGTGGCGTAGCTAGGAAATTTTCCAGGGGGGGGCAAAATATTCAAGTCAGCGATGGAAATGGAACATTTTTGTCGGGGGAGCTATGATCGCTGTCGCGGCAGAGACGCGCCATCGGCAAAATGCAACGTTTCATGACAATGTAATCATTACTTTCCTGGTCAGGATGGAGCCAGGGGGGGGGGGGCGACCGCCCCCCCTGCCCCCCATGTAGCTACGCCACTGACTCTAGAGCAAAAAGCCACTTCAACTGGCAAATTAGCATTGACATGATTAAGAATATTCCCAGAGCAAAGGCCATTTCATGTTGCAAATTAGTATTGACATAATTAAGAACATTCCATGAGCAAAGGCCATTTCATGTTGCAAATTTAGTATTGACATGATTAAGAACATTCCTAGAGCAAAGGCCATTTCATGTTGCAAATTAGTATTGACATGATTAAGAATATTCCTAGAGCAAAGGCCATTTCATGTTGCAAATTAGTATTGACATGATTAAGAATATTCCTAGAGCAAAGGCCATTTCATGTTGCAAATTAGTATTGACATGATTAAGAATATTCCATGAGCAAAGGCTAATTCAAGCAACAAATTAGTATTGACATGATTAAGAATATTCGATGAACAAAGGCCATTTCATTTTGCAGATTAGTATTGACATGATAAAGAATGTTCCTAGAGCCAATGCCATTCATGTTGCAAATTAATTTTCCTGAGCAAAGGCTAATTCAAGCAAAAAATTAGTATTGACATGATTAAGGACTCTAGAGCAAAAGCCACTTCAACTTGCAAATTAGTATTGACATGACTAAGAATATTCCTAGAGTAAAGCGCCATTTCATGTTGCGAATTAGTATTGACATGATTAAGAATATTCCTAGAGCAAACTGAGCAAAGCTCACTTCAAGTTGCAAATTGGTATTGACAATATTTGAGAATATTTTAGCTTTTGTTCTCCAAATGATGTCTATACAATTAAAACTCCCTGAACAAAGGCCGTTTCATGTGGCAAATAAGTATTGACATGATTAAGAATATTCCTAGAGTGAATGCCATTTCATGTTGCAAATTAGTATTAACATGATTAAGAATATTCCATGAGCAAAGGCTAATTCAAGCAACAAATTAGTATTGACATGATTAAGGACTCTAGACAGTGGCGTAGCTAGGAAATTTTCCAGGGGGGGGCAAAATATTCAAGTCAGCGATGGAAATGGAACATTTTTGTCGGGGGAGCTATGATCGCTGTCGCGGCAGAGACGCGCCATCGGCAAAATGCAACGTTTCATGACAATGTAATCATTACTTTCCTGGTCAGGATGGAGCCAGGGGGGGGGGGGGGCGACCGCCCCCCCTGCCCCCCATGTAGCTACGCCACTGACTCTAGAGCAAAAAGCCACTTCAACTGGCAAATTAGCATTGACATGATTAAGAATATTCCCAGAGCAAAGGCCATTTCATGTTGCAAATTAGTATTGACATAATTAAGAACATTCCATGAGCAAAGGCCATTTCATGTTGCAAATTTAGTATTGACATGATTAAGAACATTCCTAGAGCAAAGGCCATTTTATGTTGCGAATTAGTATTGACATGATTAAGAATATTCCTAGAGCAAAGGCCATTTCATGTTGCAAATTAGTATTGACATGATTAAGAATATTCCTAGAGCAAAGACCATTTCATGTTGCAAATTAGTATTGACATGATTGAGAATATTCCCTAAGCAAAGACCATTTCATGTTGCAAATTAGTATTGACATGATTGAGAATATTCCCTAAGCAAAGGCCACTTCATGTTGCAAATTTAGTATTGACATGATTAAGAACATTCCTAGAGCAAAGGCCATTTTATGTTGCAAATTAGTATTGACATGATAGAGAATATTCCTAGAGCAAAGGCCACTTCATGTTGCAAATTAGTATTGACATGATTAAGAATATTCCTAGAGCAAAGACCATTTCATGTTGCAAATTAGTATTGACATAATTGAGAATATTCCCTAAGCAAAGGCCACTTCATGTTGCAAATTAGTATTGACATGATTGAGGAAATTTCCTGACAAAGGTCATATGTATCATATTGCTTGATAAGGTATATTTCCAGAGCAAAGGCAATTTCATTTTACAAATTAGTATTGACATTATTAAGGTTGTTCTTTGCCTTGTAGTCAATAGAATTGTTAAAATTAATCTTTATTCATAAATCTTGGAAGTTTAAAATATCTATCTTTCTGACTATCTAACATTCAATTAAATAAATAGGAGCTCAAAATTCTGTGAAGGTGTTATTTTCAGAATTGAGGATAAATGAGATTAAATTTTCCTTTGAAGATTTAGAAATGTGACACCTTCAATGACTGTTTAATTAAATATAGACGTGACTGTTGTCTCTTTTAATCTAACTCAATTAACTGCCTTCAGCATCATTGTTTACTGTTACATTTTAGTTTATCAGCAAAAGAAAATCTGAAAACACCGTTGCTCATAAATATGGAATACTTCAACATTCTCCATTGATATTAACAACTTTAGCAACTTCTGTTGGAGCACATGATGGTCTGATTCAATGGTATACTACTTCCAATGACCTCAAAAGGGTAGAACATGCTGTCACTTAAAACGCATGCTGCAGCGTAAACCCCTCGAAAAGTTACAGCGGCACGAAATATTGAAATTTAAGGGGTTTTTCAGGGTGAGGTGCATTCAACCAAAAATTAACAATTCTTGCAAAAAATGTAGTTGAGGCTTCCAAAGAGTGATTAGAGAAGATGACTTGACCTTTACAATGGACCTTGCTTGCTTTCACACTCTGAAATTTACTTTTATTTGACACCTTTTTTCCAAAAGAATATTCCATATTTATGAGCAGGAGTGTATCTTTTTATTAGTGATTTTGACTGATATTGCTAAAATACAGAAGGATTGTTAAGATAATTGAAAATGTCTCATATATTTTCTCCATTTTAAGCCAGATGGATGAATTATGGAATGGAGGATTACGTCCTGTATTTGTGCACTTGGTAGGCTAATTAGGAAAGGAGGAGGACACAGCAAAGAGGTTAAGGATGCTTGAAACAGCTGTCCAACATAGTCCAGGACTCCAGGTGACCCGGCAAGAGCTGGATTCGAACCCTAGTATTGATGCTTGACGATAAATGTTGATACTATATGATTGACAATATGCCCTGAGCAAGGATGTTTCTTGTTGCGATTTTAGTATTAGTCCACTGGCCACTCCTATACATTTAATATTGAACCCGGAAATGTTGAGTACAACAACATTTTATGACTGATTTGTGTTCCACGGGTATAAGAGATTAATTTTAGCCAGAACAGAGGCGAAAAGCAAAAAATGTCAAAATTACTAGTAATTTTGACATTTTAAAATTACAAGTAAATTTTGAAAACTTAAAATATCAGTCTGACTCCTTAACAATACTCTGCACACAGAGTTCACTGGGTAAAGTGGGGGAAATCTGCCCCCCCCCTCCTTTATTCTCGGGGCAAATCTGGCCCTTTACGGTTGAAGTTATTGTACCTTAATGTGACGAAAATAACTTGAGGATTAACTCTGATGAAGTTATATTTTTAAAAAGAAAATTTAATTTAGATTTTTTAAGTCTTGGAACAATCTAAAGCTGTTCGTAATGATCCGTTTAGTGCTGCAGACCAGACCGGACCATCATCCACGGCCCACATCTGTTTAGGCTAAATGTTATGGTTTTTTACTCAGGCGGGCATGTCCTAAAAAAAATCAATAAAATACCATGTTAAAAAAAGGCGAATTAATTAGTTATTCTAATTGGCAAGTTTTTGGAATGAAGGGGTAATGGCCAAGTCCAGGAAGGAAATGCCAAAAAATAGTGGCAAATATCCCAGTATGAGTTTTTTGGGCTTATTACCCATTTGAAAAGACGTGAGCTGCCCAAAATTCCATCAAAGTGTTGTAGTATCAAGTATCAAGTAGTTTCTGGACGCAGGTCTTGGCATAGACCTCTATATCCAGATCGTAATGTTAATTTACGGATCACAGTTTGTGCGGACGGAGGTGTACTGAAGATCGGACGGACGTGCAGATAAAGTGCAGATGATAATCAATATAGACATTGATATGTAGAAAATAAATGTTTATATACAATATGTACATATTTACAAAAAAAAAAACATCATCTGATTGATGATGTCCAATATGTATTTAGCTCCTTCACGGGGTGATTCAGATTCGAGTGAAATTTTTTGAGAGTCCGTGTTTACAGGCCGAACTAGCAACCGTAATATAGCAACTTGGTTGGATCACCAGCAAATTGACCAATAAATACTGGGTACGGGATACTGGCCGCATTGCAACCGTATATAAATTGATATGCACAGTTTGTTCTCCAGTGAACTACAGTACCAATAGGGGTCATGGTAATACGAGGGTGAAAGTTATGAAGACGTAGAGGGAAATCGGCCTAGTGATTATTTCTTGTTGTAGAATCTTAGCTGCCAGGCATGGTGTACATTTCTTCCTTCCAGTGCTTGTCTAGCCGGTTTTTGAATGAGTCCAGAGTCTCGGCTTCAACTACCTCTGGGGGTAAGGAGTTCCAGTCATCAATCACCCTGTTGACAAAATTAAATTTACGAACATCTAGAGCCAGAGTTCTTCGCTTGTACAGTTTGTAACGATGGCCACGTCTATTATCCTCAGCACGGGGGAGGCAAAGCTGTACATTCACGTCATACAGGCCATGGCTGTGTTTGTATACTTCTATCATGTCACCTCGACGTCGTCTATAGGGGAGACCGGGGCTGGTTGTCACAGGGGCAGGTTGTCACACTTTTTATTGCACTAAACTATGGAGTCACACAGCTCAACCAATCATTGTTTTTTGCTTTTATAACCCACTGGAGTCTTTTTGAAAAATCTTGACCCCTGGAAGGGAGTCTGGTAGGCACAAGGACTGTTAAAAATTTCCTGTCACAAAAAGTAATTTTTTACCTTTAACTTGCATGCAATGCTGGTCTTTATCAAATAGTTGTTGAAAAAGATACAGTTAATACACTTACCATATAAACATTTCTTTAAATCATCATTAGAACAAATAGTGAAAATTTTGATAACAACGACCTTGGTCACACGTTTTTGGAATTTTCATCAGTCGGGGCAGGTTGTCACAAAAAGGCGGGGCAGGTTGTCACACTTTTTGGAGCTGGTTGTTACCTATTAGGACCAGGCTATTAAACCAAAAAAACTAACACAAATATAAATTTGTGCTTTATACATGCTATTGATGACTGAAGATGTATGCAGATATTGCATTGTGTTTAAATAAATCGATTTCAAATTTATATGTAAAATTGTCCAAAAAAATCGTAAAAATCCTACTCCGTATCAGAATGCTTTCCTACTGATTGGTAAGCCTTCATTTGCAGCACTCTTGTACACAGTAGCATGTTTGTTAAGGTCTTCACTTGGCAAGTAAAGGATTCCTCATATGTCCAAAATAACTTTTCTTTGTCAAGATTTGCCCTACAGAGTTCCACTTCCTGCATTCGAGCTCATAACCAAAAGTGTGACAACCTGCCCCGAGAGTGTGACAACCTGCCACGAAAGTGTGACAACCTGCCCCGAATTCTGAATTTTAAAAAATGTCCAATATCACATCAAGATTTTGATTGATATAGGTATATATTCACCAGATAGGTTTAAGTCACTCCCCTTTTGCCATTCATACAGAATGGCAGTGCTCCTGCATGCTTTATATAGAAATAGTAGCATGTTTAAGTTTTACACACTGTGACAACCTGCCCCTGTGACAACCAGCCCCGGTCTCCCCTACTGAAGTGTTGGGAGTTTGAGTAATTTTAATCTTTCGGAGTATGAGTGGTTTTTGAGGCCGTTTACCTGCCTGGTTGCATTACGTTGTACGCTTTCAAGACGAAGTATTTCAGCTTTTGTGTGGGGGCTCCACACTGACTGACCGTATTCCAGTCGTGATCTAACCAGGCTCACGTAGAGTGGTTTGAAGGTCTGTGGTGTCAACTCGATGAAATTTCTTCTTATAAGACCCATTATTTGCGATGCCTTTTTGATGATACTATTGATATGTAATTTGAAGTTTAAATGATTATCAAAGATGACCCCAAGGTCTTTCTCGTGGTCTGTAGGTGGAAGATTTACTTCTGTTCTTGGGCCGTTTCCTTCGTTAGAGTAGAGGTGTCTGCAGGGCAGGGTGGTAGTATTACTGGTTTTCTTAATGTGCAATTGCTTACACTTTTCAGGGTGGAATTTCATTAACCAGTTGTCCGACCAATGCTGGAGTTTGTCCAGGTCTTCTTGGATGAAGTCATTAATCACGTTTGTTGATTTGTCGTAAATTTGAAAAATTTTTGTGTCATCTGCAAACATATAAACCTTGGAGTTTAGTTGATCTGGCAGGTCGTTCATGTAGATGATGAAAAGGAGCGGTCCGAGAACGGAACCTTGTGGAACACCACTGGTGACAGGTTTGGGTAGCGATTTGCGACCGTTAATTTCTACATATTGGTGTCTGTTGGTAAGGAAGCTACTAATCCACTTGAGGAGATTACCCTGGATGCCATAACAGGAGAGTTTATGTAGTAACCTTTTGTGGGGGACGGTGTCAAAGGCTTTTTGTATATCCATATAAATTGCCTCGATGTGGTTGCCTTTGTCCAGTGCATCAGTCCATTCGTCTAGGATACTAAGTAGCTGGAGTACTGTAGACCGCTGGGGAAGGAATCCGAACTGTTGTTTAGTGAATAGTTGATTGGTTGTCATGTGCGCCATAATGTTGTCACGAATAATAGATTCAACGACCTTACAGGATATAGACGTCAGACTTATTGGTCTGTAGTTACCGCAGGCCGACTTGCAACCTTTCTTATGGATAGCTCTTATATGGCCAATTTTCCAGGCGTCTGGGACTGTATCAGATTCTAAGGATTTTGTAAGAATGATCTTTAATGGTGTAGCAAGTTCCATGGCTGCTTCTTTTAGGACTTTCGGGAAAATATTATCAGGTCCTGGTGACTTGTCAGTCTTCAATTTTCTTAACTTCTTGACTACTTCTTCCACTGTCACTTCTATTTCGGTTAGGGGGAGAGTGAAATTTCTATTTTCGAGGTGTTCGTAGGAGTCATTTTCGTTCGCAATTAAAACTCTACTAAAGAAGTTCCCCAGCATTTCCGCTTTTTCTTCGTCAGTCTTGGCCTTAACACTTGTACCGTCTCGCCGTTCTTCTAGTTCAGGTATAGATGAGTGCACTTTGGTCTTAGATTTAATGTAGCTCCAGAATTTTTTTGGTTGGTCTTTGACATTTTTTGCTATTGACAGTTCAACTTTGCGTCTTGATCTTCTCGTGATATTCCTGAGTTTGTTTCTCACCTTTTTGTATGCTCTGAGCTTGCCCTCATCGTTTGTTTCCATGTATCTTGTCCAAGATCTATGTTTTTTCTTAATTTCAGCCACAGTGCTCGGGTCAAGGGGTACGGGATGCCTCTTGTTGCTGCGCCAGACATATTTATTGGGGACACAGTCGTTTTGTGCTGCATTTACAATTTGTTCAAAAGTAGACCACATAGAGTTGACGTCGTTGAATTGCTCCAACTTCGCTGTCCAGTCCAAATTTAGTTTTTCCTTAAGGCTTCCAAAGTTTGCTTTGTTCATGAAAAATTTTTAGTTTTTACATTTGGCGGGTCAATGTAGCATTTGAATGTGAAGTTGATGAGGCAATGATCACTGTTACCGAGTGGACTACTGAAATTTATTTCTTCGACGAAGTCCTCTTCGTTGGTTATCACCAGGTCAAGGATGGATGGTCTGTCGGATCCTCGTCTACGAGTGAGTTGATTTACTTTTTGCGTCCAGAAGCAGTCTTGGATTTTGTCGTGCAGAAGTTGACCGGGATTACCCTCGGGCCCGTTGGTTTCCCCTGTTTCCCAATTAATATTGGGGTAATTAAAATCACCAACCAATAGGACATGTGAAGCTCCTAGGTTTTGGATATTGTCGAAAAGGTCATGGAGGAAGTTATTGTTTTCAGTTCCAGAATTGGGGCTTCTATAGACATTGCAGAATATTAGTTTGTCACTATTTTTGAGTTTAATTGATAAACATAAATGTTCCTCGAAGTTTGTTTCCAGAGTGATTTCTGATACACTGAGCTCTTTACTGGCATATATACAGACTCCCCTACCGAGGTCGGAATCTACGTTCTTCAAATATACATCATATCCTTCTATAGACAGCTCGGCTTCTGTTATGGTGTAACGGAACCTCTTTGGCTTGATCTCTGTTATGGCAATGATATCCGGAATTCTCCTAGACGATATGATTCTCTCCTTTAGTTCATCTAGTTTGTTTAGTATGCAGTCAGACTTTGTATACCAGACTTGTATGTCTTTCTTGACTCTTGTTAAGTTCCTTCTGTTTTCTTTGCCGACTTGACCACTCTTTCTTTCCCTGGTTCTCCCACAAGTCTGAATAAAAAAATTTCAGAATCCGGCGTTTTTTCCTTGGCTTCATCAAGAATGAATTTCCTAACTTGTCTGATCGTTTTGGGGAGGTCCATGCCGATGCCTACCGACCATTCGGTGTCTTTTAGTTTCTTGGCATTCTTAATCAGGAATGATGAGGTTGTCTTGTTGTCAAGTTGAACCAGTATGGGTCTGGCATTGTCTTGTTTCTGGCCTAGGCGTGTGATTTTCTTTATCGTTTCGGCTTGGAGATCGTCCTTGATGGCTTTGAGTATTTCAGTGACTCTCGTTTTGTCTTCGTTTTCTTGGTCCTCTTTGGCTTCCGCGGTGCTTTCCTCAAGTTTGTGGATGATGAGGTTGCTGGCCCTTCTGTCAGCATCAGATAAGTCTGATATGTATTCCTTGACAGTGTGGAGAACTTCCGTCTTGTTGGTCTCTTTTGGTTTGATTTCTTCGATTTTTTTGTTGACAGCTTCTTCAATTAATTGTGTAGTCTCTTCGTTACGGAGTTCTTCCTTAATGATGTCAGAGGCTTCCTCTCTGGATATAGCTTGCTCTTCAAGGATTTTCACCTTGGATTCCAAGTCTTCGATGCGCTGCTGCATAAATACCATGTGGTTTCTCAGGGCTTTAGAAGCTCCCTTGCAGTTGTCGCAGAACCAGCTGGTGTTGTCACTGCTATACACATTGTAGACATCTTCGATGA
Organism: Platynereis dumerilii; assembly: GCA_026936325.1. Classification (NCBI taxonomy): domain Eukaryota; kingdom Metazoa; phylum Annelida; class Polychaeta; order Phyllodocida; family Nereididae; genus Platynereis; species Platynereis dumerilii. The sequence goes on from JAPTHN010000005.1 coordinate 7,586,490, forward strand.
GTTTGAGGCATTTGGTAGCGTGCCACCATTGGAGGCATACATCACATGATAGCGCTTTGTCGTTTCTATGTACTTTGTTTTTACATATTTTGCATTTTTCTAGTTCTTTAACATTATCTGGGGTAGGAATTTTCCATTTAGTATTCATGGTTTAATATGGGGAGGATAAACTTTCTACACAATTTGTCAGGTACTGTGGGCTGGTGATACAGGATACTAGGTTTTCTGGAGAACATTCAGGAGAGGCCGACTTGCCTACCTATCTCATTAAGTGTAAGACATTTTACCCAAACAAGACGTCTCAGCAGTCAGGTAGGACAACATGTAGTGGGCTTACTAGTTAGTAGGGCCGTACTTGCAGCCAATCACTTGGATACACATTTCCATTCAATAATCCCAGATATATATCTTGGCTTTATTAAATCATTTATTTATGGCCGGCTAGCAGCCAATAAGGGTTTTCAATAGATTTATGCAGCGACATACAGAATAGTGTTACACTGTGTACAGGATTGTTAATTGGTCACATTGACACATAGGCCGACTGGCAGCCGCAGAAGAATGTTTAGTCAGAATGGCCGACTTGCAGCCAGTACGTAACTATTTAGTGTCTCACCAATATTAGGTCTTGCATATGACACTTTTGACTCTCTTGTAGTCGACCCAGACTCGGTCTTCGCTGGAAGTGGAGGTGATCGATTCTTGTGTGGTGTTGAGTACGGTAGTCTCACTATCCTCCTCTTCTTCCTGGTCGTTGTCGATAGTTATTTTCAAGTTGAGCCTGAGACCTGATGTACTTGGTTGTGGGCTGTCCTCTCTGGTAGGTGCGCTACTTTGAGTAGAGCCTTCTGATGACTGGTTTAGTAGTCTTATTAATTCAGGCCCGCTAGCAGCCAATTCAGCACTTGCTGTATGTTCAGGGTTGTCACAATTTGGCACAACAATCTTGAGGCTGAGGACGGGTACTGCAGGAGTTGGAGGCGCACTTGCTGCTTTTAGGTCATCTATTTCCTCCTGTAACACATCAACAATTCTACAGAAGATTTTGTGCTTGAGTGTTTCATCGAAGTGTACTCCGTCCCAGAGTCCTTTGTTGGAGAAGCGGGTCGTTCTTTTGTAGATCTCGCGGTTCCCAAAATTTCTCCTTTTGAGGGAATTTACGAAGGTGTAATCTGCCACATTCAGGATTTTCTTTATTCCAGCCGCTCTGTTGTTGTCTGTGATCTCATTGTTGGTGTTGTAAATATCAAGTACAAGAGAGCATTGCTGGTCTTCAGTTCCGGGGGGAAGCTGTGATAGGGTCAGATCATGTATCGTCCAGTAGTGTTTATCGATGCTGGCCGGGGGTATTGTAGCAATACTAACTTTGGCAGGGGACAGGATCTCTCGGATTTTGTTGATTTCACTGATGACTCCTTGTATTAACGGCTCACGTACAAACGGGCTTCTGAAATATGACAACTTTCCATCCTTCTTTATCGTGAAACTACAAATTCCAGCGATGATTGCAGCGTAGTCAAATTTTAGGTCTTGCACATTTTTTTCTAGGAAGACTCGTATGTCTTTGAAACTTGCCCCTTTGAGTGACTCGAAGCAGATGTTAGTACAACCTTCCAGATAATGGGCAAGGTAGGCGTCGAGCCCATCTCCCCTGGAGTCCGTAATGATTAATACGTCCGTTGACATGTGTTTATCGTGTTGCCAGTCCTGTGTGATCGAAATACTACAGCAATGTAAGGCAAAACACGTGGGTGGATGCACGGTGGGCCGTCTTGCAGCCGACACAATGAGAGTTTGTTTTTCAGAAAACCCAGAAAGCAGTATTTTTGGCCGACTAGCAGCCAGATACAGGGTAAGCAGCAGCAGTTCTATGATTGGCAAAATAAATGAGGATTTAGGCAAAACTTAATTGCAGTATCACTGATAGTTCTACGATTGTCTATGCGAAATTCATTTTACCACGTGCTTTCTTCCCGCCCGGTGGGCGCCGCCATATTGGATTTTTTCCGAGGTTAGTGAAACCAGTTATTAATCGTCTTTTTCGTCCGTACAATGTGGCAAGAGTCACTGAAAGTGATTTCCAGGTGATATCCCAGTCGTATAGCACACTTTTAGTTAGTCAGAAGAATTTTTCCGTATTATCCAACAGCTAGAGAACCGATTTTGCAGGAGCAGTTGTGCACACCGTCCGTCTTCAACGCCGCTCAAACCGGAAGTCCTTGTAAGATTATAACTGTTTGCAGATTGGCAGTCCGAACAGTTTCAAAAATTAACTTTCAACTTGGTCGTGTGATGTCACTAGCTTAAAAATGTTTTGTTTGTGTCAGTTATGTTTAATCGAATGATTCAGTGCTTATCCAAAGCGGTCCGGTCCGCAACGCTACATCTTGCCCCTTGATAGCGGCCTACGAGCCTTAAAGGGGTCACCCTCAATAGAGAATTGTCAAAGAAAATACTGTATAATATATCAATAATTTTGTTTTTTCCTACCTTGTCCTCTATTGAAAATAAATATTTCTGAGTCTGAGTCTTATCATTATCTAGCAGCATAGGTGACAATAAACAAAACAATTAAATGACTTAGGTACTTCATCAAATAAAAAAATTAGGTGATCAACAGAAAACTGTCAATGATGTAGCAAAGCCAGTTTGCAAATTGAAAATAAGAAAATACATTTTTCCGGTGGATCGTCAATCTGTAAATCTTGAGCTCAAGTAAGACGAAAGAAATTTATTATATTTTCCTTTGAGATTTAGAAATCTGACACCTTCAATGACTATAGTTAATGAAGTCACTGATTTTAGTATTGTCTCTTTGATTCTGATTTAATTAATTGCCTTCAGCAGCTCAGCTCCATTGTTTATTGTTACATTGTAATTTACTGTCAACAAAAGAAATGTTAAATCTTAGTCTTGAGATATTTATGATTTTGATTAATATTGCTGAATCAATAGGATTATTAAGATAATTAAGATTTTCTCTCACATCATTTGATTCTTCTTTTCTCCTTTTGAAGCCAGGAAAAATTGTTGTTAGGATTTCGTATTTTATCTATCTAATGCTATTGGTGTGACTCGATTCAGCTGTATACAAAACACTGGGTCCCAGTGACTATTCCACAATTTTTGAAATTTGACGGTAACTGAAGACACCACTGTAAAAATAATTTGATAATTTAAAAAACTGAGATTAACTTATTATATAATAGCCAGTGACAGTACAAGCATGCTCATTTGAGATTTTCAGCACTTGTCACAAGTACTTTTACTGGGCACAGAAATAATACAATTTAACTGTCTTGGAATACGAATAGGACTTGTTTTGTCATGCTGAGCAGCTGCCAGCAACAGCGCCTGAGCTGCATAGCATGGGGCCACTGCAATGGAACTAACAATGTCACCAAAATGGCATGATTGGCATACCTGGCAAATGAGGCAAAGTGACAGGTGCGACGGGCCCAACCACTTAGGGTTCAAGATATGAAAAAAAAAAACAATTGCAAGAAATCACCATTTTGACTGTGCGATAAAACCAAACTTCAAGAACAGCGTTTCGAATGGGCCCTGCAATGCCTGCATCTATAGGACAGGGCCCTCCCAACGTTAAAATTTGAGGCAGTCAATGGTTATAATTTCACAACATTAATTCAATAACATCACATACGTGAGAGTATATCGACATACTTTGCCACAGGGCTCAGTCAGCCATGGCATGCCTACAAAAAAATTAATGCAGGCAAAACCAGCTTGCCCTTGCACAGAGGAGAAATGCAGGAATTTGATATCACAATGCCCTTCAACCAGGAAGACAGCCTCAGTCTGTTCCAACATACCCATGAATGTGCAACATCCCTCTGGCATTATGCTAATGATACTAATTCCCACAACGACAACCCTTCAATATGCGCCAATCAGATCAATCTTGAGGACATGAATGTTTCAAGACTGTGTTGCATCATTCGATTAACGGCATATATTTTTGGCACAAAATTCTGTAAAAGAATTAGCATCTTTGATGAGGCAATAAATTGGCCAATCTTCATGGAGGGGCTGCACGCCCACGAAATGGAGTGTTTTTTGCAACTTGAGGTGAATAGATGGATGATTGGAGCATTACGTCCGGTATTTATGCACCCTGGTAGGCTAACTAGGACAGGCTAGAGGAGGACAAATCAATGAGCCGAAGGATGATTGAAACTGCTGTCCAACATAGCGGCAAGAACTGGATTGATACCCTGGACCCAGAGATTGGCCGCCCAGCACGCTTCCACCCTGCAGATTGGGAAAAAAGTTATTTCATTCATATGATCTCCGAGTAATTTGCCTAGAAATGGTCCTATTGTCCATGTATGACATTAAGCTGACAAGAATGTTTGTTAATAACTGGCTAATGAGACAAATGTTTTATGTTTTGACAAAGAATCTTTTCAACAATCCATATCCAGAACTATCTTTCTTCCACCGCTCACAGCTTACATTAAAGATTTCCTGAATTCTGCCAGATCTGAATTTTTGATTAATCCCCTTTTTAATCAAAATATGAGAGCTCTCAGCATTTCTCAGCATAAGAAATGAGATTTATATTTTCATTAAACTGTTGTGAATAGACGCTTCAAAGACAGTTTTCTGAAAGAATGGCAGTCAGTTGCAAATGTCATAAAACCTGTAGTTATCATTCATCACAAATTTCATGTGAGACAATACAAAGAAATCAAAAAGAAAAAATCTGCATGTGGTCTACGTCGGTCACTACAAAATCATTTGACATGTCAGTTTGTTTACTAGCAAGAACCAAGACATTTGAACGCCAGCATAACATTTACTGAATTTCCCGTTACCCCGCAGTGCTGGGCCTTGTCAAAGAGTCTATATTTACTGTAAAAGCTTTGTAGTTGACATGTGTTTTCCTGCTTGTGTTGGCACTGATTGGTTACATGAGAATGCCATCAGTCAGGTGAAAGGGGGGAGCCTGAGGTAAACCATTTAACCCGAGACAAGCTGACCTGTCATATAACAACTGATGTCAGTTGTGGATTTAGGGATGTTTCTGTCAAAGGGGGTTTGGAGGTAGCACTGGATACACAGAGCATAGAGTCTGATAGACTTGCTTGTTTTTGTGACATATTAACTGGGAGACTAAATTGTTTTCCAGTGACCAGACTTCCTCTACAATACATTGCTAAATGGTTGTTAGGCAGAGACCTTTTTTACAGAGATTCAGATAGCATGCGTTTTGTTGTCATGTAGTGACATCTAAAAAAGCAAATATTTATCATTTTTTAAGTTGTGTTTCTTGCACTCTTGACTTAATTTAATGGGTTATTGACTAACAACTTTTACATAAGCACATTTGATACAAAAGAATTGGATTCTCAAGGTTAACTACAATTACAATTTAAAGTAATGATAGACCTACTGGTTATCTCTTGGTAGTAGTCTTAGAGTCAAAACTTTTAATTTTTAGATTTTTTGTATCATCTACAGTTCGTGCAGTTCTCAGTAATGCAATCCCATCATCTTCATGTGCCCAAATATTATTGATATAACTCCTTGCCAAGGCATGAGTTCCCAGAGCTGGCATAAGGAAGAGTAGTCTAGCATGTCCAAACTGTGTAGGCCTAAGTTTGGTCTGAACCCACTCATTGAAGATTTGTTGCCTCATCAAAGATGCTAATTCATTTACAGAATTTTGGGCCAAAAATGCACCCACTCAGTTGAACGACAAAGTTGCATCATCAAACATTAATGTCTCTTAAGATTAATGTGGTCGGTTCATGAAAAAGGGTTGTTGGCGTGGAAATTTGTGTACTTCGCGTATTGCTTGAGGGATGTTCCAGATTAAGACAACTTCATCGTACTTCCGTCATCACAACTTTTTTTACCAGTCTCAGGGTGTAATAACTGCACACAAACTGATACAACTTATTACATCTGATTAGGCCTGGCGCAATGTGTTTGAATCAACACAGCATGGACAGAATACTGGATGAGGCACACTCATAGGCGTACAGCAAGAACGATTTTGGGGGGGGGGGGGGGAGCGACATTTGCCCAAATTTCAAGATCTAGATTTAATACTATTTGAAATTAAATTGCCTGGAAATCATTAATTTACAATAGTGTTTATTCAATCATCTTCCCAAATTTCTTAGCCTTTTTGTCCGAATCTTACTGTTCGGTGTTCCCCCTCCCACGCCTATGGGCACACTGGCCTGTCAGTACAGTGGCGTCCCTATGGGGGGGGGGCACGGGGGGGCACATGCCCCCCAATATTGGACCTGTGCCCCCCAGGTGCCTCCCCATATGAACTTTCCAACTCTGGCTAAAATATACAATTAGTATAGTGGGTGCCCCCCCAGAGAATCGCGTGCCCCCCCCAGGTGCCCCCCCGTTCGAGACCCACCAGTTACGCCACTGTGTCAGCAATTGACCAAAAGCATTTTTCAAAGGTTATTCAACTTAGAGATAATAGAAAATCCAATACATGTACCTAAAATTAATATTCGCACAGCAATGCATGGCACAATTCAGCTGAAGATAGACTTGGTGAGATATTTACATTTTGTAGCTCCTGACATGCTAGCCTTAAAATGGCTTTCAACTTTTGAGCTGACTGCTAATTTTGGAATTGCTAGTGAGTAAATTTCCACCAAAAGAACTGTTGACAAATTTTATATCAGTTCTGTAAACATTAAAAAAAGACATAAGCAGAGTTTTAATTTTAAAGCAGAGTGGGAGAATACTTCTGACATGTGATTGTTGAACAGAAATATACTTTTAAATGCAGCAACAATCTTAAACTTGTTCAAGACATCCAGACAACCGTATCCATTTAAAACAAGTCTCCCACTAACAAGCATTCATCAATGTATTGTAGAGCAAATCTGGTCACTGGAAAACCATTTAGTCTCCCAGTTTGTATGCGACATAAAAATGCACCAAGTCTATGAGACTTTATCCTCTGTGTATCCAGAGCATAGAAATACATAGAACGGACATGAGGCTCTGGCAGATGAAGCAACCAAATCCACCATCTTGGAACTGCCCTGTATCCTGGCACAATATAACCGTGACGTCATCAATAACAGTGATGTCACTTATAACAATGGCATGATGTCACATCACAATTAGTCTATTGTGACATCATGTCTCAGGGCAGTTCCAATATGGCGGATTTGGTAAGACCTCATCTTGAGTTGGCATCATACAGCCTCATGTCCGTTCTATGTATTTCTATGATCCAGAGTTACCTCCAATCCCTTCTTATATGACAGGTCAGCTTGTCTCGGGTTAACCTCAGGCTCCCCTTTCACCTGACTGATGGCATTCTCATGTAACCAATCAGTTCCAACAGAAGCAGGAAAACACATGTCAACCTACAAAGCTTTTATGACAAATATAGACTCTTTGACAAGGCTTAGCGCTCTGGGGTATTTAGAAGATTGGTACACAATACATCATGGATGGTGCTCAAACATGTGCGCTCTTGCAAATAAAACAAACTTACTTGTCATACGATTTTGTAATGACTGATGAAGACCACATGCACCCTTTTGCTTTTTGATTTCTTTCTATCATCTCGCATTAAATTTGCTACAAATGATAACAATAGGTTTTATGACATTTGCAACTGACTGGCTGAGTCGATAGGTTTATACATTGAAGGTATGAAGGTCTGCATGGGTTCGACAGGCAGACCTGTTGTTCATGGAGGGGCTACACGCTCACGAAATAGAGTATATTTTTTGGAACTTGGGGTGAATAGATGGATGATTGCAGCTTTTCATCCTGTATTTATGCACCCTGGCAGGCTAACTGGGACAGGAGGAGGACAAATGAATGAAGCAAAGGATGATTGAAACTACCATCCAACATAGGCCCAGGTGACCGGGCGAGAGCTGGATTTGAACATTTGACAAATTGATTGCCAGCCAAGCCCGCTACCACCGAGCAACTTGGGATAAAAGTTATTTCAATTTGCCATAGAAATGGTCCATGTAAAGATACAAACATACATACAAGTAATGCATAGTTTACTTCGCCAATGTAATTTGTGTGTTTGTTTTTGACTATGACACAATGCTGCATGATATTAAGCTGACAAGAATGTTTGTTATTAACTGGCTAATGAGACAAATGTTTTATTTTTTGACAAAGAATCTTTTCAACAATCCATATCCAGAACTATCTTTCTTCCATCCCTCACAGCATACATTAAAGATTTCCTGAATTCTGCCAGATCTGACTTTTTGATTAATCCCCTGTTTTAATCAAAATATGAGAGCTCTCAGCCTTTCTCAGCATAAGAAATGAGATTAAACTGTTGTACATAGACAGCTTCAAAGAAATTGCAAAATTTATCAATTTTAAGTTGTGTTTCTTACACTCTTGACTTAATTGACAGGGTTTATGGCTAAAAAACTTTACATAGGCAAATTCGATACAAAAGAATCAAGGTTTTAAGGTTAACTATGACTACAATTTAATTAATGATAGGCCTACTGGATATCTCTTGGTAATAGCCTTAGAGTCACAACTTTAATTTTTAGATTTTTTTGTATCATTGTCCCACAGTTTGTGCAGTTATCAGTAACGCAAATCCAAAATCATGGTGTTCCTAAATATTATTGATATATATAACTCCTTTCCAAGGCACAAGTTCCCAGACCTGGTATAAGGAGAGTGGTCTAACAAATGCATAAGTCTCCTATCAACAAACATTCAGCAATGTATTGTAGAGCAAATCTGGTCACTGGAAACCAATTTAGTCTCCCAGTTAGTATGTTCAATTAAACGCATCAAGTCTATCAGACTCTATCCTCTGTGTATCCAGAGCTACCCCCAATCCCCCTTTGACAGAAACATCCCTAAATCCACAACTGACGTCAGTTGTTATATGACAGGTCAGCTTGTCTCGGGTTAACCTTAGCTCCCCTTTCACCTGACTGATGGCATTCTCATGTAACCAATCAGTGCCAACACAGAAAACACATGTCAACCTACAAAGCTTCTACAGCAAATATAGACTCTTTGACAAGGCTTAGCGCTCTGGGGTATTTAGAAGATTGGTACACAATACATCATGGATGGTGCTCAAACATGTGCACTCGTGCAAATAAAACAAACTTAATTGTCATATGATTTTGTAATGACCGATGTAGACCACATGCACCCTTTTGCTTTTCGATTTCTTTCTATCATATCACATGAAATTTGCGATAAATGACAACTACAGGTTTTATGACATTTGCAACTGAATGGCCGAGTCAATAGGCCAATACATTCACATTCAAGGCGTGAAGGTCTGCATGGGCTCAAATGGCAGACCTGTGGTCAACTGAAGATATTGTCAGTGGACGTTCAAGCAGCAAAATCTCAGCTGGATGTTGTTGAGATGAGACGTTAAGTTGGTGGACCCTCGTATCTGTGTATAAGCTGGGCAAGTAAAAGATCCCTCACTTAGGGTGAATGTGTAACAGGTTTAAGACTCTCTCTCTCCCGACTTATCAATCAACCCTCATGCGTGCACCCAGAAATGGACTTAGAGGAGTGCACTTACCATATCTTCCTGTCTATCTACATAGAATAATCGTATTTAGTCCAAGTAATACAGCTGGTCTCTGACGTGCAAATAATCCATTATCAGATAATTCAAGCTTTTCCCATGCTTATCCCTGATGCTAATAAAGCAATGTCACCTAAGCTTATAATCCATCTGATAATACTGTGTTTAACAACAGTGCCTAAGAGTGGCCAAAAAGAATAAGACAGATCATATTAACGTATATTAGTCTCCTTTTGGCTAAGCATTTATGGATGACTGGATTAGACCTAAAGCATTGTCATTGAATTCAGAGTACAAAGTCATGGAGTCTGGCAGAGTGAATGTCAGACTCTCAGAGTCATAGTCAGAAGTCATTATCATGAGTCATCGTCTTATTATTGCAAAGTGAGAGTCAGAGGAGTCAGTACCAATTTCTGCTTGTGACTCCCGCCTGCTTAGATGTAGATAGATATGGTATGTCCTGCCCTCTAAGCGCCGTTTTGGCTGTTGACAAGGGTTGATTGATGAGGTGAGAGAGTGAACTCCTACTGGCCAAGCAATCTGATACAAGGGGCTGCCAATTCAATGACTCATCTGAGGGACACCCAGCTGAGATTTTGCTCAAGATTGTCCACTGAATCTTCAATTTTGCATTCCCCACTTAAAGTTCGAAAAGCCATGTAGGTGTAGTCCTTCAGTTGAGCAGGCCTGAACCAAACCACTGAGCCACCCAGGAAAAATTGGCTCATTATAGGAAGCTGAGAATAAGGAAAATTTATCACTCAGCTTCAATGTTCTCTGTGTTCTTTGTGAAGTTTCTTTAGCACTTGCCATACATAGCAATGAACGGGACTCTTTTACTGCCCATGTTTGCAAGTCATAAGAAAGACCCTTACAATGATGGAGTTGCAATAATGTCCAGTTTACTCCGGCAGGAAATAGAACAGCAAATCACCTTCTGCCATTTTTTGTTACACAGAGAGGAACAGTTACATTGATGACTTCCCGGAGAGCGATTTACCACATAGAGCATTATACACAGAACATGAAAGATGTATGCAAAAGTTTGGACACTCCTTGAAAGTACTTAAAGAACCTAAATTTTCATCCGGCAAACTGCATTTCCAAGACAAAAATAGCAGGCAGGGATAATTATTTATCTGAGGCCTGGAGCTCATAGTTTTTATTGTTTAAATCTGAGTATTTCTAAGTGGCCAGACTAGGGAGAGTCTACAGAACAAATTGACAATGACCCCAGGTTCTTAAATGCCATGACTACGAGTGCAATGTCAGTATCTGCCTCCTATTTAAGTTACTTTTCATCTTTAACAGCATTCGATAACAGGTCAAGGTTGGTTGCGCAAACAAGTTGTAATTAATGCTCCAAAATAGGTAAGTTTCTTAACAGCAGAACCAAGGAAATTCAATCTGGTCACCAACCACTCCCAAATTTCTGGAGACACAATTTTATCACTGAGAGACTATTAAGTCTCCAAATCATCATACTATTAATTCATGGACCCCTTACGCTACTCCAACAAAACTACTGATTGCCCAGTTATGAAAACTTGCAAGCTGCTTTTCTACAATCTCTACAATGTCCTTAGCTGGGTTTCATGTTCAAATTGCAGTCACAGAAGTGCGAGTGATCTTTTCTCATAATCTGACTAAACGCCATTAAGAAACACCCTTCATTTTCCCCCTTCTCACATGCATGTCTTCACGGGTCGGGTGTTATGCTAGTAACGTTAAAAAAGTCCATATAGGGGAGACCGGGGTTAGTTGAATCGCAGGGTTAGTTGAAACTTGGCCTAAAATCAGCTTTATTTACATTTTTTGGCCAAACTGGTACTTTTAGTAGATACCCTGTTTATTGGCACATGTTATCATACCTTTATTCTTCCAAACTTTCAAAATGCTAATTCTGTAGGCAAGAAAGTTTGTTTTTTGGGTGCTCTAGTAAGTTGTTTGCCCAGTCTTCGAGGGGGGTTATTGTATAGCTATGATTTTAATCCAGGTAAACTAACCTTATTTCTAAATAAGCAAATCCATGCCTAATCCACACCCAGAAGCTTTTTGTCGTGTGACTTTGATAAGACTGAAAAATAAGACAATATTGTATTCCAGGTGTGATGGGGTTAGTTGAATCATGCATGGTGGAGTTGGCCGTAACATAGATTTCAAGTGTTCAAATTGACAGTATAGAATTTCTTTTCAAATGAGTGTTGTTCTGAAGCTGGTGGTCATCATAGGGATATCAGTTATGCAAAGAAAACCCTTTTTTTATAAGAAGTTGTCTCCAAATTTTTATGGCGCTTCAACTAACCCCGGGGTCGGGGTTAGTTGAATCAAAATTTTTTCTGGAAGTTTGTGTCTGTGACACAAATTTCAATAATCATTTACAATATCTCTTGGGCTGATCATTGAGTTAAACACGCTTGCCATCACATGCTAAAATATGGTGTTAATATCTTGTACCGTTTGCTCTCCAGGGCAAAAATAAAATGAGTGTGCCAACTAACCCCGGTCTCCCCTATTCTGTTTGTGTATCCAGAGCTACTTCTAACAAAGACATCCCTAAATCCACAACTGACGTCAGTTCTTATATGACAGGTCAGCTTGTCTCAGGTTAACCTCAGGCTCCCCTTTCACCTGACTGATGGCATTCTCATGTAACCAATCAGCGCCAACAGAAGCAGGAAAACACATGTCAACCTACAAAGCTTTAACTGCAAATATAGACTCTTTGACAAGGCCTAGCGCTCCAGGGTACCAGGATTCTCTGTATATGTGTGGTGCTTACACTCAAGCAAGTTGGTTCTTGCAAGTACACAAAAGGCTAACACATTGAATGATTTTGTAATGACTACCGTGCAGGTGTAGACCAGAAGTACCATTCCACTGTTTGATTTCTTTGTATACATATATGTCTTACAAGAAATTTAGGATAAACGATATTCACAGTAATTATGCTGCGTTTAGCTAGGTGAACTTTTCCCACAATTCAAGTTTATTGCTTCATAAGTCTGGAGGAGGTTTGGGGGGGGGGGGTGGAATTCTAAAAAATTGGCACACACAGGCATAGTGATGAGGATGAGGTGAATTTCTCAAATCTGTCTTCAAAATGAGATCAAACAATATTTTGTTTCTGAACTAAACTTCATATTATATCAATATTGTTAAATAATAATCAATTTAATGGGAATTTGAAAACTGCCACTTTTCTTGCATATCATAATGAACAAAACAGCCCATCACATGATTGTGGAAGTTCCAGACAAACTTGGACGAAAGAAGGAAAAGTGACCACTTGGCTTCTGTGATCTTTGTGTAGTTCCTTTAGCACCTGCCATACATAGCAAGGGATGTGACTCTTTCCTTTACTGCCCATGTTCACAAGTCATAAGAGGGACCCTTACGATGATGGAGCTGCAATAATATCAAGCTTCCTCCTCCAGGTAGGGGAACAGCAAATCACCTGTCTCCCAACTCATCAATCAACCCTCTTTTGCACTCAGAACTGGGCTTAGAGGGCTGCACTTACCAATCTATCTGTCTACCTGAACGGAGAAATAGTCATATTTAGTCAAAATAATACTGCTGGTCTCTTATGTAGTCAGTTAAGTCATGCAAATACTTCATCATAAGATTAGTCAAGCTGATCCCTGGTACTAAAGCATGTCTTCTTAGCTTGATTATCCATCTGACAATACCGTTCTTAACAGTGCACAACAGTGGTCAAGAGGAATATGACAAATTCCGCATAATATTATCATTCTTCGTATTTGTGGATGACTGGCTTATAGTTATACTTAAGGCGGCATACTGTTTGAGGTTTGATTCAGAGTACTTATGGAGCAGGAGTCTGGCAGAGAAAGGCAGTCCAAGTGTCAAAGGCATGTAATAGTCATAAGTCATTGTCCAAATTACAGTCTGAGCCATTGTCTGGCCAGAGTCAGTCAGAGTCATACACTTATTATTACAAAGTAACCATAGACCGTAACAGTCAGAGGAGTCTTTATCAATTTCTGCATGTGACTCCTGACCACTTAGATGTTGATAGATGTATGAGCATGCAGCCTCTAAGCCCAGTTATGGCTGATCACATAAATGGATTGATACGAAGGGAGATAGAACAAGAGTCCTCAACATTTCATACATATATCCTGTGAGAAGGATCTTTTTGTGGTACACAAGTGGTGCAGCACATACACTGATAAGAGAGGCCAATTCAATGTCTCACCTAAACGATTTTGCTCATTAAGGACACTGAAAATTAAATTTTGGGCTCAATAACCGGGCATTGCATCCAAGCAGCCATAGACCTTCAGTGGTCCTGGCCGGAACCAAAGTCCTCAGCCACCCAGGCAACAATTTGCTCATTATATTATGAAGCTGCAGGTTGAGACAAACATTTATTAAATGGACAGAATAAGGAAAAGTTTGTAACTCAGCCACTATGGTCTTTGCGTTCTTTGTGCAGTTTCTTTGGCACCTGTCACACTTAGCAATGAATGTCACTTTTCCTTTACTGCCCATGTTTGCAAGTCATATGAGGGACCCTTACTTTGATGGAGTTGCAATATAGTCCAGTTCACTCCCGCAATTAGAGGGACAACAAATCATCTGTCTGCTAGGTTTGTTGCCCAGAGAGGAATAGCTACTTTGATAGTTTCCTCTGGAGGGACAGAGTATCATAGGTTTAGTGTACTATAAACCAGGCTGGCAAAATACATACCAGGCCAGTTGATAGAACCAGCTCTAATGCTCCCATTTGGTAGACCATGATCCAAAATAACTATAAATATAGCAGAGTTCTTTATGAAAAGTCTAAGGAAAATCGTTCTGATCACAAATCACTCCCTAGTGTCCAGAAGACTTAAATTTGATCGCTGGGAAACTATTTTTTCTCACAATTACAATGTAAAACAAAATTGCACCAATTCAATGTGTTCTCTGTTTGTATAGACAGACCTACCTCCAATCCCCTTTTGAGAGAAAAAACCTCAAATCCACAACTGACATTAGTTGTTATATGACAGGTCAGCTTGTCTCGGGTTAATCTCAGGCTCCCCTTTCACCTGACTGATGGCATTCTCATGTAACCAATCAGTGCCAACAGAAGTAAGAAAACACATGTCAGCCTACAACGCATTTACGGCAAATATAGACTCTTTGACAAGGCCTGGCACTCTGGGGTAACAAGAATTTCAGTAAATGTTATGCTGGCATTCAAACATGTTGGTTCTTGCAAGTAACAAACTTACAAGTCAAATGATTTTGTAATAACCGATGTAGACCACATGCACATTTTTGCTTTTTGATTCCTTTCTATTATCTGACATGAAATTTGCGGCAAAAGATAACTACATGTTTTATGACATTTGCAGCTGTCTGGCAGAATTGAAGGCGTGAAGGTCTGCATGGGTATTCGATCCAATGGCAACCAAAGATATTTTCAGTGGACTTTCAGCCTATTTTTTTTTTGAGATGAGACGTTAAGTTGGTGGACCCATGTATCTGTATATATACAGGGTGACCCACCTCAACTTGTGCATGACTTTAACATTTTACTGAAGACAACAAAAATGAGAAAGGCAAAAACATATTTATCGAATTGGTAGTAATGGCTGTTAAATAAAGTGAGTTGCAAGCCTCTGCAGTAATTCTATCAAAAATGACAGGCAAATGAAAATGTGTCGATGTTTTTGTGAGATTTAGAGTCCAGTGTATAATACCTAGTCAGAAAATTTAGAATGACAACCTGTCGGAGACAAACAAGGCAAAACAATTAGCATAACCGACAGTCAGATGATTGCCAACACAAAATAGTGAGGTATTATGATTGGCTGAGTCAATAGAAACGTAAAACATGACACCAGGTTCTAAAAGCAAAGAGAAAAAGTAAAGCAACACTTCTACCATAATCCATTTTTGGTGTAATCTAGAAAGTCACAAATTTCCATCCCTGAAATTCTAGTCTTATTTTGACCAACATTTGTGATGAAAAAACATGGTTCTTTAATACTACCAGGTGAAGAAGATTCCCCTCAACATATTCACCATTTCATTTGGCCTAAAAATCCAAGCCAAGTAATTTTTCTTGGAGACATAAGATTCATTGATGACAATTTATGTGCATTATTGGAACAATTAATAAAGTGGTGGATACACACATCAGTGCTCAAATTGAAAGTGATTAATGATATTCCCATGTGAGATTAGCTATTCTAATGCTTATTATGAGTGGTAACAACAATTTTTGCCCACCCATCATTGGTAACAGACCCCAGGAAATTACCGGTATGAAAATGGTGCACTGTATCAGGACAATATTTGGGCTTCCGGACTCCGTAAACCCAAACCTCCTTCAAAGACAAGCCTGGCACTGCTTTGTTATAGCTTCTGTAATATAGTACATGCATTACATGTGAGCCGAATTTTTTTTCCAAAGTTGACAGAGCTAAATTTTAAAAATCAGAAAAAACGCAATGCGAAAATTTTAACTCTTTTTATGAGTCCAATTTTAACCAAAAGTGAACCAAACTTGCATAATACTCTTCTCTTGGCTCTTGTCACTGAAAACCCTATTTGGTTTTTGCATTGGAAACCCTAAACTTTTTCAGTAAACACTGTTTTGGTCACAACATCAATGCACAAGTTGAGGTGGGTCACCCTGTATATGTGCTGGACAAGCAAAAGATACCTGACATAGGGTGAGTCACGTTGAAGACTCCCACTCTCTCTCCCGACTAATCAATCAACCCTAGCCTGCACTCAGAACTGGGCTTAGAGGGCTGCACTTACCACATCTATCTGTCTATCTGCATGGAAAAGATAATATAGTCATATTTAGTCCAAATAATACAGCTGGTCACTGATATACACGGTAAAGCCAGGCAAATAATCCATCATCAGATTATCAGATTATTCAAGCTAATCGCATATTTATCCCTTGTACTAAAACAATGTCATCTTAGCGTGATAATCCATCTGATAATACTGTGCTTAATAGTGCCTACCAGTGGCCAACAGGAATAAGACAAATCCTTCATATTATTCTCCATGTGGCTAAGCATTTATAGACATCTGTCTTGTACAGAAGGCTTTTCGAGTTGTATTCAGAGTACACTCAGTGCAGAGCCATGGAGTCTCACAGAGTTAAAGAGTCATAGTCAAGAGTCATAGTCAAGTGTCATCTGTGTGATGATTCTGTTAAAACAAGGTTTAATAATTAGCTTGGCTGTGTTAATTGAGGCCGGAACCGCACTCTGGCCGGTCTGATGTCATTGAACTTAAATACACAACTATGACTCTGATTTAACCTTTTAACAATAATTTATTTAATTACATAACATTTGTAAATGATTTCCTTAATCACATAACAATTGTAAAATCTGCGAGTTATTATGACATTCTGCAGTTGTTTCTATTGATCACATATCTGAACCCAGGAGCTGTAGCTCAGACTCCTTCATTAAACATAGTTATACATCACAATATCTTATCTGAGAAAACAAGCTCTCAATCATTCCTTCTCTTCTAACAATTTACTCAGTTCAAACAAACAATTATGAATTTAGAACTTGGATCAAATTGGTCTGTACTTGTTACAGCACCATTTAAACTTAAATTCTAGTTCCCAAGGTAAAACTGCGATGATGACTGTCTAACTGATGGAATATAAATCATGATACTTATCTGATGTTACGATATAGACAGAGCTCAGGAACTGTTTCCTCTGCTGGATCTCTCAGCTCATCTCTCTGCCAGCTTGCTGATACACTCTGACTAGCTATTGGATAACGGCTGCTAATAAGCAGAGCTAGGAGTTGAAGCCAGAGGCCCATAAGGGTTTTATCTCTGAGGCATCAATTAATATAGCATGGCTATGCTGAGCTTGACAACAGAGCAAATCTTCAGATCGCCTCTTTTTGCTGCCCTCTGAGATATCCTTGAGACATGTACTGCTAGACATTTGGAGCATGCCCTTTTGATTTATAGCAGCACGTAGACGGCATGCTCGCCTTGAGTCCATTTCATATAATGCAAGAGTTTTTCTAAATAATTAATTATAAAAATGAAGTAATGTGACAGCACTTGTCACAACCCCCCCTGTTTTAAAATAACTCTTGCATTAATGACTCTTCAAGTTCCATCCTCTATCTCCCCCTTGGTTTAACCTATCTCTAAACCCTTTTTCCTCAAATAAACAGTCCATCGCAATCTCTGAATCAGGGAACCAAACATCAATAAACCTTCAAGAATTTCAAGTAAGCAAATTCAAACAACCATCAATCCAAACACAGATCAATAAATCAAAATTCAATAATCATATAATTAATCAGCATAAAAGTATAACACATATATATATATATCACCTTAGTAATTTAATTAATTAAAATTTTAAATTAAAGTCTTGTTCAACAATCATCAACGAAGTCCACCGAGCAATGGAAGCGCAATTCTAGAGTTCGAGCAAATAAACCTTCTATTAACACACACACGAATCTTCTTGTCATTGTCCAAGCGATCACATATTCGAGGCTGAAGTCGACCTTCAACGAGAGTTCACAAGAAGAACGAACTTTCAAGTAAAACGATTCCATAAGACCAGATTCAATGTCCGACTTGGTCTTGTAGAAGAGAGTATCTTTCGCGAGCTTGCTCGTGCGATTCCAGTTCTCGGTTCACTTCAATTGATGATCAATTAAGACTTCCAAGGCAAGCCTTAATTCGGTGAGGCAACAAGCTGAGCGTAACGAGTGGAGGATGAGCTGAACGAGAGAGAGCGAGAGGAAGACGAGAACCTGGCCTGCAATCAAAATAAAAGAAATTTGATTTTAGAATTAATTCCGAACTTCCATCAATCATTCAGTCCTCAACAACATCATTAGCCCAACTCATGAATATGAAGTTTTATAATTATTTATAAGAAAAGTAACATAATTCACAACCCACTGCAATTCCCAAAATCACTCTAAGTAATGGAATTAACTAAATATAATTGAATAAGTATTCATAGTAATTATATAAGACACATGTTTAAAGAATGAGAGCATTACATAAATTGCTATCATAATCATACACTATCATCCGCAATGAAATACAATAAGAGGTTTCCCTGCGGATGACACTAAAATTTAAATTCACAAAGGCTGCTAGTACAGCGCAATCCCTCATCTGGAACTTTACATTAAATTACCAAATTACCAAGATCATCTCCTAATCCACTCACCTCTAATCTGCAAACAACTTATACATGGATTAAGTAACCAATAAAATCAAGAACTCAAACAAGAGTTCAAACAAGACTTCAAACAAGAGTACAAGTTTGATTAAAACACAGCACAACACTTCACTCGATTCAAACCAAATAGTAATATCAAATGTAATATAATTAATGATTATTACAAGAAGGCAATTTAAATCCAGTACAATTACCTCAATTAAATATCTTAAGAAATCAATAAACTTTGCTTAAATAGACACAACTCAGATTAACTTTCAGCATTCACGTGCAGTTTTGTTATTAGTTTCATGCCAACATACTCTTAAATAGTTAAACCAATAACTCAAGCGGAATTAATAACCCTACAGAATAGTAGTCTCCACAATTCCCTTCCCACAAGCAACCCCACAATTCGGAGCTGTAGGTTGTACAATATCCATCTGTACATCGGATTGACAGTTATAACCAGGCAGCTCAAGATTTCCCAGACATCTTTGCCTAGCCTGCAATTCGTCAATCAAACTCTGATAAGGCCCTTTATTATCAATCAATCTTGGGCTATCAGTCAATTTATACAAGTAATTATTATCGCTGACCAAAATTCCAATTACACAATCTCCTTCCAGTAATTTCTGAACCTGATTTCTCTTCATCCTTCGTACTGGAATTAGAGCAGGTAAATCCAGTTCCAACTCTCCTACAAGTAATTTACAATCTCCTTGTTTCCATGAAACCCTTAAAATAGAATACAGGGTGTGATGATCCATCTTGATAAGACTAGATGTGACCTTTCCCTGAAAATGTAGCTGTTCAGCAGCAGCTCGAACATTCATAACTTCAAGTATAACCCTATCCTTTAAATCTGAAAGCTCTAGATAGATCCTAGCCCTGGGGTGTTCTTTCAGCTCAGGGTGTACCATATACAAGCTTGCTTGCTGGCAACAATAATTAAACATTCTCTTAATACAGTAGATTAATGCCATCATAATCAAGAACACGGTAAAGTTCATAGCTATCATTCTGATCATTGACTCAGAGCTAAGAACAACTTCCTGAGTCGAAGGAGTCGGGGAAGCTGTAGTTGACAAAGGATTTGCCCTTGCCAAATGTGGAGCTCCCATAAACATTAGAGATCTCAGAACTCCATTACTCCGAGCTTGTCTAAAACATAAAAATGTTGCCATAATAAATCCTATAAAGCCAAAAAGGGCTCCCACAGCAAATACTCCCTTTGTCCAGCCTCTGGGTGTAAACCATTTTGTAATATCACCATCAATTCCCAGAAGATCCCAATCTCTATCGAATTTCTCGCCCTTCTCTCTTAATTCTTCAGTCAATTCTCGTAGCCTCATAACGGCCGAAGTAGTATTATGTAACCTAAAGCTTCGTAATTTCTCTAAAGTGTCGGATTGGGGAGCCTCCCACTCTCGATACTCATCCATAACATCTAGGTTATTTAAAAAAGGTTGCATAGTTAAATTAGGAAATGCTTCCCTGGCAATCTCATTAGACACATATTGAATAATAAGCCTAGGTTGTTCGTTGTCTGGACAATTTGTAATTCTACGACCAACATGACCGTTTACCGAGCTTATGCTGCAACGACAAAGAATGTCTTTGGATAATAAAGCAATAGGAGCTCCCTGCATCTCTCTAGGAGTCCTAGACTCGTCGCATTGCATCCTCCAAGGAGTCTGCAAGCCACTCAAGAGAAGATGAGCTCCAGCATCTATAACTTCTGCCTTAAACTTTACAGGAGCAAACATATACTCGACTTCACATAAGTCAAGAATAACTTCAGCGGATTTATTTAAATATAAAGCTGACATACAATTCACCCGATGATTATCCTTCTCTAAGAAATTCTGGTAACAATGATATGCGTTACCAATCTGTTCACAATCTTCCAGATCAAGGCTATTAACTTCAACAAAATTATACTCATTGGAAACAGCCAAATACTCACTCTCTAACTTAATTCGAGTATAATCATGATTAGACTCTGGCTTATTAAAACTACTATCAGTTATCAATGGTAGGCTGATGGAACGTGTTCTGTAAAGCCAATATTGTGCACTATCTTTAGCTAAGATAGGCCAAGATAATTGGAGAACCAATCCATGATGATTTGCAATAAAACTGAACTTCGCTCCATAGAACTCACTAAAACTCTTAAAAAGCAATTTGTGAGTTGGGTGCCAATCCCTTAGCAATTGACTTGCTCTAATAATCAAGTCTTGCATATCAGTCGGTGCTAGAAGTCTATAACTGAGGTGCCCTCGATCAAGCTGCTGGACTGCAGTCAAAACAGCCTCGACTTCTTTCAAAAGATGCTTGAATTGCTCTACCCTCTCATTGCTTAAACTTAAATACCTAGATCCAAGCAGACTCAAAACACGAATAGTTCGTGTTCTCTTCTGTAGAACATTCATTCGCTGATAAACCCCTCTTAAAGCAGATTGCATTTCAATGTTCGTTGAATTGAGTAACTCATATAACTCCTCTATGTTTCTAGTTGTGTTTTCAAACAACTTAGTTTTTAGTTCAACTATTTCGATTAAATCCTGCCTCATGGTTTGATGGGAATCTCTCAACAAGGACTGCCGCCCTGCCAAAAGTCTAATGGCTTTAACAAAAGCTTTGGCCCTGGTTTGGGTTAATGACGAATGCATAACACCACTAAAGGATGCAGTGGCCCATTGCCATATCTGAATCCTATCATGTTCAGATTCCCAGTAGTCAGTGTCTAAAATATCCTCGATTATCGGTTCATCCGTGGGTTTCAACTCTGGTTGTTCAGATCTGCGAAGTCTAGTCCGACTACCAGGCAAAATTGGATCTTGGAAAATAGTTACCAATTCCTGGAACCTCTTAAGCACTTGCTCTCTCAACTCAACTGTTTGTCTATCTGCATATGTTAAAAGCGGCTGGTAGTCTTCGCAGATTCTTCGTAACATCTCCTCCTCTCCACTACAAATCTCTTTTAGAATCTCCTTCGATTGTTCAGGAATCTCAGGAAGTGCCAGATTTGGCCAATTCAATTTTACGTGTATCTTAAGATCTTCAAGGCCTATAATAAACCGTTTGTTCGCTGAGAAGGTGACACCATATGGGGCACTCACAAAACCCCTTGTCTCCTCGTTCCTAATCCTTCTAGAAAAGCTGTTCAAACTATCTCTCATATCTTCTGCAGGTAAGGCTATACCTTGTAGATCAAACAAATCTGCAGGAGGAGTCACCAACTGCTGCAAATCTACGTCTCTTTGCTGTCGATTTGGTATTAAATAATCTGGACAGATAGAGACCTCCAAATCACCTAATGATATGGAATCATTACAACTTCCCACAATTCGCACTCCTTCCTGGAAAGCCATGGAAAATGATTTCCAAGGACAGCTACATTCCAAATCATTACCTGTTAAATTAATAACCTGCAAGGATCGAGATACCCTCTCAGGAGTGTAAGGAATACCCAAGTCCAATACCTCAAGTGAGTTATAGCTAAGATTAATCGTTCTCATTTTGGGGTAGTACAGCAAATCTTCAGGAAGAATCATTAACTGATTATTACTCAAATCTATTTCAGTCAATTTAACTAACCCTGGGTTCAGATTCAAAGACTTGAACCGATTAAAAGTCAAATTAATAAATCTCAAGTTTAGAAAACCTTCCCAAAATGATGGTCTAATAGTCTTAATCTTGCAGTTAACTATTTCAATTTTATGCAGATTAGACTTTACAATAAGGTCATGCCTAGTCAATACTTCTTTCTCACCCAGGTCATTTAAAGTCAACTTCAAAAGATTCTCAGGGAACCGTCTTACTTTCCCAAAAAACGTGTAAGGTTTATTGATAATAAGTTCTCTTAAATTCATCAAGGGAGTGAAATCTGTTTCTTCCATTAACTCAATTCCTGATAATTCCAACACATTTAGCTTATCAAAGACCTTGCCTCCCAGAAAATCAGTCAAGTTAAGCTGAAAACGTTTTCCACGAATCCTAAGAGTTCTCAAATTTGTATAAGGAAAATTCTGTATATTGGCATACATTCTAGCAAGACCCTGAACAGTTAGAACCTCAAGCGTGGAATGATTTGCAAGCTTGGGCCAATTGAATCTATATGCTCCTGGAGCATTTATCCTTAATTCAGTTAAATGTAGATTACCTAGCTGATAATCCTCCACTGCGCTTTCTAGTCTTAATCCCAGCCTTCTTAATTTAGGCAAATTCAAACTGGATATTGGTTTCTCAAATATTGAGTACTTTAGACCTTCTAGCTGTTCTATTTGAGTCTCCATCTCAACAGGTCTGTGAGTATTAAACTCAGCTCTCTGAAAACGAACTTTCTTCACTGCTGGAAATAATTCCAATAAATCTGCCAAGTCTATCTTAACCGTCCAAAATCTCAGTTCTAGCTCCTGTATTCCTGCTATAGACGCGAATGGCCTCAATTGTATCACCTCAGTATTCCAATTCTGAAAAATGATAGTTCTTATTCCTGTCATATTGACCATTCGACATACTTCATTGAAACCAGTCTTAGGTACACACTTAAATGCCCCTGGCTCAATCATTTGACAGTGAGTATTAAATACTCTTTGTGAGCATTCAGGTCTAACCTCTGCATTGTCCTGAAGACTGATGCATATCATAGAAAAAACTATGAGCCCCACATAATTAAAACATACAGCCATACTTCTATCTTGTCAGCTTGCAGCACAACAAACAGAAAATAACCAATACAGCTAATATCCCAATCAAAATTGCTATTAACTTCCAATAAGAAATACCAAATAAGTGAAGAATCACCTTTAGCATGCCTTGTTCCCTTTTCTCCCTTCACTCTGTAATTTTAAAGTTTCTCAGTCAATTATACATTCTAAGTATATAATGAATTCATATGCTCAGCTATATAGATTATTAAATGCCTTACCTCTCTCAACATCAGCCTGTGGTAGTAAGTAGTCTCAGAATCTATTGTATAAATCGATTCTTTGCCCCTCTCTCCTGAGATTGAGTCGAGACTGAAGAACAACTCGCTCAAGCTCAACTATATACTAAGACTCAAGGACTCATGATCATTCTAAGCCAATCAAGTGATTGCACTCAATATCCAAAATAACACATTATCGATCAATAATCACCCAAGGGTCAAGGATTCTCGGCTTATGAAATGTCAAACATAGTATAGTACATAGACTGAATACACAAATCACGCAGATGTGTATAGTACAAAGGATGTTATTTATGGCCACAAGATGATTTAAGCAGTTCATCTTCGGGCAAGTACTAATACTAAAACAAATAAGTTAATCATTTTGATCTCATTCAGTACACCCACCAAGGTTGTCATAAACATTCAGACATTCATTGCGGAGCGTTCAATTAAATATATATTTAGAGTAGATGCAAGTCATTCATTAATATAAATATATTGTTTTTAGGAAACTCCAAATGATAACACGGGGCTAGCGGGTTAAAACCAGCCGAGACATCCCAACAGGCAGCACAATTCATGCCCATAGTGCATCCATTTAAGTTCCCTCAGGCAAGAACTGATGCATTTTGATTGATTGGGTCATATTTCGGCTACTTTTGATGTTGTAGGACTGGAGTGGGTCACAAATCATAAGCAGTTAGTGGATGGTGCATCCATCTGTTCTAACGAAGTTCATTTATTTAGTTATTTTCTCATAGCAACGGCAAGATCTCTAGGTAACAATCAGCAACCACTTCATGTTGTCATGTCCAAACACTGTATGTGCTATTAGCGGCTTAAGCCTAGATTGAAGACTTGTGGAAGGTCTTGTTTTCTAGCTTCTGAAACCTTATGTATTCTGCGAGTGTGCTACCACTGTTCCACACTGTAAATGATTATTGCAAAGGTGCTCTCAAGTTTGGAAATCCCAAGGTCCGCCTAAATATTTGGATGACGTAACTGATCTTACCTATTTTCCAATAAATGGTGACCAGAGTGACCTATTTACTATAATTACTATAAAAATAACGATGTGCAATTATATGATAATCTGCAAGGGCAGTATGCGCAGCATCTGTACATACCTCCTCCCTTTCATTATTATAAACCACCATTATTTCCTTTCAACTCGAGGATTACAAGCTCTGCTTTAGCAGAGAAGAGACAGAAGAATTTGCTATCAACTCAACGAAAAAACCTCAATAAGCAATCAGAGCATCACAAGTGCTGGTATTCGCAAAATGTATATGATATACTATAATGGAGTGAGATAATTTCATATCTCATATGACATTTGACTTGGATTGGCATTTGTATGAAATGCGATTTGTGAACTGCTTGTGTGCAAGAGCTGGTGTGAAAGGTTAAATATTGTACCTGAACGCAATAGGTTAAAATGTGATAAGCAGTGAGGTAACCTGGTGCGAGTTGCATGTACCCTACAAAACTAAAGCTGCAATAATACAGTTATATATATCTTAACTCGGAGCAGCAAGAGATCGTGTAATTTAAAGGAAGCATAGTTTGTATAACAACAATTATTAATGAGAAATATGGTACAACATGGCAGATATTGGTGCATGCAATTAAGTAAACTAGCATGAAAAACAAATGAGATATCATTGGCCAGAGATGTACTTGTAATTCTAAATCAAAGAACCTTCAATTTCTTGCAAGAATCGCAAATAATTGTTAGCACACTACTCGACAATGTGTGGCTCACTGTATTAGCAAGTAGGCTCGCCCACCTGTACTACAATTGACCAGGATAGTGTAGAAAGTATGAATTTTATTTATTATAACTTGCATTTTTCCTTATGGATCTTTCTAGTTTTTTCTTGCAAAATTGGTAACTATCTGCTTCAACACCAGATGTCGGTGTAAAGAAAGTGAGTGTAGCCTCATGTAGAACCTCCAACTGCATCGTGTCGACCTCTGGTGTAATTGCAAACAGTCGACCTAGCCTTCACACATGACATCCATACTCTCCATTCTATAAATAGAATGAGCAGTCTATAAATAGAACGAAACACCCCCTGCTAGTCAAAACTCCTCCCATTTCCTAGAAGAAGTGGGGGGTAGCACAAAGACCCCCCCTCTTCGTCCAAATTCCTCTGCGTCTTAGACCGAAGTCTCGGCTGTCCCACTCTTATTCCTATTCAAGATGAAATGAATTATTTAAAACATAAGAAGCAAGGTTCCAAGGACCTTGTGCCAGTTATACAAGAATATTATTATCTTAAATATTGTGAATTTTTCTTAACTCTAATTGCATGCCTCTGTATGCCTTTATACATTTTCTTTGCGGTTGTAGCTGGTACTCTGGCAATCATGCTGACTAAGTTCTTTGTGTATCGAATGTTCTCAAACGAAAATGGAATTGCATGCGACTGTTGAATTTAAATCACGCAGATGATGACTTGATAATAATCTGCATTTTCTGCATGCTTAAGGAATGTACCAAACGCAGTGCTTGCTTTGGTCATGCGCGCATTTATCGCCCCAAGAGCTATGAAAACCACCAACACGGCCAAATTACAGGAATTTTAATAACACAGTTATTGGCTGCACACGATTATATTACCAATTATCAAGGAAGGACTGACGTGGGACTTATGCGTTAGGGTACAGTAGAAGGGTTGCAACAGATGCTTAAAGTTTGTGAGGAGTATGCAAAAGAATATGGGATGCTTTATAATCCAACAAAATCAGTATGCCTAATGTTTACCTTCAAGGAAAAGTGGCAACCAATATATATGTAAATTAACATGTTGGGACCTGACGAGGTCCATTGTTGCTTGTCTTTTATTCATGCTAGCCATTGCTACTTATTTGATTATTTGTTTTGCTTGGGACATTCGATTTTTAAGAGGTCTATCTAAGCCCATATCAAACCCAAGCATCAGTTGAATCCATCTATTTAAAGACATACTATTAAAGAGCTCATTCCGATAAGAGCTCAAACCTCAATTTCATTGCATCTTTTTCTTTTTTTTTTTTTTTTATTAATCTTGCCATTAATTCTATCACAATAATTCACCTTACTTTACATCCTTATAACTTCTAGGCTAATGACGTCGGCAGCACCATTTTCCCTCTGTACATACTTTACTTAGTTGTCCATTTAATTCCATCATTCAATATTCTTCGCAACTCAGCGCAATCACGCAATTTAGCTTTCAACTCAGCTCCCCCAAGAAATGAACTTTTTAGCGACTAATGTTTACATTCTGAAATTTTTTTGCTGAGTCATGCGTAGGCGTGGGAATCTTACGTAACCAACCATACTGTATTACATAACACCCAATCAACCTCGCTGGGGTCATGGTGTCTTTTGAGTGCAAAAGATCCAAAACTAGGTCATCTTTGTTTACATTTTGTACACAGTAAATATTAAAAGATATAAAAAGATACTTCTTATGGCCATAACGTCGTAAATAATGACCCTAAATTGCTGAAATTTATAGAACTCACTCTTCGTTAACCACTCTATGAACGACCCAAGTCTCATTCTCATTACATAAATTGAAGAAGAGCCATTAATTTATCAAATCTTCTCATTCAGAAATTCAGATTTCACACAACCAGACTGCTCTTTTGAAGGATTTGGCCTAGGTAAAATTTCCCAAGCTTGACTTCATTAATAATTCGACATTCTCTTGATCTGTCAGTTACCTGCCCTTACCATTATGAGCAACACATCCTGTATAATAGGATCGCAACCCAGATCAAGATTTCACAGTTCAACTTAGCAATGATAATGTACTTCGTAGATCACTGTTATGTATACAAACTCAACTTTTCAATATCAACCATTTAATTAATCATATCGGACTTATTCCCGATATTTTAACATGTAATCAAAGGACAATCTGTATCATATACCTGACATATTTTCATATATGCAACTGACAATCTGTATCCTGTCAATTTAAGCAAATCATCGCTATCTCAGATGTTTTAACACATACATCAAGGTGACAATTATATTATAAAAGGCAACGTGCCTTCTGACATCAATTGTCAGTTTAACCTTCAGTTCAATCCATTCACTCACAATGATTTTTCTTTCTTCACATTAAAACTGTTCGATTTCATTAAACTATACTATCATACAATCGCTTTATTATTATGAGAGACACTATCAGCAAAGCTGACCCCTTCATTATGCCTGCGAGACATGCATGAAGCATTACCCTCAAAGATGGCAAAAACCGATACTTAAAATGTTATGTCATTTTCTATATACTCCAGTTCGTCTGGTTTTCTTTAACATTTGCCAAATAGGAACTCCTAATGACAGTCTTACTGAAAATATGGTGATCACAATGATGATAGCAATACCAATACTTGATGTGAACAACCTGCGTTCAAATTACTTGTAGTTTAACGACTTACCTGGTCGATGACAGATCCAATTACAGACGTAATCGAAATAATTGCAGTTTAACGACATACCTGGTCGATGACATATGTATTACAAATCTTAAAACAGTCTTCATCAAATGATGGTATAAAATCACAATCCTCGATGCATATAGAGGAAAATTCGATAGAAATAGAATTATTGTACTAGTTGTATCAACAATAGCTAAACCATCTGCTAAGCACTTTCCTGACTCAAACATCAACAAGTTTAGAAAAACAGTACCATTAACTTGTATCTTAATCGCCATGTTAAACATATACCCTCAAACATCCAGTGTCCTTCACATATTCCAATTATCTCAGTTATTTCTTTAATCTTGTTCACACTCATTAATATCTTCTAATTATACAATTTCCCAATATTTACTCAACTGCCTTGTAATCAACAAATCATCCTTCAAATGTCTCAAAACTTACGTATACCATTAATACCCATAAATCATATCCCCTTAATCCCAATTTAACAACGCTCCCACCTCTTAAATCGCCCAATCACCCAAGGTCTCCTCTCTTCAGCCCTATCTTCAAACCGCCGAGCCATCACATGAAACACCGCCCTCAGATTCTCCCTTCCCTTACCAACGTAGATTCCAGACAATTCATCCATTTTTGCAAGGAAGTCATCCTCCGATACATCCCCACATGCTATTAGTTCCTCAATATGAACGTCATTAACTAGTCCGTGTTGGAGGAAAAAAGGCGTTTTCTGCTGAAAATGTTGCGACCACCTAAGTTGTTGTAAGTAGTAATTGTTAACAGTTCTCAAGACACGAGGCTTCTCTCCGTTGTAGTGGTCACAACGTACGTTAGTTCCGATCGAATTGGTGTCTTTCATGTTGACATATTTGTTCTTTGTTTGGGTCACAGCATCCTTAGGTAGTTGGCAGTCCTTTCCTCCCTCCGTCTGGCTCCCACAATCTGCCGTCCATTGAGCATTGGCCCTTTCGAATCTTAAGAGACGATCGTACATCTCCTTCTGGCTGGTGTAAGGTTTGGCCCGTTGATAAACCGTCCTCTTTCCGTTTCCTTCTCTGGTTACAGTCAGACCCATTCGCACTCTTCTTTCATCGTCAGTCTCTCTAAATCGAACTCGTTTTCCAGTCGTTATCTTTGTTTCTTCGTAGGATTCGTCGTAGGTCTCTTTGAATCGAACACGTCTTCTAGTTGTTATCTTAGATTCTTCGTCGGTCTGGTGTTCTTCGGTCTGAGGTTCTTCGTAGTTTCGAGGTTCCTCGTAGTTTTCACTACTACTTTCTGTTGTTACATTGTCCTTCTGTTCATCCTTCGAATAGTCTTTCTCATCGGGAGCATAGCCTATCTGAAGCTTTAGGCCTCTGCCTAACGAAGTAATGACTGTCCTTCTCGTAGGTTCACCTGGTACTACGAGAGGAGCTCCAGGCCTTGGCTCTTTGAGTCTAGCTCCGAAGAGTTGGTAACCTCTGCCGACTACAGGCAACTTATCCATCTTGTAGTTTTTTTAACCTTCCAAGTTAATCCTTCTCAAATGACAATCAGTAGTGATGTGAAGATTTTTACAGATGCACTGTCTCTTGTAGCGTAGCCTCTCGGTGCGCACGGCCTCCCAAATTTTGGACCCCTTTTTTCTCTTGACCCCCTCTTTCCTATGGCTTGTGATTGGTAGTTTTTTCTATTTTTCTCCATCTTGGCCCTCGCTCACACTGCCCTCTGTACGGTTGATTGTTAAATTTCTTAATCGATTTTATTCTTTTAATATTATAAAATCATTCCCTACCCCTTTTTGCTATTCAGAACTATCATTATTTTCATTTCTATCTTGGTCTTGAAACCAATTAAGAAGATTCCAATAGTGTGTGAAAAATGTATCCAGTAATTCTTATGGTGACTTGGACTTTCTCAAGAGGGCCTTTATTAGAGATTTATCCAAAATCCATTCCCGAGAAGCCCAGCCAACAGTACTAGATGAATGAGTTAGTAGAATGACAACTTTAACTACTCATATATAGGCAAACCTTTGACTGGTTACTTACATTAATGAGAATAGAAATAACGAGCGCCGACTGGTCCCTCCCTCGTGTTTTGATGTCTTTTAGTGACATTATGAATGATTAAGATTATATAGCAAAGATTTGGCAATATTGCTTAAAGATTTTCCTGCCAGAACGATATCCTTCGAACATTCGATATGATTAAACTGCTCATGAAATTATTTGTACAAAATGGCTTACTACAGAAGTCAATATAGGTACTAATTGTTTTCATTCAACAAATGGCTGAGGATATGGAGATTGATAAGAGGCTTCATAGTGATATTTCCTCGTATCCTGTGTATTGTAATTTATCATTCGTACTCATTATTACTCCGATCGATTTAAGATCTGTAATAATCATTATGGACATGCATACTGGGATATGCAGTCCAATCTTCTCAGTCATGCTGACTTTACAGAAGAAATATATTAGGTCAGTAAAACAATTACTCGTGGTGATAATTTTCTAGAATTATATCACCTTATGTTTGCCTCATTGCAAACAGTACTCATCCTCGTCAGGATTTAAGTACTCCAAGCACCTTACTCATTCCAAATGGCTGTCAAGAAAACTTAATAAACCCGTGCACTGGTTCATAAGAACTTTTAAGCCCTCGCTCTAAGGTCATTTCTTAAACATTTAAGTTTATGCTTATTGTAACGATAATACAATAAAGGTGCTTATATTCGTCGGCCGACTTAATGAACTAAATCCTGTTAATTATTCAATTTTTATCCCTCTATAATTACTCTTCTAGCTTATATAGCTCTCTCTATTCTCTTATCTCTGTATTTGAGCTCACCTAGCTCTCCATTTTTATCTCTTTAGCTCACATGGTTATCTTATAAATCCCAATTGTACTTATTATGTATCCCTTCTAATATTTTCTCTTCTCATATTACTACCCTGGAGACCACAAGATACTTATTATCCATATCATATAACCTTTATGTAACAATTAACTACAATTTTTCTGTTTAACACAATTAGTCATGATATATTTATTTTTTCTATATCTGCTAAATGAGTGCAACAAACTTGTTGTTTTGCACTTGTGACTTATTGTATCCAGGGTGCTGTATCTGTTTGCATGCTCAGAATGCATGTTGCACTCACATAATGCTCATAAATTGATTACTGAGTCTGCCTTTCAAGTAACCCTTGCCCCCGACTCATCTTTATGAGGCTTCTCCTATTACCCCTGAAGTGCAACAAACTGTATACGTGCTCGACTCAAGGACAAAATGAGAGCCTGCCAAAAATTATTTTGGCCCACATGTTGGATGGACGAGTTTTACGTCCTGTATTTACACGCTATATTTCACACAATAATACCAAATTATGACCATAATATCAATAGTATTCAATATATTTCTATGCACACACAATAATCAATAATATAACTGATATATGACTTACAATATATCAATTTAGACTATATTTAATGCAGCTTACTGCATCATCTCGTTTAATTGAGATTCCTTCAGTAATGGATTTGCCATTAGTTCTGAATGGAACCTATTAAATGAGCCTTTCACTCTAATCATTGAACCACTGCTCACTGGTTCCATCATAGTTGACAATCCTGTTTCCTTGGCTATAGTGTACCATTGGTTTAATCTTTCCAGTCCTGTTTTGATATGCAACTGGAGATATCCCCCATGGAACCT
The DNA here is from genome assembly GCA_026936325.1 of Platynereis dumerilii. Taxonomy (NCBI): domain Eukaryota; kingdom Metazoa; phylum Annelida; class Polychaeta; order Phyllodocida; family Nereididae; genus Platynereis; species Platynereis dumerilii. The sequence goes on from JAPTHN010000005.1 coordinate 7,618,352, forward strand.
AGCCTTGGTCACACGACCCAAGGTGACCTCGTCTGCCCTCAGGTCCCTTCTCTGGTCTTTGGTCCCATCGCCAGGTACTCTCACGTGGTCCTCAATGTCATTTAGAATTTTCTCGTTTCCAGACTGAACCTCCTAAACCTGTAACCTTTGGCCTTCCAGGGACTTCCTTTCTTCGTCCAGGTTCAACATCGTGAGAAGCAATGATGCATCCTGCATTTCTAACCGACTTGTTTTCTGCAACTGCTTTGCCATTTCTAAAACATCATTATAATTCTTTCTAACTTCCTCAATTGTTGTCATTTGCTCCCCTTTGCTCCCCCTGACAGTTACATGGATCAATCGACTTTGATGATAACTTCCTGGCAAAATTTGATTCAAAATATTTGCTATTATGAAAGAATTTACATCAAATCTTTTGTAGATCCAAAGTGGTCCAATGAGACTCATTGCTACTTTCAAACTTTTTCTCAACCCTGTATGTTCTGGCGCAAACAACAAAATCAACTGCCCTGGAATAAATTCTCTGATTTTCTTCCTTCTGCTTAAATGTTGGGCAGCTTGTCGCACCTTCTTCCCATTATTAATTTTAATGGTCGTTTGCATCAAGGTATCAAGTTTTTCTAGCATTTTTGTAACATGCTCTGTGTATGTAGCTGTCAGTTTGTTAATTGGCAACAACTCAAAATCACCAATGGACTTCTCTTCTCTCAAAAACACTAGAAATGTCGGACTGAACCCAGTTTGATCATTTACTGAACAATTGTAAGCCTTAACTACTGACTCGACCTTTCCTGGCCATTCATCGTAGTTGTACTCTAAATTAGCAGTAAGCCAACTTCTCAGTGTCTTCGCACTTCTCTCAACTGGTAACGAAGAATGCCCATGGACCTTACATGCCCTAGCGACTATTTTCAGGCTTTCCTGTATGGCCTTCATGATATGACCTTGAAACGAGGTCTCTCTGTCACATGTAAGACGCGAAGGTATGAAATATGGCATAAATACCCTTTCCCACAAAACCTTCACAATTGTCTCGGCTCTTTTGTCTTTCAACGGATGAGCAATCAGGAACCTTGTTAGGACATCCTGGACCATAATTACATATTGGTACCCATTCGCCGACGGCATACAAAACAAGTCCATGCTTATATGATCGAATGCCCTGTCGTTGGCCTCTATCAATCTGGGCTGTAACTCTCTGTCTTTATCTGATGTGAGATTTCGAACGAGTCTCTGACATTGCAAACAAGTCTGTATGTACGTTATGACATGTTTATACAGATTTCTGACATAAAAGTGCATTCCGATTACACTCATAAGCTTATCAGCTTTCATATGAGTTTCACCGGAAGTTTCATGATAGAACTCCAGGACACTTCCAACGTATTTCTCAGGTAGCGCTACTTGTAATCTCAGATTATCCAATTTAGCTGACACCTTCAAATGGTACAGTAAATCGTCCAATATCACGAATTCTTCCGAGAGCCGAATTACAGTTTTTAAACTTCCTGTTTCACCAGTCAGCTTACCATACTGTATGTATTGGATCAATGGTCCCAGAAAAGAGTCAGTTTTCTGTGCTGCTATCAGAGCTTGTCTCGTCGTTGGGATTCTCACTTTTGTCAACACGTCGGCAATGTATTTCTTGATTAAGGGATCCAAATCTGCCTGTCTGGGTATCCTACTAAGTACAACAGGATTTGGATTAACCTCACTAAGGAACTTGATTCCACTCAGTCCATCTGGTATGGGCTCAAAATTCAGTCTCTCTCCTTCCAAATCTATATAATTGTCATCCCTGTGTTGCATTTCTCCTTCAATTTCTATGTCTTCTAAGTCTGGGGGGTCTCCCTCGGGGCCTTGCTCCGGTGGGGCCTCTCTCGCCAGACTTTCCATTGGAGCTGCAGCGGTCTCAGACCCCCCGGTCTTTTGCCTGTCTGTTCTAGCTCTTTGTCTGTTAATTGTTTTTGGTTTTCGGCTTTCGTAAGCCTTATCTAAGCCGTGTTCAGCGACTCTTCTCATAGCTGCCCTAGTCAGTACTGGATATAAGGTGTATCCATCATTTTTCGACCACCTCAAGGTGTCCTCGAATTCACTTTCCCCCTGTTCATTCTGTACACTAAAATGAGTGTTTTCAGCTAAATCCTTCTCTGACAAAGCTTGTGGTATTATGTATGGGTCCTCCCTTTTCCATGAAGCATTTGGATGCCTGCTCAACAAGTCAGCTAACTGTATAGTTGGGTCACTTGCAGGACTATAGACTATGCTAGTTTGGAAATTCTGTATTTTCCAATATAGACGTTCAATTCGTCTATTTGCGAATTCTGACCCACTCTCCATAATATGCTGTATGGCCTTGTGGTCTGTCAGACACAGGAAATGCCCTGTTCCCAATAGATTGCGGAAACTATTCATGGCTATATACAAGCCCATCATTTCAATTTCGGTCGCACTATATGCTGTCGCTGCTATTCGGCTTAATGCCTTGCTCATGTAAGCTATTAAAGCTAATTTTGGTTTTCCTTCTGGACCTTCCTGTAACTGAAAAAGGCTGGCGCCGACCGCCTCTCTACTCGAATCACACGCAATTACGAATTTACCCTGCTCTGTGGGGAACGCCAGAACAGGTGGCGTAGTCAGAAGTTCCTTCAACCTCTTCCAAGCCACTTCCTGTTCCTCATTCCACTCAAATTCCACATTTTTGCACAGCAGTTTTGTCAAGGGACGCATCACTTTCTGAAAACCTTCAAGAAACATTGCTACATATTGAGTTGCACCTAGGATCTTTTTAACCTGCTTTTTGCTAGTCGGTCTCTCCATTTTAAGCAAGGCCTCTATCCTACTTTCCTTAATTTTCAATTTGGGATCTTCGCTATCAGAAATGAGGATATCGTAGCCTAAGAAAGTTACCTTGTCTTTTATTGCAAAGAAGCACTTCTTCGGCGATACCATCAGCCCGTGCTTCGCGAATAACTGAAATATCCTTTCAAGCAGTCACAGATGTTCTTCTGCTGTTTGTGAACACAACAAAATGTCATCGAAGTATTGGAAAACTTGCTTCCGATACTCTTCATCAAGTTCTCCCAATATTCTATCAATTATTTCATTGAATACGCTGCAGCTTATTCCTAGGCCCATCGGCAACGCTTTGTATCTGTATATAGGTCCATTTCTACTTGTACATACTCCCAAGAATCGTTGAGATTCTGTCGTTAGTTTCACACTATGATAAGCTTGTATCAAATCAATGGAACTTAGGAATTTTCCGGGCCTTCGGCCGAACTCCCTGATAAAAGATACTACTGTCGTACCAGGTCTATTTGCAGGACGTAAAGCCCTGTTGACGGCCCTTAGGTCTGTCACGATACGAGGCTTTGATGTCGGCGTTCATCTGACCAAAAACATACTGCTCGTCACTTCCGCCAGGCCCTTCGTAAACACTCCAAGAGCACACAACTTCTCCATTTCCTTTTTTACGAAAGATTCGTCTTCAGCACTGGCAATGTACGGGACACCATTGTGTTTAAGTTTTCCCACTATTTCTGGCTCTAAATCCAAAATATATCTCTTTACTAATCCAATCTCAGAGAAGAGAGATACTGCCTCTCTATGTTGACATAAAATGTCAATCAATTTTTGGTTCTCATCGTCACTGAATCGATTATCTTCCGAACTTACTTCATTCTCTATCAATTGTCGTGTCGGTAGAAGCAGTCGTGGGTCGTCCTTGTCGTTCCAAGGGAATTTCTTCAGCCGATAATCTCTTAATTCCTCTGGAGACATCTCTACATTGCTGCTACCCAGTTGTTCTCGGTCTAGTTTTTCAGTCGTTTTTGGTCCCAGGTCAATAATTGCATTGTATGTCTTATCTGCTATATTTGCTTCTGCAAATATCATTCTCAATTTATTTCCCTCTTGTTCAATTGCATTGCAATGTATAAACGATTGCACGTTATTTTCCAACTGCAAGTAGCCTATTAAAGTATGCTTAGCCAGTCGTCTCGGTCTAACACTATCATTGGCAATGGGCAATCTTGCCTTGCCCCTGTCGAATCGCAATAAACATCTACTAGAGGTTAACTCAGCAATTTCACAATCTACATTCAATTCAAAATCACCAGTCAGATATGGCCTATCTTCTGCCGCCGATATTTCTAAAAATGCTGAGTCCCCTGCTTGTAGATCAACATTTAGTTCAGACAATACTGCAATAGTCGGGGCCTGTATTAATAACGCATGATTTGCTGAATCATAGATAGCTTTAGCTTGTTCTTGTAAATCTGCTCCTATAACCATTTCAAAACTTGCAGAAACTGAATAAACATGTCCCTTCATGATTAATTGAGTTCCCCCTATATCAACCATGAATTCTATCAATTCAGTAACCCGAATGGATTCTCCATTCCCAACCAGCAAGTTAAATGGATCATCAAGTTTCTTTGTCCCTAATTTCTGTAAGTAAGAACTTCGATTGATCAAGGACTGATTTACAATGCTAATAGACGAACCAGTGTCATACAATGCTAGTGCTTTTGTCTTATCTGGTAGCGTACATTTCAATAGATTCTTTGAATCTGTATGGACTATAGGCATGTAATCCACATCTCCTCGAGCTGGATTTGAACCTGCGACCTTATCAGCTATTTTAGGAGCTTCTACCTCTTGCATTATTGGCCGACTACTGTACTCTCTCAAAGCTTCACTGTAGTCAATGCCACAATCTGCATATCTGGGACGCTCTACTAATTGTCTTTTTGATTCATTCTCTGTCACTTCTTCCAAGAAACTAATTTTTCTGGCCGTAATTGCTTTATAAAATTCCACAGGTGGTTGTTCGCTCTCAACCACCGTATAGAACTCATTCAACAATTCACAATTAGACCATTCAATATTCAATTTCAATACTTCAGCTTCATGTGGCTTTCCTTCACAATTTTCACGTATTTCTTCGTGCATCTTAATGTCGTCAAGCCTGTCGTTAAAATGACACATTTTGTCACTTTCTAATTTAAATTCAGGAGCTAATGGATCAAGATTGCTAGTTACAATATCAGTTTCATCTATACTGTGGTATTCACAGCTCAAATCTGACTCATACAAGTTATCACTGCTTGTATTTAAACTAACAATTTTGTTTGCTAATTTGCTATTTCGATCACTTGAATTGTAATTAATATCTTGTCCCTGACCTTTATCAGAATGTAGGTCAGTATCAGATCCAGAGGAAGTGCTATCACTTATATTGGCTCTGGATTCTTCTGGGATCAGTCATTTTGGTGCATTTTGTCTTTTCTGACCATTTCCTTCATATTTCCTGCCATTATTCTGGTCCCTCCTTCGATTTTGCTGGCCCCCTTGTTGTCTAGAACTGTTTCTAGGTCCTTCGTTCCTGTAAGATCTACCTGATCTATCATTTTGATGATAATTCATTGGGAATCTATCATTTTGTGCCGTGTTACCCTGATATGATTGATAAGGCTGATTGTACCCCTGGTAATTCTGCAATGACTGACTATAGGTCATTGGAGGGGGCATCGGGGGTGGCAATGAAGGTGGCATTGAAGGTGGCATTGTTGGAGGCATTAGCATTCTTTGTTGGTCATATTGTGGTTGATAATTTTCAAATGGACCTTGATTTGGGGGCAATTGGTTTCTCCATCTACCAGATCTGCACTCATTTGCTCTGTGTCCAACTATTCCACACAAAAAACAACGGCCCCTGAACTGACCAGTGAAAGGAGTAGATTGTCTAGATCTTTCCATAATTCTAGGATTTGGTTCTGACCTTTCCTCACTATACCTGAAATCTATCGGTTTTCTGCTATCCGATCTATTTCTGTCAATATCATTCAAGTTTTGAGCACTGCTTTTCTGATACTGTTGTTCCTCACTAAGCTTATTCAATTGGGTAGCAACTCTGTCCAATTTTGTCTCAAAGTTCATAAGCATTGGGAAATAAGTTGAATCATTCAATCCTTCCTCGTCATAAGGATTTAAGGTTTCTAGGTAACCCTGCGTTTTGTTAAATAGGTCCTTAAAGTCCTTGGGAGGTGCTAGACTCAATGCTCTTCTAATTTTAGCTGGCAACCCACGACGAAAGTGATCCTGTATGCTCATTTCACCCAATTCTAACGATTTTACCAGATCTTTTATTTCTGCTAAATATGAGGTCAATGGTTGATTCTTGAGTAATTTTTTTGATTCTAAAGCTTGTAATTTTGATTCTCTGCAATGAAATTCCCCGAAATCCGATTCGAACTTCTTCTGGAGATCAGAAATTGATTCAAATGATTCAGCATGAATTGAAAGCCAAGACCTAGCAGCTGATCTGCAGAATAAACGAAGGCGTCTCAAAGAAGCAGGAAAATCTCCTGCTAATCCCTGATACTCTAGATAATCAAGGAAAGATTTGAACCAATCTCGAGGGTCTTCCCCTCCTGTTCCACTAAAATGTTTTGGTGCAAAGTCTGAAGGACGTACCACTGGGTTACTCGAAGCCATTGTAATTACTTCCGATTGACTTTCCTGTCTTGATTCCCCAATTGGGTTTTTTGCTTGCCCCTCCTTACTTTTGGATGCTACTGCATCCTTCGATCTAGCCCCTCCACTGACTTTTGTATTTTGGGTATTTATTCTATGTACTATGCTAGAAACTGAAGGTGTACTAATGGAGACCGCCAGGTCTCTGCGCGAAGCGCAGAGACCAGAGGTCTTCAAATGGTAGGAGACAGAGCTACTCACACAGGGATATACTAAGAAACTTTTTTGCATGCGCCCAACAAAAAAAAATGTGGGCGTTTATGTGACGTCATTACTGATTGAGACACAATCATGATGACGTCACAACAATGCCAGCCACGCATGGCGTCACCTATTGTGCTATAAATAAACTTGCATTATGCCATAACGTTGTCAAAGCAGTGTGTGTTCCTGGGACGCACTGGGGAGTGTACCTTTCAATTCTGCATGTCAAGCAATTCAGAATTGCAATCAGCACTTCTAGCCTTTTGGAAATTTCACATATTGAAGAGAGTCAATTACAATTCACACCTATTCAATGGGAGGAGTGAATATCTGTGTACTGCAGCTGAGATTTGTAATTTCAATGAACAGTGTTTCTACCATGTCATGCAGGCTTCCATACGTCACGTTATGTGTTTTTTAATTTGTAATTACTCCTTTATTTTCCATTTCTGGACGCAGTGTTTAGGTGGTTTTGTGTCTAAAGTAATAGGCCCTCTTATCAGACCTAAAATTTCGAGTTTTGTCTTGATAGTTTTAACTCAATTTTGAAAATTAAAAATTCGCTGAAGAACCCATGAATGAAAGCTGACAAGTCTACTTCAACACGAATTCCTGTAACATGACTGTTTTTTTTTTTTGCATGAGGTCATGTTCTCTTTATGTAGAACTTAACCTTGCTTTGTGGTAATTTAAGTGCTCAATATCAATTTCATTAATTGCCAAGGTAAAGATTTTCAAGCAACAACTTGTAACATGCTAAATATTGTTGTGTTCCCTATGCTTTGAGGTTACAGTCAAGGAAAGACGAATGACCACCTTTGGCTTGAAATGGATGTTTGAGAACATCATTAAACGATAACGATAACAAATATTTAGTCTCAAAAAATTATGCAGTATGCACTGCAGGTCCTAACTGACTTTACACTGAAATGAGTGGTCATTGTTATGGGTTGGCTTTGGCATCACTCTATATATATAAAAGTTGCCCCCAATTACGAGAATGTCAGGCCCTGTCTTTTTATTTTTGATGATTTTAAGGGTTGCTGGCTGAGAATGCTCCATTGCATTTCAGCTCATCTCGTTATAACCTTCAGTCTTCCAAATTTAGTAAATCTGGAAACAGCCCCCAATGAAGTACATTTTTGGAGTTAAATCGGCGCCTTGAGCTCTGATAACTAGTTTTGTTACTTTTGTATGTATGAACATTTTGCAGCAAATGTTTTCAAAATCAACAGTTATCCCTGGAATGATTATCCCAAATGTGAATCTTCATCCTGCGGTCTCTCCATGCTTTGGCATTACCATATTACTAGTGGTCGTGACTGTATCAGTAGTCGTCGTTGTCGTTTTTGTCGGTCTAATAATTTGTCTTTTGGTAGACAAACTGTAATCAAACGTATTACCTTTGGGGTCCGTACCTAATGTTTTAAGTATTGGTTGCTGTCTGGATAGTCGTGTAGTCACTGTATCATGAGTGATTGTAGCATTAGTGGTTGTTGCATCAGTCAATGTATCATTTGTATTTGTCGCATTTGTGGTTGCTGCTTCAGTCAGCGCCTCATTTGTATCTGTCGCATTTGTAAGATTATCTAATAATTCATCCTGCGTGACATTATCATTTCTGACTTCAATATTATCTACTGTCAATTTTTCAGTATTTACATGTACTTCGGCTTGTACCTCCTCTTTTTCTATGTTAAGATTATCATTTTCTTCCGAGGAGTCACTTTCAGTGTCTCTATCTTCAGAAGTCCCTCTATCTGCCTCTCTTTCCCCAGAAGCTTCTCTATCTCTTACTTCAACTCTATCTTCTTCTCTTTCTTCAGAAGCTTCTCTATCTTCCACATCAAGTCTATCTTCCTCTCTTTCCTTAGAAGCTTCTCTATCTTCCACATCAACTCTATCTTCCTTCTTTTCCTCAGAAGCTTCTCTATCTTCCACTTCTTCCTGTCTCTCTTTCCCAGTATTATCAGTATTATCAGTTATCAACTTCTCCCGACCATCAATCACAACCTCATGCCCACCAAATGCACCTGCCTCTATTTCTGATCCTCTTTCTAAATTATTTATAGCATCATTTTGGTCTTCTGGTGCTATTTCATCATTATTTTCCATAATACTTGCTCCATCTAATAATTTGAAAGGATTTTCACCTTTATTAGGTGAACCCACTATGGATGTATCTCCCAAACTATCTTTACTTCATTTACGTGTATTTTTACTTTCTGTACTCCATCTCCTGTTATGCTTTTGTAAATGTAATGGTACCAATACGCCAATTATTCTTTCTAGTGGTACTTTTATTGCAAACGGATCTATAATCTTAATTAAAACCAATATTGGCAGGTCTAGCTGTCCAGGACCTCCTAAACTTAGCCAGGAAGAATAATGTAATACTTCGTCTCTCTTAATCAATTTTGTAGTATTTTTTGTAATCCAGCCTTCTAAATGAGCTGATGTACTTTCACGAGCTAATCTACCAGAAAACTCACCAAGACTTAACATAACTATCCATAATAATCAATCATAGCATTTGAAATAGGCATAGCAAATTCATTGTCATGCCCATAAACACCCAGAATAATTGCTAAGGAAAAGTACAAATTTGCTTTCTAAGAAAAAGTACAAAAATGCTTTCTAACTTCTTACAACGCATGCATTTCATATTTCTTTTTTACTTAACTTTTATTTATTGGTGCTGGTGCTCCCACGTTGTTTTAGAGATGTTTTATGGCCATGTTGTGTCTCGTCCTTTCGTCCTTCAGTTGATCCATTCGTCCTTGGATGCTCAAGGTCGCCAGTGTCGATTTTTTTCTGGGTAGATTTTTCAAAGACATCCCAGCGGTTCGGTTGTCCACCATGTCATCTGTGTGATGATTCTGTTAAAACAAGGTTTAATAATTAGCTTGGCTGTGTTAATTGAGGCCGGAACCGCACTCTGGCCGGTCTGATGTCATTGAACTTAAATACACAACTATGACTCTGATTTAACCTTTTAACAATAATTTATTTAATTACATAACATTTGTAAATGATTTCCTTAATCACATAACAATTGTAAAATCTGCGAGTTATTATGACATTCTGCAGTTGTTTCTATTGATCACATATCTGAACCCAGGAGCTGTAGCTCAGACTCCTTCATTAAACATAGTTATACATCACAATATCTTATCTGAGAAAACAAGCTCTCAATCATTCCTTCTCTTCTAACAATTTACTCAGTTCAAACAAACAATTATGAATTTAGAACTTGGATCAAATTGGTCTGTACTTGTTACAGCACCATTTAAACTTAAATTCTAGTTCCCAAGGTAAAACTGCGATGATGACTGTCTAACTGATGGAATATAAATCATGATACTTATCTGATGTTACGATATAGACAGAGCTCAGGAACTGTTTCCTCTGCTGGATCTCTCAGCTCATCTCTCTGCCAGCTTGCTGATACACTCTGACTAGCTATTGGATAACGGCTGCTAATAAGCAGAGCTAGGAGTTGAAGCCAGAGGCCCATAAGGGTTTTATCTCTGAGGCATCAATTAATATAGCATGGCTATGCTGAGCTTGACAACAGAGCAAATCTTCAGATCGCCTCTTTTTGCTGCCCTCTGAGATATCCTTGAGACATGTACTGCTAGACATTTGGAGCATGCCCTTTTGATTTATAGCAGCACGTAGACGGCATGCTCGCCTTGAGTCCATTTCATATAATGCAAGAGTTTTTCTAAATAATTAATTATAAAAATGAAGTAATGTGACAGCACTTGTCACACAAGAGTCATAGTCAAGAGTCATAGTCAAGAGTCATAGTCAAGAGTCATAGTCAAGAGTCATAGTCAAGAGTCATAGTCAAGAGTCATAGTCAAGAGTCATAGTCAAGAGTCATAGTCAAGAGTCACAGTCAAGAGTCATAGTCAAGAGTCATAGTCAAGAGTCATAGTCAAGAGTCATAGTCAAGAGTCACAGTCAAGAGTCACAGTCAAGAGTCATAGTCAAGAGTCATAGTCAAGAGTCATAGTCAAGAGTCACAGTCAAGAGTCATAGTCAAGAGTCATAGTCAAGAGTCATAGTCAAGAGTCACAGTCAAGAGTCACAGTCAAGAGTCACAGTCAAGAATCACAGTCAAGAATCACAGTCAAGAATCACAGTCAAGAATCACAGTCAAGAATCAGTGTCAAGAGTCAGTCAATAGTCACAGTCAAGAGTCACAGTCAAGAGTCATCACTGTTAAGCACAGTATTATCAGATGGATTATCAAGCTAAGATGACATTGTTTTAGTACAAGGGATAAATATGCGATAAGCTTGAATAATCTGATGATGGATTATTTGCCTGGCTTTGCGGTGTACATCAGTGACCAGCAGTATTATTTGGACCAAATATGACTATATTATTTTGTCCATGTTGATATACAGATAGATGTGGTAAGTGCAGCCCTCTAAGCCCAGTTCTGAGTGCAGAAGAGGGTTGATTGATGAGTTGGGAGACAGGTGATTTGCTGTTCCCCTACCTGGAGGAGTGAAGTGGACATTATTGCAGATCCATTAATCGTAAGGGTCTCTCTTATGACTTGCGAACATGGGCAGTGCAGGAAAGGGTCACACCCATTGCTACAGTACAACCCAAAAAATTTTCCTAAATCCCATGCCCTCAGGAAGATGCCCTCACTCCCAACCACTCACATCTCTGCTGAGGCACTCACTTGCTCTCACTTCCATGCCCTTCTGGGGAAACCCCCTACACTCCTGTCATCTGGTGCTAATCACACACAACAGCAGTGAGTGCTGCTGTTAAGAATCTTGTTCTACTGGTTAAACAAATTAAAATATCCTAGAATTATATTGATAGATAGATCAGGAAATATTGCAGCTCTTTAAAACCGGGTCTCTTAAAAGAATTAAAAAAAAAATACTCAAGACATAAAAAGTATCAATTAGATAAAATATTGAGCAACATTAAATATTGTCACTGAAGGCTACTGCTTATGTTTCTTTGTTAATCAAAAGTGAACAGAGCACGGGAGAAAATATTAGTTCTTTGCAGATTATCTTAAAAAAACACATTAAAGTTGGCCATATGACAGAACATTTTTCATGCTATCTGTCAGTTTTTATTTCATTTCAATATCTTTTTGTAGTGTCAAGAATTCGTTAAAAACACATATCAAAGCCGGGCAGGGCTGATTTACTAAAAACTAAATAGAATATAAATTTATTGCAAGTATAGAAATGGTTATTTCGTTCAGCTAAGAATATTTTTCGTTAGATAAAATCATAATATAGTATTAGAAAGTTAGAAGAGACTATGCCCTGGTAGCCTGCACAAGAAACATTGATTTATAGATTGATTGTGATTTGACCTCACCGCCGCCATTTGCTTTTTTCACACCTTTTGACGCAAATCAAAACATCATAACTTCCATACAAATGCTGGCCTTATCGTTAAAGATACAGCATTTCTACTTACACCAGTGTATTCAGCAACTTCTAAATGATATATCTACGTTTTTAAATTATGTTTCTAGCCTTATTTTAACCATAACAAGAGACGTTTCCGTTTCAACCTTTTTTTGGTTAAATCGACGCTTTTACAGAAATCGGAAAACAATGTTAAGTCCACAGGCTTATCTTAATTCTAAAAAGTGTGATTTTAATGAATTAATGAATTGAAATTGATCACATTTATAATTAACATTTGTTCAATTATACATGGCATGTTGATATTAGTTTATTTTCGTTTATTTATTAAATTGAAAAGTGTGCATACAAACATTGTGTATTAGACACAAATTGTTATAAAAAACAGGGTATCCTTGGAGTGCTTCAAATATGATCAAATATATGTTATACTAAATAAATAATTAACTGAAATTGATTTGGAAAATAGGCATTGTAGTTATATTGATGACAACAAAACATATTATGCAGACTTCAAATAAACAACTTCGTTTTTTAAGTGTTAAGAGAGCTTTTTTGATTAAATTGCTCCAGGAGGGACCTGCAATGCCTTAAAAGTAAACAAAATACGTTTTTTTTTTTTACTATTAAAACAATTTATAGATGCTTTTGTAAAGAAATACTTTTTCGCATTTATAAAGAATAGCATTTTGTTAATGAATTGCAATTAACCAAACTGACATTATAGAACCACCCACTGCTATTGAATCAGGTAATTGCATCATATTGCAATAGATGGAGACACCAGCCAGTTGCATGCTTGTTTGTTTGCTCAGGACTGCAAGAGCATGCAAGTGAGAGCAAAGTAGCTGATGTGCTGGGGTGTCTAAGTGAGTGCAAATGAAACTTCAGCTCGGAAAATTTATTGGGTTGTACTGTATGTATGGCAGGTGCTAAAGGACACTACACAAAGATCACAGAAGCCAAACGATCACTTTTCCTTCTTTCGTCCAAGTTTGTCTGGAACTTCCACAATCATGTGATTGGCTGTTTTGTTCATATGCAAGAAAAGTGCCAGTTTTCAAACTCCCACTGGACTGGTTGTTATTTAACAATTTCATATGAAGTTAATTTCAGGAACAAAATATTGTTTGATCTCGTTTTGAAGACAGATTTGAGAAATTCACCTCATTCTCATCACTATGCCTGTGTGTGCCAATTTTTTATAATTCCCCCCCCCCGCTCCTCCAGCAATAAACTTGAATTGTGTGAAAAGTTTACCTAGCTACAAGTAGCATAATTACTGTGATTATCGTTTATCCTAAATTTCTTGTAAAACATACAAAGAAATGAAACAGCAGAATGGTACCTCTGGTCTGCACCTGCACGGTGGTCATTACAAAAAATTCAATGCGTTAGTCTTTTTGTTTACTTGCAAGAACCAACATGAGTGTAAGCACCACACATACGGGCCATTCTCAAATTTCGGGACAAAGGGTATAGCAAAAATGTCCTGTAACGGAGGGGACAATGTGGTAAGCCAAGTAATTTTTCTTGGAGACATAAGATTCATTGATGACAATTTATGTGCATTATTGGAACAATTAATAAAGTGGCGGATACACACATCAGTGCTCAAATTGAAAGTGATTAATGATATTCCCATGTGAGATTAGCTATTCTAATGCTTATTATGAGTGGTAACAACAATTTTTGCCCACCCATCATTGGTAACAGACCCCAGGAAATTACCGGTATGAAAATGGTGCACTGTATCAGGACAATATTTGGGCTTCCGGACTCCGTAAACCCAAACCTCCTTCAAAGACAAGCCTGGCACTGCTTTGTTATAGCTTCTGTAATATAGTACATGCATTATATGTGAGCCGAATTTTTTTTCCAAAGTTGACAGAGCTGAATTTTAAAAATCAGAAAAAACGCAATGCGAAAATTTGAACTCTTTTTATGAGTCCAATTTTAACCAAAAGTGAACCAAACTTGCATAATACTCTTCTCTTGGCTCTTGTCACTGAAAACCCTATTTGGTTTTTGCATTGGAAACCCTAAACTTTTTCAGTAAACACTGTTTTGGTCACAACATCAATGCACAAGTTGAGGTGGGTCACCCTGTATATGTGCTGGACAAGCAAAAGATACCTGACATAGGGTGAGTCACGTTGAAGACTCCCACTCTCTCTCCCGACTAATCAATCAACCCTAGCCTGCACTCAGAACTGGGCTTAGAGGGCTGCACTTACCACATCTATCTGTCTATCTGCATGGAAAAGATAATATAGTCATATTTAGTCCAAATAATACAGCTGGTCACTGATATACACGGTAAAGCCAGGCAAATAATCCATCATCAGATTATCAGATTATTCAAGCTAATCGCATATTTATCCCTTGTACTAAAACAATGTCATCTTAGCGTGATAATCCATCTGATAATACTGTGCTTAATAGTGCCTACCAGTGGCCAACAGGAATAAGACAAATCCTTCATATTATTCTCCATGTGGCTAAGCATTTATAGACATCTGTCTTGTACAGAAGGCTTTTCGAGTTGTATTCAGAGTACACTCAGTGCAGAGCCATGGAGTCTCACAGAGTTAAAGAGTCATAGTCAAGAGTCATAGTCAAGAGTCATAGTCAAGAGTCATAGTCAAGAGTCATAGTCAAGAGTCATAGTCAAGAGTCATAGTCAAGAGTCACAGTCAAGAGTCACAGTCAAGAGTCATAGTCAAGAGTCATAGTCAAGAGTCATAGTCAAGAGTCATAGTCAAGAGTCATAGTCAAGAGTCACAGTCAAGAGTCACAGTCAAGAGTCATAGTCAAGAGTCATAGTCAAGAGTCATAGTCAAGAGTCACAGTCAAGAGTCATAGTCAAGAGTCATAGTCAAGAGTCACAGTCAAGAGTCACAGTCAAGAGTCACAGTCAAGAATCACAGTCAAGAATCACAGTCAAGAATCACAGTCAAGAATCACAGTCAAGAATCACAGTCAAGAGTCAGTCAATAGTCACAGTCAAGAGTCACAGTCAAGAGTCATCACTGTTAAGCACAGTATTATCAGATGGATTATCAAGCTAAGATGACATTGTTTTAGTACAAGGGATAAATATGTGATAAGCTTGAATAATCTGATGATGGATTATTTGCCTGGCTTTGCGGTGTACATCAGTGACCAGCAGTATTATTTGGACCAAATATGACTATATTATTTTGTCCATGTTGATATACAGATAGATGTGGTAAGTGCAGCCCTCTAAGCCCAGTTCTGAGTGCAGAAGAGGGTTGAGTTGGGAGACAGGTGATTTGCTGTTCCCCTACCTGGAGGAGTGAAGTGGACATTATTGCAGATCAATCTTAAAATCGTAAGGGTCTCTCTTATGACTTGCGAACATGGGCAGTGCAGGAAAGGGTCACACCCATTGCTATGTATGGCAGGTGCTAAAGGACACTACACAAAGATCACAGAAGCCAAACGATCACTTTTCCTTCTTTCGTCCAAGTTTGTCTGGAACTTCCACAATCATGTGATTGGCTGTTTTGTTCATATGCAAGAAAAGTGCCAGTTTTCAAACTCCCACTGGACTGGTTGTTATTTAACAATTTCATATGAAGTTAATTTCAGGAACAAAATATTGTTTGATCTCGTTTTGAAGACAGATTTGAGAAATTCACCTCATTCTCATCACTATGCCTGTGTGTGCCAATTTTTTATAATTCCCCCCCCCCTCCTCCAGCAATAAACTTGAATTGTGTGAAAAGTTTACCTAGCTACAAGTAGCATAATTACTGTGATTATCGTTTATCCTAAATTTCTTGTAAAACATACAAAGAAATGAAACAGCAGAATGGTACCTCTGGTCTGCACCTGCACGGTGGTCATTACAAAAAATTCAATGCGTTAGTCTTTTTGTTTACTTGCAAGAACCAACATGAGTGTAAGCACCACACATACGGGCCATTCTCAAATTTCGGGACAAAGGGTAGCCCTATAGCAAAAATGTCCTGTAACGGAGGGGACAATGTGGTAACGGAGGGGAATTTTGATGTAAAAAATTGACTGCAGGAATAACAACAAAAGGAAAAACAATAAAATATTGGTGTTATTATTATTTTCAGAAGTACTTCATCTCATATCAGTAGATTTTTTCGTCCAAATGTCGATTTCTTATTTTGATCTGGTAACGGAGGGGAACAATTTTTTGCTTTTCGCTCATTACTGCTTTTTATTTTGGAGATAAGATAAAATAATTGCAGACTATTAAAAGCTGTCACACTCAGCAATACATACATGAAATCGCTCTTTAAAACTATCATTTGGTAAGTTTGGAAATGAAGGAAACGGAGGGGACATTTTGGTGGGACCAAAAACATTTTCTATGAATATTTTGTCTTAATTTATTGAATACATGTTATATGAAGTCTGCAAGGCAGTGGTATTATTGCGCACATGCGTCTGATGATATTCATTGAAAATAGCTCATAAAAAAGAATAACAAACCGAGCTATGGCAAGTAACGGAGTGGACAAAAAAATTGACATAAATTAGTGACACGTTTATAGTATCAATTTAATCAATGAAATTAGACCAAAAAAAATTTAAAAGTGAACTAAATATAAATTCAGAGTTATATTCTCATGAATTGCGCAAAGAAACTTTGAATATAATGGTTAGCTACATGAGAATGCCATCAGTCAGGTGAAAGGGGAGCCTGAGGTCAACCCGAGACAAGCTGACCTGTCATATAATAACTGACGTCAGTTGTGGATTTAGGGATGTCTTTGTTAGAAGTGGCTCTGGGTACACAGGCAGAGAATATATAGACTTGTTCACGTTACTAGCATAACACCCGTGAAGACATGCATGTGAAAAGGGGGAAAATGAAGGGTGTTTCATAATGGCGTATAGTTAGATTATGAGAAAACATCACTCGCACTTCTGTGACTGCAATTTGAACATGAAACCCAGCTAAGGACATTGTAGAGATTGTAGAAAAGCAGCTTGCAAGTTTTCATAACTGGGCGCGGCAATCAGTAGTTTTGTTGGAGAAGCGTAAGGGGTCCATGAATTAATAGTATGATGATTTGGAGACTTAATAGTCTCTCAGTGATAAAATTGTCTCCAGAAATTTTGGAGTGGTTGGTGACCAGATTGAATTTCCTTGGTCCTGCTGTTAAGAAACGTACCTATTTTGGAGCATTTTAAAATTACAACTTGCTTGCACAACCAGCCTTGACCTGTTATTGAATGCTGTTAAAAATGAAAGTAACTTAAATAGGAGGCAGATACTGACATTGCACACATAGCCAAGTCATTTAAGAACCTAGGGGTACAATGAATTGTTAATGTGTTGTGTAGACTCTCCCTAGTCTGGCCACCCGGAAAATACTCAGATTTAAACGACAAAAACTGTTAGCTCCAGGGCTCAGAGATAAATAGTTATCCTTGTCTGCCACTTTTGTCTTGGAAATGCAGTATACCGGATGAAAATTTAGGTTCTTTAAGTACTTTCAGGGACTGTCCAAACTTTTGCATACATCTTTTACGTTCTGTGTATAATGCTCTACGTGGTAAATCGCTCTCGAGGAAGCTATCAAAGTAACTGTTCCTCTCCGTGTAACAAAAATGGCAGAAGGTGATTTGCTGTTATATTTCCTGCCGGAGTAAACTGGACATTATTGCGACTCCATCATTGTAAGGGTCTTTCATATGACTTGCAAACATGGGCAGTAAAGGAAGAGTCCCATTCATTGCTATGTATTGCAGGTGCTAAAGAAACTTCAGCTGAGTGATAAATTTTCTTTATTCTCAGCTTCCTATAATGAGCCTTTTTTTTTCCTGGGTGGCTGAGTGGTTTGGTTCAGGCCTGCTCCACCGTAGGACTACACCTACATGGGTTTTCGAACTTCAAGTGGGGAATGCAAAATTGAAGATTCAGTGGACAATCTTGAGCAAAATCCTAGCTAGGTGTCCCTCAGATGAGACATTGAATTGGCAGCCCCTTGTACCAGAGTGCTTGGCCAGTAAAAGTTCTCTCTCATCTCATCAATCAACCCTTATCAACAGCCAAAACTGGGCTTAAAGGGCATCTAAATCTAATAAAAGGCGGGAGTCACAAGCAGAAATTTGTATACTGACTTCTCTGACTCTTAATTTGCAATAATAAGACGATGACTCGTGATAATGACTTCTGACTAACTTATGACTCTGAGAGTCTGACGTTCACTCTGCCAGACTCCGGACTCCATAATTTTGTACTCTGAATCCAATTACAATGCCTTAGGTCTAATCCAGTCATCCATAAATGCTTAGTCAAAAGGAGACTAATATACGTTAATATGATCTGTCTTATTCTTTTTGGCCACTCTTAGATACTGTTGTTAAACACAGTATTATCAGATGGATTATAAGCTTAGGTGAAATTGCTTTATTAGCACCAGGGATAATCATGGGAATTGCTTGACTAATCTGATGATGGATTATTTGCACGTCAGAGACCAGCTGTATTACTTGGACTGAATACGATTATTCTATGTAGATAGACAGGAAGATACGGTAAGTGCAGCACTCTAAGCCCATTTCTGGGTGCACACATGAGGGTTGATTGATAAGTCAGGAGAGAGAGAGGGAGTCTTAATCCTGTTACACATTCAACTTATGTGAGGGATCTTTGACATGCCCAGCACAGACACTGATACATGGGACCTTCAACTTATTGTATCATCCAAACAACATCCAGCTGAGATTTTGCTGCTTGGATGTCCACTGAAAATGTCTTCGGTTGACAACAGGTCTGCCATTCAAGCCCATGTAGACCTTCACGCCTTGAATGTAGGCCTATCGACTCTGCCAGTCAGTTGCAAATGTCATAAAACATGTAGTTGTCATTTATCGTGAATTTCATGTGATATAACAGAAAGAAATCAAAAAGCAAAAAGGTGCATGTGGTCTGCATTGGTCATTACAAAATCATATGACAGGTAAGTTTGTTTTATTTGCAAGAGCCAACACGTTCGAGCACCATCCATACGAACCAATCTTCTTAATATCCCAGGGCGTTAAGCCTTGTCAAAGAGTCTATAATTGCCGTAAAAGCTCTGCAGGTTGACATGTGTTTTCCTGCCTCTGTTGTCACTGATTGGTTACATGAGAATGCCATCAGTCAGGTGAAAGGGGAGCTGAGGTTAACCCGAGACAAGCTGACCTGTCATATAACAACTAATGTCAGTTGTGGATTTGAGGTTTTTTCTCTCAAAAGGGGATTGGAGGTAGGTCTGTCTATACAAACAGAGAACACATTGAATTGGTGCAATTTTGTTTTACATTGTAATTGTGAGAAAAAATAGTTTCCCAGCGATCAAATTTAAGTCTTCTGGACACTAGGGAGTGATTTGTGATCAGAACGATTTTCCTTAGACTTTTCATAAAGAACTCTGCTATATTTATAGTTATTTTGGATCATGGTCTACCAAATGGGAGCATTAGAGCTGGTTCTATCAACTGGCCTGGTATGTATTTTGCCAGCCTGGTTTATAGTACACTAAACCTATGATACTCTGTCCCTCCAGAGGAAACTATCAAAGTAGCTATTCCTCTCTGGGCAACAAACCTAGCAGACAGATGATTTGTTGTCCCTCTAATTGCGGGAGTGAACTGGACTATATTGCAACTCCATCAAAGTAAGGGTCCCTCATATGACTTGCAAACATGGGCAGTAAAGGAAAAGTGACATTCATTGCTAAGTGTGACAGGTGCCAAAGAAACTGCACAAAGAACGCAAAGACCATAGTGGCTGAGTTACAAACTTTTCCTTATTCTGTCCATTTAATAAATGTTTGTCTCAACCTGCAGCTTCATAATATAATGAGCAAATTGTTGCCTGGGTGGCTGAGGACTTTGGTTCCGGCCAGGACCACTGAAGGTCTATGGCTGCTTGGATGCAATGCCCGGTTATTGAGCCCAAAATTTAATTTTCAGTGTCCTTAATGAGCAAAATCGTTTAGGTGAGACATTGAATTGGCCTCTCTTATCAGTGTATGTGCTGCACCACTTGTGTACCACAAAAAGATCCTTCTCACAGGATATATGTATGAAATGTTGAGGACTCTTGTTCTATCTCCCTTCGTATCAATCCATTTATGTGATCAGCCATAACTGGGCTTAGAGGCTGCATGCTCATACATCTATCAACATCTAAGTGGTCAGGAGTCACATGCAGAAATTGATAAAGACTCCTCTGACTGTTACGGTCTATGGTTACTTTGTAATAATAAGTGTATGACTCTGACTGACTCTGGCCAGACAATGGCTCAGACTGTAATTTGGACAATGACTTATGACTATTACATGCCTTTGACACTTGGACTGCCTTTCTCTGCCAGACTCCTGCTCCATAAGTACTCTGAATCAAACCTCAAACAGTATGCCGCCTTAAGTATAACTATAAGCCAGTCATCCACAAATACGAAGAATGATAATATTATGCGGAATTTGTCATATTCCTCTTGACCACTGTTGTGCACTGTTAAGAACGGTATTGTCAGATGGATAATCAAGCTAAGAAGACATGCTTTAGTACCAGGGATCAGCTTGACTAATCTTATGATGAAGTATTTGCATGACTTAACTGACTACATAAGAGACCAGCAGTATTATTTTGACTAAATATGACTATTTCTCCGTTCAGGTAGACAGATAGATTGGTAAGTGCAGCCCTCTAAGCCCAGTTCTGAGTGCAAAAGAGGGTTGATTGATGAGTTGGGAGACAGGTGATTTGCTGTTCCCCTACCTGGAGGAGGAAGCTTGATATTATTGCAGCTCCATCATCGTAAGGGTCCCTCTTATGACTTGTGAACATGGGCAGTAAAGGAAAGAGTCACATCCCTTGCTATGTATGGCAGGTGCTAAAGGAACTACACAAAGATCACAGAAGCCAAGTGGTCACTTTTCCTTCTTTCGTCCAAGTTTGTCTGGAACTTCCACAATCATGTGATGGGCTGTTTTGTTCATTATGATATGCAAGAAAAGTGGCAGTTTTCAAATTCCCATTAAATTGATTATTATTTAACAATATTGATATAATATGAAGTTTAGTTCAGAAACAAAATATTGTTTGATCTCATTTTGAAGACAGATTTGAGAAATTCACCTCATCCTCATCACTATGCCTGTGTGTGCCAATTTTTTAGAATTCCACCCCCCCCCCAAACCTCCTCCAGACTTATGAAGCAATAAACTTGAATTGTGGGAAAAGTTCACCTAGCTAAACGCAGCATAATTACTGTGAATATCGTTTATCCTAAATTTCTTGTAAGACATATATGTATACAAAGAAATCAAACAGTGGAATGGTACTTCTGGTCTACACCTGCACGGTAGTCATTACAAAATCATTCAATGTGTTAGCCTTTTGTGTACTTGCAAGAACCAACTTGCTTGAGTGTAAGCACCACACATATACAGAGAATCCTGGTACCCTGGAGCGCTAGGCCTTGTCAAAGAGTCTATATTTGCAGTTAAAGCTTTGTAGGTTGACATGTGTTTTCCTGCTTCTGTTGGCGCTGATTGGTTACATGAGAATGCCATCAGTCAGGTGAAAGGGGAGCCTGAGGTTAACCTGAGACAAGCTGACCTGTCATATAAGAACTGACGTCAGTTGTGGATTTAGGGATGTCTTTGTTAGAAGTAGCTCTGGATACACAAACAGAATAGGGGAGACCGGGGTTAGTTGGCACACTCATTTTATTTTTGCCCTGGAGAGCAAACGGTACAAGATATTAACACCATATTTTAGCATGTGATGGCAAGCGTGTTTAACTCAATGATCAGCCCAAGAGATATTGTAAATGATTATTGAAATTTGTGTCACAGACACAAACTTCCAGAAAAAATTTTGATTCAACTAACCCCGACCCCGGGGTTAGTTGAAGCGCCATAAAAATTTGGAGACAACTTCTTATAAAAAAAGGGTTTTCTTTGCATAACTGATATCCCTATGATGACCACCAGCTTCAGAACAACACTCATTTGAAAAGAAATTCTATACTGTCAATTTGAACACTTGAAATCTATGTTACGGCCAACTCCACCATGCATGATTCAACTAACCCCATCACACCTGGAATACAATATTGTCTTATTTTTCAGTCTTATCAAAGTCACACGACAAAAAGCTTCTGGGTGTGGATTAGGCATGGATTTGCTTATTTAGAAATAAGGTTAGTTTACCTGGATTAAAATCATAGCTATACAATAACCCCCCTCGAAGACTGGGCAAACAACTTACTAGAGCACCCAAAAAACAAACTTTCTTGCCTACAGAATTAGCATTTTGAAAGTTTGGAAGAATAAAGGTATGATAACATGTGCCAATAAACAGGGTATCTACTAAAAGTACCAGTTTGGCCAAAAAATGTAAATAAAGCTGATTTTAGGCCAAGTTTCAACTAACCCTGCGATTCAACTAACCCCGGTCTCCCCTATATGGACTTTTTTAACGTTACTAGCATAACACCCGACCCGTGAAGACATGCATGTGAGAAGGGGGAAAATGAAGGGTGTTTCTTAATGGCGTTTAGTCAGATTATGAGAAAAGATCACTCGCACTTCTGTGACTGCAATTTGAACATGAAACCCAGCTAAGGACATTGTAGAGATTGTAGAAAAGCAGCTTGCAAGTTTTCATAACTGGGCAATCAGTAGTTTTGTTGGAGTAGCGTAAGGGGTCCATGAATTAATAGTATGATGATTTGGAGACTTAATAGTCTCTCAGTGATAAAATTGTGTCTCCAGAAATTTGGGAGTGGTTGGTGACCAGATTGAATTTCCTTGGTTCTGCTGTTAAGAAACTTACCTATTTTGGAGCATTAATTACAACTTGTTTGCGCAACCAACCTTGACCTGTTATCGAATGCTGTTAAAGATGAAAAGTAACTTAAATAGGAGGCAGATACTGACATTGCACTCGTAGTCATGGCATTTAAGAACCTGGGGTCATTGTCAATTTGTTCTGTAGACTCTCCCTAGTCTGGCCACTTAGAAATACTCAGATTTAAACAATAAAAACTATGAGCTCCAGGCCTCAGATAAATAATTATCCCTGCCTGCTATTTTTGTCTTGGAAATGCAGTTTGCCGGATGAAAATTTAGGTTCTTTAAGTACTTTCAAGGAGTGTCCAAACTTTTGCATACATCTTTCATGTTCTGTGTATAATGCTCTATGTGGTAAATCGCTCTCCGGGAAGTCATCAATGTAACTGTTCCTCTCTGTGTAACAAAAAATGGCAGAAGGTGATTTGCTGTTCTATTTCCTGCCGGAGTAAACTGGACATTATTGCAACTCCATCATTGTAAGGGTCTTTCTTATGACTTGCAAACATGGGCAGTAAAAGAGTCCCGTTCATTGCTATGTATGGCAAGTGCTAAAGAAACTTCACAAAGAACACAGAGAACATTGAAGCTGAGTGATAAATTTTCCTTATTCTCAGCTTCCTATAATGAGCCAATTTTTCCTGGGTGGCTCAGTGGTTTGGTTCAGGCCTGCTCAACTGAAGGACTACACCTACATGGCTTTTCGAACTTTAAGTGGGGAATGCAAAATTGAAGATTCAGTGGACAATCTTGAGCAAAATCTCAGCTGGGTGTCCCTCAGATGAGTCATTGAATTGGCAGCCCCTTGTATCAGATTGCTTGGCCAGTAGGAGTTCACTCTCTCACCTCATCAATCAACCCTTGTCAACAGCCAAAACGGCGCTTAGAGGGCAGGACATACCATATCTATCTACATCTAAGCAGGCGGGAGTCACAAGCAGAAATTGGTACTGACTCCTCTGACTCTCACTTTGCAATAATAAGACGATGACTCATGATAATGACTTCTGACTATGACTCTGAGAGTCTGACATTCACTCTGCCAGACTCCATGACTTTGTACTCTGAATTCAATGACAATGCTTTAGGTCTAATCCAGTCATCCATAAATGCTTAGCCAAAAGGAGACTAATATACGTTAATATGATCTGTCTTATTCTTTTTGGCCACTCTTAGGCACTGTTGTTAAACACAGTATTATCAGATGGATTATAAGCTTAGGTGACATTGCTTTATTAGCATCAGGGATAAGCATGGGAAAAGCTTGAATTATCTGATAATGGATTATTTGCACGTCAGAGACCAGCTGTATTACTTGGACTAAATACGATTATTCTATGTAGATAGACAGGAAGATATGGTAAGTGCACTCCTCTAAGTCCATTTCTGGGTGCACGCATGAGGGTTGATTGATAAGTCGGGAGAGAGAGAGTCTTAAACCTGTTACACATTCACCCTAAGTGAGGGATCTTTTACTTGCCCAGCTTATACACAGATACGAGGGTCCACCAACTTAACGTCTCATCTCAACAACATCCAGCTGAGATTTTGCTGCTTGAACGTCCACTGACAATATCTTCAGTTGACCACAGGTCTGCCATTTGAGCCCATGCAGACCTTCACGCCTTGAATGTGAATGTATTGGCCTATTGACTCGGCCATTCAGTTGCAAATGTCATAAAACCTGTAGTTGTCATTTATCGCAAATTTCATGTGATATGATAGAAAGAAATCGAAAAGCAAAAGGGTGCATGTGGTCTACATCGGTCATTACAAAATCATATGACAATTAAGTTTGTTTTATTTGCACGAGTGCACATGTTTGAGCACCATCCATGATGTATTGTGTACCAATCTTCTAAATACCCCAGAGCGCTAAGCCTTGTCAAAGAGTCTATATTTGCTGTAGAAGCTTTGTAGGTTGACATGTGTTTTCTGTGTTGGCACTGATTGGTTACATGAGAATGCCATCAGTCAGGTGAAAGGGGAGCTAAGGTTAACCCGAGACAAGCTGACCTGTCATATAACAACTGACGTCAGTTGTGGATTTAGGGATGTTTCTGTCAAAGGGGGATTGGAGGTAACTCTTGATACACAGAGGATGGAGTCTGATAGACTTGGTGCATTTTATTTAACATACTAACTGGGAGACTAAATTGTTTTCCAGTTACCAGATTTTCTCAGCAATACATTGCTGAATGTTTGTTAGTAGGAGACTTTTTTTAAAGGGATTCTGTGCCATCTTTGGATGTCTTGAACAAGTCTAAGTTTGTTCCTGAATTGAAAAGTAAATTTCTGATATACAATTCATGTCAGAAGTATTATCGCACTCCGTATTACGATTACTATCTCTGCTTATGTCTTTTTTTTTCATGGTTACAGATATAAAATTTGTCAACAATTCTTTTGGTTGAAATTTACTCACTGGCAACTCCTAAATGGGTAGTCAGCCCTTAAGTTCAAAGCCATTTTTTGTTAACACATCAGAAGTTGTTATAGGACAGGTCAGCTTGTCTCAGGTTAACCTCAGGCTCCCCTTTCACCTGACTGATGGCATTCTCATGTAACCAATCAGTGCCAACACAAGCAGGAAAACACATGTCAATTTCAAAGCTTTTAAGGCACATATAGACTCTTTGACAAGGCCTTGAGCTGTGGGGTAACGGGAATTTCAGTAAATGTTATGCTGGCGCTCAAACGTCTTGGTTCTTGCAAGTTAACAAACTTACATGTCAAACGATTTTGTAGTGACCGATGTAGATCACATGCAGACTTTTGCCTTTTGATTTCTTTGTATTATCTCACATGAAATTTACGATAAAAGATAACTACAGGTTTTGTGACATTTGCAGCTGACTGGCTGAATTGAAGGCGTGAAAGTCTGATTGGGTTCGAATGGCAAAATCTCAGCTGGAATCCTGCCGGATGTTGTGGAGATGAGACTAAGTTGGCGGACCCTTGTATCTGTGTCTGTGCCGGGCAAGTAAAAGATCCCTCAAATGGGGTAAATTTGTAACACATTGAAGACTCCCACTCTCTCTCCCAAATTTCTCATCAATCAACTCTAGTGTGCAACCAGAACTGAGCTTAGAGGGCTGCACTTACCATATTCATCTGTCTATCTGGATGTCACATTTACTCCAAGTAATGCAGCTGGTCTCCGATGTGGCAAATAATCCATCATTAGTCATGGTTATCCCATATTTTTCCCTGGTACTAAAGCAATGTTACTGAGCTTGATAATCCATCCCTGCCGGGTATAAGATACAAAAATCATGGGTGACATGCTCACTCCTGCAACAGCTAAAAACTCCTCCCTTAGCGATGCCACTCACCTAAACTATCCACCTATCCTTATTGATCTATCCGCTTTCTTCTGATAACACCAGAAAGCAGTTCCACTGCTGTCTTATTTACGTTTTTCTACGGCAACTGTCCTCTGCCACCAGGGGCGCATGAATCTGCTCAGTAGTTCCGCTTATCACATCACCAGGGACTGGTGCCACTGCTCCATTTTCCCGCCAAAAACATCTACACTCCAGTGTCAGCTGCTTTCCATGCCTGCACCCTGTCTGACCTACTTCTACTCATCGTATCTTCGTCATCTTACCCTCATTTTAAAGCTCTTTCCAAGCCCTAAACGTATCAAGATGTCTCAACTATTATCCAAGCTCCTACGCGCTATCTCTCAAGTTTAATCTGCATACAATCACCAATGCATTTTTCACTTTGGCCAGGTTCATCTTCAAGCACAATCTCACAGCAGACGCCTCAGTGCACACGCCTGCTGTGTAGGATTTGGCAATGTGCCAAAATATCACTTACTCTTTTTCATCACCAATATATACTACCTGAACTCCATTCACATATTTTCTCTTCTCGCGTATTTCTCTACCATTTCAATCAAAGCACATGCTTTCACACAAACTGCAGATTTTTATCATTGACTCCCCCTAAAAATGTCCATCAATGGGTATCTCTAGTCTTAAATAATACTGTGTTTAACAATGCCAAAAAGCAGCCAACAGAAAATAAGACAAATTCTTTACATTATTCTGCTTGTGACTAAGCAATTGTGGATGACAGGCTTATTTAAAAATACCATGGAGTGTGGAAATGGAAGAGTCAGTGTCACATTGTCGGTGTCATAGTCCCAAGTCATTGTCCAAGTCATAGTCTGAATCATAGTCTGGATCATAGTCTGAATCATAATCTAGATCATAGTCTGAATCATGAGCTGAATAATAATCTGAATCATTGTCTGAATCATAGTCTGAATGACAATCTGAATCACAGTCTGAATCATAGTCTAGATCATAGTCTGAATCATAACCTGAATCATAATCTGAATCATAATCTGAATCATAGTCTGAATCATAATCTGAATCATAATCTGAATCATAGTCTGAATCATAATCTGAATCATAATCTGAATCACAGTCTGAATCATAGTCTAGATCATAGTCTGAATCATAATCTGAATCACGGACAGAATCATGGACTGAATCAATCAGTCATACACTCATTATTACAAACTTATTGAGACAAACATTGACAGAATTAGGAAAATAATTTGATCCTTCAGCTTGTGTTCCTTGTGAAGTTTCTTTAGCACCTGCCATACTCTACCATGAATATGACTTTTTCCTTTACTGCCTATGTTTGAAGCCATAAGAAAGACCCTTACGATGATGGAGTTAATAGAACAACTAATGACCTGTCTGCCAGGTTTGCTGCCCGGAAAGGAACAGTTACCTTGATAACTTTCTCTGGAGGGACATAGATTTACCACACAGAGTTGTATGCAAAAGTTTAGACTTTCCTTAAGAATATTTGACGAAGGTTGCATTTTCTAAAGCAGCTACGTCTGTCCGCCAAGCCCATTTTTACCTTCGGCAATGTATACATTGCCGACGGGTATTGGAGTTACTTTGGGAAAATTTTTCTGGCGGGCAGGCGTCCAGATAACGGGCGTCCCACTTGTGTTTTGGGAGTAATGCCAAAACTATGCGATGTATATTTTTTATTTTTGGGACATTATTATAATTATCTTCTATCCTAGTTGTGCCTTTTAGGGGTTTAATCCACATGAGATTAATACTTTTCTCACAATTATTGAAAAATGTGACTAAATATTCTTTTGAGTATTGGGTGTCAACTGTCAAGCCAAAACTATGGCATGTATATTTATCATTTTTGGGTAAATATGGTATCTTTTTTCCCAGTTGATCCTTCCATAGGTCCCCATGACATTAATACTTTCTTACAATCATCGAAAAATGTGAAAAAATTTTTTTTGTTTGTTTCTGGGACAGAACTAAAAAACTACTATACTTTTGACACTGAAATTTGCATATTGTATATATTAAATACCCATGATGTGCTTTTTGTGGGTCTAAATGCTCCGAGAAAGTTGAACGGACGACAATTCACCAAAAATATGAAAAAATACTATTATTTTAAACTCGTATGATTCAGTCAATTTTGAAGTTAAGTCTATGACATTTTCCAATTAGGCATCTAACTTATGCCTCTTTAAACATCTCAAATCAGTTGGAATGTTGGTCCTATGAGTTTTTTTTGTTTTTAACCCAAAAATTTGAAAAAATCCCAATTTTCAACATTTCTGCGTGAAAAGCCAAATGGTAATGGGTAAGTTATTTAACTTTAGGGCTTATTGTAGTTAGACACACTATGGATTAATATTCACAGCCATTGCATGAGTTCTTGCAAATTTTTCCATTGAAATTTATGATTTAAAAAATGCAAAAAATCATTAAAATGTCTATTACTCTCCATTTCCTTCTGATCTCATACCAGTCGTTGAAATTTTTTTGTCAAAATAACCCTGACAAGTTTCACATCATCATCATGCTGATTTTGAACGATATGAAAATTTTTATTCACAGCAGAGGTCAATACTAACAAAATTAGATAAATATTAAGGATTTTCAGACAATCATGTTGCCATCTTTGTATGCTTTATCTCACTCTGAGGTAGCTAATTGATGTTACTGAGTAGATGGACTCATTACCGGGGATCCTGCGGGAGACACCTTAGCACTTGTCACCACGAAACACCTACTCAAGAAATACCAGAGGCTCGACAGTTTAGGTTCACTTATTCGTTTAATACTCAATTTATAGACAGTTACATCAAGAGTCATTCAAAGAACAGAAGCTATTCAACTTATCAATACATTAAACAACGATCTTAACGAATTACGTATACTGTTAACTAAATGCCATCTCAATCAACCATGACCCGGGGTTCCTTTAAGAGAAACCTTTGATCATACCTCTAACAACAATACCCTTACCTGACGAATCGTCACTGCGTCAGGGAGACAGGAAGCCCCCCTGCTACCTCAGCGGGAGCGGGCTCTCTTCTGGCTGGGCAAACAAGCTTGCCCCCAGAGATTGCTACTAGGGTGTTCTGCAGCTGCGCAGAAACACCAGGGTAACTGTTGCCATGGAAACATGGGGTGAGTTCCACCCCGTTGCTATCATTGTAGCTCATTACACAATAATATAATATATTACATTACTTTTATACAATAATAATATAAATGACATTACAGGATTAAGGTCTTGAGGTTCATGGCGATTTGAGGAAACTTCCTACAAGAGGAAGGAATGAAGACACCTCTGAAGCTAAAAGCTCAGCGGTGACATCCCGACCAATCGAGGATTTTTTATAAGATCGTTTTTTTCTCCGCTTTGAAGAAAACATCATTTAAACTTACAATCGAATATGGATTACATTCATTTGATAGTGAATTAACATATACTGTGCTTAATAATGTAACTTTCATTGAAAGGAATGCTTTCCACAATTGCTTTTAAAGATGGAAGCCTAAATGCTTCATGCTGATTAACAAAACGATTGAAAGGATTATTAATCGATTTTGTGCTTGATACCAATTTAGGTATAAATAGAGGAAACGCGTCTCATTGCACCTGAACTTTGTGAATGCTTTAATGAAAGTTGTGGTGACATCAGCGTGATGTAACCACTACCACCGGGCAGGCGGAAGGGGGGGAAAAATTTAAGATGAAAATCGGGCGTGTGCAATATGCCCATGAAAGACAATTTAGAAAAAGGGAAAAATTTCCAAAAGGAAGCAAGAAAATGACTTGCATCGGCGATATAAAGGAAAGGAGCTGAATGACAGTCCTTTAATGGCGTCAATGAGATGCTAGAGGGGAGCTCAGATAGAAAAAATGGAACCTAGATTTTAATGATTGACAAGAAAGGACAAGTTATTCTTATGAACTTTTCGTCAAATTTTGCAATTTTTGTGAATCATTGGGTGCGTAAACCAACGTTATTTTTGGAAGTAGAGCCGCTAATTACATGGCTCCTCAGCAGAAGAGACTCAAGCACCAGGCGAGTCAAATAGCCGTTTTTATCAAGGGCAGTTACGGGTATCATCCCTTGCGTGTCATTGGATATGCACGAAGCTTAACCAAAATGGTAAGTTAAAAGCATTAATTGCATTGAGACAGGACAGCCTTATAAATTTAAATGGGCTGGTATGTCCGATACCCTAAACTACAAAAGTAAGTAAATGACATATAAGCGATAAGCAATTAAAAGCAACAATTAAAATCATGAACAGAACATAATCAAAACGCAAATATCAGTAATAGCATGGATCAAAGCGACAATTAGCAAAATAATAAACAAAATGATAAAACAATAGTCCAATATGGAGAGAAATAAATCAATAGTGGACTATAGTTTCGTAAAACTTGTTACATACACTCTAAACAATCCGAATGAACTGTAGGCATAAGGCGTACAGAAAATGAAAACAATGCGAAAATAGGTAAACAATATGTTGGTAAAGTGAAGCGATATTAAAGGTACATGTACATATTAATACACCTGAGAAAACTTGTATGAGAAGCTGGCATGCACAATTGCATAGACCAGAGAAATTATCAAATTAGGGTAAAACATGAGCTTAAAATAAGATAGACATATGAGAAATGAGATCAGGTGTTTACAGAAATAGTTCAGTGCAAGAGTTGACTTGTGATAACTGTTCGTGGACATGTCGAAACATAACCAATGATGAATAATAAATATTGCATATTGATTTGGTCGATGCATAAATGTCTAATTAGTGATGCATTTTACACAATACGATTTGAGAGTCAATACATGATGTGAAAGATAACATTATCTATACACGTGTGGACAAGAAGATTGGAAGAATCATTGATTGGAGGAGTCAGTGATATAAGTCATTGATATAGGGCGAAGGGAGCGACACCGACGCTCCGTGCGTGGTGCAGAGGATGGAACGTTGACAGCGATGTGTTTCTCAGGGTCGAACAGGGTGTCGACCTGGCAACTTGAAAGATGCCGGACGTCGTGGACCTAATGGACGAGCTGCGAGAGTTCGAGGTCCTATTACCATCAACCCAAAACGATGAGGGGGTTGTTACTGTTCTAACAGATACAGAACATGATTGTCAACGTGGTTGGCTGGTTATCCAACCGTGCGCGGCTGTACCGAAGGGGCTAAGTGAATGGAAGCGACGGGAGACTACCATTTCACGTCTGTAAATGTCAGTTCGGACGAACATTGTCTCTGTGAATGGAGCACAGGCGAGGTGCGAACCGGGGTGGAGAAAATAGCGAGGTGTCGTGCCATGTGCACAACAATCATGGCGGAGACAGGAAAAGTTCTGAGCGAGTAACTGGTATTTTGGTGGTCATGCTGAAGACTCGAGGGACTGACATATCTGCAATACCGTGAAGATTTGCCAGACCGGCTCGTTGCGTGACTGACCCAGGTTAGGGTCAGGCAGAAGAGGAGGTGAATTGTTTGTCACCACTTTTATGTTAGGGTCAGGCGGAGGAGGAGGTGACTCGTTTGTCACGACCTTTATGTGTGTATGCAGACAATCCCGATACTGGGTGGACCGTGGTGGGTCATGGAGAAGAAGACGTCGTCATGAGTCTTTTGTTCATACACTTTCTGAGATCACAATGTCTTTGCGAGCACAACCTTGTGCGGGAACGCTAGAGAATGCGTGGTGCCCAATTAGAGGTGGTGCCCAAATCAACTGACTTTCGGATGTCCAATCATGTGTGTCACTTGATAGGATGCCCATGACAGTAGAAGTCATAATGGAAGCACAGGAACTGTAAAGACTCTCTCAGATCAAAGGTTAGAGAACATATGCATCGAATGTGTCTCTGATCATAGGTGCCCACAGCAAGTCTTGCACTGATGTTTGACGACCAGCCCGACCAGCAACTCGTGATCAAAGAGACATTCCCGCAAATTATGTGACAACACAGCATTAATATGGTATGAAATAGTCATACTAAAGTTTCTTAATAAAAATAGGCTAGGAGCTCAACCAATGAGGTTGTTGCAAACAGTATGTAAGAAAAGGCACGTGATATAAAATATAAGATAAAGTAAATAACTTAATGATCAATAAGTACAAAAAGGAATATAATAATTGGTTTCATAAATAATCTGAATCGCATCAAGATGCTGGTCGTTATATGTTTATAATTAAAAGGAAAAGAATGTGGTTTAAATGTAAATAGAAAGATAGCAAATCACGGCAAAATTGATGCATCATCATGCTGATCAGCTCCCCAAGATCAAAATGAATCACATCAATAAAATAAGAAGGTCACTCTGCAACTTGAGTATAAGCTTGTTAAATCTTTGGATGAAAATTTTGCATAAGACGTATGTACGCAATATATGCATACATACAAGCATATGTCATTAAAATGTACCCGTACAATAGAACCATCAAGGTGTGATTCTTCACAGACCGACTGAATGTAAGGGTATGCGAGCATGGTAATAAAAGGGTTGAATGCAAAAAATACGCATGCAGACGAACTAGAAAAAGGAAGGATGCAGTTATAATGCAATTGTAACATGAAACGGTATCTCAAGGAAATGCAGTGCAAAGATAAGTAATCATAATCATGCAGTAAAATAAAATCAGACGCTGGTACTGGTGTCGTTAGGAGAGGGGGGTGGTGGAACAGGAGGGGGGAAGGATGGGCGGAGCATCAGTGACGTAGGGCGAGTGGGGCGTGGTTCCAACTCGATATCAACTACTGAGCGATTAGGGGGGGTATCGACTCGGGTACCCATGCGAGGGGCCGATGGTTGCCGGGGTGAAGTGGACCGGCGAGGCGGGGTAGTCCGCCTTGGTGGGGTTGTACGGCTCGGTATCCGAGTAGGGGGGGTCATTTTCTTTGACGCAGCCAAACCAGAAGTGGTGGCATAAGGTGCGATCTGTACTGAATGGGTAGTATCTGGTTCCATAACATTGGTGGACCGAAATTCCATCTCCCTCTGACGAAGTTCCCTAATTAGAGCTGAGTAAGGATTAAGCTCTTGAGTATTAACAACTTCTTGCATGTTATGGCCCAATTTGTAAAGGTGAACCGAGTCAGAAGCGAGCATAGTCACCGCAAACTGTCCTTGCATAATCTGCTGTAACTTTTTCTGCTTGTATAAAGGAACATTAATGAGTCTAGGGAGTTCTACGTTAAGTGAGTCAATCTGCAAAGAGCACAATGCAGTATCCCAGTTGGGTTTAAGTATACTGTATAATCTGTGATGGTCACACTTGAAACTATTAGGACAAATGACACCTTTAAGAGAAAGTGTAGAAAGGTGGGACTTAATAGTAAGAACATATAGAAGTAAGCGCTGGTGTCCACTATTCAATTCCATGAATATTTCGATCTGTGGAAATTTGCGGGTTTCAGGCGAGCGATGCATCACTCTGAAGTCCCTGCAACATCTATGAAGACAACGCTTAGCCAAACTCACGACCATGTAGAAGACACAAATAGTAAGGAGGTGAAGGGTAGTGATGTGTATAAGACTGACAGGACTTAGAGAAACAGGGTAAATTACATAGTTGACCGAATCGCAATTCAAAGGGCGTCCGGGGATTACCAGGTTGGCATGGGATGGTTTAAAATGAGTAGCCATTACCATAGAGGATAAGAGGCCACTAAGATATCTACCACGACAATACATAAATATTACCAAAATTAAAGACAAATACCCAGCACTGGAACCGATAAAGGCAAAACCACGGATCCAATGGCGAAGGCTGAACCAGGCTGAAAGATAGAAGGAAGCTTCCAGCTCGGCCCATTTGAGGAGAAAATCGTCACCCTTTTGTTGAATAAGGCGACTAAGTTCCTTAAGCTTAATAATGCCATGTGTCATATTGGCAAGTGACGTATTTGCTATTCTGGCAGCCACTGCAAACTTAGGCAAGGTGAAATTTGGCATGCCATAAGATTCATATGGTGGGAGTCCTGAGAAGTTAAGTTCACGTTCAAAAGAATGCATCGCAATTGCGTTGATAGTATAGTTAATTAAGAAAGGTTTATATTGGTTATTTTCGGATGCAGGGCATCCTGTAATACGCCTGGGGATAAAGCCTGAAGGGGAGGAGAATTCGCAAAAGCAAAACTGGCCACGCTGAAGTACAGCGTAAAGGCTACCAGGAACCGGACGTGCCACACGATCATTAGAGCAACGTCGAGTCCATGGGAGTGATAAGCCAGTAACCAAGAGCTGGTGACCTGCGTCTATAACACGAGGTGCTGCTCTAAAAGGTTCAAAGAAATAATCGACTTGACAGAGGTCAGAAATGACGTCTGCAGTAGCATTCGTGTATATTGCAGTGTTGCAGGATAGCTGCGAGCTATCAATTTGAATTGTTGACTCTGTACAAAGAAATTGATCGTCAATGTTGAGACATTCCTGGAGCTCTTCAAGACTGAGTTCCAAGAAGGAATCGTGTTGCACTCCCAGAAAAGGTTTTGGAATAGAGATACGGGTGTAATCATGATTAGACTCGCGGTCTTGGAAAGCAGGGGTAGCTACCACAGGTACGTGGAGTGACTCTGTGTGATACAATGTGTAAGGTTGAGAATTCTTAGGTTGGATTGGCCAGAGGAGTTGTAATAAGAAACCATTTCGAGTGGGCATAAAGATTGGTTGGGATTTCTGATAGATATGAGCCAAATCTGTGAAAGCTAGTTGATAACTATTGTGCCACGAATATAATACTGTTGATACTTTGTGTACCAATTTATGGACATATGTGGCAGGGAGAACGTGTGGTGAGATTTTACCTGCAGCCAGCTCGTGGAAAGCTGTAATTAATTTATCAGCTTCATTCAAAAGGATGTGAAGTTGCTGTATTTGTTGGGACCAAAGCCTGAGATATTTCGAAGTCAGCAGGCTAAGGATCCTTGTGGCTTGAATCTTACGTTGTAATGCGTTTATAGCGTTACTAACCACAGCAAATTGGGAAATAATTTCCTGATTAGTTTCGTTTAAGAGTGTATGAATTAATCTGATGTTTCTGGAGGTATTGGCTATGACGTCAATGGTAAGAACCAAATCAGAACGCATCTCAAGGAATGCGTCTCTCATAAGATTCTGACGCGCAGACATAGACTCAATAGTATTTACGAAAATTTGATCTCTCTGTCGTCTAATATTAGCAGACATACCTGCTCCGGCCTGTGGGATAGTAACTGAAAGCCAGAAAGCAGTACTGTCTTCGGATTGCCAATCCTGGGTATTAATATTGACACGAAAAGTTTCGTTAGTAGATTGCATTAATTGTTTAGTTGTATTAGACGTATCATCAGTATTGGGTAAGGCAAGGGGGTCTCGAGGTGTTGGTGTACGACCCGCTCGTTTAGGACGACTGGGTGGCGAGTATTGATCAAAGAAGGGGGGCATAGTGGGTGGAGGGGAATATGAGAATGTGTCATGGACAAAATGAGATTCTGGGGCTGCCCTCTTAGCATGGTGGTGGACTGCTGAAAGAGGAGGGGGGGCGATGGGGGTAGAATGCGTTGGGGAAGGCGGACGATATTCTTCAAAATTCTGTTGAGTAAAAATAGTAGATATGTGTGCTAGTTTAGATTTTAAAGCTGTTTTATAAGAATCAACTTTATCAATAGTGTTCTTTAAAAGTGGAGCGAAATCAGAACATATTGCAGCAATTAAATCATCAGGGGATTGACACATGTCTTCAAACATTGTGAGGTCCCAAGTGAATGTGGGAATGTGGAAATCGGGGTAGAAAATATTGGCATTGATGATAAAGAATTCAACACTGGGAAAAATTTGTCCCCTATAACTATAACCAACGCCATAGTCTGGGCGGAGAAGCTGTGCGGGTGCAGAGCTCCAGCGTGAAGCTGCATCTGGTGGAAAAAGGCCAGAGCTGCTTTTGACTGCAAGAGCGTCTTCGTGATTGACAGATGCAAGAAGCTGCATATGACGTAATTGGTCTCTAAGGGAACGGGGTGAACGGAGCAAAGGGATTGAGTCACATGCTTCGAAGGTCATATTTTGGATAGGGAAGGACACGTTACCTTGACAAGTACCAGAAATCCTAGTGGTATCTGGCAACGTGTTCAAGAAAACTGCCAAATCGCAATTACAAATAAGAGGGTTAGATGTTAGGTCAAGTTCTTTCATTTCAGGTGAAGGAAAGTAAATTTGCAGATTAACGCCATCTAAATACTGCAGATGGTTATGTTGCAAGAATATATATTCCAGATGGTCTCTAATAAAGAAAGGGCCAGAAATTCTATACAGGGAGTTGGAACTAAGGTCTATTACAGCTAAATGACGAATATCTCTATCTCTAATTTCAAAGGTATGAATCTGATTATGAGATAAATTTAAGGAGTAAAGTTGATCGACATGTCTAAAGTATGCTCTGGAAATAAATGTTAGTTTAGAATTAGTTAGTTCAAAAATGCGCAGATTTGGCGTGTTTGTTAACGGGTCTCTTAATGATCGTGATGTAGTAATATTTCTGAGTCGAAGTACCCTAAGAGATGTTGGATAATTTAAATTATGTATTCCGCCAAGACAATCTTCTATAACTATTGTAATTAAATTTAAGACATTAAATTGTTGAGTTTTCTGAAAATAGAAACCTTGAAGAATAAGTGTTTGGAGAAATGGTTTTGGTCGTGTAAAATTAAAAGATTGTTGTGCTGATAGATTAGGCAAAAGATTGGAAACTTCGAAAGCAACATTAGAAGCTTGTAATTTCAATTGTTGTATATTATTGAAAGGCATAGAAGATGGGAGGCGAGTCATATCTGGGAGATGGAGTCTAAGGGATATCAACTTAGTTTGTGAAACGCCGAGGTGGTTCCAAGGAAAAGATGTTGAACCATGTATGGTAAGGTCTAAATGAGTTAATTGGGCCTGTGGTAATAGAGGTAATGCAGGAGACGATAAATCTCTAAGTAAGGTAAGTTGTAGGCGTCTTAAACGGTAAAGGGAAGACCATGGAGCAAAGACAGAGGCGTCATCAAGAACTAAATTAGTAATAGCATGTAACTGAGAACGTGCTTGAACATACTGTACATGAGTCACCTGAGTGTTTGGCAGATCTAAGAAATTGATCTCAGGAAATGAGTCGATAACGTCGGGGAACATTACTTCAGAAGTAAGATTTTGTAACGTGAGATATCTCATAAAAGGCATAGTCGTGAAGAAAGACATAACGTCCTTAGTAAGTGGGCCAGAAGAAAGGATCAATTTTGTGATACGAGGTGAATCGGGAGGCCAGACACATGGTGGTGTAGAAAAGTTGGCTCCCAAATCACATGCGAATATGTCTCGTTTGCGAGAACACCATTCGTTAAACATAGAAACTCTACAAGAAGCCATAGGTTGTTCTTGTGCTTGAAGCAAAGTACGCTTGGCCCAAACAGCGGCCGTATTGGGATTAATGGTGAAGCCAAAATTCTTATAAAGAAAAGCGTCTTGCTCAGCAATTCGTTGCAAAGCAGATGGAGGTGGTGATTGAGCTGGAACCAAGGGAAGGAATAGGAAGGGGAAAAGGACAATTAGCGTCATTGTAATGTTTATAGAGAAAATGAGGTAGCAAGGTATATAGTTGGCTAAAAGGTTTTAGCGTCATTAGTTAAAATTAGGTAATACTATAACTATCAACCAGTAAGGTGGTGAGAAAGACATGATTAGGTAAACGTAGACATGCACATAAACGAAGATAAGAGGTAGAAAAAGTTCATAAGTTACATAATGGCAATGATTAGCATATATAGTGCGCAAAATTCATCAATCAGGTCGACATACCCTATGCAAAACGAATATAATTATCAATACACAAATAATTATCAATGGAAATAAGTATTCATAACATTTAGGCAACACGAGTTTTCCAACCACTTTTCCTATCATATGAAAGAATGCCGTGTATGTCAACACAAAATGCAAGAGATGTACTCTAAAATCATGAGTAATCACTGAAATCGATAGAATCGACCAGACCTGAAAATATAACAATATCCGTCAAAGAATGTAAGTTAATGAAGTACCTTCCCACAAATTACACGCGTGTAAGAAAAATTGGGAGTATCGTTATTGTGAACTTTCCTCAACACAAAACAACTTCTGAACTTCATCAACAACACTCAATGCCTAACAAATTCCCAGTTTACTAGTTAGTAAACGCATATGCAGATTGGTGGTCCTAAATGACCGGTAAATGACTCTTTGAAAAATGTACTTACATAATGTTGCAAGCTGTATGTAGGACTGCTGCCTCTCTACAGGTGTAAAGATTAGAGCAGGTAAGCTAAGGTTTTACTGGCTCCGCAAGAGCTGGGCCCTGTGGGCTGAGCCGAAAATTTTGCAGCAGGGAGCGTGCCATATAAGGTGCGAGGATGCTACCAAGGCAACAAGAAACTGCTTCCCACGGCAGTCTCGGTGAAGCCATGGCAACACGGAAAGCGCCCCCTGCCGGGCTATGTTGTGATGCCATACCATGTAATGAACTATGGAAAAGGAGTTAGCTAGCTAGCTAGAATTTGTGTAGAGTAAGTCGGTCATTTACAAAAAAAAAAAAAATTCTCTTTCCCCAAAATGCGAAGCGATGCTATAATCACAGGGTGAGCAAG
Organism: Platynereis dumerilii; assembly: GCA_026936325.1. NCBI lineage: Eukaryota > Metazoa > Annelida > Polychaeta > Phyllodocida > Nereididae > Platynereis > Platynereis dumerilii. The sequence goes on from JAPTHN010000005.1 coordinate 7,657,364, forward strand.
GTCCACAGAAACGCATGAAAAGTTGTGCTAAGTTGAAACACACGGCACAATGCCGGACCAATTGAAATAGCACAAGATATCCCCAAATCGTGGTCGGGCTCCCAGTCCGACAGGCAGAGAACTTGCAACATATGGAGATACGTACTCAAAATAATATGCTGCACAATGATTATAAGAAAAAATGCTCAAGGTAATACTCGAACAGAGCAGTACAAGAATGCTCAATCGAAGCAGTACCTACACGGCATGACGGCAAAGTGGTGGAGAAGTCATAAGAAAATACTCTATCAATGAATGTATATAACACTTCTCAAGTGGCAAGATATTTGACGGCTAATATCTGCAATGAACGACATTCACGACATAAGCAGAAATGCAGAAAGAAAAACTAGTCAGTAATACTCAAGTAAAATGGAATATCTACAAAATGCAGAATGGAATATGTACAAAATGCTAATGATACGAACGCAGTAAATTTAACAAAAATTAACTCAACAAGTGTTACCCAGTGTCATAATCACGTTATCCAAAGGAAGAATAATGTTACCATGAAAGAAACCCTTCATAAAATAGTCTCACTATAAAAATAGCTGCGTAACTGAAAGATAATTAAGGAACAGTTATAAGTAGTCATAAAATGTTATAAAAAGCGATTGAATGCTTAAAGGCAATCAAATTTACTAAGGAAAGATCACGATGGATCTTTGTGGAGATACTTTTTCTCTGAAATATGCGTACCAAATAATGGTGTTTGCTGAGGATAAAATGATAAGCCAATAAAATACTATATCAAGAAGGTAAACAAATCCAAAGAATTGCAGTCAGGCTATTAAAGAACAAAAGGCAAGGATAAGGAAATACGTAGCCAATGCTGCGAGGAGACAGTGGCCAAACATAGGGAAATACTATCGATTGGTCACGAGGAAACACTGATAAGAAATGGAGAACAATTCTCAACGAAGAATGGCAAGCTTTAAGAACGTGGTTGGTGAGCTCAAAGCAGATGGATAATCCGGCTGAATGCGTGTGAGCTACAGAAAAGACTTAACGGTGGTCAACCGTATTGGTCTGGGAACGAAGTGAAGGGACTACACCCTTCTGGTGGCATGTAAGCAACAAGTTGGCGATGCAACAAATGCAAGGTATCATCGCACCTTGTTGAAATGTGCGGATCAAGAACTCTTGTTGAGGTTTAAGGCCTGTTAAGATAATGAATGCAAATATTTGAAGAATATGTGGTTATAAAGAATAGACGAAGCGTTATAATTGTTAATGGTTTATAAATTTAATGAATAGGTGTATAAGTCAGCAATGTCACGTACATATTGAAGGAAAATGTAGTAGATGTTGTGACTACATTTGGTCAGGAACTTGTTCGAGATATCGGAGTTCTATATTATGGTATATATGTGTATCATACAGTTGTTCGATTAACAAGAAGAAAATGCACTCAATGGGTTTTACAGTTCCTTGTTCTAATGAAGTGTATATTTAAAGAAGTAAATGGATCTTAATGGGTCCACTAGTTCATAAGATTGAAAAGAAACCTGGTCACTGTTGTTTCAAAATCGACTTCAATTTGGTTTGCTGTTCCTCTGCGTCATGAAAATCTTCAGGTAATTCCTGTATCTGATGGAGTCTCTGAGAAAGCATCAATAGTGGAGGTGACGATACTGGAGTCGATGTATAAATCGGCAGTGATGTGACCATATGTACTTCTTTTTCATCGTCAAAGAAATGGCGATGGCGAAAAGGCTTAGGACGTAATGGCGGCAAGAAATGTGTAGGTTGAGCAGCTGCCTCAGCTGTCATTTGGTAGCCTGGGAGGTCCTCATCCGTTGACCATGATGAATCGGCTGTAGAGGTGGGACTAGGACAATCAGAATCCCATCCATTGACAAGAGGTTTTTGCTGAGCATATGTGCAAGCCACGTAATTGGCTGCAGAGTTAAAAGCATCAATATCGAGGGTTGGAGGCGAATGGAAGATACATGTAGCCTCGGTCTGAGTTGCCACAGAAACCGTCTGCTTAGGTCCCTGAAACTGAGCAACTTGCTGAAGCTGAGCAACTTCCACACCAATTGGTGTAAGCCATTCCAGGTTGCGGTGTGAAGGTGGATAGGACATTCGCCTTCGATGCATTGTTCCAGATACACTGAGGAAGCAGTAGTGGAGTCAACGGAAGACAAATACCAAATGATGGAGTGGCCATAAACAAGTTGTAGAGTATCCAGGGAGGGGAGGGGGTGGGTGTATAGGCGAGGAATCACAGCTGGTGTGAAGAAAGGTCTGACTAATTTAGATTAAGAGATTACACATGTGTTCGGATTATGTAATTAGAATGAAACTGCTTGAATGGTGTTGGAACGCTGTTTTTTTGTTGTGGCTTGTGTCTGACCGTCACTGCCTGTTCCTGGCAGGTCGGTCCGAGCGATGAATTCATATGTCATGAATTCATATGTCTCATTAAGCCATATGAGATCTTAAAGGCAACGACAAGTCTGTATAACAGAGGAGAATGATAAGTAATTGGTAACAGACTAACTCCATTCATGAATTATTCATTAAAGTATCACATAGATACATGTGGCATGAATATGTGCAAAAGAGGAATACGACATAAGCAGAAGGCCATCCATGAAGTGATTTATTAAACTAATTATCAGTTGGAAGAAGACTGATAAGCTGCAGGAAGCTGATGTCGGGCTCCCATTGGCTCATGGGTATCACCCCATCACACATTACATGACCAGAATAGAAGTGATCAGTTGAAGGGTAGAGGTAGTCAGACAGAGTGTCTGGCAGACGGCGCTCTTTGATTGAAGCCACTCCGTTTCAGACAGTCAACTGAAATAGCTGTAAATAGCTATGGACAGAGAAGCTGGTGTAATTATTTGGGAGATTAAATTAGATATCTGTTATTTATTTGAGATGAGTTGTGAGTCAGGATGCCGACGAAACAGGACATTGCAACGAAAAAAAAAAAAACGTTGAAAAGATACACAGGATGCTGAGCTACAATCGAAGTTAGCATGTTTAGCAGGCTAAGACAGTGCCAGTGACGACACTCTCCGATACCTTTTGACGGTAGTCTTTTCGAGGGAAACGCGTCCTAAAGGAAGGAGATGATCCTATGATAGGAGACGTTCTTTGAGAGCTATATGCGTCTCAAGGGAAAAGCTTGGAGAAAAGAAACCTAGCCAGAATTATGCTCTTATATGGCTACTAGCAAAAATGAAAGAAAGTATATTTTGTATAAAAGATTATTATGGAATACATGTAAACATGAAATCGAGAGACTAAGCATTTTGGCACGGCCAATATGCCACGTGCGGACGACCCTTTTAATTGTCTGAGGACAAAATATAAAGGTTAGGACTATTGAAGCAAGACACTGTCACTATGACACTTGCTGATGATACTTTTCAGTGAGCTGGTGAAGTAGACCACGAGCAGGTGATCCCTTCAGGTGTTAGTTGACGAGAGTAAGCAACATATGCATGATTTTACTGACATACAGGTATGCACCATACACAGGTTGACATAAAAGATCCGAATTAAGCAATTTCGACTTACACAGCTGTCATTGCAAACTGTTTCTATATATATATTTATCTATTTATTTATCTATATAAGTTTGTCTATAGATATGTTAGTTGACCTAAGGTCAATATTGTGCAAAAGAGAGTAGGTACCAGAGTACCAAAATAAGACACTGATGTCATAGGATTATGGTCCAATGGTACTTGAATTACCTAGGATCACATCGAAGTAATGAAAGGAAAATTAAATTGAGTCTTGTGTTTACCAATTTACTGACATGTCTATAAAAACCAAAACTGTAATTGAACTATTGAAGGCATGCACGTGGATATACCATATGCAACTGGGCATAATTGCCAAAGTGACAACTCATAGCCAGGTGGCCTTTTCTGTCGATTTCCGTGTATCTTTATTATTCATAAGTGGATTACTTCTTTTATCGAACTGCGCTACTTTTTATTATAAAAGAAGCTTAATGCAAATATCCCTGTTGCATGAAAGAAAGTGAGGGAAATGAAAGAAGGAAACCTTCTGTCGCATTCTCACAGAAATAAATAAGACAAGGCAAGAAATATAAAAGCCTGGTTCGGACTTTGGAGGATAGGAGGTGTGTTATCTTCAAGCGTAACTCACTGAGCCATTGCTTGTGTTAATGTGAATGCAATTTTCATGTCTGATATGCCAGGAGAGCTGTGGAAATTAGCAGTCCAGAGCCTCACTAAGTATGTGGAACGGATTTCTTTCCATGCCTCAAGATTTGGCTAGCAGGGACGTGTCCCCGACGGGATTCGAAGCGACGAACTTCAACTTCTTCTTGCGAGAGAGCTAGTCACAATTAACACGTGAAGACGCTACCCCTAGACCAAGGCCGAACCGGCCAACAGCATATTTTTAAGACTTTTACTGACCGATGTATGCTGCTGAGCTGGCGGAGAGCCTCGTTTTCATTTCAGACCGAAAAAGTGTTCTAAAAATAGACACTGAAGATAGCGAGTAATGATTCATGCATGTGGCCAAAATAAATGTGCTGTAACGAGGTAATTACCGTCTAATATTAAAAGAAAGGGAAATTAATGCTGACAGGTTGGACGATGTGATATTAAAAGAGCTAAGAAGATGTAATAAGCGTCGTGCGTTTGTCGGCTTATGACAACGCTGGACATGAAATCAGAAGTAAAGTAAATTTTGATCCAATTATAAGAGCTACAAGTCAGTGGATTCGGTGGCGACATTGGTAGCGCGTCCGGACACTAATGTTAAGATTTTGATTTTGAAGGAAGAAAGGTTGTATGCTAGGTCGCGGGTTCGAATCGCAGGGATGCTGCAATGAACTTCATATAGAGAATGGCTTGTAAATGGAATTGGAATATAAGGTATTTATTGAATGGTAGGACATAAGATGTACTTCATGTACATTGGTAACACAATGGTCAGCATTGTAATGAAGAGGAAGGAATACCTGAATATGTTCTTGTATGCTGGTAACCATGAACATTTGTGCATGGTCAGCACGAAAGAAAATTTGTGATTGGTCAGGATAAAGGTTTACGTGGAAGAATAAAAGCACGTTGTCCTATCCATACATTCCAGAGTAGGACTGATAAGGCCAAGTTAACACTGCTATTTTACAGTTCTGTTATCATTTTTGTTGTTGATATAGTATTTCTATATATTGAGTGCCTTGTTTCAGGAACAATGTGCTAAATATATCGGTTGAGAGTTCTTCACCTGTTTTATTGCGAAAGGTTGGAAGCATTCAAATCAAGAGGATAGTGAATCTGTATTCCAATCAGGACAAGGACAATACCGCAAAAGGAAGAAACGGTGTGATTTCCAAAGGATTCACCAGGCACTTCAAGCACTGCTTGGACAAAGTCGGTTCCAGTCTCACTACTATTATCAAATTGGCAGAAGACAAGATGAAGGACTGTAGGATGACTGCCGCCCTGCTTGGCAGGTCCAAAAGGGAATCATTGTCAGAGATCACTGAATGGAGAACTATGGAAGAATGCTATAGTGAAGCTTTATGAAGAGGATATTTTACTTTATGATGTCTGGAGGTTGATGTCTTGTTAATAGTGCACAAGAAATTTTTGGATGATGACCAAACCATGGATTGCTGGAGGAAGTCCAGACGATGACAATGCATTATGTACTCAAAAGCTGAGACAAGGAAGAAGGACCAGTGCACTGTATAAGCCTTGAGAAAACAAGAAAGGATAGCCCAATGCGAGGAGACGACATTGTGTTCGGATAAATTTATCATGGATTCACATGCGTGGGTAGGAGACCATTTTTGTGTGCAAATGACTCATTTGTTTCCACGGCACTGTTCAGAAGTTACCATTAATTATTACTCTTGATAGTGACGACTGAGGCACAGCTATATTTGCAATATGCTGGTCATCGTCATTCTTTCATTTCGGGTAGTCAGTGATGTGTTGCATTGTGTAACAGAAACACAAAGCAAGGACACTTTTCTCGCATTTGGACCCAAGTACTTTGCAAGATATAATGGGTACGCCATAAGGAAAGATCAGTTGCGAACAAACCAGGAAAGTGATGCAAGCACCTGTTCATTAGGCAAAGTTGAGGTTGCATCAGACCGCTTGGCGTTACTTAGGTATTATTGCAAAGGCATATTTGAAATGAAAGCCTGGGGGACAGTGACATAAGTTATAGATAAGGAGTTATAGAAGAAATGCTGGACGTTCATTAGACCATGTGTGACAGCATGTGGAAACATGCAGAAATGCTGATTAAGAACTTTACTGGAAACAACAATCGTATATATATATGTGTGTTTTTGTTGACATATATACATGATAAGAGTGGAACTATTGCATCCATGCAATACTCTGAGTCAGTTTTAATTGTGCAATTACTGCTAAGGATGTGTAATTCCCACACAAGGTGGCATCGCAAATAACAACGATTACAGTCGACTATCCAAGGAGTCTTGATTGAGGAATCTGACTGGTGTGTCATTCACAGACCGCCAAGGTGACTGGTGAGACACTATAAAGTGTGTGTCTGAAACAGATATGTGTTCTGGGAGAAATGATGTTTCGTGTTGGGTAAACACATGGAGTGGGTAAAATGCAGGACATGAAGTGTCGTCTGGCAAATAGACAAACGAGACTGCAGTCGGTTTAGGTTAAGTAAACATGAGAAATGTGGGGAAGGCGTTTTTCAAGTAGGGGTGGCTAGGAGAAAGTTTCAGCTTACTAAATCCGATAAATAGAAAGTAAAAATAGCAACTTTAGCAGGAGGGGTGAATAAACTGTTGAAGGTGTGCCATTCCTGTGAAAAGAGAAACATAAAGTGGAAGAAGGGTGATAAAAGAGAGCAGTGGAAACGTTTTAGAGTGCTCCCTGGGGAGATGCTTTTATTTATGATAAACAGATTCTGAAAAGTCTGCAAATTCTTTTGCTAAAAGGTTATAGAGTAGTTCTAGGTATGTCTATGGCTTATAGTAAGGAAGAGAGGTGGCTATCCTTCTCTAAATTATCGACTTGCTATAATTCTGAGCTTTGATATAATAGGATAAATATTATATTGAAAATAAGACTTAATTCTCAAAGGTTATCACATAATATTCTGCATCGGTAAAATTACTAGCACAAAGGCTCTGCAGAAAGTCACATCTGCCCACATAGATTAGGTGAAAGTGAAGGGTGAAAATATTAATACACTGATTGCTTGGACATAGTAATTGGCCAATAGGGTAGGCATCAGTTGAGACTGACTGCGATTGTACATCAGAAACAATAAACCACAAGTGGATTACTGCACACTGCCGCAATGCAGAAGCAAACTAAATATTCACCTTGATTATCTATGCTCGTTATGCAATTTATTTCACCAGTTATGCAGCATGCACCATTTGACAAAACTAGTTATGTCATTAGAGGTTATGACAGTGTGCCAATTGAAAGCTGCTATAATAGAGTTTTACAGTATAAGCGTCAGGTTGGATATTATTATCATGATTCTGATTGGACATTAAAATGGATTAAAACATACATTTGTGTGTTGAGTTGTAATCACCACAACAGGGTTAGGTCTAGGTTGGATAAACATATTAAAGGTGATGAGTTAAAATACGTATGTTATTGTAATTAAGTAGCAGGTTGAGGGCAGGTTGGATAAGAGAGTGTTACGGTCCCGTGCCTTCACAAGCCAAGAATATGAGTGGCATGACAATAGTATTGAGACAAATAAAGGTGTAATAACTTAAGTCATAGGGAAGAAAGGTCGGCCTGTAGGTCGCAGGTTCGAAATGCAGTCGAACAATGGAGACAGACCATACTCCTGAAATACAAAATGCCAAGCAGATACACATGATATCTGAGATGGATAGTTGATATATACTTGGAGATGACCGTCACGCCAACGGGCTGATGTTATTGTTGAGGTGACTGCACTGTCATCATCGAGAGTACAGGGCCATTCATGAAGTGCAGACCCAGGGCCTGGTTGAGTATCATCTTGCCGAGATTTAAAATATAAAAGAAGAGCGTCAGGGTTAGAAATAGACATGTTATAAGAAGGCTGGGGTAATTGGTGCAAAGGATGTGAAAGGTCATTGGGATCAAGCAATGAATGGGACGAGGGCCCAGGCTTGACCTGTGGGGCTGGGGTAGAGACTGGTAATGGAGGCCCTTGAGGTTCCTCACTGTGTAATTGCATAGTGGCTGCAGCTACATCATCAATTTTAAGATTCTCAGATAGAATTTGAATGCGCAATTGTTGCTGGTTATAAATTGGCGAACCATTCCTGGAACGAACCATACAATGTTTCAATCTACCTATATGAAATAGCCCTGGTAAAGTGCGGTCGTCAATTGTCTTGAGCAAAAATTGATTCAAAAGTGGCTCAGATGCAATATACAATGGCCCAATAAGCTTAATGCTTAATTTGGTGGAATACTGCACCCCGGTGTATTTAGGTGCCAGTAATAAGACAAGGTCTCCTTCTTTGAAAGAATGTAATTTTGGCATACGCTTAGCGTGTTGTTGGGTCTGTCTAATCTTAATTTTATTATGAGAAATCACAGCTTGTTGTCTAACGAATCGCAATTTTTCTCTAATCGATGACACGTAATGATCATAAGAAGTAGCAACCACAGAAAGAGCTTCAGGATTAATGTCCACAAGATTGCGGTCTTCTCTAAGGAAGACAAGGAAATTAGGAGAATATTTGGTAACTGCGTGAGGCAACGAATTATAAGTTTTACAAGCATATGGAATAAGGGATGGCCATTGAGAATACTTATACTCTATCATAGTTAACAATAAGTTCGAAACAGATTGAATAGCCCTCTCAGCCATATTGCTTGAATGTATCATTGTAGGGACAAGGTGTACCTGAACATTCAATGACTTAAATACTGCCGTCATAATTTTACCAACGAAAGAAGCTTCCTTATCACAAGTTACCCTATGAGGTATCATGTATGGCAAACAAAAATGCTCAATAAATTTCTTGGCTATCTCATCAGCCTTTCTACTGCGTAACGGAATCGCCACGACATTACGGGAGAAAATATCTTGTAAAATGAGACAATGAATAATTTGAGCTGTAGCATGGGGAAAGGTTTTGATATCAAAATGTATATGCACAAAGGGAGTACAATCAGTAAGCAGCCTAGGAACGAATTCCCTCTGCTTATTTGTTTCAATAACCTGCGACGAGCGTTGGCAAATCAAACATGTCCTAGCATAATCCAAAATGTATTTTATCAGATTCTTAATATGAAAATTTGAGGTGATGACATCATACAATTTATTAGATTTTACATGAGCACCCAAATTTAAGTGAAAAAATTCAATGATGTCGAAAATATAAATGTTAGGAATAGCCAATTTAAGTATGACGTCATGTCTTTTAGGACTAGATTGAACATAGAATAAAAGTGAATCGATTAAAGCAAAATGATTAGATAATACAACTGCCTGATTTGCCACTTGCTTACTAGTTGGTAACGTACTATATGCTATGAAGTTATAGACCGGTCCCAAATACAAATCCTGCTTTTGAGCATTTATAAGCTGGACTCTATCATGAGGTATCTTGACGTAATGGAATGCATCTGTGATGTATTTACGAATAGCTGGTTCTAAGTCAGCTTGGTGAGGCATTTTTGTCAAGATAGTAGGTTGATCACTATCGATGGTCTTATATTTCATCTCAGTAATAGGTAAGACTGGTCCAGTGGTATGGGTACATTCACTGGTAAGGTGTGACAGTGGTTTCGTAGCCTTTGTGGGTTGTGATGTAGGGAGGGAGCTATCATTATCTGAGTGTTCTTTGGCCTGGGCCCTTGTTGTAACACAAAATAGAGAATAGCCAGAAAAGTTGGCATAGAGGTTCTCATAGTAGGTTTGACGAGATGTCAAAAGGGGATGAGTATTGGTATCCAGGAAATTATAATAAGAATGTTGCTCTTCGTCATTAATGCTCCTATCTTTGTCAGACACTGCTATTGGGATAATGGGTTCAGCATCTGCTGGCCATTGGGTGTTATGATGACGAGATAACATATCAACTAATTTCAATTCAGTAGTGGTTGGTTTTACATAATAAATTCGATAAGGGTAATCTTGTAATTTCCAATAGAATTTTGCTATGCGAGGTGTTACAAAATGACTGGAAGATTTAAGAATTTGAGCAATAGGAGCGTGGTCCGTCAGAATTGTAAACCTACCACGTCCAGCTAAAAAAAATTTAAAGGATTGGACAGCAAAGTAAATTGAGAGCATTTCCAATTCCGATATACTATAGTTATGGGTAGCAATATGACCATGTAATCGACTAGCATAACCCAATAAAACTCTCTTAGGTTGATCATCTGCACCATTAGATTGTAACTGATAAAGAGCTGCACCTGAGGCTGTCCTGGATGCATCAGACACCAGGATCATTTCACCTTCAGGTCTTGGAAATGACAAAATAGGTGGGGATGTAAGAATTTTCTTAATGGCATCCCAGGCGACCTGTTGTTCATCAGTCCAAAGGAATTCATTAGCTTTGCGCAACAGGCGCGTCAAAGGTTCAGCTGTCTTTTGATAAGATGGTATAAACGAAGAAATGAATTGAATTGAGCCCAAGAATGATTTTATCTGTTTTCTAGTTTGTGGAACCTGCAAGTTCATAATGGCATCAATGCGAGACTGTCTAATACGCAAAGTAGGTCCGTTAGGTCCCTGTAAATCAACATCAAAGCCAAGAAATTGGAAAGTAGAATTAGAAGCGAAAGAACACTTAGCCAAGTTGAGAACCAGGCCATGTTTATGAAAAAGGGCAAGAACAGCATCAATGAGAGCGAGGTGCTCCTCAGAGGATTCACTAAGAAGCAAATAATCATCATAATAGTTGTAAACACATTCTGCATAGGTTCGTGGCAATTCTGCAGTGATTAAAGTCATTATTTCAGCAAATAGTGCCCCCGAATTGATATATCCCATTGGTAATCTAGTATAGGTAATGGACTCTGCATTATAGAATGTAACGACGCCGAGGTACTGACGAGACTGAGGAGTTACTTGACATGCAAAAAATGCCTGCTTTAAATCAATGGCCGTAGCGAAACGAAAAGGACGACTGCCCATTTGCTGCTTAAAGGAATCAATATTAGCACAAGGTCTCTGCAAGAGCTGAAAGGCCTTGTTGACAGAACGCATATCTCCGACCAAGCGGGGATTTTCGTCCGTGCGTGATTTGCGGACTAAAAATAGTGCACTGGTAGCTTGTGTGAGTTCCTTCTTGAAAATTCCCAGTTGCAAAAGCTTCTGTACCTGCTTACGCACGTAGGCGATATCAGCTTGGGAAGTGATATAAGGGCGTGCTTTAAAAGAACAATCAGTGATAAGTTGTTGGGTAATATCACACACGTATCGAGTGATGGTTCCTATCTGACCATATAAGCTAAAAGCTGGAGTGTGCAACAAAATTATCTCACGGAGTTTGTCTACATCTTTAGGCTGAAGTGCACACTTATCAAGCTTCAATTGCTGATTAACTATATCAAATTCGGTCATGCGTAGAGCAGGATCGTCAGGTTGAAGCCATGGATAATTACGTAGCCTAGTTTGAGCACGGGTGTCAGGGTCCATAGCATCATAATCTGGGTATGAAAGCTGAGAAATAGCATTAGGGCCGTTATCTATGATGACGTAATGAGTGTTATCAAGTAAATTATCATCAACAGATTTAGTATCTGGCTGTTGGACTACAGAAGGTGCCGATGTAAAAGGGATATCCATAACTAGCGCTCCTAGAATGATATCAGCAGCCAAATGTATATCCTCAGAATCTACATTATTAATCCTGATTGAACCAAAACCACTGCGTAGATCGACAAGTGCCTTATAATTCTTTTCAGAGATAATGCGAGATATATTAACCTCAAATGGACCATTAAAATATTGCGCCAAGTGATTAACGCGAACTGGCACATCGCACGATGTACTAGGTGTTATAGTGGTTGACTTATGTACTACAAGTAAAATTTGGTAGACAGAAATATCCATGCGTGATTCCGCTGAACGAAAAACACATTTATATCTAATTTGAGCGTCCAAACCCATAACACAATCAATTGGTGAAGCTACATCGATAATAAAGGTCTTAATGGGAACTTTACACTCACCAAACTGTATGACAAAATAGATAAATTGAGAAATAGAAATAGAAGAGCCATTGCCGACCATAAGCTTGATTGGCTCAGCATCAAAGCGAGGAAGGCCCTGCAAAAAGGGACTACGTTTGATAAGAGACATGCTAACCAAATTGTGTGAGCTGCCAGTATCAAACAAGGTAAAGAATTTAGTGCCATCGGGCAAAAGTGATGGGATAAAGTTGCAATCATGAATCTTGATAGATAGGGGGGTAAGAGGAATAGGAGGCTGAAGTACAGCATATAAGATATCAGGGAAGTCGTCCCCAACAATTACATCTGAATCAGGAAAATCATGAAAAATAAAAGTTTCAGAGGGAGCAGAAGTGCTAAGATCATTAGATTCGATAGGAGAAAAGTGGTGAGAGTCTAAAGTATTAGTAGATGTTAAGTTAGGACGAGACACGGCTGTATCTGAGCACAGTCAAAATGATCCGTTGCGTCGTGGTTGCTGATGTGGTGGTCCCTGTGAACGATTTTGAGGCGGTGGTCGTTGGTTGCGAGGGAAAGGGCCAGCGCTCTGAGAGCGGTAACCAGTTCTAATGCCATTAGGGTACTGAACACGTGAGTTGTTAGGGGCATTGCTGTTATACTGCTGTTGCGCAGAGTTTGCATTGCCATGCTGCTGATTATTAAAGTTCTGGTTATTCTGGGAGAATAGTCTATTATTACCAGATCTGTTGGAGTTAGCAAATCCATTGGCTGAAAGATTTCTGTTCGAATTACCGAATCTATTAGGAAAGGGTCTGCTAGGTCGATTATATCGTTGAGTGAAGGCATTGTTTGCAGAATTATCACAATTGTATGAACGTCCGGCAGACTGGTAATCAGGAGATGTTGGTAGACTATATTGCTGGTGGGGAATGAATCTGCGACAATGAGTAGCTATATGACCTCGGAGTCCACAACGGAAGCAAGTAGGACCAGAAAAAGAAGATTGACCATAAGGCATTTGCTGAGAGACATATTGGGGTTGAGTGTCATCCATGGAAGCATCTCGAGGTCCGAGTATCTGAGGCAATTGCTGCAGAGATTGATTAAGAGCGCCCATGGATTCCTGTAAAGTGAGCAAAGTTGATTGCGAATTCCCTGTAGCGAATTTCGTACTAGGGATTTTAGTAACATCAACATGCTGAGCGATAACTTCGCGCTCCATGATACTTTGCACTATTGGAATTAATTCATCAAGAGGTTTGTTATCATCAATTAACTGAAGAGAATGCTGTAAGGTCAGGGGCAATCCCTTACGAAAGTATAAAGCCACAACTGATTCAGGTAGACCCAAACGTGACACCAATTCCTTAATCTCATCCAAGTACTTGCCAACGTTATCACCATAGGTGATACGTTTCTGAGACAAAGCATCGAGGATAGATGCTCGACTCCTTAGCAATGAAAATTTATCTAAGAACAACTTCTCAAGTTTAACCAAAGTCATGGGCTGCAGAGCATTACACCAATTGCGAGCGTGTCCTTCAGTGAACAACTGCAGGCGATGTAATATCTGCTGGTCATTTAAATTATGTAATTGGACATGATCCTTAAATATAGTGATCCATGCCTGTGGTGTCAAACTATCGGACTCTCCATTAAATACTGGAGGTTTCATCTCTGAAAAATTAAGAGGCTTAGTTTTAGTCTGTGTTTCGGGCATTTGGGTATTAAATCCTGCTGCAGGAAAGGAAGAAGGCAGGGAGCCCGAATGAGATACAGGGAAGGAGGAAGAAATTGGGCGTTGAATAGATTGAGTAGCTCGATAAGACGCATCTCTGGTGTCCTGATAGGAAGGTGGGTAGTACACAGATGTGCGCAAGCTAGTAAGGTCTTGTGGCTGAGATTGAGCCTGGGAATTAAGATTATTAAAAGTGGAATTAAAATCATGGAGGTCATGGAAGGCCTGAGTAGTTGAAGAGGCTTGGGACTGTGTAACCTGTTGGGAAAAATGCGAGGGCTGGTTAGCATGTTCAAATAATAATTCATCACCAGTACGAGTTGCAGGTGCATGAGAAAAGGCGCCCGATGTGGCATTGTAATTAAATCCTGCTGCAGGAAAGGAAGAAGGCAGGGAGCCCGAATGAGATACAGGGAAGGAGGAAGAAATTGGGCGTTGAATAGATTGAGTAGCTCGATAAGACGCATCTCTGGTGTCCTGATAGGAAGGTGGGTAGTACACAGATGTGCGCAAGCTAGTAAGGTCTTGTGGCTGAGATTGAGCCTGGGAATTAAGATTATTAAAAGTGGAATTAAAATCATGGAGGTCATGGAAGGCCTGAGTAGTTGAAGAGGCTTGGGACTGTGTAACCTGTTGGGAAAAATGCGAGGGCTGGTTAGCATGTTCAAATAATAATTCATCACCAGTACGAGTTGCAGGTGCATGAGAAAAGGCGCCCGATGTGGCATTGTAATTGGAAGGATTGGAAACACCTAAGGTCTGGTTGTTTGAAGCCATGTTGGAACCAGAAGGAGACTGAGCAGATAGACGATGTAGAAGTGTCTGATGGCTGGGATCGGTGTAACCTATAACTGGTTTACGACTAGAATGAGGAGTATGAGAAGGGAATAGTACTTGGGTGGTGGTATTAGCTGTACGTGGTCTGGTGATAGTATTTACAGTATATGAAACTGTAGCAAACTGAACTGTATTTGTGAGAGAAGTCTGTGCAGAAGTTAGGGATGCAGGCTGGCTTCCCTGAGTAGAAGTATTAAAGGGGGCGGGGGGTACAGTGAAGGAAGAAGGTCCTGGTGCAGGCCTGGTGGTCCTGGGCGACGTATCAGTCCGCGGGAGAGGTTGTCGTGCGTGGCCCGGGGGAGGCGATGGGGGGTGTTGTTCAGATGAAGGATCCTGATGAGAGTGATTAAATTGAAGGTTATTAAGAGACTGGTCGAATTCGTAGTTTTGATAGGTGTTATTAGAAACGTTATCAAACAGAAAAGGGTCCTCAGGAGGAGGGACGTAATGGTGGTGACGAAGACCTCCCAATGAAGGAATTTGGTCGTCGCTCAATTGTGATCCAGGCACACGTGAAGGGGTATGACGTCGAGGGGAGAGTCGTGGACTGACGTCTGGGGTGTGATGGTGATGAGTATCAGAACCGTGTAGAGAATGACCAGGAGAAGCAGGAGGTGATTGGGGGTGTTCAATGTTGTCTGCAGTAGACGTAACAGGAGGGGTTTGTGCAGCAGCACCAGGCTGTTCGTCAATATCAAATGAATGTGAAACAGGCGTTTGTTGATTAGTATTAGCAAACGATGATGCACCAGGTTGTTGAGAGTCTAATTGATGTATAAGAGAGGCGTCAGAGTGACCAGCCTGAGAGGCAGAATTATCCTCACTTATTTCAGCCCTATGAGAATTTTCGAGATTATCAGCAATATTAGAATGACGCACCTGACGTTCAGATACAGAGAGAGCTGGGGATTTATCCCTATCAAAATGCTGTTTATCGGAGTTATCACTATCAAAGGTATGGCCAGCGGAATTATCTTTACCGGAATTATCAGCTTTATCCCTAGCGACCTTAAGAGCAAGATGTGAATTTTCCTCGTCGGAATCAGGATCGTGTCGGCCAGGTGATGCTTCACGAGATTTTAAATTATCATGAGAGGGTGTGGAAACACGGGATCCGTCAGCAGTATCCCCAACTTCTACATGTAAAGGAACAGTCAATGAGGATTTATCTAGTTGTTGGGCAATGTGTTGGCCCGAGATATTAGGCTGTTCACCTGAAAGTGCTGTGTCAGTGTAAATCTCAGTCGCATCAAGATGTCCCTTAGTATTTGTAGTATCACCCTGACTTGTACTAGCAGAGGATGAGTCAGATTCTGACATCATGAGGGTAAGAGGGTAAAGCCATACATTGGTAGGTTTTCTCAAATACGTATTATAACGAGCAAAAGAAGCCTCACGAAACAGAGCAAGCTCCGGTAAGGTAAGAGTCAAATAGCCAAGTTGGTCTAGTATCGACTCGTAGACATGCCATTGAGTGTTCTTTTTAGTGGCAGCCAACAATAACCATTCATGAAAGAGAAGTGTAGGAGTGCGATGTTTGATATAACGAGAAGCACGAGCAGACAAATATCCCCTATCAACTGCTGTCTGAGCTTCCAAACGGAATTTAAGTAACCACTGCTGAAGTGTCAGCTGTGTCAACGGGACAGACATTCAGAGCAAAAATAGAAGTAAGAAGAGTAAGCGTACCGTGCATACTAGCACTTACTAGAGCGAAAATATAACTAATTTGAGGGAGAGTACGTATGAAAAGAGAGCCCAAAGTCAAAATAAGAGCAAAGGCTACAAAATGTGCCACAGCGATTCCCTGCAATAAGCGTGGGTGTAACTCATAACACATGTTAACTAATGACCCGAAAAAATAAGGAAATTAACATATAACTTGAGAGCCATATGGGATAAGAAATATCAGCAATAGGAATGGGATGAACAGGAGAAATAATGCGAGTCGAAATAAGTAATTACTTGTCTCGCTTTGAATATATATATATATAGAATCCAGGAATAACTGTAAAACGTCACTGGACATGGAGAAATAAAGAAGAAATGCCTAACACACAATTCAATAAGAAAGAACACTCACGAGATTGCCTGATTAAAAGAAAAGCAAAGTAACTAGCATTGGATAGATAAAAAAAATAGAGCACTAGACCTGAGATAACAAAATACAACACGATACACCATCAATAGCCAGTGTGTGCAATGTCAATAAATGAATGGGAGCGTGCATAAATGAAGTAGCGCATGCTGTCATTCAAGCTGTTATTCAAGAAAAACAATAATGGAACGATAGTCAGAATGTGATAATCAAATTCTCTATAACGTTCGCCGGACGGGTAATGGCGATTTAGATTTTAAAAGGAAAATGAAGTGTTGCATATGTGAGTTGCAAAGTGAGGAGAGAAGAAGGCAGAATAGCGTGGCCATGGGCCCAGGCTATTAAACCTTAAGTGCCGTGTATAGAAAATCTTAATAGCATGCTATGTGATTGGAAATAGACAGACATATTGTTGATGTAATGTTAAACTAGAAAAATAAAGCACAGATAGGCTAAGAAAACATTATAAAGAGAAGAAAAGAATAAATTAAGGAAATAATAATCAAGTGCCTTTTCTATTAATGTTTGCAAAATGAGCTCCTACCGTACTGGAAGATGTGCTGTGTTGCAAGCAAGGCCTAATGATGCGAGAAATGCCCCAGAGACTTGAGTGCGCTGTCTGGTCCGGGTCTGGATGAGGTGTGTGGGTAAAGTTGTGAGAAGTGTGGAAGATGAGAGGCAGGCGTATCGAAGCTGAACATGAGCTAATAGGTAACCAAATAAAGATATGGGCGAAGCCCCTGAGCTACCTGGTAGGAATATCGCGCCCCCTATACTAGTGGGTGAATTAAGGCGTGATAACATAGCCAGCATACTAAAACTTTGAATTTTTTGTATGTGTACGAAGAAGGAAAATCAACTGTCATTGGCGACATGGCAGAACAATAGCCGATTAATAGAGGAAAAACCTGATCGGTGGCATGGCGTAGAACCGATGCTCTCTAGCCATAGCTGGCTAACCCGCTATGCATGATATGAAGTTGTAACATAATCGAATTTCTACATCAAAGTAGTGGACTTCCTTTATGCGAGGAAACCGTAGGCCCATAGCATTGCAAGGCTAGTGTTTCGGAAGGAAACGTCACTAAATTTGAATAAACATGGTAAATCAAGAGACAGTGTGACACAGCAGACAAGCGCCAAGAAGCCGCAGACCGGACTCTCCTCCATGCCATCTTTGTATGCTTTCTCTCACTCTGAGGTAGCTAATTGATGTTACTGAGTAGATGGACTCATTACCGGGGATCCTGCGGGAGACACCTTAGCACTTGTCACCACGAAACACCTACTCAAGAAATACCAGAGGCTCGACAGTTTAGGTTCACTTATTCGTTTAATACTCAATTTATAGACAGTTACATCAAGAGTCATTCAAAGAACAGAAGCTATTCAACTTATCAATACATTAAACAACGATCTTAACGAATTACGTATACTGTTAACTAAATGCCATCTCAATCAACCATGACCCGGGGTTCCTTTAAGAGAAACCTTTGATCATACCTCTAACAACAATACCCTTACCTGACGAATCGTCACTGCGTCAGGGAGACAGGAAGCCCCCCTGCTACCTCAGCGGGAGCGGGCTCTCTTCTGGCTGGGCAAACAAGCTTGCCCCCAGAGATTGCTACTAGGGTGTTCTGCAGCTGCGCAGAAACACCAGGGTAACTGTTGCCATGGAAACATGGGGTGAGTTCCACCCCGTTGCTATCATTGTAGCTCATTACACAATAATATAATATATTACATAACTTTTATACAATAATAATATAAATGACATTACAGGATTAAGGTCTTGAGGTTCATGGCGATTTGAGGAAACTTCCTACAAGAGGAAGGAATGAAGACACCTCTGAAGCTAAAAGCTCAGCAGTGACACATGTATCAGTAAATATTTGGCCCTGGTCAATCAAATTTGCCACAATAACGTGTGAATTTGACTTTTTTCTACCACTTCTCAATCTCATGAAATATTATCAATAGGACACATTCAAAGTATCGATTAAGTATATTCAAAAACATGCATTTGTGTGTTAATATTTTAAAATGTTGACACTAAATCTTTAACTGCCAATTATTATAACTTTATGGCTAATATCTAAATTCAGTGATGTGAATTTTAGAAGATAAAGTAATTTCAGCCCCTTTTATGTAGTTGTTTGCATTAAAATTAAATGGGAATGCATCAGACAGATTGGTTTTTGTTGAATGGAGCACTGGAGAAGTCTTGATAATGTAATGTTATGTCACAGGGTAATTGTCTTCCCTGCTAATCCTTTCAATGACTGAAGTCAAGATCACTGGGGTAAAAACTTCAGTGGATCAAGCTTGGCTGCTCCATGTCTATACATTGTGTAATTGTTACATAATCTTATGTCAGTCACAGTTGGTGGTTAAGTGGCTGGCTAATATGCAGAACACATCAAAAGCAGCAGTCATGAAATTATGGAGATATTTTAATGAAGAAAAATGCTCTTAAAGTGTAATTTTTCAAAATCTCCTTTTATTAGTTAAAATCTACTTTATTCTGCAAATCTTCATTTTATTTTACTTTTATTTTTTTTCCCTAAAATGACCATACACTCAATACTACAATGATTATCAAGAGTTTTTAAAGTATATTTTTATGAAAATAAAGATACAATGTAAATCAGTTGTGAAAATCATGGCAAAATGGAAATGGCTTTTTTTAAACATCTCATTATTGTTAGACAACTACATGGTATGACTGACTTATTGTCTGAATCATACAGGTCCATAAAAAATGTTGATAGAGAAAAACTCAAATGGTAAATTTATACAGATAAAAAATGGTTCCCATGGAGATTAGTGGCTGAAATATTATAAACCGTCAAGTCAATCTGAATTCCGAAATGGCTAATGGCCTTATTTTTCAAAACCTTAATTATTGTCTGTGCTAACGACTTAACTGTTCTCCAAATTTTTTTGGGGGCGGCCCGTCTTGCTTCCCGCTCCCCGCCCCTCCCCCACCCTGCGGAATAGCCTGCTGAATAGCCGAGGGTATGCTGCCGCTCAGCCTATGTTTAAACAACCAGTTTTCACTTCTGAGAAGCGCACTCATTTCAAGAAAATTGTAGGTCTGAATCAAGTCCTATCAGGAACACTGTGAAACGAATGATAATAATCATCTGGGTCCCGCTAAGACCACAGCATCAGGATCACCCACAGATGTGATCTACGTTACTTTTAACCGTACAGGGCTACCATCAGCCAGGCTGATTGCCAGAACAAGCTCTAATTCCCTCATTTCCTTGGAAAATGACCCAAAAGAAGGCAAAGTTCTTCACAACAAAACTAAGGAAAATTGATCAGGCCACCGCCCACTCCCAAATGTCAACCGTGATTTGGTTGGTTAAGAGACTGCTGAGAATATAGGTCAGGGCGCAGGATGATAGAAAATGGGTTGGTTATAATAGGTTGCTCTAAAGCACTTGGCTTGGGGGCTGGCCCTTTAACTCAACTGGTTGGATAGCGGACCTTTGAGGGGAAAGTGTTATAGGAATATTTTCCGAACAGGCAGTAATTAATCGCATGCATAATTATGAAAAGTCTGCGAAAGTGTGTCGAAAGGTTTATAAACTTTATATGAAATTTTAACATAAGAAAATTACCATACAACATGCGTGGAACAAACTTATCCAAGCGTTTGTATGCACAATAGTCCACTAATCCTCAGCAGAAAATATTGGTCTCAGCCAGCGGCCTCGACCGATATTACTGCTTCAGCCAATAAAACTCAAGGTATTGGTCTCCTCACCATCTACTATCTATATAATATATAACAATATGTTAGTATTGTTTTGTATATCAGGGGTAGGGGTGGATACTAAAAATCTGATTATTTTGATGGCCTCGACCTTGGCTTGGTCTCAGATTACAATTACTACAATCCTTGGCCTTGCCTTGGTCTCGGATGAACAAACCCCCGAACCATCACAACTTCTGGATAATCCCTAATTCAAAATCATAGAATCCGTATTTTACGAAGAATGTATCCTTGGTATCGAACCTACACCCTGTGTTTGGCAACCCGATGTCCCACAAATTGAGCTAAGCCTCCCACACAGGCAGCATAGAAATAACACACTTCTGCGACATTCTTTACAGCGGTTCAAATAAGGTAAAAGTTGCTTCTAAATCTGGTTCACATATAATGAGAATGCCAGAAGGAATAACATTTTGGGATAATTAGTGACTGTCAATTACTCGACATTTTCAATTGCTCTTCTTTTCATTGTTACAATGTGACATCTAATTCTGGCTTTGTAATCTACTATTAATTAGTAGATTTAGGCAGCCTTGCCTATCTTGTCAGACATAGAAAAACCATTTGTCAAAAGTAATTGTGCTCATAAATACTTGATATTGCAGCTAATAACCTTTTCTATAAACTTCCCCTACCTTGGTAAAGTCATTTCATTTTTTTTGCTTAACATACACTGCACTTGGTGATGCCAATTTGTAGAATGTGGGGGTGTTTTTCATTGATTATTCTTACTTTTTAATATCATTCTTTAGAGCAGGGGTGTATCTAGAAATGGCCTGAGGGGGGCCATAACATGGGGCAAATAGGCGGCACTCTGCAGCACTTCCTGTATCTTTCATATTAATTTTGGGCCCAGGGGGGGCGGGGGTCCATAATTTTCACCGATGCACAACACCCATGCACTGACAAACACGATGAGACACCATTGACAAAACAAGCACTCTTAGAGATGCAGGACCGCCCATGCATGCATCATGGAGTTTAAATGGAATGATATAAGTATGAAGATAATTGAAAATCTTTGGTGCAATTGTGACAGATGAGTCAGAAATGACAGGGAGGTGAGAAAGTGAATTGCGGTTAGGCCTAAACAGTGAAGAGCAATTCAGTGCATTGAAGGTGGTCCATTGAACAGAAATTAAAGAATTGATTGGAATTGAGGAAATACCATTAAAGATACAATGTCCTTTCAACACCCTGCAATTGTGAGTGTGAAACATGGTCACACTCCACATGTGTGACAAGGGTATGGCAGCGTGAATGCAAAAGAAAATGGCGGCACAAAATCAGCCTGACCCACCGAACGCTTGGCATAAGGCCCTATAAGGGGATATTAATAAATCGGAAAATATTGAATTTAACTAAAAAAATACACAATTGACAGAATCTACGATGCATAAATGAGTGATATTGACAAAATGAACCTTTGGAATGGCCAGGTTTGGCCAGTAGGCCTCTAACTCGCATCGGTTCAGGACAGTTGCATTACCGCCCTATGTATAGCATGGGCGGTAATTACGGAAAATTACGGAAAATCCCCTGAAGGTAAATCATCTAAATTTATATTAATTGATTTTGCAACATTTTCACATGACATATTCTGCCTTTTTAACAGTGGCGTCCCTATGGGGGGGCAAGGGGGGGGGCCTGTGCCCAACAGGTGCCCCCCATATGAACTTTCCAACTCTGGCTAAAATATACAATTAGTACAGTGGGTGCCCCCTCAGAGAATCGCGTGCCCAAGGGTGCCGGAACAGGGGGGCAGGGGGGGCATTTGCCCCTCCTGCCCTTGTCCACGGGAGGCAGGGGGGGGGGGCAAGAGTGCCCTTTAGATCTTAAAGAAAAAAAAACATTATTAGGCCTTGTTTTTAGTAAGTATATATATATTCAAAATTATCAGTGACCCACTATTTAAATTTTGTCACGCAAAATTGGCCGAATATGATTTGCCCATTTTCATCTGACTGCCCCTGCCACCCGCGATTCCTTCCAGCCCCCCTGGTGCCCCCCTGGTGCTCCCCTGTTGCCCCCCCCCCTGGTGCCCCCCCCTGGTGCCCCCCCCCTGGTGCCCCCCTAGTTACGCCAAAAGTTTTTAAGATGAGAATGCAAGATTCAATGCATGGAAATTAAGGGGAACTGGTCAGCAATCATCATAATAAATAGTAGAGTCATTCACAGAACTTCTTTTTTTTTGGTATCCCCTATTGGGAGTCTATTTTTTTCAAATTCAATTTGGGTGCCGTCACTTGCAGCCACACTGACAGTTACGTGGTACCATGTGTTATACAATCAGTTCAAGCTCAAAAATAAAACGTCAAATAACAATTGCAATCCCAATAGGCACTCAATAAATAAACATATAAATAAATTGTACTCACGATTCTTCAGTCCTTGTGTCCAATTCTCATCATTGTTTGATTTCTCCATTCTCTCTGAGCTTCTCTGATTCTTGGTCTGACACAGATGATAATCAAATCTTGAGTGACCAATTCAAAATTCTGGGTGTCCATTCTCACAGTTTCCACTAATTGGGGCCAATGGTCACGCTGGTGAAGATGCTAACCGGCACCTACCTGACGCAAAGGAGAAAACAGAAAATAGGCACCATCGACAATGCTATTTGCCAACTTTGCAAACTGGAAGAGGAAGACCTTGAACATATGCTGGTGAGATGCCCAGAAACACAAGCAGTGAGGGAAACAAAACTTCAGAAAGTAATGGAAGGATGGGTGCCAGAAGTGCCAACCTTCCGGAAACTCCTAAATGGGCCAGACAGAGAACACCCGAACTACGGAAGAACACAGCGCTCCATAAACAGTCTCTGTCACGGCATCCACCATGCAAGACTTCAGCTTACGCAAAATCAAAATCAAAAATTAAAGCAAAACTAGTGTCAAAAACAATCCTAGCTGAAGGTAGAAAATAAGGTAGCCAGTCCCCTACCCTTACAAAAATTAAAACTAACAAGCGTGGTAGCACTAACAATTATAGCACTAACAAATATAGTACTCTACTAAAACTGGGGTGAGAGGGAATAGAATAGTCTAGTTAAAATGTGACTTAATACCTACAGCTGGTAGGGTTCTCCTGCAATAAAGGAGGAACATACTTCAGAAGAAGAAGAAGAAGAAGGTGATTTTGGCCTGTGATCTCTGCTCAGCAACCATGCGTGACCACGTGTTACTTGGAACAAAAACAAAGGACCAGCACATGTTTGATGCATGCACAAGAAATATTTAGGGGTAACGATTAGATATCCAAGAGGAGAAGGAAGCTTATAGGCTTTTTTTAAAACACAAATAATTTCTTGCCTAGTTTTAACATTTTTTTGACATGGTTTAATTTATTCTTTCTTTGCAGTCTGGAAATTGCAGTCATGACAATTCCTCACAAAAATCAAGGCAGAAAGAATTCATTTAACCATAAAAATGATTTAAAAATTAACAATTTTACAAACTTGTATTCCGTTAATTTTTGGTCAAGGAAACATGGTAAAATTTCAGGGCAAAGTAAATTTAGCAAACACCCTCCCACAAAATAGTTGTCCTGCATGCCTATATTTGGAGATTAATGATTTCTCTCTTTTGTTTCGTGATTTAGCAATTTAAGCAAAAAATATTTTGAAGTTGTTGTGAACCCAAATGTCCAAAAATAAATATACACATTTGATGGTCGCCGTCTTATGTCCCCAGCATTGTCATCAGGGACTTCCAGAGTAAAATCTGATTTGAATTAGATAAAACTATGATCATATATACATTAAAGTCTTCTTGTAATTTGTTAATTGAAGAATTACTTGCCACACGGTCAATTTGTAACTTATCGAGCACTTTGCCTTTGACAATAAGTGACCGTCCCCCTGGGCTGCCCAGGGCCACACTGATTGCTGAAACAAGATCTAATGGTCCCTTTAGCCAGGACACTGACCCCCAAATTAGGCAATGTTATTTACAATAGGGCAAGGAAAATTGATCTGACACTGCTTTCTCACAAATGCCAGCAGGACCTGGTGGACTGGCTGGTCAATGAAGTATTACATAACCATTTTATCAAGTTTGGACCAGCTTGGGGGGGGGGGGTGCGAAGTCTTGAAATAAGTAGTTTCTAGGGGTATTTCTCAAGTAGGTGTTGCTTGATTTAGGAATGAATATTCGGGACTTTGTGCGCTTGAAATAGATAAATGCTGTTGGTATTACAGTCAGTAAAATAAGTAATTTCCCACCAAGTGAAATCCCAAGCCACCCTGATCATTAAATGGTCTGCCCCTTAGAAAGAACTTACCAATGACTACCAAACTAGTCCCACTCTATTGTATTGTCCCCAAATAGTCTATGTAAGTTCTTTGATACTCAAAGACTTCGGCTCATAAGGAACTTTTACAAAGACATCATGGCAAGATTTCTATATCTCAATGGCACAACAAGACATAACAATAAGTCTCTCTTTGTAATACAGAGACTGACAGACAGTTTCTTTGGGAATGATATTCCCTTGACACAAATGGCAAAGTTTGGAAAGGTATTAGACATGACTTTGTCACCGCATGTATGTATACTGCGGAGTCAAATTGTTCTCTTTGTGGGCGCTCTTTTCACATAAAGACTAATGGAAGTTAAGGATTTGTCTGAATTTGTCATCTTCCCCAGGGCGAATTTCCTTCGGGAAAATGTCTTCACATATGAGATTGTTCTACCAAAGTAGTCTTGGAGACATTTCCTATAACATAATGTGTTAAAGAGACTTTGACCTCCACAGTCTTTCAGTTGCCCACCTGCAAATGGCGAAAAGTGATCACAAGTCAATCACCAATTCATTTGACAATTCCTTCGTATATATACATATTCTCACTCATGTCCTGATAGTGTTTCTTTAATGTAGTGTCACACAATTTCATGCACCATCTCCAATGCTTGATAAGAATAACACTGAGATGGTGAGACATGGGTTGTGACCCTCTATCCAACAACAAAGAACTTTTGCCAATTCGCTATCACTCCGTTGCAAGGGAATGCATGATGAACAGCACCAAGATAACCCGGGAAGAACTTACATCAAAAGAAACTGGTTTCTTCTTTGTGGTTTTATGGTTATAAGAAGTTCTTTTTCCTCGGCAGGCAGTACGATATTTGTTGCCCGATGTAAGTGTGGAAATGCATATCGAACAGAAACACATTTTCTCTTTTGTATGGGACTTGTCAAAGAATGAAAAACTAGCAATGGATTACTTCCGCACAACAGATTTGTATTTTCATAATAGTAATAACCAGAATACAATAAAAAATCCTCTTTGAATTAACACTGCTAAAAAATCTGTATATATAATAATTAATATCCATCCTGTGGTGTAGTTTGTTAAATGTTGTACTTGTCATTGCATCACACTAGATCCTACAATAAATTTTTAAAGTTAAATATCAAGTTATTTTGTAGTCGGCCTAAATAATTTTTTGTTTATTCGCCCCTCAATCTCAACTGCCCCTGGATATATTTGACGTTAACCCTGTTATGCACAGCATTGTCCCCGGGACTTTCTCAGTAAAAACTAATTCCAAATAGATAACTAGGATCACGGTCATTAAGGTCTTCTTGTTATTTTTTAATTGAAGAATTACGTGCCATGAGGTCAATTAGTAACTTATCGAGCACTTTGCCTTTGACTGTAAGTGACGAGCCCCTGGGGCTGCCGGAGGCCACACTGATTGCTGCAACAAGATCTTATGGTCCCATTAGCAAGGACACTGACCCCAAATTAGGCAATGTTCTTTACAATAGGGCAAGGAAAATTGATCTGACACTGCTTTCTCTCAAATGCCAGCAGGACCTGGTGGACTGGCTGGTCAATACAGTATTACATAACCTTTATATCAAGTTTGGACCAGCTGAGAAAGCAGAGACCTTTTTCAGTGAATTTCAGAGGTGGGGATTTTGACCGAAAAGGGCATTTTATTATCATGTCACAGCAACAGCTTTCAAATCGAAGCTCTCTTCACACATTTTAAAAATATTCAAGTGAATTACAGATTTAAATTCCAAGGATTAACCTGCAGTAATACTGCCAATCGTCAAATTTGAGCAATTTTAAAGGAAATTTAGAATCGAAGAGCACTTTTGTACTGGTGGGGTAAATCTCTGTCAATGCGTCAGTGGTTGGGATTTTTCAGGGGCTGGTGGGCCAATGCCCAGCTGCTTTGATGCTTAAAAATGGCTTGTTACAAAAATAACTTACCAATGACTACCAAATTAGTCCCACCCTATTGTACTGTGCCCAAACAGTCCATGTAAGACCTTGGCCCAATAGGAACTTTTACTTTTACAAATAAATCAAGTTCAGATTTCTATATCTCAATGAACAACATTAAGCCTCTCTCTGACAATGCTGTGACAGACCAACAGTTCCTTTGGAAATTATTTCCCTGACACAAATGACAAAGTACGGGAAGGTATCAGACATGTTGCCTTCATGTATGTATAATACGGTGTCAATTTGTTCTCTTCCAGAACCCCTCTTGTCACATTTATTAAGACCATTGTTATCCATAAAGACTAAAGGAAGTAAGGGATTTGCCTGAATTTTGTCAACTTCTCCAGAGCAATTTTCTTTCTGGAAAATGCCACCACAAATGAGACTGATCTACCTAAGTAGTAAAGAGGAAATTTCCTATAAAATAATGTGGTAAAGAGGCATAGATTCCCAGTTGCCCACCCACAAATCATGCAACAGATCTAGAGTTGATCATAAAGGGCAAATTCATCGAGTAATGATTTGATGATTTCTTTGATGTACACTCTAAAAAATGTCGGGACAAAATTGGTTTTTTAGATTCAAAATGGTTTTTTGAAAAACCAAATTTCAATGCAAAACCAACAGGGATTTTTAAAAAAATCCATGTTGGTTTTTTGCATTGAAATTTGGTTTTTCAAAAAACCATTTTGAATCTAAAAAACCAATTTTGTCCCGACATTTTTTAGAGTGTAGATACTCTCACTTATCTCATGAATATTGTGTTTCTTTAATGTAGGCTAGTGTCACACAATTTCATATCCCATCTTCAATGCTTGATAAGAATATTGCTGAGATATGGGTTAGGCCACACATAATTGATTCTTAGCTTCGCGGACCCGCCGACACAGTAGATTTCCAGCTGATGGAAAAAAAAAAAATTTTTTTTTTTGACATTATAAAATTTTTTTTTTTCACCTTTTTTTTTGTTGTCCTACCGACCGACCCTAATAAAAGTGCCTTGAGGCGAATCCGAGAAGCTAAAGATCAATTATGTGTGGCCTTATGACCCTCTATCTGACATCAATATATATGCTATCACTCCGTTGCAAAGGAATGCGTGATGAACAGCACCATGATAACACGGACAAACTTGCATCAAAGAAACTGGTTTATTTTATATCCTCTGCTTGCTATAATAGTTTTGTCTTATAGCCAGGCAATGCACTCTTGTTGCACAATGGAAATGTATACTAGAAAGAAACACATTCGAGGACTTTTCACAGGTGTCCCTTGTCATAGAATGAAAAATCTGGCAATGGAGAGACAATCCTCTGGGAATTCAGACTGCAAAAACAACCTCTATATAATACCTATCCTATGTTTTTTAGTTATCCTCTATGAAATTTGTGTTTCTGGTCGGATTTTCTTTCAGGACGCAAATCGTCATTTTTCATAGATTGGGCCATGCTATTCATCAATCTTCACGTTTTTACACCGAATAATGATTTTTAACTTTTTAACAACCCTATCTGTTACCTCTAACACCCTATCCACACACGTTATCCATTATATCATTCACAGCATTTCCTTAAACTTAATTCCTTGTAGTTTGTACACCTATTTTCTTCATACGAGGACCCTGGAGGTGAGACCAGTTGTTTATATTAACATATTTCAGTAGATCACAAAGTCCAAGAAAATATTATTCCTTTGACAAGAAGAGAGCAATCAAAATGTTGAGTGTCTTTAGTTATTCTAAAATGTTATCTATGGAATTATTGCTCGCATTCTGATGACAAATGTAAATTTGATTTGGAGGACAGCCAAATTCTGAAAGAAGAAGCCTTCAATTATAATCTACTCTAAGCTTGCACACTGGCTCAAAGAAAACTTCTTGGCTGTGGCATGGAGAAGCTTCCTTACAATATTCTGCTGAGATAAGTTATTCATCCCTTCTGCTAAGCCGGTAAAACATAACAAAGGATTTGCCTAAATCCTTTTCATTACTGTAACTTTCTGTGTTATCTGATGGATTACTTAGCTCATTATCTGACGGATTAAGCTTATTATCTAGAGGATTACTTAGCTCATGTGACTACATTGCTTCAGCACCAGAGAGTGAGATTGTATCGGCCTGATAAATATGACACATATAGTTGTTAAACATGCCAGATTATACAGTATAGTTAAAGAGCCAGCTGGACAGTGTATTGCCCAGGGCTTTGGAGTCGGAGTCGGAGTCGGGAGTCGGGAGTCGGCAGTCGGAGTTGTGGAGTCGGAGGTTTTTGGGTGGAGTCGGAGTCGGAGTCGAACTTTGATTTTCAGGTGGAGTCGGAGTCTGAGTCGGAGTCGAAAATTAAAGTGGTGACTCCTGACTCCTTAAAATAATTAATATAATTTACAAAAACACAATTTCAAAAAATTAAATTAATGTGAAATTAATTCCAAATTTTACATAAAACTTCTCAAGCAAGTATTCATGCACAAAATCCTATGAAAACCTTGTTGAATGACCTTTTTATCTCTGTTAACCATGTAATATTTATGTGCAATAATGCCAATAAGCGGAGTCGGAGTCGTAAATCAGGAGACCTAAGGAGTCGGAGTCGCTTTTCACAGGGCTGTAACCCGACTCCTAAGCCCTGGTATTGCCTGCACTGAAATGCATCTTTCTGTACACATTCATCACAAAATCATTTAGATGCACATCAAACAAAATAAAGTTTTTTAATGGCCATTTAACATTTATTTTCACACCATTATTTTGCTGTAATCTTGCTTGTGTTGCCACTGGTTGGTTACATGAGAGTGCCATCAGTCAGGTGAAAGGGGAGCCTGAGGTTAAGACACAAGCTGCTGAGCTGTCATTTAACAATTAATGTCAATTGGATAAATAGACACTTCTGTTAAAGGAGATTTAGGAGAAATCTCAGGATACTGCTCAATACTGATGACTATGCAGACAAAAGTACAAAATAGAGAATAGGACAAATCCTTTCCAGCTGGAGTGTCACTTGGGTGTCAATTTGTTTCCCCCCTGGGATTGTCACACAAATACTAAAGGATTTATTAATGCCATTGTGTGGGAATGTGTCAGACCTGTCACTTTTACTGCGGTGTCAATTTGTTTTCTTTGAGAACACTCTTGTCACTTCATGACTAAAGGATTTGTCGCTTACCCATGGCTATTGTCTTTCCCGGAAAAGTCATCATACATCATTTGACATTGTCCTTCAAAATAATTTGATGAAGAAACATGAACTCCCAACAAGCACATTAAAATGACGGGCATCGCCCCAAGCTCTCAATATCACAGAGTGACACTTCATTTGATGATTTCTTTGTCATACATATTACATACGCTCACACATCACCTGAATATTGTGTTTCTTTAATTGAGAGTCACATAATTTCATATACGAGGGGGGTCAGAGAGTTCACGGCTTTTTTTTATATGGACCCTTCTATTCAATCTAGAAATATGAATTTTTTACAGGATAAAATTCAGCAGTTTTGGAATGGATTCCCAAAATTTTGCACAATTTGGACATTTTTAAGTCATTCTGTGGTTGCCATGGAAACAGGAAGTTCAGCTAGTCAGCGCAGGAAATACTGAGATCAAGAAAGCCTATGAGTTGTTGCTGAGAGAGATCTCGCTCTATCACTTGTATTAGTGAGATCAAGGCCTCCAACACTGCATCATCCCAAGTCATACCATGACAAAATGGCCCATAACCTTTGCTAATTCATGAATACTTAATTAACTGACCCAGTTTTGACTCAGCCAATCAGGGACTGCTACATCACAGTTTGAAATTGTTGCTTCTGTTTCACACAGTTACAAA
Source organism: Platynereis dumerilii (assembly GCA_026936325.1). Taxonomy (NCBI): domain Eukaryota; kingdom Metazoa; phylum Annelida; class Polychaeta; order Phyllodocida; family Nereididae; genus Platynereis; species Platynereis dumerilii. The sequence continues at coordinate 7,688,050 of JAPTHN010000005.1, forward strand.
TGGAGAAATTTTGTGTTGTTGAAAGGTGCTATCACAGTTCCGAAAATTCCATTGAATTATGTATTTTCACAGTTCTGAAATGAAACTGTTTGAAAGTTTGCTTGTTTTACACTGTTTTTCTTAGTTGCCAGTAATCCTCTAAGTGTCCATAATCGGACTAAATCTGCCTGCAAAATGCTTATGACCTAAATAAGCAGCCAATCACAGAAGAGGTTGGAAATAGCAGAAAGCCCTGTCTATTTTAGCAGGGGTTGCGTGGGGAGGATGCCAACAGGCCCAACACTGCAGGGCATGCACCGTGGCCTCGAGCAATTTAATAACCCCTTATAACACAATGGGATTGTTAAAAGTTACAATCTATCCATCTATCAGTCTATCCATCAATCTATCTATCTATCAATCTATCTATCAATCTATCTATCAATCTCTATCTATCTGTCTCGACTATAAATCTCTGATTGTGGTGCGCCCCACTGTGTCTCAGGGCGGAAGGGCCAAAGGGAAGAAAAAGAAGAAGCTTCTCAGAAATCTTCTGCTCAGCAAAGAGGAATCTCGGGGATCAAAGTTAACTATTAAGAGCAGTGAGACATAAGATTAAGGCCAGGGTATCTTTGGTAGCAGTGCAAAACACTGGGTATCATAACTTCGTGTGGTTCTTGCATCTGTGAAATGCTTTTTGATCCACACCAACAGTGACATGACAATACCATTGATGACGACAAAGGGCCTGAGGCCCTGCTCTCGGACACAAAAAACCTTCCAAACATTATTAGACAGAATCTGATGGGCAGAGGGAAGGACACGCAATTGTTAACATTAGTCACGCCTTGCAGAGGGACTGATCAGCTTCATAATAAATTAACACTATTCAATTATTCTCCCAGATATCCTGACTGGTGAAACTATAACATTGCATGTGATAAATGTACAACAAAGAAACTGTGTTGATCCAGAGGAAGCTATCAAAGTTACTGTTTCAAACTGAAACATAGGAAGACTTTGCAAATTGTTCAGTGCTTTAGTCAATCAATTGATCCAATGTCAATCACAGCTTGGTCTCTCAACCATGCCCACAGTTCTTCACACCTGCTTTGACTGCAATTGCTGTTATCATGGTTACAGCCATTTCTGATTAAAGACAAGGAAAGCCTCTCAGGGCCTCTAGGGCAACTGGAGAATGCAGATGTCACTGAGGGCTTCTGAATTTCTCGAAAGCTTCTATGCCTTATCCGACACTTTAAGCAGGAATCCTAGGATGTGGAAGATTTGATACATGCAGGTAACACTTCAAAACTTAGTCAAATATTGTGATGAACTCATGCCAGGCAGGCTAAATGTTTTCTCTAAATAATAGTGATATGGGAAGCCTTACAAGCTGGCCTTGTTGATTTGATCAATTCTCATGTGAGGCACCTTCATTATATATATATTGATACATAGATCTTACCTCAGTGGGAGTTACCTGTTGTCTAAATATAATTTGGTGTTCCAGATTATCCACTACGTCATGTAGAGTCGTCGCATTGTAGGTGATATATTATTTTGTTTGCTTGCAGCGGTGAAAAGAAATGGTACTGCTGTTCTCCCATCTACGAACCATGAAACAGATCTACACACGGTGTACCGTTTGCTCTATGCGAAGTGACCCAGTTAATCATAAAATCTTAAATTTTAGACAAGAATCCAATGTAATTACAATATAACATATCCAGTATACTGTATGTATGTATTAGACATCTTGATGTGAAATTTCAAGATTTAAATATTTAGCAATCAAAAGATTTGGTGATTCTTGTAAAAAATGCACTAAAATTTACTAAATCTGCCTAATCTTCTAGAAAACTTAACTTATTGATTCCAAATTTTTTATGTGTATTGTGTTTACTATAAGTCAGCATACTGGCTATATGGCAAAGTTTGTTGCTAACTCTATGTATGAAAACTGGCAATATGTAAACAAAAAAAAATCCTTAATTGGGTCACTTGGTTGGTACACAGTGTACAGTGGAAATTCCTATTACTTTGTTTTAGATATTCTCACTTACCTCCCTGTACTGTTTTTCATTAACATAATGTAACACAATTTCATTTAATCCAATGCTTGACACGAATATTGCTGAGATATGGGTCATGACCCTCAATCTGACAACAAAGAACTTTCTTCAATACGCTATCACTCTGTTGCAAAGGAATGCGTGATGAACAACACCTAGATAACAGAGGCATACTTACATCAAAGAAAAGGGTTTCTTTTGCATCCTTCAGCTAGAAGAACTTCTGATAGGCAGGCAGTGTACTGATGTTGCACATTGGAAATGTAGGGGAGAGCGGGGCACAGTGAGACGGCAGGCACAGTGAGACAAAGCCCATAGCGTCTAGCTGATACTGTTTACAGATCAACCCTCTTTTGTATAGTACAAAAAGTATGTAAGTTAGAGACTGTCCTATATCCTGCGTGCCTACACAGCATATCGAGAGTGGAATTTCAATATTTTGGTTTTTAGCCAGTAAAAGTAAATTATTTTGCTAAACGACTTTTTGTTATAATTCACATGAAAAATGGTAAAATGAAAATCAATTGCCAGGGATTCAAACCTTGATTATTTGTCTAAGTTTAGTGAGATGATGAACTGCAATACATGCATTCAATATTTTATAAAGAGAGCTGTGTGGGGCACGGTGAGACAGTTTGAGGCGGGGCAGAGTGAGACATCACAAAATACACTCGAAACAACTTGAATGTAATGCATAGCTCACAATTCACTAAAAACAAAATGCCTGCTATAAACTACTGATTTTAGTGATTCATGTCCAAAGAGAAGCATCAGAAAGAATTTTGATTAGTATGTAACCGGTGTGGCAGGTTAAATAAGTCGTGCATGTGTCCTGTCTGATGAAGTTTCGAAACATGCTCAAAAAAGGACCTAAAAAATCACCTAGCCAGCTGCTTTTATGTGAGTACAGTAGTTTCTGTAGCAACAATTGATAGAGCAATTCCGCAGGTCCTGATGATCGGCGGTTATGGCAGCAGATGCCCTGTCTTACTGTGCCCCTTCTGCTGTCTCACTGTGCCTAGCCCACGGGGCACAGTGAGACACTAAACGAGCATGGATGTAACTCAAAATTTCTCCAAACCTGTAAAAGGTAGGAACCTGAAACTACTGGACAATATACCAAACGTCATTGTCTATAATGTGGACCTGATCTAAGTTAACTTGTTACTGCCAACATTTTGGAACACTTGAAAATAAAAAAAGTGTCTCACTGTGCCCCGCTCTCCCCTACACCAGATAGACACACATTCGAGGACTCCTTTTTGTATAGGACTTAATTGTCACAGAATGAAAAAACTGGCAATGTAAAGGGAATGAATAATATTTTTGATATACATATATATATGCAAAGAAGAAGCCTTGGTTTCAAATGCACCAAGCAAGTATACAAGCAATTTGACATGAATTGTCTTGCTTCTGTTGGCACTGGTTGGTTACATGAGAACGGCGTGAGTCAGGTGAAAGGGGAGCCTGAGGTTAACCTGAGACAAGCTGCTAAGCTGTCATGTAACAAATAACATCAGTAGGATTTATTAACACTTCTGATAAAGGGGATAGGAGAAATCTGCTCAGTCTATACTGACGACTATGCAGACAAAATATAAAATAGAGAAAAGGACAAATCAATTGGCGATGGACCATCACCAGATGATAGAGAGATCATCTGAGCTACATGTCCTACATTTACTAGTAAGATAAGTGACATTCGTGAGTAGGCTGTGAGCAGATCAATTGGTCAATTCCAAATCGTAAAGAACAGTGTCTAATTTCAGGTCATATACCTAGAAAATGGGACCATTCTGGACCTTGTTCGAGCAATCAGCAAGGCCAGGCTGGCCAGGAGGCTAGTAATTTGAAGTGTATGGCAATGTACTCCAAAATCTACCATACATATATATATATTTAGGATATAATTCTAAAAACAAATCACAAGCAGACCTGAATGAGCAATATCCTTACTTCATTTAATCACAATAATATACTTCTTAAGTTTTAAGTCATATTATGTAATGCGTTTTCTTTGCTTATTAGATGGTTAAGCATGATTTAGTTTCACTGAAATGTAACAGCGAAGAGATATTCTGAATGTAGAGGTGTCATATTTCCTTCCCTATCATTACGTCTCTCCTCCAAGTGATCACAGCATCAAAAAACCTTCCCAACATTAATAGACAGAAGGACACATTGTTTATTGTTATAACATTTTTATAGTGCTACAATTATTTACATAAAATATTCTAGTGCGCTGGACATATAAAGGTAAAATAATTATAAAATTAGAGTGTATACAGTGTGTAAATATAAAAGGAAAGTACATAAGAACAAAAGGTACATCATAAATCAAAAGCTCTTTTAAACAAAAAGGTCTTAATGGCTTTCTTAAAAGCCTTAAAATCGTCAATCAGTCTGATATCAGCTGGCAAAATGTTCCATAATCTTGGTCTTATTTTTGGACCGGCGACACTAAAATATCTGCCAGCAAATGTGGCTCTCCTGGTGAGAGGCACTTCCAGATCAGTTGTGCACTAGATCTGGTATTCCGTGATGACACCCTGACACTCAACAAATCCTAAAGATATTTGGGTGCGCAGTCATGTAAACACTTACGCACAAGGCAGAGAACTTTAAAATTAATGCGCTCACATATTAGGAGCCAGTGTAATGCATTCAATAGAAAACATTAGTTCCATCTTACAGTGGAACTAATTAGCTTCAAAATAAATTAACCCTATTCAATTATTCTCCATGACATTTGAGAATGTAATAGTATACTGCATTTGATAAATGGGTCATTCTCAAATTTCGGGACAATTTGCGTCACTCTAGCTCCCTGACATTAATATGAATGCGATAAATATCTGAAGCGTCACTCTGCATCTGTTATTCATATTTCTACTTAGAACCACTGCATTTGGAACAAAAAGTCATTCATTAGACTTTTTTTAATGCATTATGTCCAGAAATCCGATCAAAATCAATGGTTTTTGCCTTTCACTGGACCTGACATGACAAAATCAGGTGTTCATTTTCCTCCTAATATAGGGGAGAGCGGGGCACCATGAGCCACTTTTCCGAAATTAAGCTCCTGAGCCTAAAGTTTCAATGGTAAATAGCTAGTTGCTTTATGTAATCATAGCAAGGCCTCTTGGCTACAATATCCAGTGTTGTTACATTATATTCTTAATTCTTAAATAGTCAAAACATTGTCTTTAAAAAATGTAGTCTAGAGGCTCATCGTGCCCCGACCCTGGGGCACCATGAGCCATGGTATGGGGGGCTGTTTACATATATGCATTATCCTTCTCATTCAACTGTAAAGAACTGATACCTCATAAACCAGATGTTTTACTTGAAATTTTCCCTTGGCATACGCCACAATATGGATCAGATGGATTTTACATGTTTTTCCATGAAATAGCACAAATGTGTCCTAAACAGCTGCTGATGTCTTGTACTATAGTTCTGGCCTTACAACAGTAGAGTTGTTGTTTCAATTCAGCTTTAATTGTACATTAAAACTTTATAGAAAATGGCTCATGGTGCCCTATCTCCAAGTGGCTCATGGTGCCCCATTTGTAAATTTCATTTATTAGTGCATATCACCATTTTCCAGTTTATCATAGTATCAATGTTATGACATCATCCAAGCACATGAGTTATCTTCTCTGAGAAGACTTAGTTTTATGACGATGCCGGAAATAGTTAAAGTACCAGAAGTAAAAGTTCCACCACCCAATATGTTTACTTTTTACTCAAATTCACTGGTCAAAAGTTTTTTTTTCAATTCTTGGTCCTACATTGAAAGGAAAGATTATGATTGCTACCCTAGCCCATTCTACACAAATAAAGGAATATATAGTCTTCCTATCAAGCAGTTCTATCTTGCCGTTTTTCTTGTAGGGGCAATGGTTCATGGTGCCCCGTGGCTCATGGTGCCCCGCTCTCCCCTACCATTATTTTCAAAGTTTCTTTGCACGATTCATGGGAATAAAGACTTGAATTTAAATTTAGTTCATATTCATTTTTTTTTGTGTATAATTTCATTGATTAAATTGATACAATAGTCGTGTCACTAATTTATATCAATTTTTTTGTCCCCTCCGTTACCTGCCATAGCTCTGTTCGTTATTGTTTTTTATGAGGTATTTTCACTGAATATCATCAGACGCATGTGCGCCATAGTACCACTGCCTTGCAGACTTCATAAAACATGTATTCAATAAATTATGACATAATGTTCATAAAAAATGTTTTTGGTCCCACTGAAATGTCCCCTCCGTTTCCTTCATTTCCAAGCTTACCAATGATAATTTTACAGAGCGATTTCATGTATATGTTGCTGAGGGTGGCAGGTTTTAATATTCTGCAATTATTTTGTCTAATCTCCAAAATAAAAAGCAGTAATGGGCGAAAAGCAAAAAATTGTTCCCCTCCGTTACCGTCCACTCCATTACCAGATCATGAGCAAGAAATCAACATTTGGACCAAAAAATCTACTGATACGAGATGAAGTACTTCTGAAAATAATAGTTACATCAATCTTTTATCATTTTTCCTTTTGTTGCTGTTCCTACAGTTAGTTTTTTACATCAAAATTCCCCTCCGTTACCACATTGTCCCCTCCGTTACAGGACAATTTTCCTATACCCGTTGTCCCGAAATTTGAGAATGGCCCAAATGTGTCTCTTCAAAGGAACCTATCAAAGTAACGGTTCCTCTCTGAACAACAAACCTGGCGGAGAGGTTTTTAAATTTTTATTTCGACTAACTGCAGAGTCAACTGAACATTATTACACTTCAATCATCATAACGTCAGGCACTGGGGGTCTTTTTTATGACTTGCGAAACATGGGCAGAAAAGGAAAGAGTCACATCCATTGCTATGTAAAGCAGACGCTAAAGGAACCTCATACAGAAGTAAAATGCATATGTAGCATTTTTGATAGTCCATAAAACCGACAAAGTCAGTCTCAACAGATATCACAATTACACCTTTGGCAGGCCTGTTCAAGCATGAGCCTTTCATGAGCCTTTCCAGCCACTCTACAATCGCCATCACTGGCCATTTACACCTGGGTGAAGTGAATCAAAGAGTAATGGAGGATCTGCTAAGTACCAAGTGATGGGTAATTCTTCAGGGCAACAATACAGTGTTATTCAAGCTAACCCTCCGCCCTAAATAAAGTGAAAGGAACGTGTGGGAAACAATATGCACTAAATGCACTTGCATGAGTACGACATTATTGAATTATATTAGGAACGATAACAGTCTCCAACACCAATAAAACTGTATTCCCAAGATACGGTAGCCAAACATCGGTTATGTAAGATAAGGTCAGCGAAGCTGCAAGGATGGGTTCAATACAATGTACTGTTAACTGAAGTGTGAGAAGCAATAAAATTGCGCAATAAAATATGACACAATCAATGGGAAAATGAAAAATACGATATTCAATAGGAAAATGAAAGCGCTTACAAGAAAATGTCATTGAAAGAAGAGAATTTGTACATTGAATTATTTTGTAATGAAGTAAACCCAATTGCCAATTAGACTTAACTTCACAAAATGATGTGCTAACAATAGCCCAAGCTAAATGCTACAGGCCTTCTATTGGTTGCATCTCAGACAGACACAAGACAGACAGACAAACAATAGACATTTATTTAAATAATGAAAATACTCATTTACACATTCATTTATAGCAAATCACACATTTCTTCAAAAAGAAAAAAATACTAAGGGATTTGGCAATTTCAGAAAGAAATTTTTGACCACTTCCCATAGACAATAGACATAAATATAATATAATAATTCCACCATTTATCACATTAAAGGCAGGCCTCCATTAAAAAACAATATTTGTACATTGTTCAAACAAATTTATTCTAAAATAAGGGAAACATAGGACGTCATAGGTTTCAACTTCCGGAACCCATTGACATGCACGTGTTACTTACAGTGGTGTACCAACTGTCCTATTATATGATATAAAGAGTGTCAAAATAAATGTCATTAAGTACGATGTATCTGTTATTCATGTCGTTAATATTCACATCAACAGTAAGGTGTTGTATAAAGGTTACCTCCACAAAAGTAATCAATGGGACAAGTCACACATCGAACCCAGACTGCAGAGGCATACCAGGGTATTGGCACGCTGCATCTCTAGCAAGGTAATTACATTGAACTGTAGGAGCATCACAGCATAATCATCTTGCAGGTAAAATGGCTACATCTGATATAAAATCCTATACTGCATTATAATAATATCATGTAACTGATACAATTCTTTTCTCGTTTCAGAAATGAAAATGTCTATCTTTGATACAAACATCTCATTTTGTATGATTATGATATTACATATGGCAAAATCAACACATGCCTCAATATATAATAAGAATAATTCTGGCCTCACAGCTGTCCCGAGTGACATACCTGGAGACACGAAAGAAATATTCTTATCTCATAACAAGATAATGAACATCAAGGAAACTGACTTTAACACAAATGATTTAACTCATTTGCATCTGGAGTACAATATTATTTTCAATATATCAGTAAATGCATTTAGCAATTTGAGAAAACTTGTGATATTATACCTAAACAATAATAATTTGACTACGCTGTCATCTGGAGTGTTCAATGGACTAGGAAATCTAAAAGTACTTAATGTGCAGATGTGTGCGATAACTTTGATAGAAAATGATGCACTGAATCTTCCAGTGTTGACACAGCTATTTTTGGATAATAACTACTTGCGCCAATTTCCGAACATATCAAGATTGGTTAGGATTATTCGATTATATATTAGATATAACATGATTGAAGAAATTCCTGACAATGGGATTTACATTTACTTCTCCAAAGACTATTGATCTTGCAAAAAATAAAATCAAGGGAATCCCACCTATTGGAAACAGTTGTGCAAGACTGCAGTATTTCACTTTGACATACAGCTCACTCCCGGAACTGCCAGTTGATATGTTTAAGGGTTGCCCAAACCAACGGACTGCTCGACTTAAGGGTAACAAACTGACATCACTGCTTTGGGTGCAGTACCTGAGCTCACAACTTTGGGAGTTGGATATCGGTTTTAACAAACTAACACACATTCCATCCTATCTCTTTGCCAATCTGACAAATCTCAAAACACTGACTGCCGAGGGTAATTTGTTAATTCAAGTGGACATGGCACTCATACAGTTTTCCTCTAATCTGAGAACACTCTGGATCCAAGACAATTCTATAACATCTATTGATGATCCATACCGATGGTGCAAGGGTGCTGCCTGTACATTACTAAAAATTAATGCTACACAGAACCCTCTGGCATGTGATTCAAGTTTCTGCTGGGACAAATACAACACTGGTATAGATTTTGTCAGGAGCGACTGTTTTTCGAAGCCATGGCCAAACATCACTTCCTCTGAGCTAGACTGTTCAGGTGAGTGTCAATTACCCATTAAAAAAATTCAATAAATCTATGAATAGAGTGAATTATCCCAAGAAAAATAGTCAATTATCCCATGGAAAAACAGTTAATTAACCCATGCAAATAGAGCCAATTATCCCTTGGAAACAGTCAATTATCTCATGAAGAAAAGTCAATTATCCCATGAAAAAAGAGTCAATTATCCCTAAGAAAAAGTCAATTATCTCATGGGAAAGAGTCAATTATTCCATGAAAAAAGAGTAAATTATCCAATGAAAAAAGAGTTAATTAATCCAATGAAAAGAGTTAATTAATCCAATGAAAATAGCCAATTATCCCAAGAAAAAATAGTAAATTATCCTATGAAAATAATCAATTATCCCATTTAAAAAGAGTAAATCATCCCTTGGAAAGAGTCAATTATCTCATGAAAAAGAGCCAATTATCCCATGAAAAAAGACTCATATAGAATGAAAATAGAGTGAATTATCCCAAGAAAAAGAGTCAATTATCCCATTGAAAAACAGTTAATTAACCAATGCAAATAGAGCCAATTATCCCTTGGAAACAGTCAATTATCTCATGAAGAAGAGTCAATTATCCCATGAAAAAAGAGTCAATTATCCAATGAAAAAAGAGTTAATTAATCCAATGAAAATAGCCAATTATCCCAAGAAAAAATAGTAAATTATCCTATGAAAACAATCAATTATCACATTTAAAAAGAGTAAATCGTCCCTTGGAAACAGTCAATTATCTCATGAAAAAGAGCCAATTATCCCGTGAAAAAAGACTCATATAGAATGAAAATAGAGTAAATTATCCCATGAAAAAGAATTTAGACCCTATTGTCCCATAAAAAAGTCATTTATTGTATGAGAAGGAGTCAATTATCTTACGAAAAAGAGTTGATTATTCTTTTATAGAAATAGGAAATGAACATTAGCATTCACCAAGAAAAATACGTTGGTTCCATTTCATCAGCTGAAAGCCATTTTAAAAGGTTTCACTCTTAAATTTGGATGTGAAATATATAATAATATTGAAATAACTTTAAAGACAGACAAATCATATTTTCTGGAATCTACAAATAGATGGTTTATAAAAAATTAGTAAAATGGGCCTCATACATAGGTTGAAACAAACAAAGGATTTCACCCCTGAATATATCAACTGCCTATGGCCTTTTATCTCATATTGAAATGCTGTTATCACATAGTTAAACATTAACAAAATCAACCTAAGATTCTCATCATATGAACAATCAGTTTTGAATCTTATGAAAATTGGGGGAGTTTTAAATTTGCAAAGGATATTGATTCCAGTGAATGTTGCAATGATGGTTCAAAAAATCAATATGGTAACCATACTGTATTCTACAGACAAACAACATTCCTTTCTTAAATTCATCTAGTAATTTTTGTTTCCAGTGGCTCTTGCAATGGCAGTTGTTAGTCAAGGTGGCAGCCATGCTGTATTCCAAAGACGAACAGCATACGTGTCAAGTCAAAACATCACTAAGCAGAAAGTGGCTCTGTATACTGAATGTGCTGTTTGGTGCCTTCGAGAAGTTCCCTGTAAATATTTCCGACTTGAAAATGAAGAGTGTGTTGTTTGGCCATGATAAAAAAGACCAAAGAAAGTGGCTCTGTAATAATGTATACTGGATATGCTGTGTGGTTTCTTCGAGAGGTCTCCTGTAAATATTTCGGACTTGAAAATGAAGAGTGTGTTGATTGACATTGTGTATTTTTGTTTGATGTGTATATACCTTGTTGATTTTATGTATTCGGTGAGTGGATTATTATATTTCAAAACAAATTCAAAAATACTTGTGTGATCAGTGATGTTGTTGAAATAAAACTCGGTATGAGCAGTGCTATTTATGCATTTTCATTTATTTCAAAGTGGAGTAGAGATGCAGAGTGCCACTGGGCATGAGTTGCAGAACAAAATTCTTCTTTTTTTGCGTGCATTCGATTAAGGTAATTATCAACCAATCAATTATTTTTTTGTGAACCTGTGGATATTATGCCATCACAGAAATTGGAACAGTATGTCAGCATAAGAATCAAGAAGAGAACATTATGTAACCTCTCTCGGCATAATTGGTCTATCACAGCGACAGTACCAGTGTGACCTTTTTGGGATTGATCAATTTGTTTTCTTTGAGAACATTCTTGTCACATCATGACTTTCGGATTTTTTGCCTTCCCCATGGCTATTGTCTCTCCTGGAAACGTCATCTTACATCACATGCCATGTCCTTCAAAATAATGTGCTGAAGAAACATGAACTCCCAAAAAGCAAATTAAAAATGGCAGAGATCAAATTCTGGAGGCAATCATTTGGGTTATGAGATGTACTTCTAGGTTTAGATACATATCTTCGGAGACTGCTCAGTCTATAATGACGACTATGCAAAAATAAGAAATAGAGAAAAGGACAAAACTTTTCTTGCTAGAGTGTTACTTTGCTGTCAATTTGTTTCTCCCCTGGGATCGTCACACAAATACTAAAGGATTTATTAATGCCATTGTTTCGGAAGGTGTCAGATCTGTCACTTTTACTGCATTGTCAATTTGTTTTCTTTGAGAACGTTCTTGTCACATCATGACTTTAGGATTTGTCCCTTTCCCCTCCAACTATTTTTGTTCCTGAAAATGTCATCATGTACATGTGATATTGTTCTGCCACAACCACAGTAGTCATGCTTGTGAAAAACATATCATGAAGAATTGAAGATTGAAGAAACATTGACTCCTACCAAGTAAAAAAAAACAAAACACGTCGAATTGAGGACGCAATCAGTGAGATGAGGGCTTTGAGATGGACTTCTAGGTTTTAAATATATATTTAAAACAAAAACAAAAACAATTTCTTGCCCGGTTATGATGATGTAAGTTAGTTCCTTTTCAGGCAGTCTAGATACAAGTAATTGAATTTGGCTAGGAAGCAGTCTGGATGGACCTTGAGAGCTCTTCAGCATTAGTTTTAAGTTGTGAGTAATCGTTTTCTACCAAGATATGGTATAAGTTTAAAAAAAAAAAAACACGGTGGGAGCTGCTTGATTTAGAAGCTTATATTTTAGGATATTCAGCTATTGTGTGTCGTGACCCATCAAGGAAAGCTCCAAGCCCTTTAAAACCTCCTTGACACTTCATTTGATGATTTCTTTGTAATACATATTACATCGGTCACTTATCTTATGAATATTGTTTCTTTGATGTAGCATCACACAATTTCATATACCATCTCCACTCTCCAATGATCGATTAGAATATTGGTGAGATACAGATTATGGCCTAATGTCTGACAACAAAGAGCTTTGCCAATATTCTATCTCTCTGTTGCAAAGGAACGTGTGATAAACATCGTCAAGATAACACAGACAAACTTACATCAAAGAGACTGGTTTCTTTTGTATCCTTTGATACTTATGTTCTCCTTTTACATATATATTTTTATCCCAATATGACACATCCACGCATGGTAGTGAGCGCACATACACGCGCGTGTATGTGTAATTGCGCGCACAGTCACGTGTGTACATGTGTTCACGATCACCTGTGGACATGTCATCCAGCGCATGCGTGGACCTGCATTCACGCGCATGCGTGTAAATGCGATCGTGGACATGCCATCCAGCGCAAGCTTGAACATGCCATCCAGCGCAGGCTTGGACGTGCCATCCAGCGCAAGCTTGGACATGCCATCCAGCGCAGTTTATTTGTCAGAACACAGCCCGGGGGGGGGTACTTCGCGGACTTTTGCATACGGAAGCGCCACGGCAATTTTGAAAACCAGAACCATTTTAATCCGGAAACTGTGCCAAAACCACAAACCATTTTAATCCTTCACTAAAATTTTTTGCTAACCAATTTAATCTTCATAGTTTTTAAACCATTTTAATCCTCTTTTAAAGCCGATTCTAACGGTACCAAACATGTTGGGGTTGCGAAAACCAGAACCAAATTAATCAGAATTGTCAAAAAACCAAAACCATTTTAATCCAAGAAGGCCAAAAAACCATTACCATCCAGCGGCGCCTCTATATATACCCTTATAGAGTGAGTACCCCCCCCCGGGGAACACAGAAGCCCATCTGGCAGTGGCGTAGCCATGACACGTGGAAGAGGGGTCTTAGGAGGCAAATGTGCATCTCTAGTACTGCATCTCTGATGCTAAAACACTGAACCTGTAATTGAACAGTATAGCTCGTTGGAAAGGTTCTAATAATAAATATATCAACTTTTAATGACAAACAGAAATATCAAATACACACAGATAAGCCTACAATGTCAATCAAGAATCGTCTATCATATTTAAAAGAAAAAACCTGGATCAGACCCTAGCTACGCCACTGCCTCTGGGATGTCTCCTCTCACCAATTTGGATGTGCGCTGTAAAGCATGTCCACTCATGCGCTGTATAGCATGTCCACACATGCGCTGTATAGCATGTCCACTCATGCGCTGTACAAGCATGTACACGCATCCAAAATCTTCACGCGTGCGCGTTATGCCACATCCACGCGCGTGTATGTGTCACATCTTGCACATCCACGCGTCCTAAAAGCGTGTCTGTGCGCTCTGGAGCATGCGTGGGTATGTCATATTTGGATAAAAATATACCTCCCTTTTAGGGACTAGTCATTGAACACCATCTCAGGCAATCTAAGAATTATATGTACAGGGACATATCCGAGATTCTTCAGGGAAATTTGTTGGATGGGATACTGGGAGTGCAACCAAAGAATAGCAGCAATTTATTGTTCCTTTTTTCCAATTTTCTACTGCAAGCTATAAATAATTCACCACCTTTTGTCAATGCATGTGCATTATTATCATTTAAGATGGTTCAAGTCAAGAATGATGAAATATTTTTAATCTGAGGCATTAACATGCTAAAAGTTTCTATTCCCAACAAGATTATGTCAAGGCAGCCTAGAGATCTACTAATTACTGGTAGGTAATAAAGCTGGAAGAAGAAAGACAGCTAGACAGACAGACAGACAATAGACATTTATTTACATAGTATAAATACACATTCACACATTCATTTATAGCAAATCACACATTTATACAAAAAGAAAAAAAAGCTTTCATTATGCAGGGTGATTCTTCTAAGGCAAAAAAATGGTCGCTATTGAGGAACCCCCCTGAAAAATAAAGAATATAACTTTTTAGGAACCTCCTGAGCCCAGAGACATATAACCACATATTTCACCATAGACAACAGATAGAGATATAATAATTCCACTATTTATTATGTTAAAGGCAGGCCTTCATTAAACACAGTAGCTTTACATTGTTCAAACAAACGTATTCTAAAATCATTAGTAGCATAATTGTACTCTCGGGATTCTACTTCAGGAACCCATTGACATGCACGTGTTACTTACAGTGGTTGTCAACATAAATGTCATTAAGTGCTATGTATCTGTTATGCATGTCGTTAATATTTACATCATCATTAAGGTGTTGTATAAAGGTCATCTCCATAAAGTAATCAGCAGGACAAGTCGCACATCAAACTCAGACTTTAGAGGCATAACAGGGTATTGGCACACTGCATCTCCAGCAAAGTAATTACATTGAACTGTAGAAATATCGCAGCATAATATTCTTGCAGGTGTGAAAATGGCTACATCTGATATAAAAATCTTATACTGCATTACAATAACATTGTATAACTGATACAATTCTTTTCTCCCTTCAGAAATGAAAATGTCTATCTTTGATATAAACATCTCATTTTGTATGATTATGATATTACATATGGCAAAATCAACACATGCCTCAATATATAATAAGAATAATTCTGGCCTCACGGCTGTCCCGAGTGACATACCTGGCGACACGAAAAAAATATTCTTATCTCATAACAAGATAACGAACATCAAGGAAACTGACTTTAACACAAATGACTTAACTCATTTGCATCTGGAGTACAATATAATTTATAACATATCAGTAAATGCATTTAGTAATTTAAGAAAACTTGTGAAATTATACCTAAACTAGAGTTTCGATCGGGACCGATGCGAAGGCAGAGGGCTCGCGGGGTGAGTTGACGTGGTGTAGTTAGTTTGATGTCAGCGTTTCGTCACAAGGAATGAGCCAGTGTGTGAAAACCGAGTAGTGATTAGATATTTGAATGTATATATACAGCACCAGCAACAAAGCACCTGGGACTAGTTTGTGCAAATTTTTAACCGGCTTACGGTGGTTGTTAGAGGAGGGCTTAAATTTTTGGTCAAATGGGACTCTTGTCAACTTGTGTCCATGTGCACTTGTCCACTTGCCCACTTTTCTTTTCAACATATTTTGAAATGCCCATTGCGACTTTAGTATTCCACTTGGATTTATGAAATTTGGTATAGGGATTCACTTAGGGGTTCCCCTCAGGAATTTTTGGAAAAATCCAAGAGGCTGCCGAAATGGTCCCCATATTTTGAATTGCCCACTGTGACTTAGTATTTCACTTAGATTTACGAAATTTGGAAGACTA
The DNA here is from genome assembly GCA_026936325.1 of Platynereis dumerilii. Classification (NCBI taxonomy): domain Eukaryota; kingdom Metazoa; phylum Annelida; class Polychaeta; order Phyllodocida; family Nereididae; genus Platynereis; species Platynereis dumerilii. The sequence goes on from JAPTHN010000005.1 coordinate 7,704,050, forward strand.
AGGATTCACTTAGGGGTCCCCCTCAGAATAATAATAATAATAATAATTTTATTGCTTATGAGCGCATTACATTAAAAAATCTCAATGCACTTTACAACATGTATAAATAAAAGCACCATGTAAAATCAAACCATAGAATTAAAAATAGATTACTGGAGATAAGACAATTTAAATAAATAAGTTTTCAGTCTTTGTTTAAAAGAATTAAATTCCGTTGTAGACCGAAGGTCTAAAGGCAAATTGTTCCATAGGGTAGGGGCCTGGATAGAAAATGCCCTGTCGCCATAGTTTTTTAATGTTCTGATGGACGGATGCTGAAGCATTATGGCAGAATTGCTACGCAGGCTGCGGCTTGATGTTTTGATGGTGATGAGTTCCTTGAGATAGAAAGGCGCAGTATCCCAGTGAATGCATTTGAAAACAAGACACATAATTTTAAAGATGACGCGAGCGGAGACAGGCAACCAATGCAGTTCACGTAGAATAGGTGTGATATGTAGCTGCTGTCGCAGTCGAACTCCTTTGATTAGGCGTGCTGCAGAGTTCATTATAACTTGAAGCCTATTCACTTGATACAGTGGGATGCCGACTAGTAGACTGTTACAATAGTCCAGCCTAGAACCAACAAATGCATGGACTAGTTTTTCAGTGGCCTTTTCATCTAAATAGTGTCTAATCTTACCAAGCCTCCACAATGCAAAACTAGCAGATTTACAAACATTTGCAACCTGGTTAGACATGGTTGCCCTATCATCAAATAGTACTCCTAGATTTCTGACAACCTTTGAAAAGTTGATGTTTGCTTCACCAATTCTAACAGTGTCTGAAATACTAATTTCTGGCGTCTTTTTAAATTTAGATGAAAAACGGATGATTTCTGTTTTCCCTTCATTTAATGCCAAAAAATTTTCACCCATCCACAACCTAATCTGATCAACACATGACTCAATCACAGACACAGAGGTGGTGCCATTGCATGTAATGTAGACTTGGGTATAGTCCGCATATATGACGGTTTTACAGCCATGTTGTACAATAAGATCTTCAAGCGGCACTACATATAGAGAGAACAACATCGGTCCCAGAATGGACCCCTGAGGAACTCCAAACTCAAGAGGCTTTGCATCCGACACCATTGACCCACCTACACATACGCTTTGTGTTCTGCCACATAAGAATGACTCAATCCAATTCAAAACATTTCCACCAAAACCAAATCTGGTTTTAAGTTTTTTAAGCAAAATTGTGTGGTCGATGGTGTCGAATGCTGCCGACAAATCAAGTAAAATAAGAATAACGTCTTCTTTCTGATCAAGAGATAACATGATGTCATTGTGTATTCTTAAGAATGTTTTGGAAAAATCAAAGATGGCTGCCAAAATGGCCACCATATTTTAAAATACCCACTGTGACTTTTTTAATAGTTCAATTCTGACCATTTTTGGCCGTTTTAGCCCAAAATAATCAACAACATCGCCATGACGTCACTTCTGATGACGTCACAATACACCAGGGGGCGTTTTCGCGGGCGTTAACGGCCATTAACGCCCGCGAAATGAGCATTAACCCACAGACAATGCCCCCTAAAATGATAATAATGGCCGTTAACGCCCGCGAAAGCGCCCCCTGGTGTATTGTACCGTATCGTGACGTCATCACAAGTGACGTCATGGCGATGTTGTTGACTTCAGAAATTAAAATTTCTGTCAGATTCAGGCTAAATCTATGAGAAATCATCCGATTTTGGAAATTTAAAAAACCAAAATGATCAGGAGAAAAATTCCTGATGATCCAGATATACAGGGAAAACCTAAAACCCGGGACAAGCGCCCGGGACGCCCGGGACGAACTAATTGCCGTGACAGCAACTATTTGATGTACAGAAATGGCAGACCACTTTTTAGAAAGCTGAGATGATTACCTATCGATGTCAATAAAAAAAAACAGGCTTGACATACTTTTTCCCCATGGAAATATGACAGTTTTTTCACAAAGTACCAAAACTTATTTTGCAAAGGTGAAAAAAACATGACATCTTAAATATCTAATATGATTTATTTTTCCACCTTTGGCACTGATGAAACTTGGCATCTGGTATCAAGACAATGTCATCTAATGCTAGGCAGGCTACTAATATAGGTCTATATGATCCAAAGATCTAAAATGAAAAAATTAAAAAAAGATCGACTACAGGCAGCATACTTCTGAAAAATACCTGTAGGCTTTGTACCACTGCTCCAGTAATTAGGCCTAATACCAGTTAATGTGTTCAAGCACCTATAGATGTGTTCAGTCAATGTAATTATAACGGGGTCAAAAATGCCTATTTCTGTAATTATTATAACTATTGGGCCAAGATCAGTTTACTGTTAGATAGATAGATTGATTTATAAATAACTAGATAAATTAAATTTACTGGATAGATAAACTGCTCACACTTCTTAAAAGAGACAGAACTTCTAAACTACCCAAGATAATTCTTTGTGACATTTCAAAGCCTACTTATTGAATGATTTCATAATTGTAGACACTTTTCCCTGCAATTTTCATTGGTCCAGAGATGGTATGACACCATTGATTGCCTAAGGGGCCGACCAGACGATAGTTGGGGGGGGGCTATGGACTTTACCCCCGGGACGAACTTTTTTTTTAGCTCGCGGCGCGGCGATGAACAATTTTTTCGCATGGGCACTTGTGACAAACTTTTTTATCGGAATTTTAACATTACGACACCCTAGCTACAGGTGAAAACAAACTTTTTTTTTTATTTCCATGTGCTGAACAAAATTTTTTTTTCAGTGTCAAGTGGGAAACAATCTTTTTTTTTCACCAAATATCCATAGCCCCCCCCCCAAAGATCATCTGGTCGGCCCCTAATGCAAAAAAATTCTCTGCCTGGATTTGCATTGGTTGTGATTTTGGTTTTTCAAGCAGTCTTAACTAAATGTGGCCTGATCTCAAAATTTTTCAGTGATCCTTTCAAAATTTCATGGCCATAATCCATATATATAGAAGTCAGTTTTTGAGCTGTTTTAAAAAGTGTGCATTTTTAAGTGTGAGCAGTTTAGATATATCTGGAATCTGGATAATAGGATAGATAGATAGATAGATAGATAGATAGATAGATAGATAGATAGATAGATATATAGATAGATAGATGATACAGAATAGTATATACAACTCAAACAAGTTTGTGGTGTAAATTTAAGCTTGAGACAAAAAAAAGTTCCATAAAATAAACTCAATGACAAATAAGACTGATTATCTATAAAAACGAACATGAATATTGAGAATTAAAGTTTCTCTAGAGATAGAGCATGACCCTCGGGCATTAAGTTAATGATTTCTGCCCTCTGGCCATAACTGATTAATACCCCATAATGCCCTCCAAAAAAACGTTATTGACCAACTAAAATGACACTGCAGCAACTGTCAAAAAACGTCAGCCAAGCAAATGCCCTAAAATTGTACACAATTCCACTGTGGTCACTAATTAAGCATGCAATACAATCTACAACTGTTCATAACATCATTCTATGCTTAAAACCTGATGGAAAACGTCCAATAACACTAAATTACCAGCCTCCAAAACGTTTGTTGATCCCATTTCGCGCCAAAATGATCTGGTGCAGAGAGGGAATTCCGGAGATGACGTCATGACGCTATATATAGCGCGACCTAATTTCGTGACCTAGTTAAGGGCACGTGCCGACCATTATTTGTCGGGCAGCTGAATTTCAGGGAAAACTTTCTTGGACATGGAAAGTGACCCGTGAACAGGCTGTCATTACGCATTCCACATCTGCGATAACACATCAAAACAGCTACCATTAAACAGCCAAGACCCTTGTTGCCTAAATGCTAAGCGGTTCAGTATCCAAACAGGTACGTAATGCGAGATTGCCTGACGAATTTGACAGATGTTCAGGATGCTCGTGATTTGTAGGCAGAGGGCGGCTCGCCCTCTGCAATAATAATAATTATACTACGCTGTCATCTGGAGTGTTCAATGGACTAACAAATCTAAAAGTACTTTATTTGCAGATGTGTGCTATAGATTTTATAGCAAATGATGCACTTAATATTCCATCATTGACACAGTTAAATTTGGATAATAACTACTAACCAATTTCCGAACATATCAAGATTGGTTAGGATTGCTCGATTATTTATTAGATATAACATGATTGAAGAAATTCCTGACAATGGATTTACATTTACCTCTCCAATGACTGTTGATCTTGCAAGAAATAAAATCAAGAGAACCCCACCACTTGGAAACAGTTGTGCAAGACTGGAGTATTTCACTTTGACATACAGCTCACTTCCCGAACTGCCTGTTGATATGTTTAAGGGTTGCCCAAACCAAAGGACTGCTCGACTTAAGGGTAACAACCTGACATCACTGCTTTGGGTGCAGTATCTGAGCTCACAATTTTTGTTCTTGGAGATCGATTTTAACAAGCTAACACACATTCCATCCTATCTCTTTGCCAATCTGACAAGTCTCAGAGTTCTGACTGCCGAGGGCAATTTGTTAATTCAAGTGGACATTGCTCTCATACAGTTTTCCTCTAATCTTCGAACACTCTGGATCCCAAACAATTCTATAACATCTATTGATAATCCGTACCGATGGTGCAAGGGCGCTACATGTACGATACTAAAAATCAATGCTACACAGAACCCTCTGGCATGTGATTCAAGTTTCTGCTGGGACAAATACAACACTGGTATAGATTTTGTCAGGAGCGACTGTTTTTGGAAGCCATGGTCAAACATCACTTCCTCAGAGCTAGACTGTTCAGGTGAGTGTCAATTACCCATGAAAAAAAAGTTGATAAATCCATGCAAAAGAGTCAATTATCCCATGAAAAAGTGTCATTTTTAGAATGAAAGTCAATTATCCCATGAAAAAGAGTAAGTTATCCTGTGAATATTATAATATATGACTCTATTATCAGAAAAAAATATCGCATGAAAAGGAGTCAATTACCAAACAAAAAACGGTCAATTATTCTATTACAGAAAGAGGAAGTGAACACTAGCATTGACCTAGAGAAATACATTGGTTCCATTTCATCAGCAGAAATTGATATTAAGGATTTCACTCGTAAATTTGGATGTGAAATATGTAATAATATTGAAATAACTTTAGAGACAGACAAATCATATTTTTTTAAATCTACAAATAGATGGTTTATAAAAAATGAGTAAAATGGGCCTCCTGCATACAGTACAATCCAAAATAAAGTAAGAAAATTTTCTGTCAGAAGTCCTCTGTTTACCTATTTCGCCCTCTTTTCTCCTCTCCACCCCAAATCTCCTTACAACTCCCTTTGACTCCTTACAACAACTTTAGCCCACATTAAGAACTCTATTTAGACAGCTACCAATGTATTTGCAATTGGCATAGGTGCAAAATATAAAGTAAATCAAACACAATTAGGGTGATTGAGTTTAAATTGGTGTTGTTTAAATGTGATTTTAATGTAATTTTTAAAGGTAGTTTCAAGTATGTAAAAGTAGGAAGTGATTCAGGGGTTGTAAAAAGGTGTGAAAGGGTAAAGCAGTGGCTGGTTCTTCCCTCCTGCTGGGGTAATCACACTTTATTTTGATTGTACTGTAAGTGGAAACAAACAATGCATTTCACCCCTGAATATATCAACCTCCTATGGCCTTTAAAATGGCATTGAAATACTGTTATCACAATGTTAACAATAAACTAAATCAACCTAAGATTCTCATCATATGAACAATTAGTTTTGAATCTTTACGAAAATTGGGGTAGCCTTAAATTTGTGAAGGATTTTTGTTTCCAGTGGATCTTGCAATGATGGCTAAATATCAAAGTCGTAACCATACTGTATTCAACTGACAAACAACATTCCTTTTTTAAATTTATCAAGTATTGTCTGTTTTCAGTGGCTCTTGAAATGGCAGCTGTCAATCAAAGTGGCAACCATGCTGTATTCCAAAGACAAACAGCATATGTATCAAGTCAAAAAATCACTAAGAAGAATGTGGCTCTGTATAGTGAATGTGCTGTTTGGTGCCTTCAAGAAGTTCCCTGCAAATATTTCCGACCTGAAAATGAAGAGTGTGTTGTTTGGCCTTGATAAAGAAAGACAAAAGAAATTGGCTCTGTAATAATGCATACTGAATATGCTATGTGGCATCTTCGAGAGGTCTCAAGTAAATATTTCGGACTTGAAAGTGATTAGCGTGTTGATTGACGTTGTGTTTTTTTGTTTGATGTGTATACACCTTGTTGGATTTATGTTTTCGGTGAGTGGATTATCATATTTCAAAACAATTAGAAAATCTATACATGTGATCAGTGATGTTGTCGAAATCAAACTTGGTATGAGCAATGTTCTTTTATGCATTTTCATTTATTTCAAAAGTTGAGTAAAGATGCAGAGTTCCACCTCGGGCATGCGTCATAGAACAAAATTCTCCTTTTTTTGTGCCTTCGATTAAGGTAATTATCAACCAAAAAAATATTTTTTGTGAACGAGTGTATATTATGCCATCACAGAAATTGGAACATTATGTCAGCTTAATATTTAACGAGAAGAGAATATTATATAACCTCTCTTGGCATAATTGGCCTAACACAGCGACAGTACCAATCTGACCTTTTTGGGGTTGATCAATAGTGAGACCCCAAACACAATAGTAAATGCCTTGAGTAATTTGAGCAATTTTGTTAATCTGTTTCTAAATAATAACAATTTGACTGTTCTGTCTTATTATATGGAATCTTCAATGGACTAAATGCATTAGAAATGCTAAATGTTGTGATGTGTAAAGTTAACACTGTTGGAAATGATGCTTTAATGGATGATAATTACTACCACATTGCTTCAATACCAGATAGTGAGATTGGATTAGACTTATAAGTAGGACTAGGGTAATTGTTAAACATTCCAGACTATACTGTGTAATTCAAGAACCAGCGGTAGTACTAGCACTGAAAGCATCTTTCTGTGCATGTTGATCACAAAATCATTTAGATGCATAAAGAAAAAAATGTCCATTGAACACTTGTTTTTTATACCATTTTTTTGCTGCTCAGAGATATTAAAACAAACCATGGTGCAGTAATATACATGCAAAGATTAATACATTGACATCATCATCAAGGAGTCTAAAAATAACTATTTACATCAGCATGAAGCTTAGAAGGCTGACAAGAGTTTTCTTGCTTCTGTTGGCACTGGTTGGAATGGCGTGAGGAATGTGAAAGGGAAACCTGAGGTTAACCTGAGAAAAGCTGCTGAGCTGTCATGTAACAAATAACGTCAGTTGGATTTATAGACACTTCTGATAAAGGGGATAAGGGAAATCTTAGGAGACTGCTCAGTCTATAATGACGACTATGCAGAAATATAAAATAGAGAAAAGGACAAGTCTTTCTTGCTAGAGTGTTACTTTACTGTCAATTTGTTTCTCCCCTGGGATCGTCACACAAATACTAAAGGATTTATTAATGCCATAATTTGGGAAGGTGTCTGACATGTCACTTTTATTGCATTGTCAATTTGTTTTCTTTGAGAACGTTTTTGTCACATCATGATTTTCGCATTTTTTGCCTTCCCCATTGCTATTTCCTATCCTGGAAACGTCATCTTACATCATATGACATGTCCTTCAAAATAATGTGCTGAGGAACATGAACTCTCAACAAGCAAATTAAAATTACGGACATCCAATTCTGGAGGCAACCTTTGGGGTTTAGAGTTGGACTACTAGGTTTCACAGTGTTTAATTAAAAAAATGCTTTATTTCTTGCAAAGTTATGATGAAGTCTGCAAATCATTTCCTGGCAGTCTTGATAAAAATAATTGATATGGGTTAGTTTTCTTAACATGGTGGGTGTTTGATTCCATTCAGAAGTTGATATTGCAGTATTTTGTGTGTATTGTCCCATCGAGGAATTCCCCAAGCTCTTAATATCACAGAGTGACACTTCATTTGATGATTTCTTTGTGATACATATTATATACGCTCACATATCTCCTGAGTATTGTATTTCTTTAATTGAGAGTCACGTAATTTCATATACGAGGGTGGTTCAGAGAGTTCACGGCTCAAAGCCTATGAGTTGTTGCTGAGAGAGATCTCGCTCTATCACTTGTATTAGTGAGATCGAGGCCTCCCCCACTGCAACGCATGCACCGTGGCCCCGAGCAATTTAATAACTCCTTATAACACAATAGGATTGTTAAAAGTTACAATCTATCCATCTATCAGTCTATCCATCAATCTATCTATCTGTCAATCTATCTATCAATCTATCTATCAATCTATCTATCAATCTATCTATCAATCTATCTATCAATCTATCTATCAATCTATCTATCAATCTATCTATCAATCTGTATCTATCTGTCTCGACTATCTGTCTATCTATCTGTCTGTCCTTAATAATTGGCTTAAGCATTAATCTGATTGTGGTGCGCCCCACTATGTCTCAGGGCAGAAGGGCCAAAGGGAAGAAAAAGAAGAAGCTTCTCAGAAATCTTCTACTCAGCAAAGAGGACTTTGGGGGATCAAAGTTAACTATTAAGAGCAGTGAGACATAAGATTAAGGCCAGGGTATCTTTGGTAGCAGTGTAAAACACTGGGTATCATAACTTCGGGTGGTTCTTGCATCTGTGAAATGCTTTTTGATCCACACCAGCAGTGACATGACAATGCCATTGATGACGACAAAGGGCCCGAGGCCCTGCTCTCGGACACAAAAAACCTTCCAAACATTATTAGACAGATGGGCAGAGGGAAGGACACACAATTGTTAACATTAGTCACGCCTTGCAGAGGGACTGATCAGCTTCATAATAAATTAACACTATTCAATTATTCTCCCAGATATCCTGACTGGTGAAACTATAACATTGCATGTGATAAATGTGCAACAAAGAAACTGTGTTGATCCAGAGGAAGCTATCAAAGTTACTGTTTCAAACTGAAACATAGGAAGACTTTGCAAATTGTTCATTGCTTTAGTCAATCAATTGATCCAATGTCAATCACAGCCTGGTCTCTCAACCATGCCCACAGCTCTTCACACCTGCTTTGACTGCAATTGCTGTTATCATGGTTACAGCCATTTCTGATTAAAGACAAGGAAAGCCTCTCAGGGCCTCTAGGGCAACTGACTTAACTGGAGAATGCAGATGTCACTGAGGGCTTCTGAATTTCTCAAGAGCTTCTGAGCCTTATCCGACACTTTAAGCAGGAATCCTAGGATGTTGAAGATTTGATATATGCAGGTAACACTTCAAAACTTAGTCAAATATTGTGATGAACTCATGCCAGGCAGGCTAAATGTTTTCTCTAAATAATAGTGATGTGGGAAGCCTTACAAGCTGGCCTTGTTGATTTGACCAATTCTCATGTGAGGCACCTTCCATATATATATATTGACACATAGATCTTACCTCAGTGGGAGTTACCTGTTGTCTAAATATAATTTGGTGTTCCAGATTATCCACTACGTCATGTAGAGTCGTCGCATTGTAGGTGATATATTATTTTGTTTGCTTGCAGTGGTGAAAAGAAATGGTACTGCTGTTCTCCCTTCTACGAACCATGAAACAGATCTACACACCGTGTACCGTTTGCTCTATGCAAAGTGACCTAGTTAATCATAAAATCTTAAATTTTAGACACTAATCCAATGTAATTACAATATAACATAGCCAGTATGCTGTATGTATGTATTAGACATCTTGATGTGAAATTTCAAGATTTAAATATTTAGCAATCAAAAGATTTGGTGATTCTTTAAAAAATGCACTAAAATTTACTAAATCTGCCTAATCTTCTAGAAAACTTAACTTATTGATTCCAAATTTTGTATGTGTATTGTGTTTACTATAAGGCAGCATACTGGCTATATGGCAAAGTTTGTTGCTAACTCTATGTATGAAAACTGGCAAAATGTAAACAAAAAAAAATCCTTAATTGGGTCACTTGGTTGGTACACAGTGTACAGTGGAAATTCCTATTTGTTTTAGATATTCTCACGTACCTCCCTTATACTGTTTTTCATTAACATAATGTAACACAATTTCATTTAATCCAATGCTTGACACGAATATTGCTGAGATATGGGTCATGACCCTCAATCTGACAACAAAGAACTTTCATCAATACGCTATCACTCTGTTGCAAAGGAATGCGTGATGAACAACACCTAGATATCAGAGGCATACTTACATCAAAGAAAGTGGTTTCTGTTGCATCCTTCAGATAGAAGAACTTCTGATAGGCAGGCAGTGTACTGATGTTGCACATTGGAAATGTAGGGGAGAGCGGGGCACAGTGAGACGGCAGGCACAGTGAGACAAAGCCCATAGCGTCTAGCTGATACTGTTTACAGATCAACCCTCTTTTGTATAGTACAAAAAGTAAGTAAGTGAGAGACTGTCCTATATCCTGCGTGCCTACACAGCATATCGAGAGTGGAATTTCAATATTTTGGTTTTTATCCAGTAAAAGTAAATAATTTCGCTAAACGACTTTTTGTTATAATTCACATGAAAAATGGTAAAATGAAAATCAATTACCAGGGATTCAAACCTTGATTATTTGTCTAAGTTTAGTGAGATGATGAACTGCAATACACGAATCCGGTCCGCAGGATTCAATATTTTATAAAGAGAGCTGTGTGGGGCACAGTGAGACAGTTTGAGGCGGGGCAGAGTGAGACATCACAAAATACACTCGAAACAACCTGAATGTAATGCATAGCTCACAATTCACTAAAAACAAAATGCCTGCTATAAACTACTGATTTTAGTGATTTATATCCAAAGAGAAGCATCAGAAAGAATTTTGATTAGTATGTAACCGGTGCGGCAGGTTAAATAAGTCGTGCATGTGTCCTGTGCGATGAAGTTTCAAAACATGCTCAAAAAAGGACCTAAAAAATCACCTAGCCAGCCGCTTTTATGTGAGTACAGTAGTTTCTGTAGCAACAACTGATAGAGCAATTCCGCAGGTCCTGAGGATCGGCGGTTATGGCAGCAGATGCCCTGTCTTACTGTGCCCCATCTGCTGTCTCACTGTGCCCCGCCCACGGGGCACAGTGAGACACTAAACGAGCATGGATGTAACTCAAAATTTCTCAAAACCTGTAAAAGGTAGGAACCTGAAATTACTGGACAATATACCCAACGTCATTGTCTATATTGTGGACCTGATCTAAGTTAACTCGTTACTGCCAACATTTTGGAACACTTGAAAAAAAAAAAGTGTCTCACTGTGCCCCGCTCTCCCCTACACCAGATAGACACACATTCGAGGACTCCTTTTTGTATAGGACTTAATTGTCACAGAATGAAAAAACTGGCGATGTAAAGGGAATGAATAATATTTTTGAATTATATTAGGAACGATAACAGTCTCCAACACCAATAAAACTGTATTCCCAAGATACGGTAGCCAAACATCGGTTATGTAAGATAAGGTCAGCGAAGCTGCGAGGATGGGTTCAATACAATGTACTGTTAACTGAAGTGTGAGAAGCAATAAAATTGCGCTATAAAATATGACACAATCAATGGGAAAATGAAAAATACGACAATCAATAGGAAAATGAAAGCGCTTACAAGAAATTTTCATTGAAAGAGGAGAATTTGTACATTGAATTATTTTGTAATGAAGTAAACCCAATTGCCAATTAGACTTTACTTTACAAAATGATTTGCTAACAATAGCCCAAGCTAAATGCTACAGGCTTTCTATTGGTTGCATCTCAGACAGACACAAGACAGACAGACAAACAATAGACATTTATTTAAATAATGAAAATACTCATTTACACATTCATTTATAGCAAATCACACATTTATTCAAAAAGAAAAAAAAACTAAGGGATTTGGCAATTTCAGAAAGAAATTTTTGACCACTTCCCATAGACAATAGACATAAATATAATATAATAATTCCACCATTTATCACATTAAAGGCAGGCCTCCATTAAAACACAGTATTTGTACATTGTTCAAACAAATTTATTCCAAAATAAGGGAAACATAGGACGTCATAGGTTTCAACTTCCGGAACCCATTGACATGCACGTGTTACTTACAGTGGTGGACCAACTGTCCTATTATATGATATAAAGAGTGTCAAAATAAATGTCATTAAGTACGATGTATCTGTTATTCATGTCGTTAATATTCACATCAACAGTAAAGTGTTGTATAAAGGTTACCTCCACAAAAGTAATCAATGGGACAAGTCACACATCGAACCCAGACTGCAGAGGCATACCAGGGTATTGGCACGCTGCATCTCTAGCAAGGTAATTACATTGAACTGTAGGAGCATCACAGCATAATCATCTTGCAGGTATGAAAATGGCTACATCTGATATAAAATCTTATACTGCATTATAATAATATCATGTAACTGATACAATTCTTTTCTCGTTTCAGAAATGAAAATGTCTATCTTTGATACAAACATCTCATTTTGTATGATTATGATATTACATATGGCAAAATCAACACATGCCTCAATATATAATAAGAATAATTCTGGCCTCACAGCTGTCCCAAGTGACATACCTGGAGACACGAAAGAAATATTCTTATCTCATAACAAGATAACGAACATCAAGGAAACTGACTTTAACACAAATGATTTAACTCATTTGCATCTGGAGTACAATATTATTTCCAATATATCAGTAAATGCATTTAGTAATTTGAGAAAACTTGTGATATTATACCTAAATAATAATAATTTGACTACGCTGTCATCTGGAGTGTTCAATGGACTAGGAAATCTAAAAGTACTTAATGTGCAGATGTGTGCGATAACTTTGATAGAAAATGATGCACTGAATTTTCCAGTGTTGACACAGCTATTTTTGGATAATAACTACTTGCGCCAATTTCCGAACATATCAAGATTGGTTAGGATTATTCGATTATATATTAGATATAACATGATTGAAGAAATTCCTGACAATGGATTTACATTTACTTCTCCAAGGACTATTGATCTTGCAAAAAATAAAATCAAGGGAATCCCACCTATTGGAAACAGTTGTGCAAGACTGCAGTATTTCACTTTGACATACAGCTCACTCCCTGAACTGCCAGTTGATATGTTTAAGGGTTGCCCAAACCAACGGACTGCTCGACTTAAGGGTAACAAACTGACATCACTGCTTTGGGTGCAGTACCTGAGCTCACAACTTTGGGAGTTGGATATCGGTTTTAACAAACTAACACACATTCCATCCTATCTCTTTGCCAATCTGACAAGTCTCAAAACACTGACTGCCGAGGGTAATTTGTTAATTCAAGTGGACATGGCACTCATACAGTTTTCCTCTAATCTGAGAACACTCTGGATCCAAGACAATTCTATAACATCTATTGATGATCCATACCGATGGTGCAAGGGCGCTGCATGTACGTTACTAAAAATTGATGCTACACAGAACCCTCTGGCATGTGATTCAAGTTTCTGCTGGGACAAATACAACACTGGTATAGATTTTGTCAGGAGCGACTGTTTTTCGAAGCCATGGCCAAACATCACTTCCTCTGAGCTAGACTGTTCAGGTGAGTGTCAATTACCCATTAAAAAAATTCAATAAATGTATGAATAGAGGGAATTATCCCAAGAAAAAGAGTCAATTATCCCATGGAAAAACAGTTAATTAACCCATGCAAATAGAGCCAATTATCCCTTGAAGAAGAGTCAATTATCCCATGAAAAAAGAGTCAATTATCCCTAAGAAAAAGTCAATTATCTCATGGAAAAGAGTCAATTATTCCATGAAAAAAGAGTTAATTAATCCAATGAAAATAGCCAATTATCCCAAGAAAAAATAGTAAATTATCCTATGAAAATAATCAATTATCCCATTTAAAAAGAGTAAATCATCCCTTGGAAACAGTCAATTATCTCATGAAAAAGAGCCAATTATCCCGTGAAAAAGGACTCATATAGAATGAAAATAGAGTAAATTATCCCATGAAAAAGAGTCAGTTATCCTGTGAATTTAGACTCTATTGTCCCATAAAAAAAGTCATTTATTGTATGAAAAGGAGTCAATTACCAAACAAAAAACATTCAATTATTCTATTACAGAAAGAGGAAGTGAACACTGGCATTGATCCAGAGAAATACATTGGTTCCATTTCATCAGCAGAAATTGATATTAAGGATTTCACTCTTAAAATTGGATGTAAAATATGTAAAAGTATTGAAATAACTTTAAAGACAGACAAATCATATTTTTTGGAATCTACAAATAGATGGTTTAATGGGCCTCAAACATAGGTGGAACCAAACAATGCATTTCAGCCCTGATTATATCAAGTGCTGATGGCCTTTTATCTTGTATTGAAATGCTGTTATCACAATGTTAAACAATGAACAAAATCAACCTTAAGATTCTCAACATACGAACAATCAGTTTTGAATCTTATGAAAATCGGGGGAGTTTTAAATTTGCAAAGGATTTTGATTCCAGTGAATGTTGCAATGATGGTTAAAAAAATCAAAATGGTAACCGTACTGTATTCTGACAGACAAACAACATTCCTTTCTTAAATTCATCATTATTTTCTGTTTTCAGTGGCTCTTGCAATGGCAGCTGTTAGTCAAGGTGGCAACCATGCTGTATTCCACAGACAAACAGCATATGTGTCAAGTCAAAACATCACTAAGAAGAAAGTGACTTTGTACACAGAATGTGCTGTTTGGTGCCTTCGAGAAGTTCCCTGTAAATATTTCCGACTAGAAAATGAAGAGTGTGTTGTTTGGCCTTGATAAAGAAAGACAAAAGAAAGTGGCTCTGTAATAATGCATACTGAATATGTTGTGTGGTGTCTTCTAGAGGTCTCCTGTAAATATTTTGGACTTGAAAATGAATAGTGTGTTGATTAACATTGTGTATTTTTGTTTGATGTGTATACACCTTGTTGGATTTAGGTTTTCGGTGAGTGGATTATTATATTTCAATACTTATGTGATCGGTGATGTTGTTGAAATAAAACTCGGAATGAGCAATGTTCTTTTATTCATTTTCATTTATTTCAAAAGTGGAGTAGAGATGCAGAGTGCCACCTGGGGCATGAGTCACAGAACAAAATTCTCCTTTTTTTGTGCACTCGATTAAGGTAATTATCAACCAATAAATTATTTTTTGTGAACCTGTGTATAATATGCCATCACAGATATTGGAACAGTATGTCAGCTTAATAATCGAGAAGAGAACATTATATAACCTCTCTCGGCATTATTGGTCTAACACAGTGACAGTACCAATGTGACCTTTTTGGGGTTGATCAATAGTGAGACCCCAAACACAACAGTAAATGCCTTGAGTAATTTGAGCAATTTTATTAATCTGTTTCTAAATAATAACAATTTGACTGTTTTGTCTTATGGAATCTTCAATGGACTAAATGCACTAGAAATGTAAAATGTTGCGATGTGCAAAGTTAACACTGTGGGAAATGATGCTTTAATGGATAATAATTGCCACCACATTGCTTAAATACCAGATAGTGAGATTGAATTATACTTATAAATAGGACTAGGGTAATTGTTAAACATTTCAGACTATACTGTGTAATTCAAGAACCGGCAGTAGTACTAGCAGTGTCTAGCACTGAAAAGCATCTTTCTTGCATGTTATTGTTTATCACAAAATCATTTAGATGCATAACGAAAAAAAGAAAGTTAAAAATGTCAATTGAACACTTGTTTTTTATACCATTCTTTTGTTGCTAAGATAAAATAAGACAGACCATGGTGCAGAATATACATGTATACAAAGATTAATACCTTGATATCATTATCAAAGAGTCTGAAAATAATTATTTACGTCAACAAGAGGCTTAGCACATTGACATGAGTTTTCCTGCTTGTGTCGGCTCTGGTTGGTAACATGAGAACGCCATCATTCAGGTGAAAGGGGAGCCAGAGGTTAACCCGAGACAAGCTGCTGAGATGTCATGTAACAAATAACATCAGGTGTATTTCAAGACACTTCTGTTACAGTGGATTGGAGAAATCTCAGGATACTGGTCAGTACTGAAGACTTTGCAGACAAAAGTACAAAATTGAGAAAAGGACACAAAAATACAAGTAGAGAAAAGGACAAATCCTTTGGTGATGGACCATCACTCATAGATTGTTTCCTGCTAGAATGTCACTTTGGAGTCAATTTGTTTTCCCCCTGGCATTGTCATACAAATACTATAGGATTTATTAATGCCATTGTGTAGGAAGGTGTCAGAACTGTCACTTTCACTGTGTTGGAAATTAGTTTTCATGGAGAATGCTCTTGTCAACTCATGACTTAAGGATTTGTCTCCTTCCCCTTACATCTACTTTCTCTCCTGAAAATGTCATCATATTCGATATGACATTATCCCGTTACAGTAGGTGGAAATAATGTGCCGAAGAAACAGCATGGACTCCCACCAAGCAAATCATAATAATAAACATCAAGAGAATATTTCAACAATCTTGAAATGAATAATTACATTCTTGAAATGAATGGTTACACTATGTTGTTTGATTTAGCGATGAACAAATGTTGTTTGATTTAGCAATAAAAAATTTAAGACTTTGTGTGTTCATAATAAAACCCTAAGGTCAGAGTTCCTGTAATATGAATAATTTCCTATCAAGGAAAACTACAAGACTATAACCGCAGAGGCCAATTAATTTGAAAATTTCTTTGTAGTAGATGTTATCTCCTAAATATTGTGTTTCTTTAATGTAGTGTCACACAATTTCATAAACCATCTCAAATACCTGATAAGAATATTGCTTAGATATGGGTTATGACCCTCTAACTGACAACAAAGAACTTATGCCAATATGCTATCACTCTGTGGCAAGGGAATGCGTGATGAACAGCACCAACATAACAGAGACAAACATACTTCAAAGAAACCAGTTTCTTTTGTAACCACAGCGAGCCCGAACCAAATTTGGGGTTAAAAAAATGCCCCAGCATAACGATAGGCACCGTTACGAAGCTGAAGATGAGACGAACGAGCAGATGTAAAAAACAAAAAAATCTGTTGAAAACTTTTTGAGATATCGCAATTTTTCAATTTCTGGTTTGTCACATTCCTTTGTTTGGGTGATATTCCATCTAACTGGGTTGCAAGTGACAAATTCATGTGAGCAAACTTCAAAACAATATTTTTGTGTGTTTTAGATGATATTTTAAAATTAAACAGAATGTTATCTTTATTGGGAAAAGTCCCATATTGACGTAGTGTGTGACAAACTTCTTTTTGTGTATTTATAAAAATTTTGTCAGAAGCAATAGAGAATTATTTGCTGTCTTTACCAAGGAAATACCACAATTTCTTGATTATTGACACAAAACAAATTAGATAATAGTTGTTGTTTAATAAAATTGAAAATTAGAGTAATAACAAGATATGGCTATTCTGGAAAGGTATAATTCTTCATGAAATGTATGGTTATAAATACTTAGATGTCTGCCTGTGTGCTTTCCTTTGGCAGTTTGGTATTTAAAAGAAAGCAGAAGTGTGCAATTGGTTTTTATGAACTTTTGTATCTTAATTTTAATCAGTTGGTTTCACATTCATTTTAAAAATAAAATCACAGAACTATGAAATAGGGTGAATGGATTGGATGTCAGTCAGTGCACAGGTTTGGAAACTCGAATAGACATTTAATATACAGAGTTTTAGCTATTCATAACGCTATGGTTAATCAATTTGTTATTTCATTCCTGAAATGAGTTGAAGTTAATGACAGAAGACCATGGATGTTCTTCTGCTGAAAAACCTTTTATCATTCAATTGGATTGTAGTCAAACAGTATTAAATAGGTCAAGTAATGTTAGATTATTCAGGCAACATTGTTGTTTGTTTCATAAAATCAAAATAAAGTGAAGTGTTTTCTCCTTACTCTCCCTAATTGATAGGATAGGAATATATCAGTACAAAAGCTCTGTCAAATATGTACGCACATACGTTTCATAATACTACTTGCTAATGCCCGGGGAATAGTTGAGCATGCAAATGTTTGCAATTCTTATGAAAAATGTACACTTTACTTGGAAATTACGCATGAGTTTGTCACACCTTTTTTGCATTAAATGCAACAGCATAATTTAAAAAAAAACGAAAAAAGATTACTATGTCTTTTGAATGATATTTTGTATCATTGACACTGGTTTTGCAAAGGGGGTGCTCATTTAACAGACTCTCCACATGACTTGTGATGTTAAAAATGTGGTGTGATAAATCAGAAATTGAAAAAATTCAATATCTCAAAAAGTTTTCAACAGATTTTTTTGTTTTTTACATCTGCTTGTTCATCTCATCTTCAGCTTCGTAACGGTGCCTATCGTTATGCTGGGGCATTTTTTAAACCCCAAATTTGGTTCGGGCTCGCTGTGTAACCTTTCGATGCATATAGGAAGTTCTCTGCTTAGAGACGAGTTATTCAATGGTGTCCAAGGTCATCTCAGTAATGTGTACAACTCTTGGTAAGAAACAGAGAAAACCAAGATTCTTAAGGGATATCGTATTGGATGGGATTCGGGGGGGGGGGGGAAACCCAAAGTACCACTACAATATTTTGTTCCTTATTTATTTTTCTCTTCTGAAAGCTTTTTTCTCCATCGCCCTCTGTCTAGGCATGCAGATTATCATCTTGGTAGATGGTTCAATTATGATGAAATAGCTTAAATCTAAGGCATTTACATGTTAAAGGTTTCCTATGCCTGTCAAGATTAGCAAGGAATCCCAGATCTGCTAATTATTCTTAGATTACAGTGCTGGAGGAAGAAATTGCCAAAAATGACAAGAACAGCAATTTAGAATCTTGGCAGTCTTGAATCATCCCAAAATGTTATTATTCATGGCATTATCATGACTTGAATCATCAGGCTGTAAGAATAAAGAAAACCACTTCAATACATGGTGTCAAAACATCTATGAGTCCGGAAACTTTTTGAAACTAAACACAAGAGGATTGTTAGCTCAATTGGTTGTGTGCAGGGTTATTTTTTCGACTCTCCATCTGACAGTGACACCACGAAAATAGTTCAGCAGCAGTTTCAATCATCCTTTGCTCATTGCTGTGTCCCCCTCCTGTCCTAATTAGCCTGCCAAGTGCATTGATTCAGGACATAAAGTTCCAGTCATCCATCCCCATCCATCCCCATCCATCCAACCACAAAGCAAAACATTCTTAGACTTGAAGATGTATATAATACTAAAATATACTTATCGTTCCTGCTATTCCATGAATAATCAGATATCTGTGCTTGAGAATGATAAAACTGGTTCGTCGAGAAGTCTGCAATGAGAAGCTGCTATCTGATATTGTCTTTGCTCCACCACCTTGCTCCCCACAGCGCTCCTGAATAAAATTTAAGATTTTCAAAATATACCGAAAAAGTTACAAATGTAGCCTGAAAGTGGAAGGTCTCAGCTTCGTATCGATGTAAAAATCAAAATATTCTGTTGGGAAAATTTTGAGATATTTGAATTAAAAATTTTTGATTTATCACACCCCTTTAATTTACATCATTACCACTCAGTATCACCCAATAAATCACTGAACAATTCAGTAATGCAGTAAATGTGTTGCTTTATATGTTTAATGTGACATTTTATTGCAATTTGACAGAAGAAATCATGGCACTTATGTGATAAATATAGAATGAAGTGTGTTGAAAACTTTTTTAATCATGTTTTTCGGTAAAAGTGAATCTTACCAGGTCAAAGCCCACCCGCAGATCGAAGGACGTCCCTAGAACTAAGGACGTCCCTCGTTTTAAGTATGCATAGGAAAATCTGAGACAGTTTTGCAAACTGCACTTATTAAGCTTTGCACTGCTCTGTTTTGAAGCAAATGAGCATAAACTGACAGAAAACAATATGAACTTTAAATTCAGTCTGAATGAACTTCATAAAACATCCCCCAATTTTTTTCCTGAGCCTGTAAACACAAGCGACTGCAATGTTGTCAAAATTAAACATTAAGTTATAGGTCAACTTATGGCGCTGGCTGTCATTTTGGCACTTTGAATTGGAGGAAAAACATCCAAACAAGGTGCATGAGCAAAATAATCACAATTCCATTTGTGCAAATTGAGTTATCGTCTTTTAAAGTCAGTTGCTTCACAAGTGCACTTCATTTTAAGTATGCCCATACTTGGAAGGAAGGACACCTTATTTCAAGACGGATGACATCAAATTTGACCCAAAAACAAAGCATACTTCAAACGAAGTATGGCCATCCTTCAATCAAAGTATGCTAAGATGTTGCTTGATTAAATGGCAATTTCTGTGAAATGCACAAATGAAATTGCAAAAAGAAGTTGCTCACCTGCAAAACAAATATTTAAGCTTAAAATCCATGCAGTATTGTAAACTGCCAATGCATTTAGTAATCCAGTGTAATCCATTTTGTGCAGTGCTTAATTTTGTTTCCCCTGCATTTCAACATCAACACCAATTTGGAGGGAAATCTGTCATCAGAGTGAGACTAATGACATCATTCTTGACCTACAAACACTACTGACCAATGGGGAAAGCCTTGAATTTGAGAAAAAAAACAGGGATTTCTTCTGAAACTTAGTCATACTTCAAAGGAAGGGCAGGCATACTTAGAAGGAGGTACGTCCCTCGTTTTAAGGACGTCCTTCGATCTGCGGTTGGCCTTGACACCTTCCTATAGACAACAAATAACATAAACTTTTTCCGAGCATCATAATGATCCATCTTAACACCAAAACCAAGTAAGTCTTTAAAATCAGATGAAATTGAGAAGTTCAATGAAAACACTGCATGCTATGAAGCCCAGAGCACAGACAAATGAAAACTAGAACTCTCAAACAGATGAAATACTAAATAAACTGTATAATACATAAAGTAATGCAAGAGAGAAATGCACACAATGCTGGCTGCTTCAACACTCAAAGCACAAGGAAAATACATGGATATGACCTATTAATGTAAATTTTGTCCAACAGAAGGATTATGACATCCAGAATAGATAAAACAGTTCTGGTTGGAATTTCATGTGCCCAATTGTCCAAACTACACACACTTTTAATCTCAAAATGCCAGTAAACATAAAATGCAATAAACAAATGTAATGATGGTAATTTTCCTACAAAATACATTTTCTGTTGGACGTAAAGGATTAAATACTGTATGCTATCTGCAGTTATATCTTACAAAGAAATTGTTTGCTTCTTGCAAAAAACCTGTGATAATGGTCCGAAATGGCATGTGATAAACAAAAAATTAAAAACTCAAATATCTCAAAATTTTCCCAACAGAATATTTTAGTTTTTGCATCGATACGAAGCTGAGACTTTCTGCTTTCACGCTACATTCGTAACTTTTTTGGTATATTTTGAAAACCCTGCATTTTATTCAGGAGCGCTGTGTCCCATTTACCAATTTATTTTTTGTCAAGGCTTGAAAAGACACCACTGCACCCAGTCAAATA
Source organism: Platynereis dumerilii (assembly GCA_026936325.1). Classification (NCBI taxonomy): domain Eukaryota; kingdom Metazoa; phylum Annelida; class Polychaeta; order Phyllodocida; family Nereididae; genus Platynereis; species Platynereis dumerilii. The sequence continues at coordinate 7,725,560 of JAPTHN010000005.1, forward strand.
AACGGGACAAGGCTATATTGATTGGTTAACAGCTCAAAAAGTAACTTAGCCAGATGATTGATTACCATTTCTCTCTTATGGAATATAGCCTGCATAAATTTGTAAATTTTTTACGAAAACATGGCATTTCCAAAGTCAATTCTCATATCTTACCGCACTGCAAAATCTCTTGGGAATCCGATTCGTTTTCTGGGTATGCACTCAAACATAGTGGCAAAGGGGCTAAACTCCCCATTACAGATCATTGCAGATCAGCAGCCCACATCCTTTTAAATTATCTTTCAACTTGGGCTTGTGATATCACTGACTTAAAAGTCTTTTAAAGCTTTGTTTAATGTTTACGACAGTTACTGTTATTGGTTCCGTCAGCATGTGATATACTATGTGTGATAACTGATGGATGTCATTTCCTAAAGATAGATAGAAAAGAAAGATTGTCTGAGCTACAAATCGTGCATCCAGTAAGATAAGTGGCATTCATGAGTAGGTGGTGAGCAGAACAATTGGCCTAAGCCTTATTGTAAAGAACATTGCCTAATTTCTGTCCATTGTCCTGGCAAATGGGACCATTACTCCTTGTTCGAGCAATCATCATGGCCCTGGGGGCTAGTAATTTGAAGTCTATGGCAATGAACTCCTTAATCAACCATAAAGTTATATATACCACGAAATCTTGTGTTTCTGTCTGAAGGGGTAAATTCCCAGGGTTCTGGCCAAACTCAGACCATTGCAGGAGTTCTTCTCAAATGCATATCACTTTAATGACATTGTAGTTGTGCACTATGGATCGTTTTTCCAGTTAAATTCAATATTATTTAATACACTGCCATCAACTTCACAGCTTAAACAAGACCCAGCAAACCTGGTTTGGGACTGCCATTTTCCTTGTGTATTCCCATTGTAGTAGACTACAGTACAATGCAGTTTATAGGTGCACATGAGTCATGGGCGATGCTGTGTATTATATGTGCTTGTTAAAACTAAACCTTTCCCCCCTTAATTAAGTGAGTGGAACTTATTGAATACACATCACACCTGTATGAATAAGACATTAGAAAATTGGAACGACAAATGTCATCAACAGCTATCAGCACCAGTAAAACTGTATTCCCAAGATACAGTAGCCAAACATCGGTTAAGATAAGGTCAGAGAAGCTGCGAGAATTGGTTCAATACAATGTGCTGTTAGCTGAAGTGTGAGTAGCAATAAAATTACACAATAAAATATGACACGATCAATGGGAAGATGATAAAATATGAGAATCAATGGGAAAATGAAAGCACTTATTAGAAAATTGTTGCTTACAGTTGGGTACCAACTGTCCCATGATATAAAGATTGTCAACATAAATGTCATTAAGTACTATGTATCTGTTATTCCATCACCCATTCATGTCTTTAATATTTACATCATCATTAAGGTGTTGTATAAAGGTTACCTCAACAAAATTAATCAATGGGACAAATTGCACACTGAACCCAGACTGCAGAGGCATACCAGGGTATTGGCACGCTGCATCTCTAGCAAGGTAATTACATTGAACTGTAGGAGCATCACAGCATAATCATCTGCAGGTATGAAAATAACGTGCTAGCACTTTAACAGCTGCTTGTAGATAGACTATCTACCTATCTGGCCATCTATGTATCTATCTACCTATAAATCTATCTACCTATATATCTTCTTTCCTTCATTCCTTCCTTCTTTCCTTCCTTCCTCACTTCATTCCTTCCCGCCTTCCTTCTTTCCTTCCTTCCTTCATTCCTTTCTCCTTCTCTTCTTTTATTGGTTTAAGCTTTTTGATTAATTTGTAAATAATCCCCCTGCATGCCTACAAAGCTAGCATTATTCTAATAGGATCATTCATCCATGCCATTGTACCATGAAATTTAAGAGGATACTGATGGGTGATCCAAAAAACCAAGTTTTAGATGCCACTCCACAAATTAATATTCCAAACTGCTCTTAACCAGCATTTGTGCATCCTTAATATTAACAGTATATAACAACTATTCATCCATAAATTACGTTGATATCAATTATAGATGGCATATTGGCAATATTTTGTCCCCGTCAGGAGCCTAAATATGACTGCTCAAGGTCGCTCCACTTGGGAGAAATTGTTCAGGAAGTCAACTTCTTGCTCTATAGAAATATCCCCAGGTAAATGCTGTCAGTAATTCAAACCTCTAAACGATACTACTTGTACATTCTATATACAATAGACACAATAGTTGTATTTTAACTGGTTAAACCATGGAGCTATTAGGAAGGAGGGATCGCTTTGGTACTTCAAAGGTACAATGTGTGTAGCTCTGGTACCCTAATTACCCCGAAATTTCCATTCAGTCTTTGCTTCTTAATTACCCCTTTCTTTAACCTTTTCTTAAAAATGTATGACTATTTCTTTGAATTTGACATGTTGGAAGCACTGCATGACTCAATGCAAGTTGGTTTTATGGTTTATCAAGATATGCAACTGAAGAGCACTAAGCAGATATCAAACTTTCCATTCTGTATGGCTTATTTGCGAAAAAGTAATTTTTTTTAAACTGTTAATAACCATAGTTGCCGCTCCTGGCCGCCCATAAGTTTGATATCATTGGAAAGAGAAAATTCAGGGCTACAAGATGGTTATTGTGTCATTTTTAGGAAATAAACGGCTTTTGTTGTACATTGATTTAAAGATAAAAGAAAAAAGGTCTATAACTCATCAACAAGGAGTCAGAAAGCAGCCAGAAGCATTGCATTGTATTTGGAGTATTTTATCAAACACTCATGAGAAATGAGATTATTTTGTAACATCACACTAAACCAATATTAAGATTTAAACTTTAAAATCACCAGAAATATTTTGAAGAAATATTGGGGGTTTTTGGTCTGAAGCGCTACACACATTGTACATCAGAGGCATACAGCTCTATGGGGGGTAATTAAGGATTTTGGGCCAATTTTGCCTAGAATTCTTTGATTCAATTAATGTATATTACGACTTATTGCCCTTCTCAAATTACAGTTATTCCTCCTTCCTAATAGCTCCATGGTTAAACCAATGCAAAATTGAAGTCGAGAATTTTGACAATTCTGGCTCTCCCAGGCAATCACTGCCTGATGTTTACATTCTGAAAATTCCACGTGGAAAAAGCTGCTCCTTGAAAACAAGGAAAGCAGACTAACTGAGAGTGTATCAATGATTTACAACCTACTACATATCTCTGAATATCATCAGCTATCAAAATACATACAGAAATTCGACTGATAACTCTATACAAGTTGAAACTGGACATCTTACTACAGCCATCAACAAACCTCCGTGCGAGAGCCAGCCATTATTACCCAGCAGCTGCTCAGTGAAGCGTGAATTAGCAGCACGCATGCAGTCTTTCTGCACTGTGCCCCTGGCTGGCACTTGGCTGCTGCCATAACTGCAGCAGAACATTTAAAATTCGCGGGAAAATTGTACATTTTAGTTTAGAAAATAAAAATTTATTGTCACAGAAGTTTACCAAAAGTTGATGGAAGCAAGATAATATTCTATTCAGACTGCATGCCAAGTGTTAATGACATAGGTGAAACAGCACGACCAGGGGAGTTGTCATATTTTTTCCTGAAACTCCTCTCGCAATACAGGCTGCAAGCAGCTGTAAAAATGGCTACATCTGATATAAAAATCTTATACTGCATTACAATAATATCGTATAACTGATATAATTCTTTTCTCCTTTCAGAAATGAAAATGTCTATCTTTGATATAAACATCTCATTTTGTATGATTATGATATTATATATGGCAAAATCAACACATGCCTCAATATATGATAAGAATAATTCTGGCCTCACGGCTGTCCCAAATGACATACCTGGAGACACAAAAGAAATATTCTTATCTCATAACAAGATAACGAACATCAAGGAAAATGGCTTTAATACAACTGATTTAACTGATTTGCATCTGGAGTACAATATTATTTCCAACATATCAGTAAATGCATTCAGCAATTTGAGAAAACTTGTGAAATTATACCTAAATAATAACAATTTGACTATGCTGTCATCTGGAGTATTCAATGGACTAACAAATCTTAAAGTACTTTATTTGCAGATGTGTGCTATAGATTTTATAGCAAATGATGCACTGAATCTTCCAGTGTTGATACAGTTATATTTGGATAATAACTACTTGCGCCAATTTCCAAACATATCAAGAATGGTTAAGATTGCTCGATTAAGAATTAGATATAACATGATTGAAGAGATTCCTGATAATGGATTAACATTTACCTCTCCAATGAATGTTGATCTTGAAAAAAATAAAGTCAAGAGAACCCCACCAGTTGGAAACAGTTGTGCAAGACTGATGCATTTCACTTTGACAGACTGCTCACTCCTCGAACTGCCTGTTGATATGTTTAAGGGTTGCCCAAACCAACTGTCTGCTAAACTTGCTGGTAATAACCTGACATCACTGCTTTGGGTGCAGTACCTGAGCTCACAACTTTGGGAGTTGGATATCGGTTTTAACAAACTAACACACATTCCATCTTATCTCTTTGCCAATCTGACAAGTCTCAGAACACTGACTGCCGAGGGCAATTTGTTTATTCAAGTGGACATGGCTCTCATACAGTTTTCCTCAAATCTTAGAATACTCTCGATCGCAGACAATTCTATAACATTTATTGATGATCCATACCGATGGTGCAAGGGCGCTGCATGTACGTTACTACAAATTAATGCTACACTGAACCCTCTGGCATGTGATTCAAGTTTCTGCTGGGACAAATACAACACTGGTATAGATTTTGTCAGGAGCAACTGTTTTTCAAAGCCATGGTCAAACATCACTTCTGCTGATCTAGACTGTTCAGGTGAGTGTCAATTACCCATGAAAAAAATTCAATAAATCTATGAAAAAGAGTCAATTATCCCATGAAAAAGTGTCATTTTTAGAATGAAAGTCAATTATCCCATGAAAAAATAGTAAGTTATCCTGTGAATATTGAGTCTATTATCAGAAAAAAATATCGCATGAAAAGGAGTCAATTACCAAACAAAAAACGGTCAATTATTCTATTATTCAGGAAGTGAACACTAGCATTGACCCAGAGAAATACTGAATATTGAGATAACTTTAGAGACAGACAAATCATATTTTTTGAAATCTACAAATAGATGGTTTAATGGGCCTCATACATGGGTGGAAGCAAACAATGCATTTCACCCCTGAATATATCAACCTCCTATGGCCTTTAAAATGGTATTGAAATACTGTTATCACATGTTAACAATAAACTAGATCAACCTAAGATTCTCATTATATGAACAATTAGTTTTAAATCTTATGAAAATTGAGGGAGTCTTAAATTTGTGAAGGATTTTTGTTTCAATTGGATATTGCCGGTTAAAATCAAAGTGGTAACCATACTATATTCTTCCACAGACAAAGAGCAGTCCTTTCTTAAATTCATCAAGTATTTTTTGTTTCCAGTGGCTCTTGCAATGGCAGCTGTCAGTCAAACTGGCAACCATGCTGTATTCCACAGACAGACAGCATATGTGTCAAGTCAAAACATCACCAAGAAGAAAGTGGCTCTGTATACTGAATGCGCTGTTTGGTGTCTTCGAGAAGTTCCCTGCAAATATTTCGGATTTGAAAATGAAGAGTGTGTTGTTTGGCCATGATAGAAAAAAGAAAACAAAGTGGCTCTGTAATAATGCATACTGAATACGCTGTGCGGTGTCTTCGAGAAGTATCTTTATTTCGGACTTGAAAATGAAGAGTGTGTTGATTGACATTGTGTATATTTGTTTGATGTGTACATACCTTGTTGATTTTAAGTTTTTAGTGAGTGGATTATTATATTTATTTTAAAAATACTTAAATGATCAGTGATGTTGTCAAAATAAAATCGGTATGAGCGATGTTCTTTGTGCGTTTTCATTTATTTCAAAAGTGGAGTAAAGATGCAGAGTGCCACCTGGGGCATCAAGCGTCACAGAACAAAATTTTCCTTTGTTGTGTGCATTTGATTAAGGTAATTATCAACAAATCAATTAACTTTTGGGAACCTGTATAATTGTATTATGCCATCACAGAAATTGGAATATAAGGTCTCTTTGCATAATTGGTGTAACACAGTGACTGTACCAATGTGACCTTTTCGGGTAGTCTGATAAAGACTGACCAATAACAACAATGTACTTGTTGGTCAGCCCACTTTGCATTGATAGTTCTAAGCGTTGGTGCGGACCTGGAATTTGTCTCACCGCTGCAGGGAAATCTGGGGCAAGATTTAGGACAATTTGGACAGAGTTTCCCAGAAATATCCATATTAAGTTTATATGAACTGACGTGAGTGGTTTCGTTTTCTATGAAGTGTTTAAATCAGAACCGCAAACGTTTGAATCGTGCAACGTGAATTTGAACCAATCTAGAAACTATAAAAATGGGCGCCATTACAAGGTGTTTCAAGGCAAAATTTGTCTGCTACAGCCAATGGGAGGGTAGTATCAGTTACACCCTGCTCGTTTCGAGGGTACGGGAATATACACCACAAAGGACTCCATACACCACGAGGCCGAAGGCTCCTGGACTGAGGATAAGGATTTATACACCAGAGGGCTCTCAAACAACCGTTGCAACATTGTAATGCAGGGAGGTCCCTATTACATGGTCCCACAACCACACATATGGAATTCACAGAAACATTGTTGCACTCCACTGAACTGAGGTTCGAAACAGGTGATTACAACAAACAGTCAATGCCAAACAATGCTAAACAAGATAATCCAGCTTGCTATTTTGTAACAGGGCCCCTTTAAACATTGTCAGAGCATAAGAAAATGTATTAGAGGCTCACAGAGCCAGGGAATTATTGCCAAGGAAGTTCTAATTTGAGCATTTGTGCATCCATTTATCTACATGGAATTGTTCATGGACTATATTTATATTGCATGGGATATCTATATTTGGAATTGCTAACAGGACAAATTGTAGAAAACAGATTCATTGAAAAGGTAAGATATAAATTCTCCTATGGCCATGTCAACACAGAATTTTTTGCCAACTCACATTGAAACTTTAAAGGCTGTTAATCAAATATCAAAGGTAATTCAAGTTTACAGTTTGCATAGGCTTTGTCTACACTCTACAGTGACTAAATACACCAGTTCTATGTGTTTTCTACAGCTGACAGTAATTTGATTTTATATGAATTGACCTTTTGTGAAACATGTGCTTTCTCCAAGCCAATGTTTTGATCAAACAGGAAGTCATGTACAACATGTACAGTGCTGCCACATTGTTGCACCATGCTATTAGAGCCCGGATTCACTGAGTTCTGGCATCATGACTTGACTTGAGTGCTTTGTGACTTGACTTGGAAGACTTTCATAGCTTCGACATTTACCTGACTTGAGTTTTTCATGACTTGACTTAACCAACTCAAGCAACAAATTACAGTCAAGGAATTACGAGTGCTTACAGAATACAGACATGCGCCAAATGTTTCTTATGAGGTATCCTCAGGGGAAGCTTGGGAGAGTTGGACCACTTTTTACGTTCTTGCGCCTCCTGCATTTATTGCATCTAGAAATATTTAAGAATATGTCTGTAAGATTGCATTGATATTTGCGTTAGAACATATGAGCCACAGTCCTGTGAAAATTGTAAAAATTTTGGCCCAACTCTCCCCATTAAATGGGAAGCTTGTGAAATTCAGGGGGAGACTTGGGCCATTGAAATATGTCTGGTTCGGTAAAGCTGTACTTGAGGGTCAAAATATTTTTACCCTGCAGTAAAGTGGTCATAGATATCATTAAGTCTAGCTTGCTATCAGACTTGAGCCTCGGCCCGACTTCCCAACTCTCCCCATCTAGATTTCCTCAGAAGCCATATGTCTCATGGGTAATGTGGTGCTAGATGACCACTCTATGTAAATCCCTCCTTCATTTCATGGATATCAGCTAAGAAAGAGAAGTTGTGATATTTTGCTGCCAGAGAATTATAAAAGGACTCTTCTCGAAGCACATACATAATTTTTAGCCAATTTCACAGAAAATCATAATGATCAATAAAACTGGTTATTCCTCAAGCATGCATTTTAATAATTCAATTTGAGAGATCCACTATGTCTTTAGACTTATGTTCCCACTACATTGAAAGGATATAACAATTATTTTGGGCTCAGTGTCATTCTAGATTATTTTACTTCAAGCAGCCTGTCTCCAGTTTAGTAGCAGCATTTGAAGATTCCTAAAACATGCCAGTTTGAATGGGTTCGAGACATCTATTTAGCAGCTGGATTTTTTTTTCTAAACATACAAGTAATACACTCTTTCAGGCATCTATCCCGAGATTTTGGACCAATCTTCAGATAGAAATTCACAAAATGCACTACTCATCCCTAGAAAGAAGACAAAAAACATTCTTTTTACAAAGATTTATTTGAACTACGTAACTAATCACAACAATATCTTTGAAAATCTGATTTTAAGGAGTCTACATGTATTCACAAAATATCAATGATTCACATACATGTATATATAGAGTTCAAATGTGAAAAGAAAACGTCATGCTGCAAATTTGGATTGCCAAGTATCAGGCAAATCTTCATTTTAGTTTTACCAAGGCCATAAAATGCACCGGTCAGTTTCATGTCGAAAATATTTGCAGGGAATTTCCCGAAGGCACCAAACAGCACATTCAGTAAACAAAGCCACGTTCTGCTTGGTGATGTTGTGGCCAGACAGAAATGCTGTTTGTCTGTGAAATAAAGCATGGTTGCCACTTTGACTGATGACGGTCATAGCGAGATCCACTGGAAAAACAAGAATTCAGAGTGAATATATATGTAATTCAAGTCGATAAATATCTCAGATGACGTTGAAAAAAAAAAAATCAAATAGGAACTTCAATTCATTTTAATAAATTGTTTTTACTTTTGTCACCTGACTTTGTTTTGATACACTGTTCACAGAGCAGCATATACTTTGTATTGAGGGAATGCCATGGTGCTCTCAATTATCCTGAATCCTTGATTTCTATCAAGGAAGAGACAGTTAAACTTTGATGTCTGAAAAATGTGTCACAAAAAATTAGCATTTTCGCACGCTTTTCCACTTAAATTGTGAGAGATCGACTTGGACACCACTATAAAGACACTTAAAAAGGGCACCATCAGAAAGAGCACAAGTTTTTACACAAGATAGAATATATTTTTGAATCTGTGATACGTTTTTGTGGCATCAAGAATTTTTTCTTACTCATGGCAATAACTCCTGACTAAGATCTTGAAGCCTGTCATAAGCAACTGCTGCTTGATTTAGAAAATTGTCACATTACATGAGAAGTTCACACAATCTGTTCTCTGTAGAACAGGACTACCTGACATGGGTTGCATTCTTTCTGGCATACAGGAAATATGCTTTGAAATGCCCTCCAGAAAATACTACGGTGAAAATAGCTCTAAGCTGATGTTGTCAATAATTGTTTAAAGCAAATTGAAATAAATATTTTTATAATTTGATTTGATCTAAGAATTGCTTTGCCCATGGTTTGAGCATTTAACTTACGTAAGCTATGTTATAAGGTAAAAAGCACTCACCAGGACAGTTGAGATCAGCAGAGGTGACTGCAGACCACTCCTTACTGTAACAGCAAGTCCTGAAAAGATTCATTCTAGTGAAGTGTTTATTCCAACAGAAACGCGAATCACATGCCAGGGGGTTCCCAAAAGCTGTAATGATCAGAGACGAGCATGTTACTCCTTTGCACCATGCAGTGATGGAAATGGGGGGGAGCTCGGGGGAGCTGAGCTCCCTTGACCAAAAAACAGGGGGAGCTGTACCCTACTACAGCTCCCCCAATGATCAGTGGTGAAATTGAAATTATCATGCTACTTTTTCAGTCCTCATGGTATTTTTATCCAAAATTATGCTCTGGTGGAAGAATTCTTTCCCTTTTGAAAATTTGGAATGGCGAGCCGCTGCTGCACGAGCCGAGAGCTCCCCCGACGAAAATTTTCCATTTCCATCACTGGGCCACCATGGGTATGGATCATCAATAAATGTTATAGAATTGTGTGATATCAAGAGTTGGTTTAGATTTGGCAAAATTGTAAAAATGTCATGTCCAAATGATTTATGAGGTTTCTCTGGGCAGTCGGAGTCTCAAGACCAGTGAGGTTAGTGAAGAGAGTAGGTGGTAAGTTTGTTATTTTGTTATCATCAATATGCAAATGCGTTACCATTTGGCCCAAATGTCTTATCCAGTGCAACGAAGTCAGATTATTACCTGTAAGCCGAATAATTGTTAATTTAGGGCAACCCATAAAGACTTCATCATTCATTTCATTTAAAGAGTTGAAAGCCAAATTTATAAATGTCATATCAGTGCAACTGTCTCCAAGCAATGGAAACTTCTTAATTTTATTATTCGTAAGTAAAATATTCTGTGGTGAGGTTTACATAAATCCGTCGTCGGAAATTTCTTCAATCATGTTATGATTAATACTCAGTCTTACCATATTAACCAATCTTGACACGTTTGGAAATTTAATCAAATAATTATTATCCATTATTAAGACCTTTAACAGCGGAAGATTCAGAGCATCATTTTCCACTGTGTTAATTGTACACATTGCCACATTCAACATTTCTAGTGCATTTAGTCCACTGAAGATTCCAGAGGACAGACTACCTAGATTATTACTATCTAGGTTCAAATTGATAAGATTGCTCAAATTACTGAATGCATTTACTGATATGTTGGAAATCTGATTATATTCCAGATGCAAATCAGTTAAGTCCTTTGCATAAAAATCATTTTACCCAATGTTGGTTATCATATCAAAAGATAAGAACAATTGCAATGTGTCTCCTGGTATGTCATTTTGGACAGTCGTGAGGCCATTATTAGTTTTATTATACGTCTTGGCATATGATGATATTGCAATAGAAAGTGTAAGTATTATGAGATATAAGACAGTTTATCAAGAATATCCATTTTCATATATGAAAAGAAAAATACTGTATCAATTAATGAAAGGTATAAATTTGATATGAATTTATGCCACTATAACAAAATCATCTCAACTAACTTTGACATTGAAACAATTGGTTCTCATACAGAGTTTTCCTCTAAGACATATAATGCAGGCCATAATAATATAAATACCTTGGTTGAGCAATAGCTCGGCAATTCCTCAACTGTGGTCCTACGTTGCAATCTGGATCCAATATGTCTCTGAGTCTCTCGTCCCATTGGGTACCTTTGAATATATGACAACGTTATGATGAGAGAAACAATAGTGCTATGAAGTGATTATGATCCAATATTGTGAAGCTGTCTGTTTTTGCCATTGCATATACATACTAGAATTTTGAAGTAGGGTTTATTATATTACAAAGTGGCACAATGCTTTTGTCAAAGCTTCCTCTGCCAATGCCATTCTTTTCTTTGCACTTTGTTTATCATTATCATATTTTGTGTTGAAACTTTATTGCTTCTCACATTTCAGGTTTTTAAACTTTATGTCAAACCTTTATATAATTACTAAAACTGTGAAGCAGACTCTCACAAAAATGCTTAGTGATTGATTGATTTACTTTTATTTTATGGTGACAGGTATATAGACATAATCACACGAAAATATAGGTGGTACCCAACCCCTCTGGGGTTTATCTGCCACTTTCAATCACACTCAATATACATCACCAGGTGGCTATCTAAATTTACAACATAAAAAATACAGTATTACTGGTTATATAAAATATGTTTTTTCCTGATTTCCAATGCTTTCTCTCTAAATACAGACAAATTTTCCCATTGTTTCTTATAATTGAATCCTTGATATTCAAACCAAGGCCATTGTCATGGGCTTCACTTCCGGTTCAAAGGTAAATTTTGTGTACTCACTAAAATATTTCACAGACAAAATGAAAACTGCAGGAATGTGGACCAACATGGTAATTATGGCACTTAATGCATCCTTGCCTACAAAATCAGGCAGGACATTACGCCTGGAGCTGAATGGTTCAGTTAAACAAGTCATCATTTCTGCCATAGTGGCAGGTATATTTTGAATTTCTTTGTAATTATTGAAGGCGAGAATGCTCCAAGAAAGCTTCGCCCAAAAACACTGCTATAATAGTTCCTAAAAAACCATGACTTGAATGCTCTCCCTTTCTCTAAGCCACTAATAGTCTCATCTAGCTTCTGAACTAAGCACTCTCTACAACCAAGTTCAATGTCTCACAAATAATCAACCCGAAAAAGGTCCCATTCACGATGTCACCAAGTCAGACAAATTTTACCGAGAGACCTTCAGCTCCATTTCTATACTTTTATGCTTACATGCTCTTTCTGACTTCATTTTGAAAGCGTACATTATATTGAATGCAAAAATGACTGATTTGTTCAATGTCTCACAAGTAATCAACCCAAAAAAAGGTCTCATTCACGATGTCACCATGTTGGACCAATTTTACTGAGGGAGCTTCTGATCTATTTTTATGCTTACATAGTAATACATACTTTTTCCAATTTCAGTGTGAACGGGTACATTATATAGAATGCAAAAGATGATTGATTGGTTGATAATAATCTCAATTGAATGTATGACAAAAAAGTCAGAATTTTGATCTGCAACAAAATTAATGCCCCATGTGAGACTCGGCAGCATAGTCCACATTTGAAACAAGTTCAAATACACAAAGAATTTCTCTGATAGGGACATTTATTAACCGCTGTACACTCTAAAAAAACATTTTCAATCTAAAAAACCTATTTTGTCTGAATTTTTTTAGAGTGTTACTGCATCACTAATTGCAAAATCATTTTTTTTAATCTTTGAAATGTACAATTATCTACTCACCAGATACGTAAAATCAATAAGACATATGTTTCAAACATAAATACACAATGTCATTTCATAAATTCGGATTGTAAAGTAAATGGTGCCTTTTCTCTTTTCTATTATGGCCAAACAACACACTCTTCCTTTTCAAGTCGGAAATATTTACAGGAGACTTCTCGAAGACACCAAACAGCATATTCAGTATGCATTATCACAGAGCCACTTTCTTTTATCGTTTTTATCAAGGCCAAGCAACACAATCTTCATTTTCAAGTGGGAAATATTTGCAGGGGACTTCTCGCAGGCACAAAACACGACATTCATTATACAGAGCCACTTTGTTTTCGCTTTTCTATTATTGCCAAACAATACAATCTTCATTTTCAAGTCGGAAATATTTACAGGGAACTTCTCGAAGGCACCAAACAGCACATTCTGTGTACAGAGCCACTTTCTTCTTAGTTATGTTTTAACCAGACAGTAATGCTGGTTGTCTGTGGAATACAGCATGGTTGCCACTTTGACAGTTGTCATTGCAAGATCCGCTGGAAAATAATTCACAATATTTCAAATTCCTTTCATTTTTATAAGATTCAATACTAGCACTCCATATGACCAATATATCATGCAGATTTGACAGTTTTTGAAATATCCTGCTGTCTGTATATACTCCTACATTAGCCCCCTTCTCAATGGTACTCTCATGGAAAAGGGGGCTAAATCAGGAGTGTAATAAGACAGTATTTTGAGAAATAGTTAGACAATTATTTCTTTGCTACATTGACTGTATATTAAAGCGTCATCTTGTTTATAAACATAATGACGTTTATACAGTTAAAATTACCAACACTATTTCCCATGAAAAAAGGGCCTAAATGTTTAGACTCCTGAGGGGGCTAATGTAGGAGAATATTAGCTTTGCATCAATTTAAAGTAATTTCAGTATTATGCCTACATGTATCATATGCGCATAAAAATCAAGGAGAGAAAAATAAGTTATTTTCACTGTGAATCTGTGTTTACTTATTATTTTCATGGGGAATTTTACAATTTCTGCATTAGATAATTGACACTCACCCGAACAGTTTAGTTCCGCAGAAGTGACTGTCGGCCATGGTTTAGAAAAACAGGAGCTCCTGACAAAATCTATGCTAGTGTTGTGTTTGTCCCAGCAGAAACTTGAATCACATGCCAGAGGGTTCCTTATGGCACTAATAATTAGTGATGAACACGCAATACCCCTGCACCATTGGTACGGATCATCAATAGATGTTATAGAATTGTCTGGGATCCAGAGTTTATCAAGTTTTGGCAGAAACTGTAACAGTGCCATGTCCACCTGAGTTGACTTATTACTCTCGGCAGTCAGCACGGTGAGACTCGTCAGGTTAGCAAACAGATATATATATATAGGATGGAATGTGAGTTATTTTGTTAAAATCAATTGTCAACCATACAAGTGTTGAGCTCAGATGCTGTATCCAAAGCAGTGATGTCAGGTTATTATTAATTATGTGCAAGACGAACAATTGTTAGCTTTGGGCAACCCTTGAACATATCAACCTGGTAGTTCAAGGAGTGAGTTGTCTGTCATGACTAGGGGAACGAGGGGCAAAACGGGACGTCTAACTTCGAAGGCTCGCTGTACCAAAACGGTATATCGTAAGAATACCAAATAAGGTCTGATCTATGAAGAAGTACCAATACCACTTGTTCAAAAGCAGAAAAGTGCTTTTTTAACACTTCCAATTCTAATTTTTCTCTATTTTCAAAAATGCAGCTTTATCCCGTTTTGCCCCGTGCTTGGGGCAAAATGGAATTTCATATGGGGCAAAAAGGGAAGAAATAAAATCACAAAAGTTCTACAATAAATCAGCTGTTTTTATAACAGTCTAACTAAAAAGCATGTTAACAAACAGAAATGCATTAATTCACGTCATTGCAACGTAAGCTTATTACAGAATAGTGAGAGTAAACATAGCGATAAACAATGAAATCAATATCTCAATACAGGATGTAATTACAGATGGGGAGTGATGCTAGTAATTATACAATTTTTTATTGGACCAGGTATTTAAACATTAGGTTACAAAAGAAACAAAATTATGTTAAACTTTGGGAAATGCGACATTTTTATTAATATTCACATAACTCTGATTTCCAAGTTTTCTTCATAATTAAACGATTTAAATTGGTATTGGATTTGACAATGCTTTTTGAAAGGTAATTATATTTGTTTCAGTTTCAACAATACAGGGTTTTACCACTAGGCCTAAATCCTCAAGGGATTATTGATGACATGGACTATCTCCACAAATCTGTTGTGACTTTTCTAATTTTTGCCTGTTATATAGCCGTAAAATGTATCAAATGTCTCAAATGTCATGGTTGAATTGACCCAAAGGCAAGCTTCAGCCTGTTCTAGGCTGGGATTGCTTTTTTGTGCTTCCCATTTTGCCCCCGCATGAGGACTCCATCTTGCCCCAACCATGCAGGGTATATTAATAATGAGCTACTTGGACATGACTAAGCACCAGACTACATTTTTTTGCTTAATAAGCAAGCTTAGTAGTTCTCTTATAACACTGACTATAAATTATTCTGCTGGGAACATCATTGGAGGTACTGCAGCATTTCCAAACATTATGATTTTTTTAAGAAAATCGATCAAAACCTTCAAATTAACATAGCTGCATACCTGTAACGTTCTCATCTATGAAACTTTCAGGGAAAGTTGGTCATGTATTCTAATTTATTTTCCAATCAAAAAATTAGAAGGCAGGTCAAAACGTTCTGAGAAAACGCAAAAAACCGTTTTGCCCCGCGGGTCCGTTTTGCCCCTCGTTCCCCTACATGCTTCATTCTTTCACAACTGTTTCCAAGTGCTGGGGTTTTCTCTATTTTATTTCTTGAAAGATGAACATAAACTGGAGAAGTAAATGTAAATCCATCGTCCAGAATTCCTTCAATCAGGTTATAATTAATTTTTAATGTATCAATCTTAACCAATCTTGATATGTTGGGAAATTGGCGCAAGTAGTTATTTTCTAAAAATAACTTTCTCAACACTGGAAGATTCAGTGCGTCATTTTCTATTAAGGTTATCGAATTCATCTGCACATCCAGTATTTCTAGTGCATTTAGCCCATTTAATACTCCAGATGGCAGCACAGTCAAATTATTGTTATTTAGATATAAATTAATGAGATTGCTCAAATTACTGAATGCATTTTCTGATATATTGGATATAAGATTGTACTCTAGATGCAAATCAGTTAAGTTAATTGTATTAAAGCCATTTTCCTTGATGTTCGTTATCTTGTTATGAGAATATTTGTTTCGTATCTCCAGGTATGTCACTCGGGACAGCCGTGAGGCCAGAATTATTCTTATTATATATTGAGGCATGTGTTGATTTTGCCATATGTAATATCATAATCATACAAAATGAGATGTTTATATCAAAGATAACCATTTTCATTTCTGAAAGGAGAAAATAACTGTATCAGGTATACTGGTTTAAGAGCAACTCACTCCTCATTTAGTTAAATACAGAAATACTTTGAAATGCAAAAATGAATCAGTATTGAGTTAGTAATGTACATGCGGCATTAATATGACACACTATAAGATTTTTATATTTAATAAAAATTAGCATTTTCATAATATGGAAGATTATTATGCTGTGATAATTCTACAGTTAGGCTAAATGCCATTACCTCATTTGAGATGGAGTTTGCCAATACCTCTGGTATCTATGCCTCTGCAGTCTGGGTTCAATGTGCGAATTGCCCCATTGATTAGTTTTGTCGATAACCTTTATATAGCAACTTAATGAGGATGTAAAATATTGTATATATTAATGATATGAATTGGTAATGGAATAACAGATACATAACACTTAGTGACCTTTATGTTGACAACCTTTATATCATGGGATAGTGGTTATACACCATTGTAAGTGACACGTGCATGACAATGGATTCCTCAAGTTGAAATCCAAGAGTACAATTGTATATACAACCTATGTTTCTCTTAAATTGGAATCCATTTGTTAGAACAAGATGCAACCAATAGAAGATTTGTTGCAGTCTGTTTGGGCTATTGCTAACAAATCATTTTGTAAAGTCAGACTTTCAGTTGAGGTTACATAATAATACATTGTTACGTTCTTCTACCTCAATGACACTTTCTTGTGAAAATTTCATTAATCCTTTAATGTGTTATATTTTATGGTGCAATTTTATTGCTTGTGACATTTCGAGTAACTGTAGTTTATATTGAACGTACTCATCCAACTTCCGTGACAAGTTCACGGGGTTGCTTTTATTATCTTACGGATGTTTGGCTACTGTAACTTGGCAATGCAATTCTGTTGTATTGATCACTGTATTCAGGTGATTAACATTCACTACATCTTTATTGGGTGGCTGAGTGGTTATTGTTCAGGCATGCTCTGCTGAAGGTCTTTTTACTGTTGGTTTGAAATCTGGATGGGAATCTCACAAATTTTCATTGGAGCAATTGGACCTTTATGAGCAAAGTACTGGTGAAATTTCAGTGAAATTACTTAACCACCTAATTAGCAAAAAAAGAGAGCATTTTATGACTTAACTTTAGAAGTAAATGCACCATAAACTTCTAATGTTAAGTTTCATCTGAATGAAATAAAGCAGGTTTCTTGCTCATTAGGGCTCTTGTAACTTGTCAGACGAGTTACATCCTATGTATATATAAGATCTATATATGGATGATTGTGGAATATATTGCCATAGACTTCAAATTACTAGACCCCAGGGCCATACTGATTGCTGGAACAAGGTCTAATGGCCCCACTTGCCAGGACAATGACCTGAAATTAGGCTATGTTCTTTACAATGAGGCCTAGGCCAATTGATCTGCTCACCGCTTACTCATGAATGCCACATATCGTACTGGTAAATGCAGGACTTGTAGCTCAGACAATCTTTCTGTTCTTTCTATTATTATATATCTGTAAAAGGTGGCATCGGCGGGTTACCTCTCATCTAAAGGTTTTTTAAAGTTTATTGCAGAAATATGATTGAACATATGACAAAAATACAATAGGGTAAGATTCCTCAAGTCGGACACCTGAATTTTGAACATTTCAGAAAGTGGCATATTGCTTGGCCTATGGATTGTATGTTTATTATGGAGATTAACAAACAAGGTCTCACACTAAATGTTTTCACTAACTCTTAAAAATGACAATTCTCACAGCAAAAACCCTTTTTTGGGTGTTGAGCCTCTTTCCCACTCAGCACTTATAGGTCTGCGTTTCAACACATACCCAGAAAATGCAGTGGGTATGCGAAAGTTTTGCAATGCTTTAGTTAATTTGACACATGTATTTCACATATCGGCCCTCATATTGTGCCTTCAAGGCCACTTAATTGCCCTCGGGGCACGAAATTAGGGTGCAAATAAGAAATGCCAAGTGATAACAAAAATTTAACATATAAACACATACGGCATCCCACCAGAGATTGTTAAATTGTGGTTATTTCATGGACTCCAACCTGGCTCCTTTTATTTTCCCTTCTGATCTACAAACCAAATAATATAGCCTTGTCCAAATATTTGACCGGGTAGTAGGTACAGTGGTGTCTTTTCAAGCCTCAACAAAAATAAATTGGAAAATGGGAGCAAGGTTATGGAGCAAAGACAATTTCAGATAGCATCTTCTTAGTGCAGACATATCGACTGAATGGTTTCATCATTCTAAGGTGCAGATCTGATTATTCATGGAAAAAATAGAGAGGATGAGTTATTTTACTATTATATACATGTACATCCTCAAGTCAAAGAAAGTTTTGTGGTTGGATGCATGGCGATGGATTATTGGAGTTTTACGTCATGTATCTATGCACTTGGTAGGGTCATTAGGACAGAAAGAGAACACAGCGATGATATGATGGATGACTGAAACTGCTGTCCATTTCTGTCCATGTGATGCAGCGAGAGCGGGAATCAAGCCCATGATCCTGCGATTGGCATTCCAGTGTGCTACCAACTGAGCTGACCCTTCCATGCACTTTTAGGTTGCCGGTCAGATAAGATTGAAGAATATTGATAATCTGCTTGTGTTTAGCTTAAAAAATGTTATCCAAATGCATAGATGTTTATAAACACCATGTATCAAAGCGGTTTTCTTGCCTTGATTTAGCTTAGGATAGAATTCTAAAATTAGATTTTAATTAAAAAGCCTTGCTCAGAAATTTTGACTGTCCTTCAAATTAAATTTACATTTGTTAAGACAATAAAATATCAGATGATTCAAGTTCTGAGAATGCTAGGAAGAATAACATTTTGGGATAATTAAAGACAGCTAAATTTCTCAATTGCTGTTCTTGGCATTGTTAGGCTATTCTTCTTCTTCTAGGTTGCCTTGCTAATAATCTTGACAGGGAAAGAAAACCTTTAGCATGTAAATGCCTCAGATTAAAACTATTTCATCATCATTGACTTGAACCATCTACCATGATGATAATCCACATGCCTAGACAGAGGGCGGTGGAGAAATAAGGAACAATGATTGCTGCTGTGCTTTGGGTGCACTCCCAGTATCCCATCCAATAAAATATCCATGGATTTGGGCTTTACATCCTGTATTTGTGCACTGGGTACGCTGATTAGGACAGGAGGAGGGCACGCCAATGAGGAGAAGCCACAAAGGATGATGGAAACAGCCATCCAGCATAGGCCCAGGTGACGTGGCAAGAGCTGGATTCGAACCCTGGACCCAGCGATTGGCAGCCCAGCACACTTCCACTAGACCAACCCTCCCCCCCCCCAATAAAATGTCCCTAAATAATCTTCACCATGGCTTCTTTTTCATTCACATTCTCATGCTTCATTCTCATTGCTCATTGTTGCATTTTTCTTTTTTCTTTTCTTTTTTTTTTTTCTCATCTCCATCATAAGGTGCTTCCTGGCAGCGACTCACCAGTCTTCAGGAAGCTCCGTTACATGGTCATCAGTATCATTTTGTGCTATGTTTATTTGTTTTATTGGTATTGTTTGATTTGACATTCTCCTTCCTATTGTGTATATGTTAAGCATTCATTATTATTGTATTACTTTTCTCATCTTCATTTAAATATTTATTTATTTCTATTATAACTTTTTTTTATTTTTTTTTTATACTGTTTGATCATGTGAAAATAAAGAGTTCTGAGTTCTGAGTTCTGAGTTCTTCGATATGTCCCTGTACATATTTCTTAGATGGCCTGAGATGCCCTTCGGTGACTAGTCCGTAAAGAAGAGTACCTCCTCTGTGTATCAAAGATTACAAAAGAAACAATTTTCTTTGATGTAAGTGTGTCTGTGTTATCTTGGACATTTCTTGGTGCTGTCCATCACACATTCCCTTGTAATGCATGATAGTGTAATTGCAAAAGTTCTTTGTTGTCAGACATTAGGCCAGAATCTGTATCTCAGCGATATTCTTATTATGTATTGGAGATGGTACATGAAATTGTGTGACACTACGTTAAAGAAAAACAATATTCAGGAGATAAGTGCACATAATATAATATGTATCACAAATAAATCATCAAATGAAGTGTCACTCTGTGATTTTAACAGCTGGGGGATTCCTCTAAGGGACACAATTCACAATGTCCTAAAATATTAGCTTCTGAATCCAACACCCACCATGTTAAGAAACCTAGCTCATATCAATTATGATGCTGTTTCCAGGAAAGAAACTTGAAGGGGAAAGGGACAAATCCTTTAGTCATGGGACAAGAACATTCTCAAAGAAAACAAACTTGACAACACAGTAAAAGTGAGAGGTCTAACGCCTTCCCAAACAATGACATTAACAAATCCTTTAGTACTTGTATGACAATCCCAGGTAATCTACTAGGTCCGCCACCAGAGGATTTGCATTTTCCTTTATTTTGAATTTTTGCCTGCATAGTCGTCAGTATTGAGCAGTATATTGAGATTTCTCCAAGATCTCCTTTAACAAAAGTGTCTACATATAGGGTATTGTTTCATGAGTCGGACACTTAAAACTGTTCATATTTTATTCAGTGATTTCTTAGTTAACCTGTAGGATTACATAGATAGACGATCAGCGCCTCTAATCAAAGTTGAATGCTCTCCCTTTCACTAAGCCACTTATAGTCTCATCCAGCTTCTGAACTAAAGCCCCCCCTACAACCAAGTTCAATGTCTCACAAATAATTATATAATCAACCCGAAAAAGGTACCATTCATGATGTCACCATGTTGGACCAATTTTACCGAGGGACCTTCTGCTCTTTTTCTATACTTTTTTGCTAGCATACTTTTTCTGACATCTGTTGTGAAAGCGTGCATTATATTGAATTTCACAAAAGATGATTGGTTGGTTTATAATTATCTCAATTGAATGTGTGAAAAAATGTCAGCATTTTGTTCTGCAACAAAATTAATGCTCCATGTGAAACTCAGCAGCATAGTCCACATTTGAAATAGGTGAGAATACACAATACAAAGAATGTCTCTGATGTAAACATTTATTAAGTACTGTAACTACATCACTGATCACAAAATTATCTTTTAAAATGTCCAGATATATACAATAATCTGCTCACCTGATACATAAATTCAATAAGATATATGTTTCAAACATACACGCAATATCATTTCAGTAGACTCAGACTCAGATTAATTTATTTTCCCAAAATAGTTAAGTTACATCTCATTAATATTACACATTTCTTAAGTAAAGGGGTATTGGAGACCTCTCAAAGACACAAGTCGCTGCAGAGAGGCCACTTCATCTAACTCCTTTCCACACAACGACATTAATAAATCCTTTAGTATTTGTGTGACAATCCCAGGGGGAAAACAAATTGACAGCAAAGTGACACTCTAGCAGGAATGGATCTATGAGTGATCTGTGAGTGATGGCCCATCACCAGAGGATTTATCCTTTTCTCAATTTTGTATTTTTGTCATGCATAGTCGTCAGCATCGAGCAGTATCCTGAGATTTCCCCTAGATATCCTTTAACAGAAGTGCATAGTCATCAGCATTGAGCAGTATCCTGAGATTTCTCCAAGGTCTCCTTTAACAGAAGTGTCTATATAGGGTAATGTTCCATGAGTTGGACACCTAAAACTGTTCATATTCTATTGTGTGACTTCTTCTATAGTGAACCTGTAGGAGGACATAGATAGACAACCAGTGCCTCTAATCAAGCATGAATGCCCTCCATTTCACTAAGCCACTGATAGTCTCATCTGGCTTCTGAACTAAGCACTCTTTACAATCAAGTTCAATGTCACACAAATAGTCAACCCCAAAAAGGTTCCATTCACGATGTCGCAAAGTTAGACTAGTTTTACCGAGGGACCTTCTGCTCTTTTTCTATACTTTTATGCTACCATACTTTTTCCGACATCTGTTGTGAAAGCGTGCATTATATTGAATTTCACAAAAGATGATTGGTTGGTTGATAATTATCTCAATTGAATGTGTGAAAAAATGTCAGCATTTTGTTCTGCAACAAAATTAATGCTCCATGTGAAACTCAGCAGCATAGTCCACATTTGAAATAGGTGAGAATACACAATACAAAGAATGTCTCTGATGTAAACATTTATTAAGTACTGTAACTACATCACTGATCACAAAATTATCTTTTAAAATGTCCAGATATACAATAATCTGCTCACCAGATACATAAACTCAATAAGATATATGTTTCAAGCATATATACACAATATCATTTCAGTAGAAGTTCTCCGTTGCCTAATGGTTAAGGGTGCTTGTTTGTGCTACCAGTCTGGCTGTGAGGTTGTGAGTTGGACTCCCAATCATGGAACTCAATTTGGTCCAAGCCCATGGGACATTAAATGGAGGTGGGTTGTATCCAGTGTTCTATGCCGGAACAATGGAAAGACCCTGGACATCCCTGAATTAATAGAGTATGTACCAGACTCACAGTCTTCTCGTCACTCATCACCATACGGTCAATAATACTGGAGAATGCTGCGGCATGGATACTTTGGGTAACATTCCCCTTGTCTCTTCCCATGGGCGCCATACTATGGCTGCTCTGAGCTGTACATATCATTGTGGAAGTCTCACCGCAAATTTCGGGCCTGCGTTGCAGTGCATGACTGATAGTATATAAAATGCAATAAAATACAATACGATGATATAGAAAAGTATCCTCTCTCTTTTTTATTGTGTCCAAACAATGCACTCGTCGTGTTCATATCGAAAATATTTACAGGGAACTTCTAGAAGGCACAAAACACCACATTCATTATACAGAGCCACTTTCTTCTTAGTGATGTTTTTACTTGACACATATGCTGTTTGTCTGTGGAACACAGCATGGTTGCAACTTTGTCTATCATAAATTTGGATTGC
This sequence comes from Platynereis dumerilii, assembly GCA_026936325.1. Classification (NCBI taxonomy): domain Eukaryota; kingdom Metazoa; phylum Annelida; class Polychaeta; order Phyllodocida; family Nereididae; genus Platynereis; species Platynereis dumerilii. The sequence continues at coordinate 7,748,813 of JAPTHN010000005.1, forward strand.
TCAGTGAAAAAATCACTTTATCGTATTTATCATGGCCAAGCAACACACTCTTCATTTTCAAGACGGAAATATTTACAGGGAACTTCTCGAAGACACCAAACAGTGCATTCAGTATACAGAGCCACTTTCTCCTTAGTGATGTTTTGACTTGACACTATGCTGTTGGTCTGTGGAATACAGCATGGTTACCACTTTGTCAATCATAAATTTGGATTATTCTGTGAAAAAATTACTTAATCGTTTTTATCATGGCCAAGCAACACACTCTTCATTTTCTAGTCGGAAATATTTACAGGGAACTTCTCGAAGGCACCAAACAGCACATTCAGTGTACAGAGCCACTTTCTTTTGTCTTTCTTTATCAAGGCCAAACAACACACTCTTCATTTTCAAGTCGGAAATATTTACAGGGAACTTCTCGAAGACACCAAACAGCACATTCAGTATACAGAGCCACTTTCTTCTTGGTGATGTTTGGACCTGACAGTAATGCTGCTTGTCTGTGGAATACAGCATGGTTGCCACTTTGACTGACAGTTGTCATTGCAAGATCCGCTGGAAAATAATTCACAAATTTCAAATTCCTTTCATTTTTATAAGATTCAATGCTAGCACTGTGCTGCACTCTATATGACCAGAATATCATGCAGATTTGAATTATTGCTTCAAGATTGTGATAACAGCATTTTTATACCATGTTAAAGGTCCCAGAGGTAATTAAGGCAGATGACCTAGAGATAAGACAGATGACATACAGTACAAATTTCAAAAAGTGGCACATCATTTAAAATCTAGCCTTAGCTATCTATCCATAACCATTCCAAGCTAAACTAAGCTACACTTATCCATGGCTAGCCATAGCTATCAAACAATTACTATTGTTTAAACAAGGGATAATGAGATTCCAGTGGATACAAAAGACTACATGGATAGTTATGGATAGATATGGATAATACTAGTAATGAATAGCTACAGACAGCTAAGTTGAGCCACGTTTAGAAATTTGTACTGTATTCAGGGGGAGGATGCATTCTTTGTGCCATTGTGCTAGAAAACTATTTTACCCACTTTTTATTAAAAAGGCTATTTGAAGATTCAATAAAAAAACATATTCTTGTCAGAATATCGGCTTTGTATCAATTTAAAGTCATTTCAATATTAAAGTTATTTCGGTATTGTGGCTACATGTTATTTCAGTATTATGCCCACATACATGTATGTAATAAAAATTAAGGAGAGAAAAAGATTGTATTTTCTTAGTTAATTTGAGTATTTTCTTATTCTTTTTTCATGGTGTTATTGACTCTTTTTTGGGATAATTACAATTTCTTCATTGGATAATTGACACTCACCTGTACAGTTCAGTTCCGCAGAAGTGACTGTCGGCCAGGGTTTAAAAAAACAGTAGCTCCTGACGAAATCTATACCGGTGTTGTGTTTGTCCCAGCAGAAACTTGAATCACAAGCCAAGGGGCTCTGAATGGCATTAATGGTCAGAGAGGTACATGCAGTACCCTTGCACCATCGGTATGGATCATCAATAGATGTTATATTATTGCCAGGAATCCAGAGTTTATTAAGGTTTGGCAAAAACTGTAATAGTGCCATGTCAAACTGAATTAACAAATTTCTCTCAGCCGTCAGCAGCGTGAGACTCGTTAGGTTAGCAAAGAGATACGGTGGAATGTGTGTTATTTTGTTAAAATCGAGCGTCAACAATTGAAGTGTTGAGCTCAGATACTGCATCCAAAGCAGTGATGTCAGGTTATTATGTGCAAGACGAACAATTGTTAGCTTATGGCAACCCTTGAACATATCAACGGGTAGTTCAGGTAGTGAGTTGTATGTCAAAACGACATGCTTTGTGTTTGCACAAATGTTTCCAATTGATGGAGTTCTCTTAATCTTATTTCGTGCTAGTAAAACGTAAGTTGGTAAGGTATATGTAAATCCATCGTCTGGAATTTCTTCAATCATGTTATAGTTAGCACTCAATTGGACAATATTACCTAATCTCGATATGTTAGGAAACTGCTGCAAGTAGTTGTATTCCAACTGTAGTATTGTCAACACTGGAAGATTCAATGCGTCATTTTCTACAAAATTTATTGCACACATTGCCACATTCAGTATTTTTAGTGCACTTAATCCATTGAAGATCCCTGACTTCAGGGCAGTTAAGTTATTATTATTTAGATACAGATTAACAAGATTGCTCAAATTACTGAATGCATTTGCTGATATGTTGGAAATTAGATTGTGCTCCAGATGCAAATCAGTTAAGTCCTTTGTATTAAAGTCATTTTCCTTGATGTTCGTTATCTTATTATGAGATAGCAACAATTTTGTTGTGTTCCCTGGTACGTCATTCGGGACAGCCGTGAGGCTAGAATTAGTCTTGTTGTATATTGAGGCATGCGTTGATTTTGCCAAATATGACATTATTATCATGCAATACAAGATGCTTATGCGAAGTACAGCACATACTGATTGTGATGAGATATTTATACAAAAGACAGCCATTTTTCACCCCTGAAAAGAGAATAGAGCTGAATCAATTATGATATAATTGTTATGCAGCGTGAGATTCTTATATTTTGACTCATGTATCATGATGATAATCTGTTGTTTAATGAAACTCTATATATATTTAAAAAAGCCATTTCAAAATGAAAGATTATTATGCGGTAATATTTCTACATTTCAATGTAATTACCTGTCCCCGAGAGGTAAGATGTTCTGTTGTATTAATGTTATATTCCTCATGTATGTAACAAAGTAGCTCTATAAAACTGTCACCATTATACTTGTAATGAAATCTATACATCCATGTAATTTGTCAAATAAAATTCAATTCAATTCAACGTAATTACCTTTGTTGAAATATAGCCTGTCGATGCCTCTGGTGTGCCTTTGAATGCAGGGTTCAACGTTCGACTTGTCCCATTGATTGCCTTTGCTTGGGTAACCTTTATAAGTTTACATAACAACTTAATTATGAAGTGAATATTAATGTCATGAATGGGTAATGAAAAAACAGATATATCATACTCAGTGACATTTATATTGGTGTTTTTATGTCTTTTTAGTTCCATAGGACAGTGACACATGAATAACAATGAGTTGGTCAAATTGAACCCAATAGCACCCTCCACAAAGATGGAGGTTGAGCTCAGCTGATCCAGGGTATATTAGCACCATTCAATTCAATAACAGCAATGTATGCAATTTGTGTTCCACTTAATTAAAATCCTGTAGGGCCTACTTGAACCAGTGGCGTAACTGGGGGGTCTCGAGCGGGGGGGGCACCTGGGCCGTAGGGTGTGGCTGGTGCCCCAAGGTTATTCGATCAAGCTGTACCTTGTTTTGGTACTGTGTTTTGGTCAACAAAACATGTTTGGAAAGTTTAATGGAAATCGGAACATGCTTACCTTGAGCACAATTCAGTCATAGTTTTATTAAAATATTTTATATATGCAAACCGCGGTATTGTATAACTTCGCCAATATTAGTCATACAATGATAAAACTTGTATGGTTGCACTCGTCTTAATTAGAGCTTCATTTTGAGTACCAACTTCAATGGTCTACGAAAATTCTACACAGTCTGTCATATTGGTAATTCAGTGCTTGTTCGAGAAATAACTTGGATGTTTTCAAAAGGCGAAAGTTTTCTTGCTGATCAGGATATATATTATGCACAGGATGCCCTGGATCAAATATGTTTTGAGGATATTTGGACTTCTTAAGTGCAATTACATTCGGTGTAAAAGGTTGTGTTTTTGAGATCATGAATACTACGCTTATATCATCACACATTTCAGAGTTAATGGAGATTGTGTTTAATTCAATATCATCTTCTTGCATACCCAAGCTTATATATATATATATATTTATACAAATAATAATAGATGATTTAAAAACACATTTACTTTAAAATTTAAAATAATAAAGTTGGTACCAAGAAGGTGAGACCTGAAATCATGCATTAAGGTTTCTAGGACAATGTCTTGTCAGACCAAATATATTTGATTTTAATTCTCTAGAGCATTACATGGTTAACTCAGGGGGAGTCAGTGTTCTGAGCCTCCTATCTTATAGTATCATCTGTCTGTACAGTTGTTGGACAGCAGTTCAAATATTCTTCATCTCATTGCAGTGTTTTATACTCTTGTCTTAAGTAGACTGCAATTATAAGATTGTGTACCACAAGCCGAACTTATCGATTAATGTTCCCTTATGATAACCTGGCACACCTTCTCAAACACCATGGTATTAATTCCTTAACTGTGTGAAGAGGACCAATAATAAATCTTGTTATCTATGGCTTGTAATTGAAGTTGTGATGATAAAATATTATCATCCACATTATGACACTTACAGTAGAAGTTTTTTTTCTAGTTTCCAGTCCTGTGACGGGCATGGGCAATCAAGACTACACTTAAAATATACTTGACTTTAGACCAACTGAAATACATTTCTTCTTGACCATACCTTTTATGAGCTTAAAAGTCAGACTTCCAAAGCCTTCCTCAGAGGCATCATAGTGGAAAACAGCAATGAGTGACAATTTATCTTACGATACATTGGAAACAGCATTCTAACGGTATTACTACGCCATGCAACATATGTTTTTATGAAGTCTTTACTCCTGTTTAACTAAACAATTAAACAACTATAATCACTAGTGACAACAGTAGCTTACATAACTGTTGCTTAATAAATTTTCTCAGAATGTCAAAGTCAGCCAGAAAAATGGATATGTGCCAAAAATGATCCCTGTATAATGTTCAAAATGCGATCTTGTTCATCCACATTTGATACACTACGAGTGCTACATATAGTCTTAAAGTCATGCCAGGTTCTTAAAAAGGAGTTTTTGAAGTCTATTAAGACTGTCTTTTAACTGATATAAGTTACCATGTAAATATCCTGACAAGTGACAGAGACTTGCATATATCTGATAGGAAAGAAAAAAAAGTCACCTGAACTGGTAAATAAAAAATTTATGAACTGCACATAATTGTCCAAAACCATTAAAGTTGGTATTCAAATTGAAGGCCTAAGTGAGGCCTGTCCAGCCATGCAACTGTTAATGTTCTAAAATGAATATTGACAAAGTTATCCAATACCGCGACTTTCGTTCCTAGCAACAAGCGAAGAAACTTCAACTGAATTGTGCTCAAGGTAAACGTTTACCAATTTTCATGAAATTTTTCAGGTACGTCCCTTGGATCAAACCACAATACCATGAAAAGGTACAGATGGCTCCTCCAAAATTTTCCATTTTGAGGGGCACCAGCCACACCCTAACCTGGGGGGCACTAAATTCTCTGGGGGGGCACCCACTATACTAATTGTATATTTTAGCTAGAGTTTGAACGTTCATATGGGGGGCACCTTGGGGGGCACAGGTCCAATATGGGGGGCCTGTGTCCCCCCGTGCCCCCCCATAGGGACGCCACTGACTTGAACAAGAGAAGATCAACAGATGATGCTAGATTTCCATTCACCCCAAAAGGCCTGTAACATTCAGACTGATGATTCAGTTTGGCTATTTTCAATAAATCACTTTTTCAATTTGAATTTTGAATTGCATTTACTTCATTACAAAATAATAATACATTTTACCTCATTCAATGACATTTTCTTGTGAGCATTTTTATTTACCCATTGATTGTGTCATAAGTCTCATATTTCATGGTGAAAGTTTATTGCTTCTCACATTTCAATTAACAGTGTTTTTTATTGAACCCATGCTTCCAACTTCCGTGACAAGTCCACGTAGTTGCTTTTATTATCATTACTTAACGGATGTTTGTCACTGTAACTTGGCAATGCAGTTCAGTTGTGTTGACAACTGCTGCCGTTCTTGGTCTGTTATAAAATGAGATATTGATCAATTTCTTTTACAATTATGAATAAAATGCATATGATTTGATCTACCTATCTATTAAATATCTTTGCATATTCCTTCTTTCCTTATCAATTTACCTACATCAGAATACCAGAGAGTGTGAAACCTGACCATGAAGCTCTTCTGAAGATAGGTAAATCAAATCACATGCATTTTATTCATAATTGTGTGAGTAAAAAGCACCACACTATTTGTTGCAGCTTGTTGGACCTGCCCATTTAGTGACTGAGGACCATTGAGGCCAGCAACAGGTCAAGGGTCTTTTTCTGATCTCTTTGTAGTGTCTCCAATACTGATGAGAAGAGGGCTAAACGTCAACTGCAGATCAGTGGTAATGAGTTTTTTCATGATGCTTTCAAATAAAACACTAATATTAGTATACCCATTTCTGCATGGCTAATGCAATCTTCTTGGCAGGTTTATGAAGTGGATTGTAATATACGGAGCACACACTGTCTACAGGTGGCCTACACAATTCTGCTCTTGGGTTTCTAATTTTGGATTCTCATTTTCATGCACGTGTTAGTTGCAATGGTGTATCCACTGTTTGCTGACACATCAATACAACTGAAAACAAATATGATAATTGTCACTTAGTATAATTTATTGGTTATTCCATTATCCATCCATATCATCAATAATTAAATTATATAACCATAAAGTTGTTATATAAAGGTTACCTGCACTAAAGTAGTCAATGTGACACCTGTCATTTTATGCCCAGAATGCATAGGTGTACCGGACGTGCAGTTTTGGGGGGGGATATATAGCGACATTTGCCCAAATTTAAAGATTTAAATTTAGTAACATTTCAAATGAAATAGCCTGGAAATCATTGATTTTCAATATTTTTTATTTAATCATCTGCCCGAATTGTTTAGCCTTTTTGCCCGAATCTCAGTGTTTCCCAAACTTTTGGGGGAGCGACTACTCCCCCCCCCTGCCTCACCCTCCGGTACGCCTATGCCAGAATACAAAATCATCCCAGAGCTTGCAGGCGTCATCTCAGTCAAGGAAACTTTAAAATAATAATTATATTGAAATTTACATGCAACTCAGTAGGTATATGTAAGTTCCCTATCAGCGTGCCTCGGCGGTCCAACGTCGGCCCGAAGCAGGTCCGATGCTACTGACATCGGACTGACGCTGGGCCGACGTTGGACCGCCGAGGCATGCTGACAGGGTTAGAACGGTGTGATCTAGATTTGTGTATGCAATACCAGTTTTGACAGTTCCATTTTGAAGTCGTCAACGTGCCGCACTCTCTCTCTCTTACATTTTGAATGCAGTTTTAAAGCATTGGTACATAATCAGAAAACGACCAAAAGATATGATACCAGAAATTCTGGTCCAGACTGTAAGAAAACCCTCGACAAGTGAATTGAAAGAATTCAATATATCCAACTAGTTATTGTAAAAACAATACGGCTCAACCATTTAGAAAAAGAACACTGATATGAGCATATTGACCTTTTTTCGCATACTCTTGATGCATATTTCTGAATATTCATAAACTGATACAGAATTTTTCTTCTTTCAGGAGGGAGACGGAACTGAAAATTCTATTAAATAACTTGCAACGGGACAAGGAATGCAAAACTAAAATAGCCAAGTGACAGGATGACGCAGAACCCAAGCCTAAGCCATGCTTATGATTTGTTAGAAAAGCTACTTCCTTCATATATATATAGGCATTTTATATATACATATAATATATACATATATAGCTGATTGTAGAAAAATTACTAGCCCCCAGGGCCCTGCTGATTGCTGGAACAAGGTCTAATGGTCCCATTTGCCAGAACAATGACTTGAAATTGGGCTATGTTCTTTACAATGAGGCGTAGGCCAATTGATCTGCTCACCCCCCCCCCCCCGACTCATGAATGCCACCTTTCTTACCAGTGAATGTACGCAGGATTTCAGCTTAGACGATCTTTCTTTTCTGTCTATTTTTAGAAGATGACATTGGCGGGTCATCACACATAATGACACATTCAACATTTCAGTTTGTTAGCAGCATAATTATGATCGCAGGCATGACAAAAATATATTATCACCTGGTTGGCTGTGAATATCACTCTTTACAGTTAAAATATCAGGGCCTATGATATTGTAAAAATACCACCCTTCAAGGGCGATATTTTTTAACAATGGTTATGACATCACCAGCATTTCAGATGCCTGATGACCTCACAAACCAATACAAGCAATTGCCAAAACAATAGGATTGTGACGTCACCTCCATTGTTGCTCCATGGTGACGTCACATTTTTGTAATGGCAGAAAATAGTCCCTCTTTATAATTGAAATTTTGAGGTAAAACCAGGTGATAAAAACAAAACAACCACGCGTAAGGGCACTTCGTACAATATCACGGGCTCGAGTGATATTAATTCACACAACAGCTTGTGATATTGTTACTCAGTGACCCTGACTTGGGTTGTTTTGTTATAGTAGAGTAAGATCACTTGAGTCGAACACCTGAATTCTAAAAATTTTAGAAAGTGGTATCTTGCTTGGTCTAATATGGCCAATGGGTTACCAATCAACAAACAATGCCTCAAGTTAAAAAATTTCACTAACTGTTACAGAACAAAGACAATTTGCCAGCAAAACTCTCGATAGAGCATTTCCAATAGCATTTGAACATATACCAGCCTTTACCAAGAAAACAAAGCAAAGAAATGTGAGCAAGGTTGTGCGGCAAAGACAATTTCAGATAGCATCTACTCAGTGCAGACATATATCGACTGAGCAATTTTATTTCCTGAGCACAGATATCTGACTATTCGTGTTATAATTTTTCATTTATTTATTTATTTTATTTTGTTTTATTGATTTTTGGCTGAGATCTGAGTTCTGTGATTGACAGCCCAGTGCGCTTCCAACCAGTGGCGTAACTAGGGGGGTCCCGAATGGGGGGGCACCAGGGGGGGCACGCGATTCTCCGGGGGGGGGGGCACCCATAATACTAATTGTATATTTTAGCCAAGGTTGAAAAGTTCACATGGGGGGGCACCTGGGGGAGCACAGGTCCACTATGGGGGGCATGTGCCCCCCCCCCCCCCATAGGGACGCCACTGCTTCCAACTCAGCTAACCCTCCATGCACTTGGTGGTTGGCTGTGTGATGAAATTGAAGAATATCCATTTCAGCTTGAAAAAGTATCGAAATCAATGATTGTTTATAAACAACATGTTAGAAATCAGCGTTTTCCTTTAAAATTCTCCTTGATTTAGCCAAGAATAGAAAGATGAGATTATATTTTAATTAAACAGTCTCTTTCTGAAGTTTTGACTGTCCTTCAAATCGAATTTACATTTGTTGACCAAATGCTGAATGGTTCAAATTGTGAGAATGCCAGAAAGAGTAACATTTTGAGATAATTAAAGACAGCCAATATTCTCAATTGCTATTCTTGTCATTATTGGGCTATTTCTTCTTCTAGATTTGTAGTCTACCAGTAATAAGTAGTTATAGCCGGCCTTGCCAATCTTGTTAAGCATAGAAAACCTTCGGCATGTAAATGCCTGAAATCAAAAACAATTTTATCATTTTAGTGATGAATTGGTGGAATTGTCAGAATTGTTGACAATTTTGCATTGTTTTCATCGGAGAATGTGCTGTGAGGCTGATATCTCATCATTATTGACTTGAACCATGTACCATGATAATAATGCAAGCTTAGAAATATGTCATTGGAGAAGATGGCTTGGGAACAGAGGAGTATGCCAAGAAATAAAGACTTATGGAAAACAATCGCTGCTGGACTTTCTCACTGTATCCCATCCAAAACATGTCCCTTCTGAATCTTTAGTGTGTCTGTGTCATACTTAAAGTTGTACATATTTCTGAGATGACCTGAGTTGCCATCCTATAACTAGTCCCTAAAAAGAGAGAACTTCTTATGAATCAAAGGATGATGAAGACATATGTTTCTTTGATATAAGTTTGTCCGTGTTATCTTGGTGCGGTTCTTCACATATTCCTTTGCAATGGAGTGATAGCATATTGGTCTTTGTTGTCAGATAGAGGGTCACCACTCATATCTAAGAAATATTCTCGTCAAGAATTGCAGTTGGTTTAAGTAATTGTGTGACAGTACATTAAAGAAACACAATATTCATAAGATAATTACGAATATGTAATACAGAGGAATCATCAAATGATTTGCTATCGCCTACACGTCAGTTGTTATCCAATAACATGGAATCATATTTATTTTTTCTCGTTGAGGCCATAACTAAAGCATTTTGCCCTGCTATTTAGGTGGAGTCTGCTGCAACAGAACAAGTGAAATGGAACTTAAAAATTCAAAATTAATGGTCCATATGCATATAAACATAGCTTAAAAAATAATAGAATTAATCAAAAGTACATTTAGAATACACTCATTTAATTCACTAATTCCTAATATGCTTCAACACTCAACAGATATATCAGAATGAGTATTTAAGCACAACAATTATTAAACGTCACATGAAATTTGGTTGAAAGAAGTGGTAGATAAGAAAATGAAGACTGAAACCATTTTAAAAAACTTCAGAGGGTGGGAGAGAAATTATGGTATTTAATTGACTTACAACCCCAGAAGAGGACATCTGACCAAGGTATAAGCGAATAGCTCGAAGAAAAGACCTGTGCTTAATGTATGATGTGGCCCTAACTGCTAATATTATATGCTTCAAGAGGCACACTGGCCTGTCAGTCTGTTACTAGCCAGTGTATGCTGAGTTTCCTGATATATATCCCCTGTAACAGAAATGCCTCTGAGTCCAACTGACGTTATTTGTTACATGACAGCTCCCCAGTGGGCACACGACGTAAACCGCGACGTCTCTAATTGGTGGAGGGCTGGTCTGTTGGTCACGTGGATATGTATGGTAGAGATTATGTCGCCCCAACGTGAACACAACGTCGGGGTTTTTTTACAACATTGCCACAACGTCCAAGCTAACGTCAAACTCTTGACATTGCCTCACAATGTTGTAAAAAGTTCAGAGCATTTTTTGAAGATTTTCGACTGGGAGACCAATCAACCTTTAACTAATATCAGTCGTTATCCGACATATTTATACTTTTGATCAGTGTAGATTCAAAGGAGTTCTAACTATTGAGATGACTGCTAATTTACTTCGGAGTTGAATACGCTAATTTTAACTGAAAAGACTAATTTTTTATTTATGAAAGTTCAAAGGAAAAAAAATGATATTGACTGACAAAGAATTAAATTGTAAAGACAAAATCAAGAAAACTGAATTGGTCTCCCAGTGACACCAATTTGTCAATCACTGGGAGACCAAATCTGTCCACTGGGAGACCTTTTGGTCTCCTAGTTACTATGTTAAAAAATGCACTGAAAAAGTTGCCACAACTTTGCATGCTAAAGTCATATCTTTGACGTTGCTTCACAATGTTGTGATAACAAAATTTCAACCATACAATTGTAAGTCATTTGACGAAAAGTGTGACATTGTTGCAACGTTGCTGCAACATCGATGTGCCAATGGGGTCAGCAGCTTGTCTCAAGTTAACCTCAGGCTCCCTTTTCACCTGGCTGATGGCATTCTCATGTAACCAACCAGTGCCAACAGAAGCAGGAAAACTTATGTCTACCTAAAAAGCATTTCACTGGTGTTAAAGTAAAATAAACAAGTCCATTGCTACATTGTATGTTCAAAGATGATTTTATTCATCTTAAAATAAAATTTTCTGTCGGAAGTCCTCTGTTTGTAAACCTATTTTACCTTCCTTCCTTTCTCCTCTCCACCCAAAATCTCCTTACAACTACCTTTGACTCCTCAAAACAACATTAGACAATACTAAGAACTCTACTAAGAGAGCTACCAATGTAATTGCAGTTAGCAAAGGGGCACAATATCACATCAATTAAACACAATGGGGATGGAGTTTTAATTGGTGTTTTTTATATGTCATTTTAAATAACATAATTTTAAAAGGTAGTTTCAAGTGAGTATAGGTAGGAAGTGATCCAGGGGTAGCCAGAAGGTGTGAAAGGGTAAAGTAGTGGCAGATTCTTCCTTCCTGCTGTGGTAGTCGTACTTTATTTTGTTTTATACTGTATGTGCTCTGAAAATGTATTGAGTTGTACTGTATCTCTGATGCCTATCTGAATGATTTTGTGAATAGGCCTGGCACATTCAGACAAAATGCTTTTTTGGGCGACCTTTTAATAATCCGGGGCTTAAAGTTTTCCTTAGCGGGAAATTTATTTATTTCACAGTAAGTACAGCCGTAATTATTATTTCATGCGCGAAATAGATATACAATAACTGATGTAGAACGTAGTTGAGGCATAGATACAGAACGTTGAATTGAATGTCATGTTACAAATGTCCGCCATTAAGCATAGACTTTAAATACTTTCATCTTGGCCAAATAATGCATTCATCATTTTCATGGCGAAAGTATTTACATTGAACTTCCATAAGACATCTAACAGCGCATTCAGTATTCAGAGTCACCATCTTCTTAGTGATGTTGTGGCCAGACAGGAACGCTGTTTGTCTGTGGAAAACAGCATGGTTGCCACCTTGACTGACAGCTGCCATTGCATGATCCACTGGAAAAAAAAAAGAATTTCAGTTTTCGTAAGTTACAATTTATTAAGCTTTCAGGCAGATTTATTTAATTGGTGCCAATTCTAAAAATAGTATTGTGTACCGTCTTAAGATTAAGGCCCACCTTCTTTAAATGTAACAATTTACTTATTCATACATATGTAATCCTACTGAAAATTAACTTACAACAATTTGTTATATAGTGTCTTTTCTCATGTTATTTTATATGTAATATACACATCCTTGAAATATTTTAATGCACATTTCTTTTACCCGGAATCGCCTACAGTTGATCTTGAAAGTAAGTACACGTCCCTGTGATTTGCCATTCAAATCCATGTTACATGTGTCTCTTAGTAATCTATGACAGCACTGACGTTGCCTGCATATAATTATATCATACCATTAGGTTTCCTACTACTTATATTAGAATTACCACTGAATTTCTTTCTTTCAGGGGTCTTTAAAGTTTCCATGAATGATAAAATTCTTCACAATAGAAGTTGTTTTACATGCATTATGATGTAAACTTGTGTTCATTAACATTTTTGACTAATTTGATAAAGAGTTTCTTTGATTACAATAATTATTTAGTTATTTCATAATATTTATCTTGGTAATTTCTCAATCCTGCAGCACCTCCATTATTAATTACGTCACATTGACCATTGTTAAAAATATAAAGCTACAAACTTAACAAATTCTTACTATGGTGATAACGTTGGAGAGTCGATAGCAATAAACACTATGACATCTGTTGATTTTTTTCACAAGAGATCAATAAACCATGGCCTTAGTCATTACCATGAACACTTTTACCATGGAATTCAAATCATTCATTCAGGGATGTAATTAGATGTAATTACTTTCCAGAGCAACTGTACAATGCAGTTTGCATGGGGAGTACAAGTACTTGTAATACCAACATTTTGACATATATTAGGGGAGTTCGGGACTTTGGCTCGGGGCAGGTTGCAAAACACCGGGTCGGTGTGACAACCCGCCCCTGTGACAACCAGGCCTTCGTCATTCTGCTCCTTTGACATTCAGCCCCTGTCTCCCCTATATTTTATATGATGTTATAATTTATAAAGGAAAATTCAAAACACATTTTCATTTCATGGGATAATTCGCACTTACCGGAGCAGTTGAGATTAGTGGATGTGACTGCACTCCACGGTTTCGTGAAACAGCTCCCTCTGGCGAGATTTATACCGGAGTAGTGTTTGTCCCAGCAGAAACTTGAATCACACACTAAGGGGTTCCCAATAGCAGTAATGTTCAGTGAAGTACATGCCACTCCTTTGCACCATCGGTATGGATCGTCAATGGCTGTCATAGAATTGTATGGGATCCAGAGTTTATTGAGATTCGGTAAAAACTGTAGTAGTGCCATGTCCAACTGAATTAACAAATTACTTTTTGCAGTGAACGTCTCAAGACTTGTTAGATTAGTAAAGAGATACGGTGGAATGTGTGTTATTTTGTTCTCGTCAATGGTTAACAATTTGAGTGTTGAACTCAAATACTGCATCCAAAGTGCTGATGTCAGATTGTTATTTGCAAGACGAACAATCGTTAGCTTTGGGCAGCCCATAAACATTTCAACAGGCAGTTCGAGGAGAGAGCTGTATGACAAAACAAAATGTTGCATCTCTGCACAACTGCTTTCGAGCTGTGGAGTTCTTTTAATTTTATTGTTGCCAAGTAAAACATACACAGGTGAGGTGAACATAAATCCATAGTCCGGAATTTCGTCAATTGTGTTAAAACTAAGACTCAATCTGACAATATTAACCAATCTTGATATGTTGGGGAATTGCCACAAGTGGTTGTTTTCCAGATGTAACAGCGTCAATGCAGGAAGATTCAATGCATCATTTTCTACGAAGTTTATTGCACATTTTGCAACATTCAACAAGTTCAGCGCTTTGAGTCCAACGAAGATTCCAGATGATAGAGTTGTTAAATTGTTGTTATTTAGATATAAATTGATAAGTTTGCTCAAATTACTGAATGCATTTGCTGATATGTTGGAAATTTGATTATACTCCAGATGCAGATCAGTTAAGTCTAATGTCTTGTTAAAGTCATGTTCTCCGATGTGAGTTAACTTATTGTCTGATAAGATTAATTTAGTTGCTTCTCCTGGTATGTCATTTGGGACAGCTGTGAGGCCAGAATTAGTCTTGTTGTATATTGAGGCATGCGTTGATTTTGCCAGATATGACATTATTATCATGCAATACAAGATGCTTATACGAAGGACAGCACATACTGATGGCAATGAGATATTTATACAAAAGACAGCCATTTTTCATCCCTGAAAAGAGAATGGAGCTGTATCAATTATGATATTATTATGAAGAGAAAAGAGCTGTATCAATTATGATATTATTATTATGCAGTGTGAGATTCTTATATTTTGACACATGTATCATGATGATAATCTGTTGTTACAGGTGATTTCATTAGTATGCGATTCTTAGGTTCTAGACCCACCAAATACATGACATTTTTAGTTAATCTGATTGGTTTAGAAACAACAGAACGTCACATATTGGATTTATCAAACGTAGTAACTGCTGCTTTAGCATTGATTCCTCACAGCCAAGTGTGAATGACAAGAATCGCATGGTAATGAAATCGCCTGTAATAAAACTCTATATATATATTTAAAAAAGCCCTTTCAAAATGAAAGATTATTATGCAGTAATATTTCTACATTTCAATGTAATTACCTGTCCCCACAAGGTAAAATGTTCTGTTGTATTCATATTATATACCTCATGTATGTAACAAAGTAGCTGTATATAACTGTCACCATTATAATTGTCATGAAATCTATACATACATGTAATTTAAAAATTCAATTCAATTCAACGTAATTACCTTTGTTGAAATATAGCCTGTCGATGCCTCTGGTATGCCTTTGAATGCAGGGTTCAACGTTCAACTTGTCCCATTGATTGCCTTTGCGTGGGTAACCTTTACAAGTTTACATAACAACTTAATGATGATGCGAATATTAATGACATGAATGGGTAATGAAAAAACAGATATATAATACTCAGTGACATTTATATTGGTGCTTTTTATGTCTTTTTAGTTCCATAGGACAGTGACACGTGAATGACAATGAGTTGGTCAAATTGGAACCCAATAGCACCCTTCACAAAGATGGAGGTTGAGCTACCCAGCTGATCCAGGGTATATTAGCACCATTTAATATAAGAACAGCAATTTATGCAATTTGTGTTCCATTTAATTAAAATCTAGTAGTTTGAACAAGAGAAGATCAAGAGATGATGCTAGATTTCCATTCACCCAAAAAGGCCTTTAACATTCAGACTGATGATTCAGTTTTGCCTATTTTCAATAAATCACTTTTTCAATTTGAATTTTGAATTGAATTTACTTCATTACAAAATAATAATACATTTTACCTCATTCAATGACTATTGTATATCATCAAAGACGATTGGGCTTGTTAGGTCTCAACTTTTATTTAACGCTCGAATGGATAAGTTGTCACAATGTTGTGCAAGTTTGATTGAGCAGGTGAGTGAGGTACTGAGGTAAATCTAAAACACAAAAGAAATAAACTACCATAAGTCTACATTCATACTACAATAAGTTCACAATTATACCAAATCAATAAATCATAAAAGCAATAAGATCACCATTGATTACTAAATATGTAAGATCAAATTTAAAGAATAAGTCTATAATAACTGAATTAACCAAATAACTACTCATTTATGAATTGATAAGAATAAATGTATATATAATAAAACAATAAAATGAATGATAACTTACTAGAAGTATGAGACCTGTTTTTGCATTATGCTGTTTCTGTTGTCAGTTGCAATCTGACCCTTTTCATTTGAAAATTGTCATTCTCTAATTGGGACATACCTGTCCAACAGACCATGACCATGACTCAGGGGGGGCACCTACAATGTATTGATTGGCACACAAGGTAGGCACTCTCAGTAAAATGTATCACAATCAATGAATTAATACAAAAAGAAGAAATGAGTCACATTATCTACTGACCTTAGAAAGTCATATAAGTTAAGAATTACAATGAATAAATAATTAAATATAATATAAAGATACATGTAGTGACATTCACAAATGTAACAATGATTTTCTTGTGAAGATTTTTAATTACCTACTTATTGATTGTGTCATTGGTGCAAGTTATTGCTTCTCACATTTCAATTAACAGTGCTTTTTATTGAACCCATGCTTCTAACTTCCGTCAAGTTCCGTGACAAGTCCACGTGGTTGCTTTTATTATCATAACTTAACGGATGTTTGCCACTGTGACTTGGCAATGCAGTTCAGTTGTGTTGACAACTGCTGTTGTTCTTGGTCAGTTATACAATGTGATATTGATTAATTTCTTCTTCAATTATGAATAAAATTAATATGATTTGATCTACCTATCCATTATATCTTTGCATCTTCTCTCTTTCCTTAACAATTTACCTACATCAGAATACCAGAGAGTGTGAAACCTGACCATGAAGCTCTTCTGAAGATAGGTAGATCAAATCACATGCATTTTATTCATAATTGTAAGAGTAAACATAGGCTGCGCAGCAGCAAACCTTCAGCGAATAACACCTTTAGAAGATTACAATAATATCATAAAATTTGTGTGTTTACGAAATTGCTTATTGGTATGCAATAGTTGACGAGTAGTGGCCTTCAATTATCTGTATTTGCCCGCTGCCCTGCCATCTTCCCATCTGCTTGCCAGGATTTGTAAAATCAGGAAAAGGCCTTATTAGACTAATTTACGCATATCATGGTATAGTTGCAATCATGTACAAAGCATAAGTTATGAGGTGTCGGTTGAAAACCAAAAAATATAACTCTGTTGTAATTTTCTGAAGTTTTTCCAATGATTCATAAAGTGTTATACGCATCAAAAAGAACTGCTACATTGTATAGGTGACTCGATTAGAAAATTGCATTACTATATATGCAATTGTGGGCAAGTTTCGGCTCCGATGTAAGAAAAATTATTTTAAATATTTTTTCTCAATATTACACTATAGAATAGCCATCTGTCAGACCATGAAAAGGCTCAAATAGACCATATAAGCCACATGTGTACCAACTTCATCCATATATATGGAATAGTGACCGGATGTTGGGCCAGAAACAAAAATAAATTTTTATTATTTTTTTCAATATTTCAAAAAGTATATATTTTCCATCAGATCTTTCAAAAGGCACAACTGGACCATATTAACCATATATGTACCAAACTTTATCCATGTACATGCAATAGTGACCAAGTCTTCGCCCAAATAACAAAACATATGTTTTTATATTTTTTCTAATTTTTTCAAAAAGTATAGAATATCTGTCAATGAGACAATCAAAAGGCACAACTAGACCATATAGGCCACATGTGTACAAAATTTCATCCATGCACATGCAATAATGACCGAGCCTTGGCCCGGAAACGAAAAACAATTTTTTTTTATATTTTGTTAATTATCTCAAAAAGTATTTAAGATCTATTCGTCAGACCATCAAAAGGCACAACTAGACCATACAGGCTAGATGTGTACCAAATTTCATCCACGTACATTCAATAGAGGCTGAGTGCTGGGCCGGAAACGATCTATCCGCCCGCCGCCCGACCGCCCGCCCGCCCGGCGGACGGACAGCATTTTTACCCAAGTGATTACAATACTATAACAAAAATATTTGCGACAACTGATTTGACTTTTTAAGAATAGGGAGGCAGCAGTAGCGGCCCCTTATCTCTTTTGATTTGTAAGAAGGAGGAGGCAGCAGTAGCGGCCCCTCCTCCTCATTTTATCGATGGAGGAGGCAGCAGTAGCGGCCCCTTTAAATGCTTTTAACATGGATTTTATCTTTAGTCTTGCGCACCTCAACAAAACTACGGAGATCTGGACATAGAGGAGTCATCCTGCGTCCAGTATTGCTTATACTTATGCTTATGCTTAAATTAATTAGTGGGAGTAATTAGATGCATTCTGATATAAGTAACACCATGAAATACCAGGTAGTGGGATTTTCAAAACATTTTCTAAAATGAGGCACCCTACTGTGCACCCTCCCTTTGGAACAGTTTGCCACAGCACACTGTAAAATTTGAAAACTGTGTTGAAGCAAGAATCTGAGCTGTCTGAGAATGTTAATAATTTTCAAGCTATGATAGCTCAATCCTATAAGTTGTCAAGGTATGATAGCTCAATGCTGTAAGTTGTCCAAACGAATTATAACATTAAGCTGTGAAAACATGAAAGCTTCAGTTGTTGCAGATAGCTTGACATCTCAGTCATGCCACATATAACGCCATCTATAACAAGCACTTCTCATAAGACTGCATTTAGTTTTAAATAATTATTTACTTACAAGAAAAAAGAACATTTATATTACACTATCCCAGAGAAAAAATGAGTAGCACACCACTTTAGCTGGTTACCTTTTTATTTTTGTCTCTCTTAAGGTGGCTCGCTACTCATGTAATGACGTCATCTGAGCACATTTCCGCGCAGCCTGGCAGGCCCTATCTATGGTAACGTCACCACAGCAGCAGAGCTCTGCTGACCCTTCTTTCTCATCTTTTTTTAATTCTGAAAATTCCATACGACGGCCGCTTCGTTTGCCATTTGCGCCACTTCTATTGCAGTTAGAGACTTCTCGTTTAAAGCATTAGATGCGCTATGACAAATACTATAATCTGACGGACTTTCAGTTCTCTACTCACAGTAGAAAATTTCTGCAGGCGATTTTCGGCAAGCATGTCTAATTTCTCAAAAATGACTCTGTGACATAAATAAATTTTTGTATCAATATCCAGGCCCGTTGGGCCATATGTCTGTATCATTATATTGTTCCTAGCTTTGTTTGGAAGCAAATTACAAAGAAATAGAGAATTCTATCTTGTCTTTTTTTTTTGGCGCTATGGTTCATAAAAAATATTTAATTTTCAAAATTGAAACTTTTGTTCCAAACCCCTAGAAAAGTTCTTTAAACTAAATATATTTCTCTGGAATTCTAGTCAGCTTTTCCATCAACCTTTCCTCTTTAATTCCATGCTTCATTTAATAACATAGGATGAATGGCAGGGAAAACTTCACAGTAAGAAATTTAAGAAAAAAATTGAGTTTTTCAGGTTTGCGTGGACTGACTTTCTTTTACATAACCTCAAATATTATGAAAGAAAGTCTGGTAGCGACCACTTTTGTTTATATATCCTTTCTATAAACTATATTTTGGATCATTTTAAACTATTTTAAAGAAATCCTATCTTAGAAAGTTCACGAGTATCGAGCCACCTTAAATTAATTCGTGGGAGTAATTAGATGCATGCTTTCACACACGTCAACCAACATTTCCAAGTCAGAGTGTGTTCAAATATAGTCTTCTAGCATTGTATATCAACTCAGATGAGCCACAGGCCATTGGGATTTATTCACAAGAAATTAATTTTTAAATATCCTTGTGATGCAATGGTCTGTGTTGAATGCGTCTTGGGCCTGTCCATGATGTGCTAAAATGAAGCACACTGGATCAGGTGGATCCCCTTGAGAGATCTAACAATATTTTGGGATTACAGCCCACATTCATAAAGAACTTTATAAGACAGGTTACATAAATATGAATAAAAAACAACTAAAAATAAGTCGAACACAGATCAAAATTTTGAGTTGTGTCAGCTTGGATCAATAAGTCAACAAAACTCAATATTTTGAGCTTTAAACATTAATCTATGTTAGCTCAATCAACTTGTGCAACCATCTCACTCAATCAATTGAGCTGATCTGAATCAGCGAGTCCGATTTTACAGTGTAAGCCATACTTATGATTTGTTAGAAAAGCTACTTCCTTTATATATTTATATCAATATATATAAAATACATACATATATAGCTGATTGTAGAGTACATAGCCACAGACTTCAAATTACTAGCCCCCAGGGCCCTGCTGATTGCTGGAACAAGGTCTAATGGTCCCACTTGCCAGGACAATGACCTGAAATTGGGCTATGTTCTTTACAATGAGGCGTAGGCCAATTGATCTGCTCACCCCCCACTCCAGAATGCCACCTTTCTTACCAGTGAATGTATGCAGGATTTCAGCTTAGACGATCTTTCTTTTCTGTCTATTTTTAGAAGATGACATTGGCGGGTTATCACACATAATGACACATCCAATATTTCAGTTTGTTAGCAGAATAATTATGATCGCAGGCATGACAAAAACACAGTACCTGGTAGGGTAAGATTACTTGAGTCGGACACCTGAATTCTAAACATTTTAGAAAGTGGTGTCTTGCTTGGTATAATATTGCCAATGGGTTACCGATCAACAAACAATGCCTTAAGTTAAAAAAATTCACTAACTGTTACAGAACAATGACAATTGGCCAGCAAAACAGCATTTGAACATATACCAGCCTTTACCAAGACAACAAAGCAAAGAAATGTGAGCAAGGTTGTGGGGCAAAGACAATTTCAGATAGTATCTACTCAGTGCAGACATATATCGACTGAGCAATTTTATTTCCTGAGCACAGATATCTGACTATTCATGTTATAATTTTTCATTTATTTATTAATTTTATTTTGTTTTATTGATTTTTGGCTGAGATCTGAGTTCTGTGATTGACAGCCCATTGCGCTTCCAACTCAGCTAACCCTCCATGCACTTGGTGGTTGGCTGTGTGACGAAATTGAAGAATATCCATTTCAGCGTGAAGAAGTATCAAAATCAATGATTGTTTATAAACACCGTGTTAGAAATCAACGTTTTCCTTTAAGGTGGCTCGATACTCGTGAACTTTCAGAGATAGAATTTCTTCAAAATAGTACAAAATGATCCAAAATATTGTTTCTAGCAAGGATACGTGAACAAATTTGTTCGCTACCAGCCTTTTTTTCGTAATATTTGAGGATATGTACATGAAAGTCATTGAACGCAAAACATGAAAAGCTCTAGTTTTTTCTTAACTTTTTCCCTGTGACGTTAGCCCTACCATTCAGTGGTAATGCATCCCATATCAGGCAATGAAGCATGAAATTAAAGAAGACAATTTTATGGAAAAGGTAAAGACAATTTCATAGATATATATTTAATTTAAAGGACTTTCCAAGGGGCTCGGAATAAAAGTTTTCATTTTTATAATTTTAACTTTTTTTATAAACCTGAGTGCTAAAAAAAATTGACGAGATAGGATTTTTAAATTCTTTGTCATTTACTTCCAAAAATAGTGGGGAATAATATGATGATATAGACAAGCCTTCCTACCATACTTAAAATTGATATAAACATTTATTTATATCACCAAGTCACTTTTGAGAAATTAGACCTGCTTGACGAAAATCGCCTGTAAAAAGTTTGTGTTCTGAGTATCAAGCTGAAACTCCGGCTGTATATAGTACTGGGCATAGCGCATCTAATGCTGCAAGAAGTCTCTAACCCCAGTAGAAGTGGAGCAAATTGCAAACGCAGCGGCAACGCATGAAATTCTCAAAGATGCAGAAACAGTGCCAGCAAAGCCAAGCAGCAATGGTGACGTTACGTCAATGTGCGCTAATTACCACTTTGCATGAGTAGCGAGCCACCTTAAAATTCTCCTTGATTTAGCCAAGAATAGAAAGATGAGATTATATTTTAATTAAAGAGTCTCTTTCTGAAGTTTTGACTGTCCTTCAAATCGAATTTACATGTGTTGACCAAATGCTGAATGGTTCAAATTGTGAGAATGCCAGAAAGAGTAACATTTTGAGATAATTAAAGACAGCCAATATTCTCAATTGCTATTCTTGTCATTATTGGGCTATTTCTTCTTCTAGATTTGTAGTCTACCAGTAATAAGTAGTTATAGCCGGCCTTGCCAATCTTGTTAGACATAGAAAACCTTCGGCATGTAAATGCCTGAAATCAAAAACAATTTTACCATTTTAGTGATGAATTGGTGGAATTGTCAGAATTGTTGAAAATTTCGCATTGTTTTCATCAGAGAATGTGCAGTGAGGCTGATATTTCATCATTATTGACTTGAACCATCTACCATGATAATAATGCAAGCCTAGAAATAGGTCATTGGAGAAGATGGCTTGGGAACAGAGGAGAATGACAAGAAATAAAGACTTATGGAAAACAATCGCTGCTGGACTTTCTCACTGTATCCCATCCAAAAAATGTCCCTTCTGAATCTTTGGTGTGTCTGTGTCATACTTAAAGTTGTACATATTTCTGAGATGACCTGAGTTGCCATCCAATAACTAGTCCCTAAAAAGAGAGAACTTCTTATGAATCAAAGGATGATGAAGACATCTGTTTCTTTGATATAAGTTTTTCAGTGTTATCTTGGTGCGGTTCATCACGTATTCCTTTGCAACAGAGTGATAGCATATTGGCAAAAGCTCTTTGTTGTCAGATAGAGGGTCATAACCCATATCTCAGCAATATTCTCGTCAAGAATTGCAGTTGGTATAAGTAATTGTGTGACAGTAGCCTACATTAAAGAAATACAATATTCATAAGATAATTATGAATATGTAATACAAAGGAATCATCAAATGAATTTGCTTATTGCTATCGCCTACACGCCAATTGTTATCTAATAAAATGGAATCATATTTATTTTTTCTCGTTGCGGCCATAACTAAAGCATTTGCTTTTGCCCTGCTATTTAGGTGGAGTCTGCTGCAACAGAACATGTGAAATGGAACTTAAAAATTCAAAATTAATGGTCCATATGCATATAAACATAGCTTCAAAAATAATAGAATTAATCAAAAGTACATTTAGAATACACTCATTTAATTCACTAATTCCTAATATCGATGGTGAAAGTGCAAAACCTCGTATGTCAAAATTTTGCTATTTTTAGATTTTTGGTGGAATGACTATTTTAATATCCGATACACGTTGTCAGTTGATTACCTTGCCAGTTTGCTATTTTTGGAAGCTGTAACACACTGGTAACAGAATGATTTCACCAAACCTTGTATGTCGATATGTTTCAAAAAGTGAAAGTGCAAAACCTTGTAACTCAAATCAGAACTTTGAAGCACATATTGTGGGATATTTCAACTTTTTTTGAAAAACAATTACTGTGTTACTTTTTTATGACTCCCAGCAAGTTTCCTGATTTAAAAAAATGTACCTCCCTATATTTGTTTTGGTGATGTAGGCTATTGAAAATGATAGTGCACGAAAATTTGAAAAAATTGTCATTTTCCTCATTCTTGCCATTGTAGCCACTCAATAAAATTTGTTATTGCAATCTATCATAGGCAAATTATAATTTTCACTGTATATACATAGATTGAAAGTATATTCAATGCTGCAAGTTGCTTTAAAGTGTGATAAATGATTGAGTTACAAGGTTTTGCACGGGTAGAAAGTGAAAGTGCAAAACCTCGTAAGTCGACATTTTCAATCACATCTGATGGTAACATCAATGCAAGGGGTAAACGACCTCTGACAAAAAATTTGCTACAACAGGGTGTCACTTTCTATGTATCTAGTTGGCCATAACTCACTTATTAATAAACATTACCTTAAAAAAAGACACTTGACAGTTTTTTTCAATTTCTGAAAAACAGCTATTTTTGACTTACGAGGTTTTGCACTTTCACCATCGATATGCTTCAACACTCAACAGATATATTTAAGCACAACAATTATTAAACGTCACATGAAATTTGGTTGAAAGAAGTGGTAGATAAGAATATGAAGACTGAAACCATTTTAAAAAACTTCAGAGGGTGGGAGAGAAATTATGGTATTTAATTGACTTACAACCCCAGAAGAGGACATCTGACCAAGGTATAAGCCAATAGCTCGAAGAAAAGACCTGTGCTTAATGTATGATGTGGCCCTAACTGCTAATATTATATGCTTCAAGAGGCACACTGGCCTGTCAGTCTGTTATTAGCCAGTGCATGCTGAGTTTCCTGATATATATCCCCTTAAACAGAAAAGTCTCTGAGTCCAACTGACGTTATTTGTTACATGATAGCTCCCCAGTGGGCACACGACGTAAACCCCGACGTCTCTAATTGGTGGAGGGCTGGTCTGTTGGTCACGTGGATATGTATGGTAGAGATTATGTCGTCCCAACGTGAACAACGTCGGGTTTTTTTACAACATTGCCACAACGTCGCAAGCTAACGTCGAACTCTTGACATTGCCTCACAATGTTGTAAAAAGTTGCCACAACTTTGCATGCTAAAGTCATATCTTTGACGTTGCTTCACAACGTTGTGATAACATAATTTCAACCATACAATTCTAAGTCATTTGACGAAAAGTGTGACGTTTTTGCAACGTTGCTGCAACATCGATGTGCCCATGGGGTCAGCAGCTTGTCTCAAGTTAACCTCAGGCTC
Source organism: Platynereis dumerilii (assembly GCA_026936325.1). Taxonomy (NCBI): domain Eukaryota; kingdom Metazoa; phylum Annelida; class Polychaeta; order Phyllodocida; family Nereididae; genus Platynereis; species Platynereis dumerilii. The sequence goes on from JAPTHN010000005.1 coordinate 7,773,714, forward strand.
CCCTTTCAGCTGACTGATGGTATTCTCATGTAACCAACCAGTGCCAACAGAAGCAAGAAAACTTATGTCAACCTAAAAAGCATTTCACTGGTGTTAAAGTAAAAAAAAAAGAAGTCCATTGCTATGTTCAAAGATGATTTTATTCTTCTTAAAATACCCTGTAAAGAAAAGTAAGAAAATTTTCTGTCGGAAGTCCTCTGTTTGTAAACCTATTTTACCTTCCTTCCTTTCTCCTCTCCACCCCAAATCTCCTTACAACTACCTTTGACTCCTAAAAACAACATTAGACAATACTAAGAACTCTATTAAGAGAGCTACCAATGGAATTGCAATTAGCAAAGGGGCCCGATATCACATCAATTAAACACATTGGGGATGGAGTTTTAATTGGTGTTGTTTATATGTCATTTTAAATAATGTAATTTTAGAAGGTAGTTTCAAGTGAGTATAGGTAGGAAGTGATCCAGGGGTAGCCAGAAGGTGTGAAAGGGTAAAGTAGTGGCAGATTCTTCCTTCCTGCTGTGGTAGTCATACATTATTTTGTTTTATACTGTATGTGCTCTGAAAATGTATTGAGTTGTACTGTATCTCTGATGCCTATCTGAATGATTTTGTGAATAGGCCTAGCACATTCAGACAAAATGCTTTTTTGGGCGACCATTTAATAATCCGGGGCTAAGAGTTTTCCTTAGCGGGAAATATTTATTTCACGTTAAGTACAGCTGTAATTATTATTTCATGCACGCAAAGTCCCTGAATATTCATTCCTGAATCAAGCATCGTCTTCTTGAGAAAAACCACCACCATAAATTATTCATTTCAATATTTCCCAGAAGGAATTAATTTATTTCACCAAAACTGAGCAAGAAATTATTTATTTTTAAATAAAATAAAAACAACTCCAAGCTCCCCCCCACAAGATGAAATGGTGGCCCCTTAGTGCACCCGTTTCACTAGCTTACAGGCGGCACTGTAGATGAACTCCATTGAACGGCTTATCTGAACAATAAACTGTAGGGAAACATTTTAAAACACCAGAGCAATGGAATTTCCCAAAGCCACTAATAATGCAAGCAAAGAGTAGATTATAATTGAAGGCTTCTGTATTCAGACATTTTGGCTGTCTTTTATTTTTGTTTTAAGAGAATTCTAGCAATCCTTCTGTAGAACAACATTGGAATGATTAGATTCTCACCATTATCAATTGCACTTCTTTTCATTGGGACATCTTCTTTAGCTTTGAGATCTACTGATATCATTAACATGATTATAAGAGGCACTTTTTCAAAATCCTCAGAGCTGGTCAGGGGTGGCAAACTTAGTGTGCCATACACAGTCTCCGTTTAACTGAACATTTTTCGCTAGATTCAGTGGTCTCTATTGGAACCAGATGGATAGTTGACCAATGTCAGATTCCTTTTTTTCGGAAATTCCAAAAAGTGAACTATTTTGATATTCAATATTTTTGTTTTGCATAATTTATAAACTGTCCTTCAGTATATTTTAATAGGATGTATGTCTTATTGAACTAACAGACTACACACAAGTAGCATGTACAGAGATTTTATTGCAACAACAAAATTGATCACAAAAACATTCCAAAATTTATTTTGATACTTTCAACTCCACGAAAACCAAATAGATATACAATATCTGATGTAGAATGTAGTTGAGGCGTAGATACAGAACGTTGAATTGAATGTCATGTCACAAATGTCCGCCATGAAGCACAGACTTTAAATACTTTCATCGTGGCCAAATAGTGCATTCATCATTTTCATGGCGAAAGTATTTACATTGAACTTCCATAAGACACCTAACAGCGCATTCAGTATTCAGAGTCACCATCTTCTTAGTGATGTTGTGGCCAGACAGGAACACTGTTTGTCTGTGGAAAACAGCATGGTTGCCACCTTGACTGACAGCTGCCATTGCCTGATCCACTGGAAAAAAAAAGAATTTCAGTTTTCATAAGATACAATTTATTAAGCTTTCAGGCAGATTTATTTAATTGGTGCCAATTCTAAAAGTAGTAGTGTGTATCGTCTTAAGATTAAGGCCCACTTTCTTTAGATTTAACAATTTACTTATGAATTGTCCTTTTGTCCATTCCATCAACCATACCTATGTAATCCTACTGAAAATTAACTTTAAGCATCACTTCTTGATGCAACATACAACAATTTCTTACATAGTGTATTTTCTCATGTAATTGTATATGTAACTAGATATACCCATAGAGGGACATTTAAATATTAGGGAGAACGGAGCGCCCGCCCCCTCCCGACCCCCCATTATATGTGAAAATGAAGAGGTAGATTCCCAGTGATGGCACGGGAAAGATTGACTGGGCAATGATAAAAATCTGGAGTTTGTCTGAAAGCATAGTTGAGAGATCTTGATACGTTTAGGGCTTGGAAAGAGCTTTAAAATGAGGGTAAGATCACAAAGATACGATGAGTAGAAGCAGGTCAGCCAGGGTGCAGGCATGGAAAGCAGGTGACACTGGAGTGTGGATGTGTGTGGATGTTTTTGGCGGGAAAATGGAGCAGTGGCGCCAGTCCCTGGTGATGTGATAAGCGGAACTACTGAGCAGATTCATGCGCCCCTGGTGGCAGAGGACAGTTGCCGTAGGAAAACGTAAATAAGACAGCAGTGGAACTGTTTATCAGAAGGACAGGATAGATCAAGAAGGATAGGTGGATAGTTTAGGTGAGTGGCATCGCTAAGGGAGGAGTTTTTAGCTGTTGCAGGTGTGAGCATGTCAACCATGATTTTTGTATCTTATAGCCGGCAGGGATATACACATCCTTGAAATATTTTGATGCACATTTCGTTTACCCAGAATCGCCTACAGTTGATCTTGAAAGTAAGTACACCTCCCTGTGATTTTCCATTCAAATCCATATAACACGTGTCTCTTAGTAATCTATGACAGTACTGACGTTGCCGGCATATAATTATATAATACCATTAGGTTTCCTACTACTTATATTAGAATTACCACTGAATTTCTTTCTTTCAGGGGTCTTTAAAGTTTCCATGAAAGATAAAATTCTTCACAATAGAAGTTGTTTTACATGCATTATGATGTAAACTTGTGTTCATTAAAATTTTTGACTAATTTGATAGAGTGTTTCTTTGATTACAATAATTATTTAGTTATTTCATGATATTTATCTTGGTAATTTCTCAATCCTGCACCACCTCCATTATTATTAATTACGTCACAATGACCATTGTTTGAAATATAAAGCTACAAACTTAACAAATTCTTACAATGGTGATAACGTTGTAGAGTCGATAGCAATAAACACTATGACGTCTGTTGATTTTTTTAACAAGAGATCAATAAACCATGGCCTTAGTCGTTACCATGAAATACTTTTACCATGGAATTCAAATCATTCATTCAGGGATGTAATTAGATGTAATTACTTTCCAGAGCAACTGTACAATGCAGTTTGCATGGGGAGTACAAGTACTTATAATACCAATATTTTGACATATATTAGGGGAGTTAGGGACTTTGTCTCGGGGCAGGTTGCAAAACACCGGGGACGGTGTGACAACCCGCCCCTGTAACAACCAGGCTCCTGTGACTTTCAGCCCCTGTCTCCCCTATTTTTTTTACATGATATTATAATTCATAAAGGAAAATTCAGGACGTATTTTCATTTCATGGGATAATCCGCACTTACCGGAGCAGTTGAGATCAGTGGATGTGACTGCACTCCATGGTTTCGCGAAACAGCTCCCTCTGGCGAGATTTATACCGGAGTAGTGTTTGTCCCAGCAGAAACTTGAATCACACACCAGGGGGTTCCCAATAGCAGTAATGTTCAGTGATGTACATGCCACTCCTTTGCACCATCGGTATGGATCGTCAATGGCTGTCATAGAATTGTATGGGATCCAGAGTTTATTGAGATTTGGTAAAAACTGTAGTAGTGCCATGTCCAACTGAATTAACAAATTACTCTTTGCAGTGAACGTCTCAAGACTTGTTAGATTTGTAAAGAGATACGGTGGAATGTGTGTTATTTTGTTCTCGTCAATGGTTAATAATTTGAGTGTTGAACCCAAGTACTGCATCCAAAGTGCTGATGTCAGATTGTTATTTGCAAGACGAACAATCGTTAGCTTTGGGCAGCCCATAAACATTTCAACAGGCAGTTGGAGGAGAGAGCTGTATGACAAAACAAAATGTTGCATGTTTGCACAACTGCTTCCGAGCCGTGGAGTTCTCGTAATTTTATTGTTTCCAAGTAAAACATACACAGGTGAGGTAAACATAAATCCATTGTCCGGAATTTCGTCAATTGTGTTAAAGCTAAGACTCAATCTGACAATATTAACCAATCTTGATATGTTGGGGAATTGCCGCAAGTAGTTGTTTTCCAGATGTAACAGCGTCAATGCAGGAAGATTCAAAGCATCATTTTCTACGAAGTTTATTGCACACTCTGCAACATTCAACAAGTTCAGCGCTTTGAGTCCAACGAAGATTCCAGATGACAGTGTTTTTAGATTGTTGTTATTTAGATACAAATTGATAAGTTTGCTCAAATTACTGAATGCATTTGTTGATATGTTGGAAATTTGATTATATTCCAGATGCAGATCAGTTAAGTCTAATGTCTTGTTAAAGTCATGTTGTCCTATGTAAGTCAACTTATTGTTGGATAAGATTAATTTAGTTGTGTCCCCTGGTATGTCATTTGGGACCGCTGTGAGGCCAGAATTAGTTTTATGATAACTCGTAGCATGTGATAATTTTGCCGTATATGATAATAATATCATACAATAAAATACATTTATATTAAAAGTAACCATTTTCATTCCTGAAATAAGAAAAATAGTGAATCAATTCATTGGTATGCAGAAATATGCATGCATACGATTACATGACTTTAAATACAACCAAGGCTAAGTTAATGTTTTATATATTTTGAATGGGTGAGTTAATTTTTTAAAAATAGACTTGTTATGTGAGACTCACAAATAGTGTTTTCAGCCACTTGTCAATGGTTTAATTATGATCTGATATCAAGGGGGTATGACATTTTTACAAGCAGGCGCACCTCACGACAGTGTTTTATGATAATGCCCATATCAGTGTAAGCTCCTGGTTGCATATCTTTTGTGACACTTATATTCTGTTATGCGGCCAGCATGGTTGCCAGCCAGCGTCATTCAGCACCTCCCAGCCAGCTGATATAAATCTTTTTTTTTTCCAGCCAGCCACCTCAACTGCTTTCTCTTTATCTGACTGCAAATTTCATCAGATGGAAGCCAAAAATTGGATCCAAGCTGACAACTTTGCCAGCTGGGAACATCCTAGCTGACAGTCTGCCAGCCAGCCGGGCGCCTGCTGCATAACAGATAATTGGTATAACAGATCATGGGGTGCTCCTGTGCAAGCAGCAGTTGAAGTACCCATATGGATTCGGATACAGACATATTTGTACAAATAAAACTGGTGACATTGCTTCTCGTTATTCAGAACCGATGCTTTTCAAAAAGGTAAAATGTGACACAGTACACAGTACACTCTAAGAAAAAAAAAGCACTCCAAAGTGCCTGAAAAGGTATACCAGCCTGTCACTAATAGGATACCCCAGTTGGTACCTCAAAATACCCAAAGACAAGGTGTTTTTTAAATACAACTATGAAGTTCTTTGGAATAAGGTACTCCAGAGCATTTTGTATTTAAGTCGCCCAGACCGTATGCTACTTTAAATGGCTCTTCAGTCTGCACATTAATTGAACTAGATTTGTTTTTCAGAATTCATGTCTATGTAGGTAATTCGTTATAAATATTTAATTGATTTGTTATAAAATGGTCATATCCAGTGAGCAGTCCAGCCACACTGACCTATTTTTTTTTATTTGGCTCTTCTCTCTAGGTCTGGTAACAACAGAGAGGAATACACTCTAAAAAATTTCAGACAAGATGGGTTTTTTTAGATTCAAAATTGTTTTTTGAAAAACCAAATTTCAATGCAAAAAACCAACATGGACTTTTGAAAAATCAAATTTCAATGCAAAAAAAACCAACATGGATTTTGAAAAATCCATGTTGGTTTTTTTTTTCATTGAAATCTGGTTTTTCTAAAAAACATTTTCAATCTAAAAAACCTATTTTGTCCCGAGATTTTTTAAAGTGTGTAAACTTTTCAATGTTTTTAATACAACATCAATGTCTGCAGTGTTTTTCAAAATTCCTCATGGTTCTCTTTGTTTTCAAATTGACCCTTCTTTCTTTGTCTATAGCTGAAATACAATCATTTCTAACCACAATGTGGGAATGTGTTTGAATCAAGATATTACGGGTTAATTTCTGTTTAAGAGTGGACTGCTCTTGCACTGCCACAGATCAGAACATATGCTGTCTTATGTTGCCACCTAGTGACTAGTGTGCTATTCCGCGAGTTCTAGCGAGCGTCCACATACTTTCAACCAGAGGAACACACACAATTTTGTCTGGAAGACACCGGGGCTGTTTCTGAGTGTGCTGATGGCCTTGTATACTTCCTTAGAGAATGTGATTGCCGAGTCTGACTCTGGTATACATCAATGTTGAATAGAAATTTTGTGAATGTGCAATGAAAGTGGAACTATTTCTCGGGACAGCAATGCTTTAGCATAGAAAATCAACTTTTGTACCAGATGGCAGCAGCATGCAGTTCTCATTTTCACCAGACTGAGTTAATTTAGCAATTTGGTTTCAATATTTGCCAAAGAAAGTTTCTGGTGTATCCCTTGTTATAGATGGCGCCACTGGTATCTGCCAGCTGGAAGACTAAGACTCTTAAATTTGTGTATTAATAAATTGTTGTATTTCACTCTGTTGCAGAGAAAACATATGACTAAATAAAATTATATTTCTCTTAAATGATCTAATCTGCAGTAAAGGTCTTTCAGTTGCACTGAAATGCCCCATGCATGCAACTCTGGAATGCCTTTTACAGAAATACCTTCTATGCCTTTGGGATACTTTCTAAACCACCAGAGTATCTTTCACACATGAATGAGATATCTTATTTGTGTTGAAATACCCCATGCAGGTTGGAATACCAACAAATAATTCTTAACACCCTGTGGGTATTTTGAGGGAACCAAAGTACCATTTTTACTTAGAGTGTACGTTGAGGCCTTAAAAATTGAGTGTTCAAAATCAACTTGTCTGCATATATCAAATCTAGATCCAACTGTATTAACTGCTTAAACATATACCCAAATTGTTACTTTACCACCGATCTTTCACTCCATTCTAACTGATCTTTTTTCATAAAATTGATGGAGTTAAGATTTGTCAATGTTTCGAATTAGTTATTACTATTTTTTGTATAGTTAATTATGATAATAATAATATATATTCACTTTTATTGAGTTATTTGTATTGCACTAATTCCAGTAAAACCCCTCACTAACAGACATATTCCATTTACAATTGAATTGCGTTCCAATATCATTCCCACGTCAGAGATCCAAACAATTTTCACTACACTGCTAAACTGAAAGATTAGCAGATTTTTGAAAACCTGGAATCACCGTAACAACTTATTAAAAAATGTATTAACTAAAATTTCACATTTTTTGGCTTACGTATGTAATGATCCTGTACAGCTCAATGTAATTGCCTTTGTTGAGATGGACACTGCCAGTACCTTTAGTTTGCCTGCCAGTAACTCCGGTTTGTCTGCCAGCACCTTTAGTTTGCCTACCAGTTTCCCTGCTTTGCCTCTGCATTCCGGGTTCAGAGTGCCACTAGTCAAATTAGTTATCTTTGTGTTGGCAACCTTTATACAACAACTTTATGATGATATAAATATTAATAATATGGATGAATAATAGAATAACCAATAAACTATATATACTTAGTGACATTTATGTTGACCTTCTTTGTTCACATCTCCTTCGATGTGTCACAGGACAGTGAGTACACCATTTTGACAAACACGTGCACGCGAATAATAATAAGCTGCTCGAATTGGACCCAAGAACACATTTATTGTGTGTGCGGCCCGATTTTCTCTTACAGCAGTTTTCGAGTGAGCTTGGTCGGTTCACTGAGAAGATCATCTTCCCTTAGCAGGGCTCATTAACATTTACCCTGCCAACAAGTGCTATAAAATTCTGAAGTTTTCAAATCCTTCTACAGCTTTTTTCCGGCGTGATTTAAATAATTGTTTCTGGTTTTCTACAAAGAAACTCATTCAAACAATTAACAGGCAACAATGATACACTAAACTATCCTTTCAATTGCTTTTAGAGATCACAAACTATTAATTATGTCTTTTACACCGGAGGAAAGTTAATCTTTATATTACAACTTCACAAAGCAGTATGTCATGTGGTCAGGATAGGTTCACTAGCCTTACACTGAGAGGTGAGGATGGAGAAGATCCTCAAGACTAAAAGTGTGCTTTAATGTCCATCCTGACATCTGGGTAGATCCATAAACGGCTCCGCTGACCTTAAACGTTTACCATTGGTCACTTTCAAATCAAATAAATTTCCTCCAAAGTCACCCAGCTGCAGTGTCTCGACTCTTGACTGATATTTTAATGTGATTTTAATAGTCGGTCAGTTGCTTGAGGGTTTTAGTCTGGGTTATCTAAGTTTATGATCTGTAGGGCCTTCTCAGTGAACTGACCAAGCTCGCTCGAAAACTGCTGTATGTCGCAATTGGATTAGTTGAATAAGAGGCAATTTGGGGAATGACCGCTATTATTTTGAAAGAATAGTGTAAAACTGGGATTTCCAAGTGGGTTTAATTCATTACAAATGGTTTCAATGTTTGACATTATTCGTTCTCTCTTTCAATTGCATTTGTCTTTGTGTATTTTTATTTCAAAACTACTTGAATAAATATTTTATGGTTTCACTTTATTGGTTCTTACACTTCCGGCAACAGTACATTGAACCCTTTCTTCTAACTGCTGTGTCCGTACAGTTTCATTATCACTACATAATACTTAATAGGTGTTTGACAATGGTATGTTCTTTGCAATGCCGTTTTATTGTCGTGATGACTGTTTTGTTTGCAACAGTGTTTTATAATGTCATATTCATAGGATGGTGGGAGACAGGATATGTATTGTGTATAATCCAGGGCCTGGTGTAGCAATTCAGTATCCTCCGGAGTAATCTAAACCTAACAATCACAAAATTCTTTTGATTCAATAGTAAGTATACTACAATAGGCCCAACAATTTATTATTAATATGTATTATTAATATGACAATTCCTGCAGACCCTGTTACTTCCTTGACAAATCCTTCTGCGATTTGTGAATAGGTGTGAATGACACAATGACAAAGTGCAGAGGAGGATTAATCCATCATCAGGGAATCCTTTCTTCCTTGCCCTTTCAATGTAGTTTCTTCTGGGATTCCACTTGTCACATCAATATCCACAGAGATTTATCCTGCCTTCTGGTCCAGCATTTTTGTATAATTTGGGCCTGAATGTGGCAAAAGTACCCTCAAGCTAAACAATTACTTATGACATCATAACTCTATACATCACATGTTGTGAGACAATCTTTTTTACTTAATACTTGGTCCTTCTTGAATCTTGATGTAGACATATGTGTACAATGCACTATGTACATCCAGTAGTTATGACAAGACCCAATACAGAAGTAGGCCATAGAGGGAGCTATTTCAGGACTAGAAAGTGCACTCCAAAGAGAACCAAAGAAAATGTCTGTCTTACAGGATTCGTAACAAGACTAAATACAGAAGTAGGCCATAGAGGGAGCTATTTCAGGACTAGAAAGTGCACTCCAAAGAGAACCAAAGAAAATGTCTGTCTTACAGGATTCGTAACAAGACTAAATACAGAAGTAGGCCATAGAGGGAGCTATTTCAGCAGCAAAGAGATACTATTAGTGTCCCCTATATTGGACCAGTGATCCCCAGGTGCCCCCCCCCCATATGAACTTTCCAACTCTGGCATATAATAGCATGTAAATATACAAAAAATCACATTCAGGGGAGGGATGCATCACCCTTGTGTTTGTGCTTTTGCAATAACAAAACAGTCTTGCTCATAAATATGGAATTTCTTTTTTGAAGCAAAACATAAATGTAGTGTCATGAATACGGAAGAAATTATTCGCTTATAAATAGAAGCATGAAACTTGGCACACAGTTTAAAAACATCTTATAGAGTATATTTAGATAGTTTATGGAGCAACTTCAGATTTCACCTGGTTGCTAATTCTCTCATTTTCCTGATTTCTGTGAAGTGCCTGCAGTTTGACCGTATGAAAACAGTGCTCATTATTCTTTCTACCGATCTACATCACATTACAATGGGATTTCTGGATTGAACCATGAGCCTTGTTTAAGGGGGAACAGGGGGCCATGTCCCCCCAAAGTGCCCTTTGTCCCTACCATGTTTTACAGACAAAAATCTGAAGAAAATATACCAAAATCTGGAAAATCATTTAATCCAATCAATTCACTCAAACGAATACACAATTTCAGAAATTATATAACTGTCATTATCCTTATTGTCGTATCACCAGTAACTGTTCTCTGCTTGTCTATCACAACCTTTTTCTTCGTAACCTGTAGTCCGGGTGACTTAACTTCTTGCTGAGTCGGACTACAAGTAACCTGCGTGAATATGGAAGTCTAGCTGCTCATGAGGCTGTCCAGCAAATTTTTCTTATCATAGCGCCTCTTTGTGACATGGCCTCATAAGTCTTTTATTTGAAGTATGTAGATTACTAGATTTATCAAAACATGATAAATATGAAAATGATGACCACCGTTGTGTTTAAATCCAACTTTTATGGTGAATGACCTTACAGTTGTGTGACAAATATTCCAATATTTGAATAGTGTAACTTGTCTTGTGATTCATCAAATTATTATAGTACAGACATGTTTATAATGCCCTTTTTATTAAAAAGAAGAGTATTTTTTACTTCGGTAACAAGAATAGTAAGGAAGATGTTTCCCAATATTGAAGAGCTGCTGAGGCTTTTGCTGGTATCTCCTGTCAGCTCTTGTGAGGCTAAGCATTCATTCAGTGCTTTGCACTGATCAAAAATATGGCTGCAGTCAAATGTGACACAGAACTGGGCTTGAAATGCATGATTTCAAGTTTTGGAAACTAGTAGGCCTATAATACCCGTGAGGAATAAGAGCATTTTCGAAACCTTGGTAGAAAACGTCACTTCAATTTCAGTGAGTGCAATAACAAACACTACTGAATGCAGCTAAAGACATTGTGGACAGTGTGAGAAAGCTGCTTTCCAGTTTTCGTAACTGAACAATCAGCAGTTTGGCTGGAGCAGTGAAAGGGTCCATAAATTAATAGTATGATTCTTGAAATTCCTAGTTTAAACATAGATTTGTTGACACTGGACAAGTCATGACAGTGGTTCGAGCAGGGCTTTGGAGTCAGAGTCGGAGTCGGGAGTCGGTGTCGTGGAGTCTAAGGTTTTTGGGTGGAGTTGGAGTCGAACTTTGATTTTCATGCGGAGTCGGAGTCAAAAATTAATTTGGTGACTCCTGACTCCTTAAAAATAATTAATATAATTTACAAAAACCCAGTTACAACAGCGTGAAATGTATCTTGAATTTCAAGCAAAACTTCCTAAACAAGTATTCAAGAACAAAAGCCAATGGAAAATTTGTGGAAGCACTTTTTGCCCCCTGTTAATCATGTAATATTTGTGTGAAATAATGCAGATAGGCGGAGTCAGGAGTCGGAGTCGGAATTTAGGAGACCTAAGGAGTCAGAGTCGGAGTAGGAGTCGCTTTTCAGAAAGCCAAAGGAGTCGGGAGTCGGTTCACTTACTACCTATTATTTTGGTCTGAATTTAAATTGGGGTTATGGGAAAACTGACATCACATTAGGGCCTATTTCTGTTTTGTTAAATTTCATATCTCCAGAAACAAATTAACATTAATGTCTCAAATTCCAGAAAAGGTCATAATTTTGATAGTTCGACAACCTTACATTATCTCATTCAAAATTTCTCTTTCAAACGAAATTCAAAATAAAAGATAGATGGATAGATAGATGGATAGATATGGTAGGTGCAGCCCTCTAAGCCCAGTTCTGGCAAAAAAAAAGAAGATACATTGAATTCATTGAAGAGTCTAGATTCACAAATCTTCAGAGATTTATTCTTTTATTGACAAGGCATGAAATGCAATTGGATTAAATTATTTGGCACTAGGCAGCATTGTTACTGCTTGATTGCAGCATTGTTACTCGCTTGATGAGGCATAATTTTATGTTTTACATCATCATGCAATGAAAAATGCCACATATTCAGCTTCTGAATTGAGCACTTATCCTATGTTGTCCCCCATGATTGGGAACAAAACAAGGCCCTGTATATACTTATGCGTATAATAAATAAATTAGTCAACATGATAATGAGTGAAATTACCTATTTCAGCAGATGATGTGGGTCTTATTTCTAATGGCCTTTTCCTAAATTACCTATGATCGAGTCTTGTTTGAAAATTTCCATTCATTAGTCACACCTGTAATTTCTAAAAAATGATTCTACTGATTCTTAAAACATAGGCTGCATAGCAGCAAACCTTTAGCAAAAGACATCTATAAAAGACACAGTTACACCAAATGATAATTGTGCCAAATTGCTAAGTATAATGCAATCGTGGCCGAGTCTTAGCCTGAAATTATCTATATTTAATTCCCCCTGTCCTGTCATCTGCCCGCCTGCTTGCTGGGGTATGTAAAACCATGCATGTACAAGGAATATATTGTGAGCTGTGAATCAGAAACCAAAAAGTATATTTATTTATATATTTCAAAAATGTTTCTAAATATTTCAAAAAGTTTTTAAAATGTAACAATCAATCAGACCATCAAAAAGCAGCAATGGATCATGTCTTCATAGGTAATGTGTTAAATCAAATTTCATTCAGGTACATGCAAGAGGGGCCTAGTTTTGGCCAGAAACAAAAATAACATTTTGTAATATTTTTTCTCAATATTTCAAAAAAGTAATAGAATATCCATGAATCACACCATCAAATGGCACAACCACATCATATAGGTGGTATGGGTGTCCAACTTCATCCATGTACATGCAATAGTGGCCAAGTTTTGCCCCAGAAATGAAAAAACTAACATTTTTCGATATTTTTCTCAATATTTCAAAAACTATGGAATACCAATCAATCAGACCATCAAAAGGCACAATTGGACCATTTAGGCCACATTTAATCTATGTACATGAAATAGTGACTGAATCTTGATTCAGAAACAAATACAACATTTTTTTTATTTATGTACAATATTTCAAAAGTATGGATAATCCATCAATCAGACCTTAAAAAGGGACAACTAGACCATATAGGATATATGTGTACAAAATTTCATCCATGTACTTGCAAGAGGGGCTGAGTTCTTGACCAGAAACTATCTATCCTCTATCTGCCCACCAACCGGGTGCCCGACTGCCCGGACACCCGCTCGGCGGATGGACAACATTTTACCAAGTTATCACAATACCCTCTTCGAACTTCGTGTGCTGAAGATAAAAATTACTATGCACATTTTTGTCGTGCCATTTGCAAATAAGCATGTAGGTTGAGCAGTTTAAAATCTTGATGTGATAATGATGTCGTCTGTTGTCTCACACCAACCAGTGTTCCTCACTCGTCTCATGTCAAGAGATGGCACGGACGGTGTTAGCAATCACCTTGTTACTTCATATTTACTTCATTAGTAATTTTTGCATGGACAACTCTATTAATCCTCAATACTCTTGGAAAGGTTACATGAAACGCTGGCTCTCATATCATCTGCGATGGACTTTACAAAAGGGCAGTGAAGTAAGATATACTGCCATGTTACACAAATTAATATACATCAATGACCATATTCACTCAATTTGTTTCAAAGAAAATAATAATCACAAATGTGGAGGCAATAAATTTGGCCTTTGTGGTCGTTTGCATCTGGATGTGGACCGATTATACAACTGTACTTGGACAATTCAAGTTCCTAAAAATTTATGCATAAATATCACCGTTGAAGAAATCCCTGCCAATGATCCCTTCAGTAAAAAGGATTACAACTTTACTATTTACTATGGAGATGAAAATAGTCTCAGAGATAATATATTTAATTTTAACAAGAAATTTGAGGATTTTTACCTGATTATAAATGCATCAATGGTCATGGTGAATTTTGATGTAAATTATGTCTTTAAATCTCAAATATTTCATGCAGCCTATATAGCCTCCGAATGTGGAAGACTTATTCGTTCTAATAATGTAATTCTTGAACAAAAATCATTTGGACTGCCAAAAAATATACCTTTTGCATACCACAAAATGTCAGGTATTATGGAATATCATGTCCTGGTTAGAGGCAGTATCGGAGCATATGTCAGTGTCTATTTAAACTGTAAACAAGCAAAGAAATATTTTAGCTTTTATGATGGCCCCTCTCAGAGAGCAGCACCCATAATATTTAGTAAGCGCTGTTGGAAATCTAAAAAGATAATAGCCATTAAGGGCAGCACTTTTCAGGTCTACTTGGTTTATAGCCAAAGGCATGCATCACAGAAAGTTTTTGTGACATACAGCACGTTTAGCTCAAAAGATAACATAGAAACCTTTATTGTTAATGGAGCAGACAGAACTTGGTTTCAGTGGGATTTTGGAAACAAATCTCAGGTCTATAAACGAATCCTTCTGAGAAATGATAAAGATTTTCCCTTGAAATATGAGGTCTCTATTGATGCTCAATCGGATGGAGCCCAGGGGTTTTTATGTCAATATGGAGGCATAGTTTTTGTACATGATAGTCTAAAGGTTAAAATACTTTCACCATATCTACACATTGGTCCCATATGCAGCGTCGAACATGCCAATCTGCTAAAAAACAACACTTTCACAACTATAAAAGAATATCTCGGGTTGATAATCTATCAGCACAGCAAATCCTCAGCCCAACGCGGAATGATCATCTTTGACAATAACCCTGAAAACTGCGTAGGTTTCCTAAATCCATGTTTATTGTGCTCGCATATTTTTACAGCGGTGGTATTTAACCAAAGGTTCCCATTGGAGAAAATTGCAATCCTCTGCAATGGGCAAACCGTTACTTATAAAATAATAGCTGGCTGTGCAACTTTTACAGTGATGGCTAATAGCCAATTTGATAAGAGTGCTGATAACTGTACTTGGTTCCTTTATACCGAGTATTTATATAGTATTGACATTGACATGTCACTGAAGACCTCTGACTGCAAAGGCCCAGTTTGTGGCATGGACGTTCCTCTTCTCACTGATGTTCCTTCTAAGAAGCATGATAACTTCCTTTTGAGTCACTATTCATTTTCTTCTTCAACAACAGCCCCATCTGCAATTTTCAAGAAATCTCACAAAGGATTGTTTCATCTGGAAGTCAAGTACAACCCCTCCAGAAAATGCCAAATCATTGCATTGCCTCCTCCGAATGAGACCATTGTTCCAGAATATGTTGGGCTGTGCATGATTTTCTCTGTGCCTCTAGAAGCAAATTATACTCAAACTTTCAAAATTTCCATTTCAAATGATTTAGATATACGGAATGTATGTCAAAACCAATTCACTATGGCTTCTTCTTTCAAAGGGGACCCTTCTCCTTTCATTGAGCAGAATGTTTCAAAAGGTGTCAGCATCACAGTGGAAGATGAAATTTTCTATTCCAAAGAAACCTTAACTTATGTCTTTAAATCTAGGCATTTGCCATTCATCTGGAAGAGCTATGGGAATATTCTCACAGTCACGGTCAGGACCAACCAGACTGGCCATACACATAGTCAACTTTGGATTATGATATCAGCTGTTATGAGAAGGGGGTCCGGAGAAGATTCTTGTTTTAAAAGTGTACCACCTTGTCCATTTTGCAAAGATGTCAAGTATTACAGCCTACACACTGAACGTGCTGGCAACTGGTTTTTAGCTGAATCCAAGTGCCGTGAGCAGGGAGGGTATCTGTGGTCTGTAAACAGATTATACGAGTGGGAAGACGTGTTGAAATTGTCAGTTTCAGGCAGAGGTTTTATTATAAATCACGCAGATGCAATGCCTTACCTCAGGAACTCTTCGCTGATGTACCTGGGTCTTCAAAGTGATCCTAATCAGGTTTGGTTCATTCTTCTTACATCCCTGCCTGATTTTGGCCATTATTTAATTAAATTTAAAAATATAAATTTTAAAACGATAAAAGGTTTTTTTACTAGACAGGAGATCTGGTAGATATATAGACAGATATGGTGAATTCAGCCCTCTAAGTCCAGCTGTAGGCATTTTTGAAGAGCCTCCAAACCGACAATGCTAGTGTAGCCTGCTCACACAGCTGTTCAAATTACTAATTGATAGATTACTGTGAGAAAACTGATCACTAATTTCAATGCAAATATGTAGTGCATGTGTGAGATTGCTGCACTAAAAGGAGGTTGCCACTGAATTTCATGTACTGTAAAACGGGGTTACTTTGGCCGCTTCGGAGCACTAAATTTGTGTTTCGAGAAAAACTATTTGTTGAATATCAAGCAGTTTTGTGTCATAATACAGCCAGTACATTGAGGTTTTCATCTGTCAAAAAGCTTTCCAAAATCTATGATGGTTTTATGTTTTATTACATAATTAATGGGTCAGCCAAAGTAACCCCAGAGTCGGGGTAACTTTGGCAGCCTTAGATTTTGAGCATGTATATACCATGTACCGCAGCAGAATTTAATTAGATATGTTATTTTGGCCACCCAACAAGCTGAAGAATGTATTTTTGTAATCTAGAATGAGTTGTGACTCATTCGCATATTTCTGACCAAATATTAAGTATTGATATGTGTACTACACACGTTGTACTACTGCCTCCTAATTCAGAATGACATAGCATGAACATACCCCAGTTTTTAGGTCACAATAAAATAAGATATGCTACCAGTCATAAAAGGTGTCATTTTAAAAGAATTTTTATCAATCAAAAATGACATTTTACAGTCCTATTCTAGTTTTCAATTTTTTGCATAATCCACCCTAATTCATCGATGTAGTATTACGTTGACAAACGCCAAAAAAAATAATCCACGATGAAATAACTTTGTCTTATCCTATTTTGGATGAATTCATATGTCTACTGTGGTTCACAGCTTCTCTAGCAGCCAGTACATCATCACTATGTTATGCTTGTTAAAAGACATAAATTGTAATTATTACATTGGAACATTTATGGTATTTCTTTAGCGTCTATGGCTGCCAACATAATTTTCAGGATCGTACACCTGTTTGTCAAATCAAGGTTTATACCTCCTTGACTGCTATTAACTACAAACTGTTCCAACTCTTGCCAATTGCCAAAGTAACCCCAACACTGACTTGGAGATTTGGGGTTACATTGGCCATAGCCCTAAACTCACTAAATTGCATGACATATAAACAAATTCTGTGTAGTTTGAAACTGTGATATATTGACTTTAAAAATTGTCCACAGTTTTCACTGCGTAAGCTTGCACTTAAACCATCCAGAACAAAGTAGACACTTCCCTGCAAAATTACACTTTTTTGCAAATCTGCTTTTTACCAGAATGGCAGTCACAAGAAGCACTGGTATCATGATTTTGAATAAAAAAAAATAAGGTACATAAAAAGTAGACTACTCTAGCAGATGCAAAAAGAAATTTCCTGGTATCTATATTGGTTTGAAAGGTACAGGATACCAAATCTTTTTCTCATTTGGTGGCCAAAGTAGTACAGAACGGCCAAAGTAACCCTGCTTTACGGTAGTAAAATCAAGGAAAATCTCTCGATTAAGCAATTATGTACATATGGTTACAAGTACGATTGGTTTTCCATAAGTTCTGTCCAACTTGCATTAACTTTTGCAATATTTGATTCAGTAACATGATATTTGGGTCAGATGATATTGAAGCAATTTACAAATGATCCTCAAAAAATCAGATCATAGAAATAAAAATAAATGGTTAATTTGTTGTTTGCTGCCATGGAAACCAAGAGTCATGAAATGCGGCCCAGGGCACTTTCAGAGACAAAGATCCGTCATATCTTGTCAAAAAATGTAATTTTTACAAGGGATAGAGGAAACGAAACCTATCAAAAATAATCCCTAACATTTCACAAATTCTTAAAATAATGTACCAGACACTGAGTACATTTTCCCCAAGGTGATATCGCTTAAAAAACCAGTGCTTCATAGTCCTCATATTAAGATCACTGTTGGTGTTTCGCAGACTTTCTGCACTTTAACATCGGGTTTTGCTAAGTTTTGTCCTACCCTTCATAACTTTAATTTGTTTTTATACAGAAATATGATATTTGGGTAAGTTGATCTTGAAGTAATTTGAAAATGATCCCCAAAAAATCAGATAATGAAAGTAAAAATAAATTGTTGATTTGTTGCCATGACACCAAAAGTCATGAAATGCAGCCGAGAGTTTGTTAAGAGACACATACTTGATAAAGCTTGTCAAAATATATAATTATTACAAGAGATATAGAACAGAATATATTCAATACATTCATAGCTATTTCACAACTTGTAAGCTGATGACTAGGATCCTTTAAATACATTTATCATTGTTTCTAACCATGTCTAAATAAGATAGGGGAGAGCGGGGCACAGTGAGACGGCGGGCACAGTGAGACAAAGCCCGTAGCATCTTCCTGGTACTGTTTACAGATCAACCCTTTTCTGTATAGTACAAAAATTAAGTATGTGAGAGACTGTCCTATATCCTGAATACCTATGCAACATATCGAGAGTGGAATTTCAATATTTTGGTTTTTAGCCGGTAAAAGTAAATAATTTTGCTAAATGATTTTTTGTTATAGTTCCCAAGAAAATTGGTATAATGCAAATCAATTGTCAGTGATTCAAACCTTGGTTGTTTGTCTTAGTTTACTGAGATGACGAACCACAATGCAGGCATCCGGTCCGCAGGATTCAAAAATTTTATAAACATAGCTGTGTGGGGCACAGTGAGACGGTTTGAAGTGGGGCACAATGAGACATCACAAAATGCACTCGAAACGACCTGAATATAACGCATGGCTCACAATTCACTATTAAAAACAAAATTCCTGCTATAAACTACTGATTTTAGTAAGTAATATCCACAGGGAAGCTTCAAAGAAGAATTTTGATTAGGATGTAACAGGTGCGGCAGGTTAAATAAGTCGTGCATGTGTCACATGCGATGAAGTTTCCAAACATGCTCAAAAAAGGACCTGAAAAATCACCTAGCCAGCTACTTTTATTAGAGTACAGTAGTTTCTGATGCAACAATTGATAGAACAATTCCGCAGGTCCTGATGATTGGCAGTTATGACAGCAGATGCCCTGTCTCACTGTGCCCCGCCTGCTGTCTCACTCTGCCCCGCCCATGGGGCACAGTGAGACACTTAACGAACACGGACATAACTCAAAGTTTCTCCAAACCTGTAAAAGGTAGGAACCTGAAACAATGTGACAATATACCCAACGTCATTATCTATAATGTGGACCTGATCCAGGGGTGCCGGAAGGAAATTCGGGTGGCAGGGGCGGTCGGACGAAAAAGGGCAGATCATATCCGCGCCAATTTTTTTCGCCAGTTCTGCGTGACAAAATACAAATAGCGAGTCAACAATAATTTTTAATATATATGTATAATTACACATTTCTGCCTAAAAATTGGTAAAATTACAAAAATAAGGCCAGAACAATGTGCCTATTACCAAAATAAGGTATAATTATGTGCCTTAAATTACTAAAATAAGGCAGAATTATGTTTTTTTATTAAGATCAAAAGGGCACACCTTGTCCCCCCTGCCCCCCTTGGACTAGGGCAGGAGGGGCAATTGTCCCCCCTGCCCCCCCTGTTCCGGCACCCCTGACCTGATCTCATTTAACTCGTTGCTGCCAACATTTTGGAAGACTTGAAAATAAAAAAAGTGTCTCACTGTGCCCCGCTCTCCCCTACTTCAGTCTTCATGTTAAGGTCAGTCTTGTCATTTTCCAGTCTTCTTTTCTTAGGTTTTCCAATGTGTGTTCTCTTCATTCAGAAAAACTTTTCACAATCTTCACTTGGTTCTGTCACTCATACTGTCTTCCTTGTATGTAGGATTAAAGATTCTTACTCTCTCTGATGGTTTTTATCCAATCAAATTGAAGAAACATAACTGGTATATATGATGCCATACATATCCAAAAATATTGCTCATCTCATAAAAAACTGAGAAACTGCATGAGTGATGGTAAAGTAACTGAGATGTGATGATAATATCAGTTTCTATTGTTTTTAATGATTTTATAATTAATTGATTGTATTTCTTGAAAAAAAAAATTATGAATATACATTAATTGAATAAGTCAAGACACTGATAATGCAGCCTGGTGTTCAATTAATTGTAAGTAAGCAATACAACGTCTGGGTCACATTTCATTACTTCTGGTCTCCATGGCAACAGATTAAGCATTTATTTGTATCGATATAATTTTTTGGGATTTATTTGCAAATTACATCAGCATTATCTGACCTAAATATCATGTTTCTACATCAAATCTAGAAAGAAGTTATGACTAGGACTGAAATTTTGGAAAACCCCTCGTAACAAGATAAACGGACGACTTTTTCAGATTTCAAAATGGAATGATGAGCAATTCTTAGGTTTCCATTATATAGAGCAACCAAATCATAACTCAGAAGTGAGTTTGAATGTGTCTCACCGATTCAATGGAGCAACTGCCAACGCAACTCATCAGGATTATTTGTATCTTCTAAACACAATACGACATCACCATAACATGACTGTTGTTAATTACTGCCTTTCATTACTTCCAATTTCCAGAACATGGGTTTATGTTGATTGCTTTAAAAACTTTGAAAATCCATCATTCATTTGTGAATACAATGCCAATAAAACTGATCAGAAAAAGGTTGAAGAAATACAAACAGATACTGCTATAATTAATTACTGCACCAAAGGCTGGGTGCTTGTCGAACAAGCAAGATGTGTGATTGTTGCACTTTTAGATAGCCACAAAGTTATAACATATCAGGCAATGACAACTCAATGTGCTAAGAATGATGCCAAAGTGATTTCAAGTTTCGGCTGTAGGTATGAGTATCACGAGGCAGTTGATCTGTTTCTTTTGATGTCTGGGGGCAATACCATTGTGATGTGCACAAACAACAATATCACAACTGACATTACAGACATTCAAGTGATTGATTCAGGTTATGTAAGCCGTCCTGATAATACAGGCATGAGGAGAAAGACAAAGCTGCCTCTCAAAGTGTCACCGGACACATTCGTTGGAGTGGCGTGTTACCGAGAGTCTAATCCGGCACCAAACCATTGCCCTCAAGGTTATCGGGAATGTGCTAACAAAGAGTGCATACCTGAGGTGTACTTCTGTGACCAGGTCCCACAGTGTATTGACTCCAGTGATGAGTGGGAATGCCCTGATATGTGTTTTGGCATTGATACACCTCATGAACTCTACTTCCGTTGTGATGACGGCAAATGTTTACCTAAATCTCGCTTGTGTGACCTCATTCCAGATTGCCAACAGGCGGAAGATGAACTAATGTGTCCAGATGCTGAGCAGTACACTTCGTATTGGAATCCTCTACTCATCAAGACACAACAAAATGAATGCATTGAAACATTTTCCAATGATCTCAACATGTTATTTAAAAGATATTGTCCTGAATGCAAGTCATATAATGAAGCCTATAACTACAATTACACTGAAATAGATTATGCCAAGTACATTTGCCCATCTGGCTCTACCCTCTGCTTTCCCAGGTCATACCTTTGCACACGAGATAGGGACTTCTATGGAAATGAGTTGCCATGTCCTTATAGTTGGCAGTTTGAATATTGTCATAAAAAAAAATGCCCAAACATGTACATGTGTGAAGGTGAGAGGGACAGCGTTTGTATTCCATGGAGGTTGAGGTGCAATGGATTGGTTGACTGTTCTCAGGGAGATGACGAAAGGAATTGTACAACTTGGACTTGTCCATTCATGTTACGATGCACCAAAGAAAGGATATGTGTCCACCCAGTTGAGGTCTGTGATGGTGTCCTGCATTGTCCCTTATCTGGAGATGATGAAAGTGTTTGTCCTGAAACCGAATGTCCAACTGGTTGTAAATGCTTGGGAAGGGCAATTTATTGCAATAATATTTCTTCTCTGTCTCTGGCTTATGCAACTGTTGGTATATTCCGTCTTGAAGGACAATTGCAACTGATTTCCCTTAATGAAGCCTGGTATATTGACCTGTCCTACTGCAACCTGAAAAGTATGAACAATTTTCAAAAGATGTCGTTTTCAAAATTGAAGTGGTTGAACATTGGGAACAATCCAATTGTTAACTTTGATTCTAGAGTGCAATGGATGAAAAATTTGAGATTCCTAGAATTTGAACGTTGCAGGCTATTAAAGATAGAAGAATACACATTTAATGTGTTCATTTATTTGGAATATCTGAATCTAGCATACTGCTCTATTTTTGGGATTGAAATGAATGCCTTTTACCACCTGCGCTATTTGAAGAAGCTTGATTTGTCCAATACTAAATTACTTCATCTGAAGAGAGATATGCTTGTTGGTTTGAATAATCTAGAAACATTGAACTTAAATGGCACAAGATTGCAATATGTCACCAAGGATGTTTTCCATGATTTACCATTAAAGGTCATAATAACTACTGAAGCTGGTTTTTGTTGTTTAGAAAAACACAGAATTGTGCATTTCTGTAGAGATTTTACTCACTCGCACCTGAAGAAAATTTGCCCGTATGCTTTGCACCTGAATCCGGCATTTACTATGTTTTATATTGGCTCTCTGTTCTCCCTTAACTTCTTAGCTGCCGCCCATATTTATCATGGGAAGAAGAAACATTGCAATTCTGCTTTTTTCTACTGCTTGTGCTGGGGCATGGTGACATCAATTTTACTGGGAGTGTTTCATTTTGAAAATGTCAAGATAGCGAGTTCTGACATTACTCAGTTTCACGACAAAGGAGATTTCACCTGCAAATTTTTAGCATTAATGACTTATTTTTCGTCACTTTTCCATCCTTGCCTTGCCATCGTGTACTACTGTGAGGTATACCTGGCACTGAAGTTTGCTCTGGTGAAAGACAAACATATGCAAACCAGACACCGTATGTTCATCTTTACAGTTCTAACAACTACTTTACTGGGATCAGGTTTAAGACTTCTCAAAACACTTGGTCACAATACATCCTGTATGATGCAATTAACACCTGCAGGTGATCTGGCTTTACTGATAGTACAAGGACTATTGTATCTAGTCATGATAATACCTATGCTGCTTCTAAGACAACAAATTGCAGCTGCTAGAAAAGCCACCGGAAGAAATATTAGTCAATCGGAAAAAGTAGTTAGAACTCGACTGATTTTGTTTATTCTGGTGATGATTTTAGCATTTACTGCAGGTGTTTTGTACAAGATAGATATATTCAATGAAGATACAATCAAACTTTCTCTTTTTTACTTCAATCTGACCTGGATATCATTCTCATTTCCTATAATCTTTGGGCTTTCTACAAGACATTTCCAAAATTCTGTTAAGAAGTGTTTTCACAGTTTGGTAGCCAGGGCCTCAGCTGCCTAGGGTCTTAATCTATTCTTCTGATGGCTCAAAGATTTAGAATGCTTGGATAAATTTATTGGATGATAATCCAGAACAGGATGCTGTGCAACTTTAACATTGAATCGCATCTGTAAGTGATATTTGCAAATTGTGCATGTGCCACTTAAGTGATTAAGTCAGACATGCCCCTAAGGGTGACCAATGAACATGAATTCAAGCATGTTATGCAAATGACGGCGATTTCTTTCAGTCATACAGATTCCAACTACAATAGATAGAACACTCTGAGACCTGTAAAATGACAAGTGTTAGCCTGTTAGGTCTCCGAGGACCCAATAGTCTCCACGCAAATCGCCGGTAAAGATTTGAATGGAGTGAAATCCTGCAAGCTGATTGGCTGAGACACTCTGACGCAAAATTTTATGATAATATGCAACAATGGTGGGATTCGTCCAGGGTAGATTCTCTGGTTGGCATATGCAGGATCGGATAAAAATCAGATTCTTCACACTTTTCCCTCTGTCACCTGCTCCTCATCTGCTACTCACCTGCTACATGTCATTGCTGATTTGTGGCAATATCTTGTCTCACTTACGGACTTCATCAATTGTATCTGCCCACCGAGTCAGGTCAATTCTCTCAAGTTTGGCTATGAGATTTAAGTGGCTCAGGGGAGTGTCGAGAAAGAACAATTTCAGTTGCATAAACTGGCTTAAACTATATGTATTGTAAAAATTAGAAATAAAGATATTTTAAATTGACTTATGCTTGTTTAACTGTGATAGCTCCATATTACAAAAGGTTGTCTAAAATAAAAAGCTTTTATAGAACTATTGGATAGAATATGAAAATACTCTTACACAAGCTGGAGATGCTGCCGGTGTCATTGTCAGAAATATGCACATATAAAGCCGAATAAACTATGGGGCTATTATTGTCATCCATCATAATAAAGCAAATACTTGCTCAATCTTCACCAAATTGCCTGGACTTATAGTCTGTATGCAGCAGCAGGTGTTCTGATAAATAAAAAAATGAATGGAATAATGTTACATAATAACTATAAGACAAAAAACTGAATTAGTTGAAATTGAATCTTGTAATCAGCTTCAATGCAACGCCATTTGTGTGCTAATAATTGTCACCAAAGTGTCTGGATGTGTTGGGCAAACACAAAAATTAAGCATTCATGACAAAATCACTATTAAATATGCAAATTTAATGTTGGTTCATCGGGGCTTCCTTGAAGTGCCTATTATTGGAAAAATTGTTAATTTCTAAAGGAAGAATAAAGTAGTAACACATATTTATTCTGGCAAAAATTTCATTTGTTTCTTTAAATTCCACATATGCATCTATGGAAGGCATCTGACACAATTTTTTGTTCAGATGAGAAGGGTTCTAACTAACTACACCTACTTAAAAATTGGCCATATTTAAAGAAAACTTCAGTGAAAACCCCGATGAACCAACAATTCAATCCTGTATCTAATTGTGATTTTGACATGAATACTTGTTTGATGTGTTCCTAACACATTCAGACACTACGGTGACCATTACCATCTTGCAAATAACATTTATCATCAGAATTGACTTTATGCTTACTTTTCAATTTATTCTGAGTTTGCCTCACCATTAACATGAAACATCATTTAATGAAACGTGTATAAATTACAATTTCTGAGACTTCAGGGAAGATTGAGCAAGTATTTACTTTGTTACAGTGGGCCACACGGCTGTAAGGTAGCGAGCAGGCTTCAACATTTCACTAGTGCTGCTGCAGTGGTGGCTCCAAGGGGGGGGGGAGGGCCAGGGAGGGTTGAAGCTTCCCAAAAAGTGTCTGAAGCCCCCCCTCAACCCCCCTCAGCCCCCAGATTTTTGATAAGAAAAGAAAGTTCTGACACAGAAAAATTCTCCATTGAGATCATGATATAAGCCACACATTCGGTCGATAAGAACGTTCCAATAAATGCAGACCGTGAGGTGTAATATTTGAAATTAATTGTATTTTCTGGAATATCTGCTCTCAAGTCAACCCATCACTTGTTTCTGCAGCTTTGCAAACATGGCATCTGATAGCAGGGTTGCACCCAAAATTCTTACTAACGACCAGTAATTGAGCTTGACTTGAAGTACTGGTATTCTTATATTTGTAGCCGAACCAGCAGGAATAATTGCAACAAGCTTCAAGTGAGCTTGCCTCAGTCTTCCAAATCTAGAATTTTTAAATGGGTCTGAACTAGTTCACCATGAAGACTTGAAGAGGAACCACCAACCGCATCCTTTTCTTAGGAGTGGCTGGTGAATACTTGTTTTATAATCATATTAAGTTTACAATTGGAAACTCCTTTCTAACATTTTCATCACCCGAGAAGCCATTTGATTGCCGATTAAGGATCTTTACTATTCCTTTTAATTTTCATGGACTGAGTTAAACTTTGTATTTTTGTATCGATGTATTAACCTATAAAAAAACGTATATGTAAGTATTCTTAACAGTACATCGATTCAACAAGATTAGGAATTTCTCTGGCGAAATTTTTTGCGTGTGAAACGTCACCAAAGATTGTGTACATCATCTCGAATGCAAAACTTGGCCTGAAAACCTTAATGTATATCCGATTTTAAAAATTTTAAAACCTGCATATATCAAGTAAACTCCTCCGAATTCGATGCACTTATTAATTTTGCTCTATTTGCAATATTAACCTCGCAAAAACATTTTCGGTGCATTACGCTGCAATGATGCAAAGTTCCATTGACCACAGCAAACCAGTGGCAGCTTCATGAATGATTATTTTTGTGGGGGGGCTGACATCACACACTATCAAATAGAACTGAAAACATGTACACTGTGCATGTGTGAACAATTAACAGACTCATATCCAAACAGGTGGTTTTACATATATATCAGAAGTTTTTTTTTTTTTTATAAATCCTTGGTTATGTATATACTAGAAAACCCGTGGAAAGCGGGTATTTGACCCACTTAGTGTCAACTTGTGTTGTGTGCCTGTGGAAATATGAGGGCATGCTGCTGATAATGATAAAGGATGACAGTATTATAATAAACAATGGGGTGGCCTTTGAGTACTAAACTGTTAAGAAATGGATAAATTTGAAAACCAGTAGATTTTGATCATGCAAATTTGGTTTGGAGAACAATTTGTATTCATGAGCATGCTGTGGTGGCAGCACCTGCATGTGTTGTTCTGGAATGGCTGCCCTATGTTGCCACCTGGGGAGCTTGGCAGAAAGCCTATGACCATTTATGCACATTGGTGAAATATTGGTTCAGAGGGTGTTAAATGAAGGTGGATTTCAAAGCAAGTAGGGATTGTTGAAGTGCAGTGAATTTTGTCAAAACAAAGTAAATGTCAGTGATGTGACACATGCAAAGTGTGATAGGTGTGCAGAGAATTGTGACTGAGTTATGCTTGGGACATGGAAAACCCGTTGCAAGCGGGTATTTGAGACACCTAGACTGGGTTTGTGGAAATAGCAATAGGATGGAATGCTGCTGATAATCATAAAGGATGACAGTAGTATAATAAACAGCGGTGGCATTTGAGTACTAAATTCTGAAGAAATGGATAAATGTGAAAACCAGTAGATTTCAGTACACTTAAATTTCTTCCTGCACCTGCATATTCTGCAATAGAAACTGCAGAATTCTGCAGAAAACTGCAGAATTCTGCAGTTCTGAAAAAAATTCTGCAGTTCTGTAGGAAACTGCAGAATTCTGCAGAAAACTGCAGAATTCTGCAGAAAATTGCAGAATTCTGCAGTTCTGAAAAAAATTCTGCAGTTCTGTAGGAAACTGCAGAATGCTGCAGAAAACTGCAGAATTCTGCAGTTCTGCAGCTCCATGCAGTATTGTGAACCTCTGGTACTATTAATGCATCTCATAAATTGCAATGCATCTGCTAAGTTCAGACCTCTTTGACAAGGGTCTTGCCACTACCCAGGAAAACGTTGGTTGCGGTTTGGGGTTGAGTGGGGGGGGGGGGTCTGGGGTTTTGATGCTCATCTGCAATGCATTCTGCAGCTTGCAAAATGGTCTGCTTCATCTGCATGGTCCGCATTTTACACTGACCCTGCAAAATGGCATTTTTGCGAGCTGACCGTTCGCCGAAAAATGTGTCGTACGGCAAAAAGAAACAACGACGGACAAAGACTGCCTACTGCAGTCTATAGACCTGGTTGTAGGGTACCTGAAACTTTTTTCTGAATGAAATTTGGTTAAGAATTGACCGAACAGAGAGGCAAAACGTCCATGGAAGTTTATTTTGATAGAGCACTGTCAGTAGTTTATAAAATGACATTTTTGCGAGCTGACAGATCGCCGAAAAATGTATCGTACGGCGAAAAGAAACAACGACGGACAATGACTGACTACTGCAGTGTGTAGACCTGGTTGTGGGGTACCTGAAACTTTTTTCTGAACGAAATTTGGTTGAGAATTGACCGAACAGAGAGGCAAAACGTCCATGGAAGTTTATTTTGGTAGAGCACTGTCAGCAGTTTATAAAATGACATTTTTGCGAGCTTACCGATCGCCGAAAAATGTATCGTACGGCGAAAAGATCAACGACCGACAAAGACTGACTACTGCAGTCTATAGACCTGGTTGTAGGGTACCTGAAACTTTTTTCGGAATGAAATTTGGTTGAGAATTGGCCGAGCAGAGAGGCAAAATGTCCATGGAAGTTTATTTTGATAGAGGTCATTCCACAAACTGCTACCTGGTAGAACTGACGAATTCTGCAGTTTCCTACAGAACTGCAGAATCTTTTCAGAACTGCAGAATTCTGCAATTTTCTGCAGAATTCTGCAAAAAACTGCAGAATTCTGCAGAAAATTGCAGAATTCTGCAGTTTTTTGTAGAACTGCAGAATTCTGCAGTTTTCTGCAGAATTCTGCAGTTTTTTGCAGAGCTGCATAAAACCCCCCAGGCTGCATATCTCCTACAGAAATACAGATTTTGCTGCAGAAACTTTTCAGAAACACTGCAATGACTGAGGACTACCAAAGCCCCGACCCCCCAAACCACAACCCCCCAAACCAACCCCCCAAACCACGTTTCCTTGGTAGTGGCAAGCCTCATGTCAGAGAGGTCTGAACTTTGAAGATGCATTGCAATAAACTACAGGAAGTAACAGAGGTTCAGAAATCATGCAGGGAGCTGCAGAACTGCAGAATTCTGCAATTTTCTGCAGAATTCTGCAATTTTCTGCAGAATTCTGCAGTTTCCTACAGAACTGCAGAATTTTTTTTCAGAACTGCAGAATTCTGCAATTTTCTACAGAATTCTGCAGTTTTTTGCAGAACTGCAGAATTCTGCAGTTTTCTGCAGAATTCTGCAGTTTTTAGCAGAATTCTGCAGTTTTTTGCAGCTAGCTGCAGAAGTGCATAAAACCTCCCATGCTGCATATCTCCTACAGAAATACAGATTTTGCTGCAGAAACTTTTCAGAAACACTGCAATGACTGAGGACTACCAAAACCCCGACCCCCCAAACCACAACCCCCCAAACCAACCCCCCAAACCACGTTTCCTTGGTAGTGGCAAGCCTCATGTCAGAGAGGTCTGAACTTTGAAGATGCATTGCAATAAACTACAGGAAGTAACAGAGGTTCAGAAATCATGCAGGGAGCTGCAGAACTGCAGAATTCTGCAATTTTCTGCAGAATTCTGCAGTTTCCTACAGAACTGCAGAATTTTTTTTCAGAACTGCAGAATTCTGCAATTTTCTACAGAATTCTGCAGTTTTTTGCAGAACTGCAGAATTCTGCAGTTTTCTGCAGAATTCTGCAGTTTTTAGCAGAATTCTGCAGTTTTTGCAGCTAGCTGCAGAAGTGCATAAAACCTCCCAGGCTGCATATCTCCTACAGAAATACAGATTTTGCTGCAGAAACTTTTCAGAAACACTGCAATGACTGAGGACTACCAAATCCCCGACCCCCCAAACCACAACCCCCAAATCAATGTTTCCTTGGTAGCGGCAAGCCCAATGTCAAAGAAGTCTGAACTGTACAGATGCAATACACTGGAGGAAGTAACAGAGGTTCAGAAATCATGCAGTTAGCTGCAGAACTGCAGAATTCTGCAGCTTCCTGCAGATTTTTTTTGAAACTGCAGAATTCTGCAGATTTTTGCAGAATTCTGCAGTTTTTTGCAGAATTCTGCAGTTTTTTGTAGAACTGCAGAATTCTGCAGTTTTCTGCAGAATTCTGCAGTTTTCTGCAGAATTCTGCTGTTTTCTGCAGAATTCTGCAGTTTTTTGCCGAGCTGCATTAAACCTCCCAGGCTGCATATCTCCTGCAGAATTACAGATTTTGCTGCAGAAACTTTTCAGAAACGCTGTAGTGACTGAGGACTACCAAAAACCCCGATCCTTCATACAACAATCCCCCAAACCACGTTTCCTTGGTAGCGGCAAGCCCCATGTCAAAGAGGTCTGAACTTTGAAGATGCATTGCAATAAACTGCAGGAAGTAACAGAGGTTCAGAAATCATGCAGGGAGCTGCAGAACTGCAGAATTCTGCAGCTTCCTGCAGAGTTTTTTTTGAAACTGCAGATTTTTTTTGGAACTGCAGAATTCTGCAGTTTTTTTTGCAGAACTGCAGAATTCTGCAGTTTCCTGCAGAATTCTGCAGTTTTTTGCAGAACTGCAGAATTCTGCAGTTTTTTGCAGAACTGCAGAATTCTGCAGTTTTTTTGCAGAACTGCAGGAAGAAATTATATACTCCTCGTAGATTTTGATCATGCAAATTTGGTTTGGAGAACAATTTGTATTCATGAGCATGCTGTGGTGGCAGCACCTGTATGTGTTGTCTGGAATGGCTGCCCTATGTTGCCACCTGGGGAGCTTGCCAGAAAGCCTATGACCCATTGATGCACATTGGTGAAATATTGGTGCAGAAGGTGTTAAAAGAAGGTGGATTTCAAAGCAAGTAGGAATTGTTGAAGTACAGTGACTATTGCAAAACAAAGTAAATGTCAGTGATTTGACACATGCAAGATTTGATAGGTGTGAAGAGAATTGTGACAGAGTTATGCTTGAGACATGGAGCCAAGAGAGTTAGCACTTTTATATATGGATTTTCATGAAACAAGGGGAGGGGCTCTGATTTTTTTCTAAGGGTAGGTATTTCATAGAAATGCATACTTTAAGATATTAAAACTTTTAATTAGGGGAGACCGGGGCTGGTTGACACAGGGGCAGGTTGTCACAGTGTGTAAAACATAAACATGCTATTATTTATAATTCCCTCACCAGTAAGACAACTTCATTATGACTTGCAGGCATTTCGTGAGGCAAAGTTAATTTTCTGTCCTGTGATGTATGAGTTTTTAAAGAAATCAAAAATTGCTAGGTATTTTGCAGTGTCAATACAGTACGTCACCTAAGAAATGTTATGTGCCTGCTTCATAGTTCAAACCAAAATTCAACATCGGCCTTTTTTGTAGATGGAGAATACATAGGAACGTAAAATTTCTGTATTTTGATGGAAGAAACTGCACTTTAAAGACAACTTGAGAAGAAGTCAGTCATTCAGGACAGGCCCTAAGGCCGAAGTAGGATGTATATTGAGCTATTTCAGCAGCAAAGGGACTATTATAATTAGTGGCCAGGTCAAAGAGAGAGCACTCAAGTCAAGCTTGTTTAGGAAGTCACAGAGTGCTTCTTGTGGATTTACTTCGAGCCTTGGTAGAGTAGAGTCAGCCTTGATTTCCTTAAGAGTCTCAAGTCTTATGGCTTTCGAGAGCAATGGAGACCAGTTCAACCAATGAAGAGAAAATGGCATTACTCTTGATTTTGCACTTAATTTCTTACTCATGCAGCTTACAACGGTGACATGACACACTATTGTGACTAAACAAAAGCTAAAGAGTGCAAAAGCCTGAAATAGTCCAAAATGTAAAGCATTAATGGACATGTGATGTTACATCCTTGTTAACATGAACTGCTTTGTTCACCCTTCTAAAAGTAGTGCAGTCATTAATAAGCTATGCGTTCTATGTGGCCCAATACTTAAGAGTGTTTTTTGTATAAGAACTAGCTTTGAGGTCATGGGTTCAAATCCAACTGCTTGCTCACTACGAATTTCATACAATGCATGTGATTAAGTTTTTATGTATACACAAATACAAATATACATTAGGTGGATTTTCATTTGTGAAATAATAGTCTTGAACAATAGTTAGAGCAAAAGTGAATTAATCTGTAAAAATATGTATTTGTGCTTACAACATTGAATGTATGCATTTCCAATTGTTTCAAACTAATAAAAAATTATTGTTGGTATTTCAAATGAGAATGTACGAGGGACGTTCTGCATTGGCGTCACCCTGCCATCTATGTAGTTCTGGCCAATTTTTCGGTCGGCTTTTCTGTTTTGAGGCGAATTCTGAAACAAGTCACTATCAGTTAAACACCTGTCTTATCATGCAGAAGCCAAAAGTTATACGTTTGAGATAAGACAAATGGAAAAATCAGAAGAGGGTTAAAATACATAAGATGCTTGACTGCAAGTCTGTCCAGCAGTTGAGGTGGAGGGGGGGATTAACCAAGTCCTGTGCAATGCAAACCTTTGATGAAAAAGAAAACCATGTCACTAAAGAAAAAAAACTGTGATAATCCACACAAAGAAATCAATACATTTTGTCATAGGATGGGAATTGGAACACTGTGTATGGTCCAATCGATTATCACTTGGTCATATATATCACAAGTTTACCGATAACTACATCAAACTTGAAAACAGATATTATTCTTGATATTTATTTCCTATGCCATAACTGAAAATGATATGAAATGAAGCTTTAATTATTATATGCTTTGGTGCTACTCGAAATGAAACAGCATGTTATCTCAGACTGTATGAGCAGCCAGGGGCAAGCATAATGATGGAATCTAATTGGAGGGGCACTGTAGCCTTACATTGCATGCGATTGAGTTCCAGAAATGAGATCCAAACTTGCAACTTTAGACAGTGGTTTCACAAACGAGTTCTGCTAACTTCTAAGAAGCCGTGGTGACAGTTTTACTTTCATCTTCAACTACGAATGTATATAGACCCAGAGAACTATTTTTAAAAAAAAGTCTTAAGGTTGACCTTGGAGCTTTGAAGCTTAAGATGGAAGTGAATGTGTGCTGAATAATGTACGATAGTCTCCAGCCCTACATTGACGTATGTGTGTACACTGTATACAGTCAGCCAAAAAAGAATATTCAAAAAGGAAAATTCAAAGCCTGCCTGGAGCAGCAAGTTGCATAAGAAAGCAATTTTTTTTAAAGAGCACATGTATTTATGATTAGAAATATGCTTCCTCCAAGATAAAAAGCATGTCAGCGAGTTTAGTTATAGGTTGCCACATACGTCTGCATTGGCGTCACCCTGCCATCTATGTATATAGCGAAATTGTTGATGGAAACTGTATAAAATATTATTGTAGGCCTATACATGTTTTAAATGTGGTCAATAAATAATTTAGTTACTTTACTATATGCAGCAGTGTGAGAATTTCATTCAGCATTTCAGAGACTTATTTGATAGAGCACTGCTAGTGAGTGCAGTTTTAAGTTTTTCAGGCATTACAGGGACAAACTCAAACAAGATAGAACCCATGTAATAGCAGGATAGGTTGAACATGGTATCGTTTTTGTCTTTCAACCTTTTGACATTACCCTCATTTAACTCCATGTGAAACATAATGTCAAGATGACATTTCGGTTTGTAATGTTCAGGAAGTGGTGGTGCCTTGTATCAGTCACAACACCGGAAAGTAAAGATCATGTTGATGGTTCAAATTTGTATCACACTCTGGACAAACTGTTGCAGTTAGATCCATCTGACCCTGAGAATAAAAAATAAGTATTTCCTGCTCTTTGGATACCACCTGCATCCACTACTAGCTACAGGTTTTCTTGTGTGAAAAAGAGGCATTGCAATCACATTGGAGCTAACCCGGAATGCTGGTTACTGTTTCTTGTTGTTTTTGTTCTCTTGATTGTATTACAGCTGTAAGAGATCTCTTTTATTTCTTTATAAAGTGGATAGGTTTTTATGTTTACTCAGACATCCACTTCTGGGTGCAGACACCACCTAAATCACTGCATCTAAGTGAGATAAGTATCGATCTCGATTTCACAGGGTGGTGAATTATTCACATATCTTGAGTAGGCCTATTATCAAATTCTGCAACTCTGTCCTCTTTTAAGTTGTTGTATCAGAGCCTGATGCTCTTTTGATCAAGTTAAGGTCACTTGATATCTATTGTGAGAAAATTGCTGCCATATAATGCGATTATGAGTATGATTTACTAAAAACTATAGAGTGGGTCGGGGCAAGAAGCCCGGGTTAGGTGAGAGGCCCCCCCAGGTTTATATATAAACTAACATTTTTGGTGCTTTTTCTTATTGTTAGGATTGAAGCTAGAGGGTTTTTAGGAAACGTCACAAATTTTAAAGGCGAACAGTACCAAACCGTAGTAGAAATTAAAGAAACAAAAAAATGTGCATGGTTTTTGTAACTTTGACTAATTCTTTGAAAGTGGTTGTCAGAAATAACTTCGGAAATTTTTGAAAGTATAATGGATGTCAGCATTGCTTCACTTTAGGACCATCACACAAATATGGTTTGTTTTTTGCCTTGTATTTCGAAATATAGAGGTCAAATTAAAATATGTGGGTTTGCGGCGAGAGGCTGGGGCCTCAAAGCTGCTACAGGAACCATTTAATAATGTGTACTTTACCTTAAATCTTGAAGAAAGGCTAATTAAAATAGAAAAAAAATTGCCGAAATTGAAACAGGGCAAAAAATATTAAAAAATGAATGTATGAACAGAAAAATTCTGAAATTCAGAAAAAGTGAATAGAATGCCTTAAAAATTATAGAAGAACCCCAAGAAATAACTTTCAAGCTGAATGGACTCGCAAAAAAAAATTGCCATAGGATTATAATAGGGGGGCCTCTTGCCCGATGGGTGGGGTAAGAAGGCCATTTTCAATTTTTTACAAAAATGGCCGTAACTCCTTTATTAAAATTGATAGACAATTGTTTCACTAGTTATAAAGAGAGTCAAGTGATATCTTCCTGACAGCATAAGCATTCAAAGAATCAATAATAAAAAGTAGGTCAAATCAAACCTTGAAGTGAAGGGGGGCTGCTTGCCCCGACCTACTCTATTGCATTGTTGTGATAACCTTTTAAACAAGAATGTATTGCCTTTAATACTGAACTTGATCATTATATGTGACATTTTGTCATATAATTGAAGCTCAAAAAGAACATAACAAGAAAGAAATACAATTTTATGGTGTCTACGGAAAAAGCTGTTTTTAAAAACTATTGTGTCAGGAATCAGGATTGAGAGGTGAGAGTCCTTAATAGCAATCAAAAGTGAAGTTAATTACAGCCCAGGGACTGATTTGCCTTCTGATTGATACATGCATGAATCAGTGATTGATATTGGTTGAGATGGTCAGTGTACTGTACGTAGCCAGATTATTCAGCATGACACAGGTAAAATCACAACCAATAAAAGGCTGCTTAAGCTGTTATAATGAAATTAAATGCCTTAAAATATGATGTGCTCAGGCTCCTCATGCAATCAAAATTTGCTGGAATGTGTCCTTTTGA
Source organism: Platynereis dumerilii (assembly GCA_026936325.1). Classification (NCBI taxonomy): domain Eukaryota; kingdom Metazoa; phylum Annelida; class Polychaeta; order Phyllodocida; family Nereididae; genus Platynereis; species Platynereis dumerilii. The sequence continues at coordinate 7,809,000 of JAPTHN010000005.1, forward strand.
CTTAAGCCATAATCCAGTATCATGTCACCAATCCTTGCAGCTCCTGTTAATCCCAAGAAACATGCAGTGTATATATGCCAGAATATAAAAATGTCTGCAGTTCAGTTTTTCAAATGCTTATCACTGCTTTTGCAACCCTCACACTCAATTATGCTGATGTCTATACCTGAGAAATTCAAAGCTGACATTTTGTGTAGCTAACGCAAGGAAACATGATATTGGCATAACCGTGTCAAGGAGGGCTTATCATCAAAATGTGACATCAAGGGTGCAAATTCACACAAAACATACAGTTGTGTTGTAATATGATAACTAGCGAGACAACTTCACAATGATTTGAAACACTTCTGAAAAGTGCAGCCAGTTTCATTTTCTGATATGTATTAGTTCTTACAAAAACTTAAAAATTTGGTGTTCCTGTGCTTCATGGTTCGAACCAAGATTCTGCATTTGTCTGTTTTTTGTTGTTGTTGTTTTCTTTTTTGTACAGAGGAATTTTCGAGTGTAATTAATAACTAAATATATATTTTCTGACATTCAACTAGCCTACAGGTGATTCCATTAGTACGTGATTCTTAGGTTCTAGGCCCACCAAATACATCACATTTTTGTAGTTTATTTGTTTGGTTAAGAAACAACAGAACGTCACACATTTGATTTAGCAGTAGTAAGCACTGGTTTAACATTGATATCTCACAGCCAAGTGTGAATGACAAGAATCGCATGGTAAAGAAATAACCTGTGACATTTTGGATTTGTAAGTATTGTCATTGTCATAGTAGTACCAAATAAATCAAATTTTCATCACTGTGATTGTGTAAAGAACTGGCATAAAACTATTTCAATTCGGAATAGTTTAGTTCTTTCCTTTGGCATACAGGCATCAATCACTCATAAGTAAGTGATGACCACTCCAATTTCCTTTAGATCCACTCTAAAGATGGTTGTCCAGTAATTTGAGTCTTTGTCCAGTTGAATAGTGACCATTCGAGCCAGTTCCAGCCATTAACCTTGCCTTGAGGCAAATTACAGTCAAAGGCAAAGTACTTTGCTGTTATCCTTCATTCTTTGCAGTGTGTGGATTTCCCCTTTCAATTTACGCAAGGACAATCTCATTTGACCATTTGAAATGTAACAATTTGAAATGCAATAGCTCATATATGTATAAAGCTAAAATGATAATTGAGAGAATAATTCAAAACTGAAACTAATTTAGTATCCTTTCATGACTTAACAAGACAGACAAGACGTTCAGGGTGGATGGGTGCATAAAAAGGCTTTATGTCCTCTATTTTTGCACTGATAATGATACAGTACGACAGGCACTCGAACACGGACCGCAGCAATGTACTCCAACAGGAATCAAAACAGGGTCAACCACAGGTTACAAGCCCAGTCCGCAATGACACAGCGACAGGCCGCAGGGACTGCAAAGTAGCAATCGATCTACCTTTTGCAACAAACAAAGCATCTGACAGTGCATAATGTATTAGTTAGACACCGATTTGGAGGGTTCTAACATGCATTTTTGTCAGTTAGATCCCGACCGAAGGGAGGGATCTAACTGACAAAAATGCATGTTAGAACCCGACAAAGAGGTGTCTAACTGACTTAGACATCATACGCTTCTTTTATTATACATTTTAACTTCTATTTTTTGCAAAATAAACAATAATCTGATTGTTTGTTTGCTGTTGTAAACAAAGTTAATCCCTAGCCGGGCGCTAACACGCAAAATTGTCAGTTAGATACCAGCTGTTCCTATGGTATAAGTATCTTGGTGATGTCTAACTTGAATTAGCCTGTTTGACAAAGCACTACAAGCCTTGGATAGACAAACTTGAGCAAGTCTCAAATAGACTATAACAAATGAAGTAGATCACATCTATGGACATCATAAGCATAAGGGAAGGTTGGCCAAGATTGGCACCCTGACTCCGAAGGCTCTGAAGAAACATCATCAGCATCGTGTCTCTCGAAGTACGATATCACAGTGAAACGGTCCCTAACTCCCCATATAAGTTGGAACTACTGTGAGCACTTGAGAAAATATGGACTGAGGTGTGGCTCAGGGATGGCGCAGGGTCGCTGACCTTTTGGACCATTCAGAATTTATGACTGGGGGGTGGGAGTTTTGCCCGAGGGGGTACTAACTTTTCACACGGGTTTCAAGAGGGGGGCATTAAGTTTTGACAACACTTCCAAGGGGGTAAGAAAAATTCAACAAAGAAAAAATGTTATAAAACATGCATACACTCACTTTATCCAGGCTTTTTTATGCGTTAAAGTCGATGAAATGGCGCAAATCTGTACGTGTAACCATGTATGACAGAATATAAGTGTGCATTACTTTATACGTCGAGAGGGGGTACTAAAAATATGCATGAAACCTAAGGGTGGGACCGGTTGGTACTAAAAATCCGCATGAAACTTAAGGGAGGTACCAATTTTTGCCGGGAAGCTCCAGCAAAACTCCCACCCCCCAGTCATAATAATATTCTGAACGGTCCCTTAGGCCAAGGTAACCTGTGTAAGATGGAGTACATCTTGACTCATTATGGTCACTGCCTGTCATGTTAAGCCCAGTTAATACATAACTAAAGGAGACAAAGCTCTATAATCGATCTACATCTGCCAACTTGATTGAAGCCACAGTGACTTGTTGATCTGACACCGAATAACTGTCTTTTGCTCATTAAAATTTGATTTTGAAGGTTTAGATCTATCCATTACATAAAATCGTTATAATTCAGAAAATGAGAGCGTCTAGACAAAATAGTAGACACATTTCAGGCAAATTGATGTTTTATAACTTGTCCAAAATGGGACTATGCAATTTATCACTAAGACAACCTAAGAAAAAGTCAATCTTACATGACCTAATGGAGAAGTAGGACATAGAGGGAGCTATTTCAGCAGCAAAGAGACTATTAGTGGCCAGGTCAAAGAGAGAGCACTCAAGTCAAGGTTGTTTAGGAAGTAACGGAGTGCTTCTTGTGGATTTACTTGCAGCCTTGGTAGAGTAGAGTCAGCCTTGATTTCCTTTTGAGTCTCAAGCAAGGGCTTCCCATCATATTTGAGTCCGTTACCATTAGATATCAGGGGAATGCAAATAGAATGCAACCTCTAACTAAATGGCACAATTTGCAATGATATGAATATACTAAAAAATATGCATTAATGCATGCTTTAGTTACTTACTCACCTTCACTCTGAGAAGTGTCAAAACTATGTTCTGGGATGTTTCCGTTGAGATATCAAGCCAAATAACTGAGCCAAAAAAATTAGCAGCTGGTGGGTGACACAACAAAAGGAAGTAGTTGACCCAAGGTCAAGGCAATTATATATATATTTTTTTAAGGATAATAAAATTCCATAGACTTGAGCTTCTGAGGCATTTTATAACACAAGAAAGTTCCATAAGTAGTTTTAAAGAATTAATAAATAATGTTATGAGCTTGATGCCAGAAATTATGTCAAGATATACTTTCACTTTTGCTAATTGACCCAGTTTGTTGTCTAAATTATAAATTGTCACCTCAAGAGGATCAAGTTGTTTCTACCTGAGGAATTTGTGAAGCTGTGAATGACATGCTCAACAGTTTGATAATCAATATGCCATTGTTTTCTAAACATTCTGGCTGACTGAGTGGAGTAAAACTGTTAGAAACTCTTGAAATAAAATAACCTTCTCAAAACAATATTGCTCTGTCCAAATAGAAATGAAATACAAAACTGTATTTGTCATACATATCACTTAACTGTAGGACAATCAGAAATATTTGTAGGCCAAAAGTAGAATTAAATAGGAAAAAGGTTATCAATGGTTTGATAATTGCCAATTCTTTTGCATAAAAATACATACAGTCAGACCAAGAATTATTCAGACGCTTGCTGTTTTGTTATTATCTTAAGGGATTACCAAGTAAACCAATGAAACATGCGACCTAAAACATCCTTGGCATTGCATATAACCTGCACAAAACAAATTTATTCCAAATTGGCAAGAAATGTGGTGAAAAAAGCTACTTTTGTTAACTCAATGCACCAAAAATTATTCAGACACTTTAGCAATGTTGTAGAAAGTGAACTATTTACTATTATTAGTTAGTATTTATATCACAATAATTTTCAAAAACTACCTAGGGACCATTATGACTGCATAGAATGACAGGTGTGATCAGCAATTGAGAAAATTAGGATAAATATTGGAGATAAACATTACATCCAGTTTATCACATTTTCATGCACTCTTTTACCTCAAACATGCTTTGTATTGATTAAAATTGCTTTAGTTTACCTTAGAATTGTATTCTAAAAACTTTGAGTCACAATATGAAACATTGGAGGCCGCATACTAAGTTCAGTGCTCTTTTGTATTTATTTGTCCAATTTTACCAAAACAAAAACATATCCATGTGGCACCAAAATCTAACAAATTTTCGGAAAGCAAGATTCATTATCTATTTCAAGCTATATTCCATGCGTGGTCCGAACAGCAACTCAATGGGGCACTTTGAACTTCATTTGGGAAGGGGGCGAAAATGTGGTTCTTCTGCCTCATTGCTATTCCAATGCTATTCCAATGGAGACTGCTTCATGAAAGCACACTATAGTTTTAGTATGGCATATCATTTGTAAACAACTGGTGTAAATGGGCAATCCTGTATACACAATAGAGTGAACAACCTTAGGAAGGCCATGCAACTTTATTTTAAGTGATTTGATGGATTATAGTGGCTCAGTGGACAAGGATTCAGAAAGCAGTTGGAGCCAAAAACAAAAGGAAAATACCAAAGTGCATAAAATCTTTCAATTAAGCCTGGATTTCAATTTTGTTTTGATAGAACAGTTAACAATTGTCATTTTATGATATTCTGAAATATTTCCAATTGATATCTAACAGATTTCAGCCACATTAGTCAAGAAAATGTGATAAACTGAATCAGATGTTTATCTCATATATTCATCAACATTTTCTAAACTGATGGTCACACCTGTCATCCAAAGTGGCCACAATGATCACAGGGTAGTTTATTGGCAATATTTGGGATAAATATTAGTAAATAGTTAACTTTCTACATTTTTGTAAAAGTGTCTGAATAGTTTCTGGTTCCTGATATTGACAAAATAATTATTTTCATCCGATTTTGTGACAATTTGCAATAAATTTGTATTGGACAGGTATCACTTAATACCAAAGATGATTTTGACTGCATGTTTCATTGCTTACTTTGTAATTCCTTCAAAATAATAACAAAACAGCAAGTGTCTGAATAATTCTTGGTCTGACTGTACCTGGGTCAAAATTTTCACTATCTTGGGGAAAATAGCAGGGCAGTACCACCATGCTGCAAGATCACATGTTAAAATATTATATAATTTCTTTCAGTCCATCAAAGCGCCCTGCAATATAATGTGATCAAAGAAGCTACTGTTGAGTAGGGTCACCAGGAGGTGGTGCCACCTACATTAGGATAGTTGAATCATTACAAGTACTCAGTAATGCAATACAAGTTATAAAAAGTAAGGACAGGCTATAAATTTCTATCAAAAACATTTTTTGTCACAATATCATAACATGAGAAGGTTTAACAGAAGGACCTGGACATTCTCCTCTTAAAAATGATGTGACATATGAATAAAATACACAGTACATCTGTACTACATGTTATCGAATTTGCAAATAAGATTGATGGAAAAGTGATTTCAGGCAAATGGGTAAATAGTTAATGAAATGTTGAATGCATTTATTTGGATTTTTTTTCCAATTTTAGTTAGAAAGCCTATATATATATTAATGTTAAAAGAAATCTATTCTGTGGGCCTGACTCTCTTTCAGATGAGTATTATTGTGGAAATTGGATAGTTTTTAATGGTTTGATAATTGTTTGTGGCTGTTTCTGTTTTGCACAGACAACAATCACATTAGGATCACCAAATGCCTCATCAGTAATACCAATTGAATGCTTTGTCAAAGCAGTCAGTGGAGCATGACATCCACAATAATATGGACAATGTTTTCATGATATTTGACCTAGAAAGGGCTCAATCATTTATGAAAGAATCAATTGGAAATAAATAGTTAACCAGGATTATTGCAACAAATCTTCAAATCCCCCAGGATTCAAAAACACAAATGGACCCGATGAAGCTGAAACTGGATTTTTTTGGCAGATTTTGAATATATCTATTTTTCTGTGCCTGGGAATTTTCTGCAGACCACTTCTAATCTTGCAAGTCTGTTCTTGAAGGCTTACCTAGCAATGGATTCAAAATGGACTTGAAGTATTTATGACTCTTACAGATAGCAGACTGGCCTGCAAGTCACACAACTAACCAAAGGTGAGGTAAACTTTATTCAGAGCAAACATTTGACAGAATTTATTGAGGCTGAGCATATTATTTTGACTCTTTATTAGCCATGGTCAATGAAGCATGGCATTCTAGCTTCAGTCCCCTGGTATTATATGAGTAAGTCCTCAGCTGACCTGAGCATCAAAATGCTGGGAAGCCCTTGGTCTCAAGTCTTACGGCTTTCGAGGGCAATGGAGAAAAGTTCAACTAATGAAGAGAAAATTGTATTGCTCTCAATTTTGCTATTAATTTCTTACTCATGTAGCATGGCAGTGATCTGATATACTTTAGTAACCAAACAAAAGCTTAAGAGTGGCAAAAGCCTGAAATAGTCTCTGACAGTGTAAGACAAGGATGGTCAGGTAATCTCACATCGTTGGTCATGTCATGTGTTTTGTTTGAATCAATCTCTGAGCAGCACAAATTATAGTACAGTCATTCAGAAGTTATTCACATTAAGTTTCAATTAATAATGGCATCGCACAATAATACTGCTCGAGACGAAAGTGCTTCTAAACTTGTTATGCCAACGATGCATCATGATTATACCATGCCTCACAAGGGAAATTTTCACCTGTTTCAACTTCTGAGAGCCAGAGGTCATGAAAAAGTCATCTTTTGTTTCTACTGGCAAAAATTTGGAGAAAGTGCTGAATGTTCAATTATGTTCCAGTCTTCCCGATTAAGGCAATTAGGTATATGAAATCTGAAGATACGATGTATGTTTGACTGCATTTCTGACCCATAGTTTGGGAGAAGGGTCAGGTTAATCAAGTCCTGTCACAGTGTGAAATGTAAACCTTTTATGAAAAAGATAATTGTATTAAGTAATGATGACCCATGAAAAAGAAATCAATATTTCTGTGAATGACCAACATATGTAATTACAATAACTTTTTTTCTATGGCTGAAGATTGGAACGTATATATAGAGTAAGCATCAAGTATCACTTGCGGATAATTATATCACATCTGAAATCAGATATCATTCTTGATAGTTGATTCTTATGTCATAATTGCAATGCTATATAACCAGGTTTTAACAGGTGGATGCCTATCATATGTTTGATGCCTCTCACTTCAAATACTGATTATTTATTTTTTACAGTGCACTGTTTTTCTATACATGTCAAAGTGACAGACTATAAGATCTACAGTCCCTTTCATTGTTTGCAGAGGTGAATACAATGGGGACCTTGGGGCAGACCTAGGAGTCAGTTGAAAATCAGATCATGACTGATTACATAGGAATTCAACTGATTAATTCAACTAGTATACAGAATTCAACTCTAACTAGTTGAACAGATTATAACTGACTGATTCCAAGTTAAAAAAGAAACAATTCCGAAGAAAAAAAAAAACAGTGAAAGGCAAAATTGACACTAAAAATTTGCTTTTAAAAAATCAAAGACGACAGATCAAACTCTTATCATCCACTTCCGAAATAATTAAATCAAAATGGTTTTCATCCATGGAAATGATTTCTCAGTCAGATTTAATTGAAAAATTCTAACTGACGTTGCAAAAAAAAAAAACAAGATGTGACTGACCAAGTTGAAAATAAAATTCAACTGACTTTTTCAACTAATTCGACTGACTCTGGGGTCTACCTAGTAGGTCCGGGCACTTCCTAGACCACTGATTAAAGGGCATTTTGATGAAGGCTTGCGAATTCCAGAATATGCTTGGGACCCTGGTAGACAATCCGATCGGGGTCAACCACATGTTCGCTCTCGCGGAACATAAATGTGCCTTTCTTCATTATACAAAAATTTATAGGGACTTTATTTTTCTGTACAAGAACATATTTTTTGTCAAAAATTGGGGGGGGGGGTAGCTTCAAACATTTTTGGGGGGCTTAGGCCCCCTTGCCCCCCCCCCCCAAGCCACCACTGGACGGTCTGTCTGATAACAGGTGACGTCAGAAGCCCAAGCATTACGTGTCCCCACGTACCCTATATAGTTAAGGCCACACATTATATAGATAGTGGATGGTGAGGAGACCAATATTGAGTTTTATTGGCCGAAGCAGTAATATCGGTCAAGGCCAGAGGACGAGACCATGATTACGTGCTGAGGCCAATAAAACTCAATACTGGTCAACTCAACATCTACTATTAAATTTTATTATATTCTGCACCAAAATTTCAGACTTATGCATGTTTTTAAAAGAGTTGTCTGTTTCTAATTTGATGTTCTCTAACAATCGTCAATAAAAACATGTATAGAAAAAAATAAAACCTTTTTTTAATCTGAATTATCTATCTAGCTATCTATCTAGCTATCTAGCTATCTATCTAGCAATCTATCTAAATAAACTATCTAGCATTCTAGCTATTATTTTGCTATAATCTAGTTATATCTATCATTTACTCTTGATTATTTTTTTCCCTATGTAAAGAAAAGTTTTCAAATTAGTGTTTTTAACTACTTTGGTATAGTATTTTAATGATTAAATTATTTTTAAGAATCATCTTTAAACATTTTTAAATATTAACTATATTTTCAGCAGCAAGTTGGTACTCAGTCTCACAATGCTTTAATTTCTGCTTGACAATATTCAATTGGATCGATTTCTGTAAATTACAAATTAATAGTTTCACTTTGGATGAGACAATTCAATTGGAATTTCGCCTATTATCCTTGATCGCAATTAGCACCTTCAGGTGTAATTATGTATCCTTCAATTGGAATGCAGTCAAAGCAATGAAGGAGTCAGAAAGATTGATGCTGCCACTGCAATAAGTGAAGTGCATGTGCACTGAGGACGCCAATATAGCTTTCACGCGCCAATAACACTTTCCACACGCAAATATCGTTGTTTATTGGCGTGGCACGTGATTGATTTCGCTACACTTGATTGGCTAACAAATTTTGATGCAGAATATAATTGATTATTAGCTTCGCGGACCAAATTGATAAAATAATTTTTTTTTTGGACGTTATAAACTTTCTTTTTTTTCACCTTTTTTTTTGTCCTGCCGACCGACCCAAGAAGAAAGGCCTTGAGAGGATCCGAGAAGCTAAAGATCAATTATGCGTGGCCTAACCCACTATTTCAAAGAGAAAGCTTCTTCAGGCTGACCTTACAACTTTGAAGCAAAAGATTGAAGAGGATGTATACTGAATAATGTAAGAAAGTTTCAAGTCTTACATTGACATATATATATACGAACAGTGTACAGTCAGCCAAATATACATTATGTATATATTCGAAGAGCAAAAACTGTTGTGAAGATTTCCTTTATTTTAACAAAAACTGGGCGGCAATTGTAGATCTAATACATTGTAATTGTCCTTTAATGTCTGTCACTTTGATATAGAAAAAGAGTGGACTGTTGCACTGTGTGTCATCATGCTGATGATTTATCATGACCATACCCAATACTTTCAATGTTAAATTGACTCAAGGAGACTTATCCTGCTTGTTTGGTGACAGCCAAACGAAAGGATTACGCTTCTGATTTTCACTCTTAAATCAGTTATGACAAGTCAAATGGCCTTCTCTTGATCATGACTAATCAAACAGCCTCTATGTTTCCCATGTTGAAAGTAGATAAGATGACACTTCATCGGCTATCATGAGCAACAAAGTGCATTTTTCACAGTGAACTGGTCCTCATTTATTCTATATCAAAGTAACAGACTATAATACTCGGTGTCTAGCAGGAGCCTTGTTTTGTTCAAAATCATGGGGGGGGGGGGACTTCTCGGATTTGCATGATCCAGAAGTGACACTGCATTTTTCATTGAATGATATAAAACCTGCACATATGATATATAAGATGTATTAACATCATTACAGCCAGGAAATTTGATATGCAAAAAGAATGGACTGTTGCACTGTGAAAATGACACTTCGTGACTCATGATAGCTGATGAAGTGTCATCTTCTCTACCTTTAACAAGGGAAACATACATTGTATAGATTGTTTGATCAGTCATGATCAAGATCAGATGCATTAATGCCTTTCATTTGCCTGTCACCAAAAGTGAGATTAGTCTCCTTAAATCAAATTAACATAGAAACAGTTGGGTGTGATCATTACAAATCATCAGCAAGATGACACACGAAGTGCCCCCCCTTTTTTACAGTGCAGCAGTCCCCTCTGTTTTGCATGTCAAATTTCCTGGCTGCAATAAACACATATCTACAAGACTGATATGCATGCATCTGGCTCGATAGACACAATTCACAGTTTGTGATCAGTAACAGAAATACAAATACAATCCTCTGTTTTTTGTTGTCGATTCAATGATTTTTCTAAGTACTAATCAGTCTGTTGGCAGTGTCTGTGCAAACTGACTCTGCAATAAGATATTAATGCATTTTATGAAGTTGCACTGCACTTTGATAGAAGGCTTGGAAGGTCACAACAATATCAAAATATCAAATCTTCCTTGGCAGACCTACCATCCAGCTGGACGGCATTAGAAGGAAATGTTAAATCCAGTATCTATAATGGACAACTGAAAGATCCCACATGTGGAGCAGATTTAAAACACATTATGGACCTTTGGAGAACCCTTCTACATTTCACTGGTCAATCCTGTTAAAAAGTTTAGCCCAAGTTTCTCAGCAGAGAATGATTAAGAGGGTTGCAACTTTTCATCATACCGGTACTGTACAACTCAATAAGTTTTACGAAATTCCCTGGCAACTGCAAGAGGTAGAAGTAACGATAGATAGATATAGATAAATTGATAGATAGATGTATAGATATATGTGGAAAGCGCAGTCCTCTAAGCTCAGTTCTGCACTAATGACGGTTGATTGATGAGATGGAATAGAGAGCCTGAGTCCTCACCATGTTACACATGTACCTCATGTAAGAGATCTTTTACTTACCCAGCACAGACACTGATACAAGTGGACGGATGAGTGGGGCTTTACTTCTGTATTTATGCAATTGGTAGGCTGATTAGGACAGCAGGAGGACACGGCAATGAGGCGAAGGATGATTGCAACAGCCATCCAACAGACCCAGGTGACCCAGCAAGAGCTGGATTTGAACCTCAGACTCAGCCATTGGCTGCCTAACAATGCTACCACTGGGTAACCCTCCCCCTACAGACCATGGGGGGACTTAACTGGTAAATCACTATATAATCATTACGTATATGTCCCCATCCGTAATAGTATATAATATATGTCGTATTCTATACTCACAGAACCACAGTGACAGGAGTACTAACACCTACTCTATAGAGACCATGTTACACCTGATACACTAATGGGTAGGAGCTGAATGATGCCTCCCTAGCTGATGCCTCTCTGAATGATACCTCACTGAGTGATGCCAGGCAGGCATTCCAGTGGCTGCGATGACATCTCAACAGGCTCCTCATGTTCTGACGGGTTGGCTGCTGTGCTGAGCATTGCGACGTGAGATGCTCAGCTGTGATGTTCGGCTTTGATGCGCGGCTTTGCAGCTCGGCTTTGCCGCTCCGCTTTGCTCGCAACAGGGGATGAGCCAGATGCATTGCATTGCTCTTCGGTGTTAGATGCTCTGAGAGTCTGAGATTTGATGCATTGCCATTTCAGATGTTGCGCGGTTTCAGTATTAGAAAGTATTGTAAGCACACTTACGGCTAATGTCTTTTACCAAATCTCGACCGTCCGACACCAGCATACGATACTACCACTGTAGATGTCACATTGCACATATCGAAACCATCGGCTTTACTATAGAAGACACTAGCTGCAGCATTAGAAGCCAGCTGTAAAAGCCAACTATACAACCAGGCAGAACAAGTAAGCATTAGAAGCAAACTGTAGAAGCCAGCAAAGCTCTAGAATCCGTTTGTAGGAGCCTGCTGTAGGGACCAGCCATGTAAACTGTAAGAAGCTGCTCTGAGCACAGCTGTAGAAACCAAGCTATATATAGCCTTGCATTGTATTTACCATCCAGCTGTATAAACCAGTTTTTTAAGCCTGCAGTAGAAGCCTGCAGTAGAAGCCTGCAGTAGAAGCCTGCTGTAGAAGCCTGCTGTAGCAGCCTGCTGTAGCAGCCTACTGTAGAAGCCTCCTGTAGAAGCCAGCTGTGAAAGCATGATGTAGAAGCATGCTGTAAAAGCATGCTGTAGAAGCTTGCTGTAGAAGCATGCTGTAGAAGCCAAGAATACGAGCCAACAATAGAAGCCTGATGCAGACGGTTGACAATAGTAGCAAGAATCCACTGTGTGAATGAATGATGCTGTGGATATAGCAGCTGGCCCATCCACAGCTGATTCTGTTCCAACAGCACACACCGCTGCCAGTGCAGTTGATGTCTCGGTGCAGTAGCAGTGCAGTTGGCTCATTTCGTCACACTGCTGCGTGCCTCCCAACCCGCTTCACATCTGGCTGGTGCCTCAAACCTGCCTGATGCCTCAAACCTGCTTGATGCTTCAAACCTGCTTGATGCTTCAAGCCTGATATGCTTCAAGCCTGCTGCTTCATGGACTCCAGGTGATGAGACAGCCACGAGAAGTAAACAAGTGTTGAGGAAGCGAAGAAGCGTAAGAGAAATTGGAAGCGCACGGTAACGAGCAGTTTATAGGACCAAGTGTAGCAGAAAACATCAGAGGTAAAAGGACGTGCACGGAGTATACGGGATAACGCAGGAAGTATACAAACGAAGAAGCATACGGTAATAACTGTCCACTATACGTACACAAGGACAGAATGATACAAGGGAAAATGCAAGGAGCTTATAAAAAGTATATGGAAACAGTCCATTAGACCTATGTGCAAGGATGTGTTGAGTATATGGAGCATACAAGGAGCATACAAGGAAAGAAGTATATGATTGCAGTCCTATAGACGTATACTAGGATATCATGTGCAAAGGGATAACACAAGAATAAAGTATACAGATTTTTGCAGAAGATAACGCAAGGATACAAATAAAGGCACACGTGGGATACAAATACAGGAGTACCGCAGGACACATGGAACATACAGGATATAACACAACGCTTCATAAATAACATACAAGAAAGGACAGAAAATATAAAAGTATATGTATTTGGATTTAGGTTATCAAAGTGAGCATATACAGGCAAATAAGTATACAAATAAATCAAGACAAAGAAGTAAAGGGAGACACAACATGCATACAGGATAACAAAAGAAACATCGAAAAATAATATATTTGCACTTGTGCATAAGACGAGGAATAAAATCATACTGGGGAAGAGGCACATAGGAATAACACAGTGCTAAAGGGATACACCTAAGATAAAGCATAGAATATAAGTTTAACAATAACAAGAAAACAAGAAGCATATTTGACGAAATAAAAAGGAGCAAAAAGACAAATACGAAATGCAAAGCACTGAATAACACAAGAAGAATATATAGAAAAGAGAAAGCATTGTAGGAAACAAACACATCAGACCGAAAGAAGTGTTAGATAAATAGCATTGCAGGAAACGCTGCTGCATTCGGACAAAGGAAACATTTATTCTACTCGTTTCTTTGTAATCGCATTACAATTGCCATCTAGAATTTACAATTCGCATCTGCGATTCAGCATCTTGTGATATTGTGTGTTGTTTCTGCACATTGCGAACTCCCTTCATTGCATCAATGGACATATGTGCTTATTACTGATATTCAATTGAATGTTAATAACTTTGTTAATATTTAATAGGATATTTAATAGGATTCCGCTATAACAAATTGAGAATCTTAATTAAACTTCATTATCGCTGCATACGGTGGGATTTGACGGTTACGAGATTACAAGAAGCTACCATAACAGATTTCCAGTTTGTCTTCAATACGTTCTCTACACACATGGATATCTATTTAACAAATTGTCCACACAATGGGTAACAAGCACCCTAAGTTATCCAAAAGTGACTTGGACTATCTGGTGGAGCATACCAGCTTCACCGATAAGCAGATCAAGCAATGGTACAGGGGATTCATGGTAAGTCCACTCAGTTTCATTGACTTTAGGGGTCTCCTTCATAACTACATCCATCACTAACATCATCACTCCATTTATTGTATGTATGAATGTAAAAATGTAACAAATAATTATGAAAAAAAAAAAAAATTTTAGAATTAGAATTAGAATTTATTGGTAAACAAAATGCAATTACACTTCAACATAACAAATACAGAATTAAATTACCAATAGGCCTAGAGAATAGGAACTGACACAATGAATGTGTATATGTTTTTTACTAGCAATTTCACAATATCATTTCTTAATCTATATTGCTCATTTCTCTATAAACTGCACATATATTCAAGCAGTTCAATATTGAACATAAAACTTATTAGCTTACATATGGTATTGATTCTTAGTGGAAGTTACAACCAAGTTACAGCATCGTTGCAAGAGAGATACTATCAGAGTTGAGGAATCAACTTTCATTTGACCAGTGAGTTCACTTTTAAAATTATACAATCTCCATATATGATATGGAATACGTCTAGAAATTGAGAACTTTCACATCTTTTATATCTACATACTACATAACTTTAAAAAAAAAAAAATTCTGATAGGCTGTTATTATACTAATGGTAGAAAGTGAGGGGCACTTCATGAAGATCCATTGGACGATCAAAGTTATATTGGACGAGATGCTTGCCTAACTTTATGACGGACAGTCACATGATGCCATCTGAGCAATGCGATTGGCTTGGGCTATCTGAGTGGAAAGCATAATGCAATGGAATGGGCCGATGTCATGACATTCTCAACCACTTCAATTAAAGTTTTCAAAATTTTTAAACTACAGACAATCCCTCTTTCTGTGTTTCAAAATCATGACAGGGATCCACATCCTGGTGTTATTACAGATCTCATATTAGTGAGCCATTTTCTTTTCAACTGCCACAGTGCTCATGTGATGTCAGTATGAGCATATTGATGTCACGGTGGTATATTCACAGTTTCAGCTGTGTTACTTGGGACCTTCCCTGATAAGATCATTATAAATCTACAAGAAACTGCCAAAATGTTGGTGAACCCTCATCATTCTGTTTTTTGTTTTGAGGACACCCCAATGTGTCTTATCCCTGCCAACATGATCCAACTGAATAAACCATCATGCACAATAATTATTAAACACATGAAAACAGATCAATCAGTTGTTATTCACACTTAGCCAGTAAGCCTAATTTGTTATTAGCAGTTGGAAATCATTACTCGAGTTGCCGTCTCAAAAGCTGACAGGGAGTGCCCAAATAGTGATGGCAGCATTGAGATACTGACATCATCTCTGCATATATTCACATAGGACATGGCACACCTATATGAGATCTGTAATAACACGCAGCCAGTTGCCATTGTTATAAAGCTCTCAAAAATTGCCTGTTGCTGTCATATTCACCTCTGTTGCAATAACCACACAGCTGCATTATGCACTTTGTCAAGTCCAGTGTCAGGAATCCAATATAAAAGATATAACTACATTTATCTGTGTGTGACAGGTCAACCTAACCCACACAATACACAGAAGTTGTTAGGACACACAATTTTTTGTCAAACCTCAGAATATTTTTATTTCATTTATCCATGGGTGTGGGTTAAAGTTGCAGTTTATGTTGTGTTGTAATTGTTCAATTTTCATATATATATATATGGTATAATATCTATCTATCTATCTATCTATCTATCTATCTATCTATCTATCTATCTATCTCTCTATCTATCTATCTATCTATCTATCTATCTATCTATCTATCTATCTCATTCCGACAAAATTTACACATGAAGAATTTTCAACCCTAAACCACTCTCATGAGAAAAAAAATGAAAATATTCCGAATGCTTTTGGAAACATTGTGAAAAAGATTGTGAAAAAGATGTTGCTTCCTAACATAAACTTGGCACTCTGTGTGATGTTACACAGGGGTCTGTGACAAAGAATTTCTGATGTGCTTGCAAATTGATCTTTGAAACATCGTACATTCAGCATGGCGTCTGTAATTATAGGATAGAAACAAAATGTGTCCAGTATGGAATCTTTGGTGCGAAATATTTATGGCTGATGGATATTTAAAAATGCTGTGGAAACCCATTTTTAATGGCTCGCACAGGTTGATAAAACTTATAAATAACAAAAAAATAAAGTTGTTATCTTGGATATAACATATCTCACACTGGACTGTATCAATTGTCCAATCACTTCAATGTCAACATATTTACAGGTGATTTCATTACCATGCGATTCTTGTCATTCACACTTGACTGTGAGGAATCAATGCTAAACAGGCACTTGCTACGTTTGATATATCAACTGTGTGACGTTCTGTTGGGTCTGAACCAATCAGATCATCCAGAAATGCTATGTATTTTGAGGGTCAAGAACCTAAGAATCGTGTTTTAATGAAATCACCTATAAAGAATCTGCATTTAATCCTCCTTCACGCATTTCAAAACCACAGGGATTCATACCCTGCCATCAACACAGCCAGTTGCCAGTGTAATAAAGCTCTCAAATATTCCCTGAACATTCCTGTCATATTTGCCTTTGCTGGCATTATCCGTGACAGCTGCATTCTGCACATCATGCACTTCGTCCAGTGTCGGGAAGCCCAATAAAGACAGAATTACATTAATCTGTGTGAGACAGGACAGCCCAAACAACAATTTTGCAAAAGCACCAGTGGTTAGTATTTTCTGGTGTGTTTGATCTTTGAAACATTGTTCTTTGCTATAGAACATCAATCTGAAGTTTAAAAAATATGTCAGAGATTTTTGCGTAAGGCCAAAGTTCTTCATTTTCTGCCAGTCTATACAGAAATGCTCTTGTAGGCTGTGAAGAACTTCAGATCAACATGACCAATCAGTGATTAGGTATTTAGCTCTATGTGACAATAAAAAACAGTACAGCAACTGCAAGGATCTTTTCACAGCCCTCTTAGCCAATTTATTGGTGCTCATGGGGGTGGGGGGAAGGTTGGTCTAATAATAGCATGCTAGGCTGCCAATTGCTGAGTCCAGGGTTCGAATCCAGCTCTTGCTGGGTCACCTCCTGTCTTAACTAACCTACCAAGGGTATAAATACAAGACATAAAGCCCAAACCATCCTTCTATCCATCCATGGTGCTCGCGAGGATTGATTGAAGAGATGGGAAAGCAGGAGTCCCCAACATGTTATACAATTACCCTTGTGAGATAACTTTTACTTGCCCAGCAGACACACTGATACAAGGGGCTGTCAATTTAACATTATTCTAATGACATCCAGCTGAGATTTTGCTCTTGGAGGTCACGTTTGGAAAATAATCTCTTTTCTTTACTCAACTATGGCATCATACCATATATATATATTGTGTATATATATTGATAATGGTTGTCATTATGTGGCACTGCCTATAATGATCTCATTATATTCTTTGCTAATGTTTCCTATACAAGACCAGGCCTGTATTCAATAACTTAATATCTCAATGACAATTATTGTGATGCAAATTACAGCCATCATCAGTAACGGTTATTGCAGTACTGCGGTATTGGTTAATACAGTTGCAGTTTATGTCATAGGCATTCATAAAAAGGGATGGTGATTGAATCTAGTTTCCATTTAGCTCCAATTGTTTCAAACAATGGGGTAAATGTAAAGGTGGTTTGTATTGAGCAAAAATACAGGACTTCAAGCCCTACCATGCACCTATCCAAAATGTTGGCAACCTACCTACACTCTAAAAAATCAATTTCATTTCATATTAAAAATAGTGCCTTTTTGTTTTTGATCTTGACCTCCCTATCATTGCATTTTGATTGGCAGAAATACCATACATCGATGGTACTATCAAATAATGTGGTTTTTGGGAAAACCTGACTTCTATGCAAAATACCACTTTGTGTTTCAAAAAATCAGTTGCATCCTATTAGAGTGTACATGAGTCCAAAGAACATCTCAATTCAACCTCCTCAACATATATATGCCCTTGCCAGTCGCAGTTACTCAAACCTCACAAAAGACCATACAGGGCCGTCTGAATACTTCCTCTTTGATCTTTCATCAAGCTCCAGGAAGCCTCATTTAAGGCTATTTGTGGCTTGAAGGAGCGCAACCACAGTTATAAACTACTTATGAGGGATGAGATTCTATATTTCAGGTTTGAAGTTCCACAGCCGGTGCATGTGACCAGGACAGAGTATGGATATATAATATTGGTGTATTTGAATGTTGTTTAAAGACAGGACTCTTCATGTCCTAAATGTGTTAGCTGGATAAGGCTTAGTACTATAGTAAATAGGGCAGACAGGGGTCACAAAAAGACAGTCTAGGCACGGAAAGAAACCAGCTCTGATGGTTTGCAACAGTCAAGAGTTGAACACTGCATCCCAGAGGTAAGCATCCCAACATTATTGCTAAACAAATACGACATCCTAATGGTTTTGAGTGGAATATGTCCAAAACAGGCATAATTCTAATTTTGGCAAGTGCAACAAGGTACAAGGTAAATAGATGATGAAAGATGTCAGTTTGGCTGAGCGATAATAGACAATAGGAAGGTACAGTATGTATATTTAAAGTGATCTGTCACCAGGTTTGGTCCAAACCTTCTGTCCATTATTAAGCCAGCTTACCAAATCTCTTTGATTTTCACAGCCATTCAAAATATTGATGAGCAGCGTGATCAGTTTACATTGTACATTGTATAAGCAGACATAGTTGAGAAGAAACTAAGAAGTCCACATGTGCTGATTCACTGCCCCCAAATAGATGAACTACGCAACGGTAATCTGCCGAATTTTGGCATGGATGTTTTGATGAGCTGTATAAATAGATTTGACTGTCTATGGATAAGTAGATGGAACGAAAAGGGTGATAGATGGATAAAAAAAATATAGATATGCTTAATTAGATAAATAGGTAGTAAATGTAGTTTTAGATATATCGAGATAGAGTGAATGAGAGATACAGTGAATGAGAGATACAGTGAATGAGAGATACAGTGAATGATACAGTCATAGATAGATAAATTAATAGGGGATGGATGATAAATGTCCTATATTTATGCACCCAGAAGGCTAATTGGGAAAGGATAAGAGGACATTGGTATGAGGACTCGAGGAGATAAATTTATAGATAGAAAGAGTAATTGTAGATAGATATATTGATATACAGTGCACCAATGACGGATGGTGATAAAGACATGTTGAACATAAAAAAGTACCTCAGTCATATCACTTTCTTCATCCAATATATATGTCTTTGGTAGACTCCTCAGTCCTCAGCATCTGTCATTTCTTAATATTATCAAAGATAGACCAGTAAATGGATGGACAGAAGCATTAGTTACAGCGGGCATAACTGTAACTGTCTTACACTGTATTTGGTTGAAATTCGAAACTCGTTTTTATCCCTACTTTGGATGCATCCGTCATCATTAGCTTATGCTATATTCCTCTAGTCAGCGATATATCTCCCATTTTGCTTACTGAGGCAAATCTAAATACATCAAAGGATATTTATTCAGCTAAACTCATGTAATGGACCCTACTGGTCATGCATAAACCAATATAACAAACTGCGTTTACATTCTGTTTCCATAATTTAGTGGTCCTGGTCTACCAATACCAGTTCCTGGCATACTTTCATTTCTGGGGATAGCCGATTCTAGGTACCTTCAGCTTGTCAAAAAGATTATTATAATCATTTGTACATTTATATATGTAGCGCTACATTTATAATCTCCCACAACAATCTAGTGCGGTTCACAATGAAATTTGCAATGCATAATGACAGGAGATCTTCAGCGCTCCTTATTCGTGATAGCTTTTTCCATGTAACATTACCTTGTCAATTGGTGGAGGGTTTGTCTTTGCGATGTGCAAATGTATAGTTGAATTTATGTTGCCCAATCACGAACGCGACATCATATTTTGACATTGCGTCACAATGTAGTGACAACCATAGGATCACATAATTTTGCCCATTGGCATTTTATACAGGATTGCATAGAATTGCATAGAAGTCAACATTGTTAAAATCAATTTTTTAGAAAAATACACAGATCTGCCTTGAAATGAAGCATCTTCTATTTTAGCCGGATTCGTTATTTGGCACAAGTGAGTGTAAAAAAAAATTGTAGCCAATTGACTTCAAGTGAAATATTGGCTCTGTAACAAGACCATGAATGTTTCAGTTGATTGGCATCTTAGATTGAATGATTTAGTAGTGGATTGAAAGCAACAATTACTGGTGGAAGTCTACATAATATCAAAGTAATTAGGTGAATCAAAATACAGATATGTACGTTGATACAGGGATAAAGATTTAGGCAGATGATTCGGAGAACAATTGATATATGAATAGCTAAGCTACAATGTAGCTAGCCATCCAGATACTTCGAAAGATTCATATAAAGGGGGACATATAGAGAGAAATAGAACAATATATGGATCTGTAACAAGTAGAAAAGTATAAAAAACATATGCAGGCATCTTGAAACATAATTAAACTAGTCCATGAGATGAAAAGGAGAACGTCTGTGTACCAATTCATCCAACATCAAAAATGTCTTTTCAGTGGCTCACTGCAGAAATTGATACAAAGGCTGCATCACCCAAATTACGCCCAGCTGGGATTTTCTCAGGGAAGTCTACTCTGAGTTTGTGCAAGACTGTTACATATAAAGGACTCAAGTAGCACATTCTGTGACACACAGAAATACCTGTCCATTTGGATATCGATTATAGAGACAGTGTAAAATGATTCACGTCATGTTAAGTGTTGTGTTAGGTTGTACTAAATGATTTTCTGTTTACTGATACATATGGATGACATTGCCCTAAAATGACTGTTTAATATATATAAACTTTTATTAGACAAACTGGATATCAAAAGAGATACATGTGTCATCAAAGTTATAGAAAAACAAAAGCAAAATCAATGTCTACACTAATCTACAGACTACAGAGAGTTAAAATGCAATTAAGTATATAAAATTTTACAATACTGGTCCCAGTTCTAGTGGTTACATCTAGAATACATAAAATAAAATGGTAAATTTCTGATACTTTAAAAAGAGTCCGAATTCAGAGTGTCAATATCAAATTACAGATGTCACTTCAGTCATTAAACATTTACTTAAATTAATACGATAATATGTCACATGGACCAGCAGCAACTGCTAGGAGGCCTGTAACACAAAAGTAAGTCTTGAAGATATTCCAAAATAAATCTACATCTAATTAGTATCATTCATAGTCATACATAAAAATAAAATACAAATGCTACAAACAATTTAATGTATTCTGTAAACATGCCCTACATACACATATATATAGCATTCAGACAGTTACAATATAAAATAAAATATAAAATAATAAAAGGCATTTATATAGTTAATTCACAAGTTCATTCACAAAATCTCTTTAGCAAATAGTCCAAAGTCAAGGTTCGGAAATTTCTACTCAACATGTAGGGAGGCACAGCAACACACCTAAAATATGTAAAATATACACTTTAAATTTTGAATCATTAATTTCTTAGCTACACTTACATTACTCTATTAAGGTAACGACCTATCGCCTGTATTATCTCCGGTCTTTTATCTGACATCAGTGCAATAAATTGTTCACTTTTATCGAGACTACTTAGGTTGGGCATAAGGCAACTAACGCTGTCAAGAAGCTCTACTCTAGGGATATTGTTATAAGTACAAATTAAGAGACAGTGAATCTCGTCTTCTATACTGTCAGTATTACATTTCTCACACTTTCTCTGTTCTATAGAAATTTTGGGTATGTTAATTATGTCTACCTGTTTCAATTTTTAGATTATGAGAGCTTACTCTGAATCTGGCAATGTTGCTGTATGTTTTCTTTGAGAGGTTTAGATTTAGATACGGTTCTAGACAGTAACTTGTCTTGAAAATTTTATATGTGCGCAGTTTGGGAAATTTATCTGAGTTATTAATTTCATTCAAAATTCAGGACTGTTCCTCTGAATATAGTTTAAGTTTGATTTCCTTTATAATCTTGCAAGGCTCTTTGGTTAGCCAGGCAATGTCAGCATTTGTCATTATTTTTGCTATATTGCTGTACCAGTTTAATATGCATGCTACATTCACATCCTATGAGGTTTATATCCTTCGCCGGCCATCCAGATGATACTTATTCTCCCCAGGCGTTACCTAGTTTATTTATCCAGAACAGACATTCAAAAGAAGGGTGATCATTTGACATCTATCTTTCCATTACTTTGTAAAATATTTTTGAAATGGAGAAAATTGAAAATTCAGATGGTGATTAGCTCATTACAAGAAGGTCCTCAGAAATGATCCAGCTTCACACAGCAATCGGAAGCCACTCACCAACAGACCTTAGAGGCAAACTATGATTGGACTTGTATTGACCACTCCATTACTGAGCTGTTAGCAAAATTAAAGTAACAATGAAAACCTACAACCATGAAAGATATTTATACCTGTATGCCTGTCATAAACATTGTGCAAAAAAAATTAGTGATGAACTTACCGGTATAATGAAGCTGTCACACAGACATTGTTTTATAGAGACCACAACCTTAATTGTCACACTAAAGCTTGTATCCTGGTATGTTCTGTTTGAGACCCTTTTCCTAATTTGCTTTGTTAGGACTTAGCCTGCTATTTCTGTGTTTGCTGAGAGGTCTCTTTTCTGCAGCAGCTGAAGTTTGAATGGCACTGAATCAGATCCCTGGAAGCAAGCTGAACGAGATTTCAACACAATGTTTTTCCCTTTGTGGCTTTTGTTGAAAGCATAAAATAAGGACTCACATCCTCCCCATGCAAGCCCTGCTAAAATGGACAGGGCTTTCTGCTATTTCCAACCTCTTCTGTGATTGGCTGCTTATTTAGGTCATAAGCATTTTGCAGGCAGATTTAGTCCGATTATGGACACTTAGAGGATTACTGGCAACTAAGAAAAACAGTGTAAAACAAGCAAACTTTCAAACAGTTTCATTTCAGAACTGTGAAAATACATAATTCAATGGAATTTTCGGAACTGTGATAGCACCTTTCAACAATACACAATTTCTGCATTTGTAACTGTGTGAAACAGAAGCAACAATTTCAAACTGGGTCAGTTAATTAAGTATTCATGAATTAGCAAAAGTTATGGGCCATTTTGTCATGGTATGACTTGGGATGATGAAGGACTCAGGGATAAAGATTTAGGCAGATGATCTGGAGAACAATTGATATATGAATAGCTGAGCTACAGTGTAGCTAGCCATCCAGATACTTGGAAAGATTCATATAAAGGGGGACATATAGAAAGAAACAGAACAACATATGGATCTGTAACAAGTGAAAAAGTATTAAAAATCACACCAAAGTTCATTTACATTCAAGCATTAAAATGTGCACTTCAGAAAGTAGCAGGTATGGAAAGTATGCATTACTCGATTTTTAAAGTATATGAATACCTGACTCACATTTATAAAGAAAGGTTTCTCAAAAACTTATTCCAAATCCAATATTATATACAGAGAGCAACTGTAAACAAATCCAAACACATAAGCACAGCATATATATATATATATATAAACAACATGCAGACATTAAGTCCTATTAACTTGGCAATAAGCATCATTAAGACATTATAATAATTTGACTACTGTAGAACTAAATTCTTACATTATTTTAACGTGTTTGCTCTTCCATGTTCAATGATTCGCTTCAGTCTTGAAGCATTCCAGGTCATTGCAGTAGTAAATTCAGGAACTGCAACAATTCCAGATTTGCCATTTCTGATTTTTAGAAATTCACCTGAAATTGCATGGGCCATTGAAATCTGTTTAAACAAAACAGATTTTTTTGACAGCTCAAATATTGCCTTAACAGATAAATTCCATCTGGCAAGGCTTTACTGAATCATGTCAGTGAAATCATCTTAAATATTGGCATTTCCCATTCTCTCATGGCTTTTGCAAAACAAATTGGACAAAGAAGAGCAAGAAATATCAGTACTATGGATACTGTAAAATGACTGGACTACCTGTAATTGCCCGTGGAAAAAATATTTGGTTCACATATTGAAGATAATGGGTTCAGTGCAGAATGGTAAATCCAGTAATGACAACTGTTTTGCTCCAGGCCAATGCCAACTCTATGGAAAATGGTTGACAAAAGCTAAAACTGGTCTGCCAATTTAACATATCTTTCACCTACCTATTTCTCCACACAAAATTGAAGGGCAGATTTAATTTGCTTTAGTCTAGCCATCCACATGGATGTGACTAAAGTAGAAGGATGCAGCGAGGAGGATTACAAAATGATCTTGAGGAATCTCTACATATCTGCCGTAGGATAACGATGCCTGAAGAAAAATCTTGAAGAATCTGTCTATAGTAAATATAAGAATTACAACATATATTGTTCTTGATATTTACAAAAGGATTATATGCTGAAATTTCATCTACTTTAGGTGAGGCATATAGGGAGATTAGCTATAATCTGCAAATATTTCAGCTAAACCACGAACTGCCTCAGACTATATTGTGAATGATTTAAGGATGTTCATGCATTTGCTCTAGAGATAGCAAAGCTGACTAGGCAAGAGTTAACTTACCGACACATCCATACATCACTTGCCGGATATTTGATACCCATTATTCATCTCATAATGTGCCAGACCTCCCTGATTTTTATACATTAAAAGTTGATATTCATGTAGAAGCTCAATCTTCAATTTTTTTTCTAAATGAACAACAATACTCCTGCTAATGGGACACATTCCAACTCTCCTGCAAATGTGACACACTTACGTGTTAATTCAATTTCGGTTGCATCTGTTTTACTGGCTACTAATAGCTTCAAGAGAATTCAAGAACTTTCCAGGAAAGGCAAAATTTTGAAGTTGGTCCTTAATATTCAAGGCTCTAGTATTGAGCTTGACAGAGCTGAATATTCAGGCTCAGAAATTTTTAGTTTTAGCATCTAAATAGAGAGCTTAAATGCAACGGCCGCACTGAATGGCCAAGTATCCAAGTATAAAGTAATGTAGATAGTGTTGACTTGGTTCTACTCCGCCTGTTTTCACACATGTCAGCCATAAAAATACAAGGGGAAATATACAGATACAATAATAAGTTGTCTTTATGGTGTCCTCAGTAAGTCTTACGCGGATGAAAATTGAAACTGTTGTTTTTCATCCCTACTTGGGATATATCCGTCATCATGAGCTTTGCAATATATTCCTCTTAGTCAGCGATACATCTCCCATCTTGCTTACTGAGGCAGATCTAAATGCATCAAAGGATATTTATTCAGCTAAACTCCTGTAATGGACCCTACTGGTCATGCATAAGTCAATACAACAAACTGCATTTACATTCTGTATCCATAATTTGGTGGTCCTGCTTTTTTGGGTCCTTGGTATTTATACCAAGGACCATTGTCGTCACCCTCACTTCCTGTCCACAGCTAAAGTTGCTGTATTCACAAAAAACATTTCAAAGACAAAATGATAACCCAAGTGATGTTCCCTTTTGATCAATATCGTACTTATACATCCCTACCTGCAATATTGTGTCTCTGAGTGCTAAACTTGACCTTTATTCAATATGTTTCCTCAGGATTGCTTGCTCCACTTCATCAAAAGCTTGTCTTGCATATTTGGTAAACAAATACTGTGCTGCCCCCTGGCGTATTTATCAGTGCATCTTCGAGCAGCTGAAAGGATAAGCTCATTGCAAAGGCCAAAAAAAAGACCAACAACTTTACTTTCTAAGTTTCTATTACTATCTGATATATATTTATGTCTTATTCAAGTTAGATAAATAATAACATCAGAGGGAAATTGAATGCCAAAAAATCGTTCAGATGAATGAATATTTTTTGATCTGTTTGATACAATTAATGTAAATTGGTGTAATTCAATAAATAATATTTCAAATTTATGTATAAAGCCATACATTGATGGCATAAAATTAACGATGTATGGATTGCATAAACTAATGGACCAAGGAACTGATGCACGCATTGCATGCTATTTTTCAATATATCATTTCCTGCCGGGGTTAGTCATAGGGGCGGATCCAGAAATTTATGTATAAAGATGCACTGAATTTATTCACAAATATTACTTTCAGAATAAAATATTATGGCTGGGGGGGATGTTATAGTGAAGTTAAGTCATCTTCCAATTAAGTATGTTTGGTTATTTGGCACCAGTCAGTATATAAGCAGATTCCAAAGATTGTTTCACCCATTGCAAGTAGGTTATTTGCTCGGCTGCAATACCATAAATGTTTCAGTGTCTTGGCATCTCAGCTTTGAGTGCTTTAGTACAGTACTGCAGTGAATTGAAGACTCCAATGGTTGCAGAAGTTAGAGACGAAAAAAAGTTCAATTAATATACAGATTAGTATACATTGATACATGTTTAAAGACCCACTGGCAGATGATTCATAGAAGATTCACCCGGACAATTTCAGTACTATCGACCTATAATAAAAAGAAATACGACAATTAAATATACTTATCAAATCGAATAATGTAATACCTACATATCTGTCATGAACACTGCACCACTGTACACAAACAATTAGTGGTGGACTTTGCGGTATAATGAAGCTGTCATAGTGTCATACAGACAATGTTCTCGAGAGATCGCAGCTTTAATTGTCACAACCAAAGCTTGCATTATGTTTACGTTGACACGTTCTGTTTGAGGCTGTTTCCCTAATCTGCTTTGTTAGAACAAATCCCTCTTTTCCTGTGTTTGAAGAGAGGTCTGTTTTCTGGTGCAGCTGAAAATGCTGAAGTTCGAATGTCCTGCAGGCAAGCAGAAAGAGATTGCACTGCACTGCATCAATTTGTTGCTTATACAGAAAATATGATGAAGACTCAAAGTAACAATGCAGTCCATGCTATTGAAATACTGTCATTATGGAGATTCACAGTCAAGCATTTAAAATTGTATTAAAAACAATAGCCACCACTGAAAATACACTGTGATCAGCTGAAGCATACATGAGTACCAGACACATATTTATACACAGAGCCCTCTCAAAAACAAGTTTCAAAAAGCTTACTATGTACAGGGAGCAACATAAAAGGATAAATATCTAATTTGTATTGTTTATTGTAAACACATGCAACAGAATGAACACTGCAAGTAAAACACAGACATTTAATCCAATTAACTCTGCAAACAGTATCACCAAGCCGTTATAATTTCTAATCCGATAACATTTGTTACTTACTGGTCTACCATGTTTGGCAAGTACAAATCTGTGATAATCAAATGTCAAGCACTTGCATAATTGAATGTTGCCCCCTTGACACTAAACAGCACAGCAACTGCTCTACAATCCTCAATGATTGCTTTCCATCTTGAACCATCTTGAAGTGTTCCAGATCAATGCAGAACTCTTAAAGAAATCTCCAGACACCAGCTGACAAGATCTGGCCAGAAAGTTCCATCATACGCTTTCTGTTCCACTATGATTTGATAAGGATATCTTGATGGAATATCTTAAACCAATTCAACTGTTGGAGATGCTTTACCCTTAACAGTTGCTCACAGCTCTAAGTACCCATATCTTCCTGATTCCCAATGGAAGCTTTAACTTTATAATTTAAGACACATATAATAAATAGAAAGAGGTAATAAATCCAAAGTCTTCATAGGTACTTTTCAAATAGTTTTCCTCTAAATATGAGAACCATAGGCATGTAGACATAGACATAGACAATATGTATTTCATTTCGGTTTACTTAGTCAAAAACATATGACTAGTGTCACCGAAATTACCAAAAACCGTCTATGTGGCAACTGTTTGAGACATATAATCTTGTTGAAAGAAAGTGATCGTTATAATACATTTCAAGTTAGGGCTCTAAAGAGTGTGCTGGGAAGTGTAAAGGTCAGGAAGTGTCACAGAAATATCAAAGCATTCAAGTCAAGTGTGAGCAACTGCTTGGAAAATCTATGGAAGTACTGTGTACTCAGCAAGTGAACATGCCGCACATAAGTGAACTGCAATGTCTCTGTCAACTCATCAATTAGCCATTGTTAGCAAAGTAATAGGGATGTAGGACATACCTGCCTGTACTGTCCTGCATAATACATTATGTATCAACCGCGGACCTGCCATGTATGCTTGACATTATAAATATGTTGCATACGAACATCTACCACTAATTCTACAATGAAATGCCATTCAAACAAACAAATTTTAATAAATGCCATCCTAAACAAATTTGTAAATGAATCATTTTGGATTTTTGACAACAGGAACTGCTGCAACTACAGACTTGCCATTTCTGATTAAAGAAATCATTTCAGCTGAAATGGCTTGGGCCATTGAAACATGCTTAAGCAAAACAGTTTTTTTTGACAGCTCAAATATTGCCTTTAAAACTGCCAAGAATGGATTACTTCGTTCTGACTAGACTCCATTTTAAAAATCATTTTTGTGAAGACATCTTGAATATTGAAATTCAAGAGTTTCGTGCAGTGATATTTCAGATGAAGAAATTTGCAGCTTTTGGATATCATGACCAGAATTTTTTGAGTAATTTTGGTTCAGTACAATAACTGGACATATTTGTGATCGTTTGTTGTCCAGTGGGAAAAATGTTGCACTCACATGTTCAAGACAGTGGGTTTAATTCAAGATAAGGGCGTGTGGTTCAAAATCCCAGAAATAACAATGTTCAATTTTGCTATAGTCCAAGACAGTCTAGCAAAATTGTTTGTCAAAAGAAGAAGAAGTCCAATTTACGACATCTCCTTTATTTATTGATATATCCACACTGCATCAAGTGGCTGGTTTATTTCCATAATTCCACAAAACCACACAGACGCAGTTTAAACTGAACTGATGCAGTGAGGGGAATTACAGAATGATCTTGAGGCATCTTCACATATCTACTGTAGGATTATATGTTGCATGGAGAAAAATCCTGAAGATTCTCCTTATTGTAAATATAAGGATTACTATATATTGTTCTTGATATTTACGGAAGATTATACATGCATGCTGAAATTTCATCTATTGTGTGTTCAGCTAATGCCCAGCACCTTAGACGGTTCAGCCAAAGGTATACCAGTGGCCAAGGGCCAAGGTGTTGGGGTAGCTTCACACAGCCTGGTTTCAGAGCTGGGGTTGTAGGATGTGCTATTTATAGACGCAGCATAGCAGACTTGCTCACCAAGCCCCTGGTGAGAGAACTCTGCATGATATGCTCCCTGTTAAGTTAGATTCACTTGCAGCCATGTGTTAGGCTTAGGGCTGATACATATGTAAGTGAAGCTAGGATGTGGGCTGCCCCTTGCGGGACTCGAACCCACTAACTCCGGATTCGTCCACCATATTGTGTGTTCAGCTAATGCCCAGCACCTTAGACGGTTCAGCCAAAGGTATACCAGTGGCCAAGGGCCAAGGTGTTGGGGTAGCTTCACTCAGCCTGGTTTTAGAGCTGGGGTTGTAGGATGTGCTTTTTATAGACACAGCATAGCAGACTTGCTCACCAAGCCCCTGGTGAGAGAACTCTACATGATAGAGTAGCGTGGGGCATGCAGCCCCCCTTAACTTCGAGGAGCGATTTGACCTACTTTTTGTGGTCGATTATTTGAATGCTTATGCTGTCAGGAAGGGATCACTTAACTCCACTTATTACTAGTGAAACGAATGTCTACCAATTTTAATAAAGGAGTTACGGCCCTTTTTGTAAAAAAATTAAAATGGCCTTCTTACCCCACCCATCGGGCAAGAAGCGCCCCCTATTATAATCCTATGGAATTTTTTTTTGCGAGCGCATTCAGCTTGAAAGTTATTTCTTGGGGTTCTTCTATCATTTTTAAGGCATTCTATTCACTTTTTCTGAATTTCAGAATTTTTCTGTTGATACATTTATTTTTTAATATTTTTTGCCCTTTTTCAATTTCGGCCAAAATTTTTTCTTTTTCAATTAGCTATTCTATCAAGTTTTAAGGTAAAGTACACATTATTAAATGGTTCCTGAAGCAGCTTCGAGGCCTCAGTGTAGGGGGCCCCATGCCCATACAATGTGGGGCCTCTCACCCCAAACCCACATATTTTAATTTGACCTCTATATTTTGAGCTAAAGTGCAAAAAATATGATCCAAATCATATTTATATGTGATGGTCATAAAGTCAAGCAATGCAGATATTCATTATACTTTTAAAAATTTCCAAAGTTATTTCTGACAACCACTTTCAAAGAATTAATCAAAGTTACAAAAACCATGCACCTTTTTTTGTTTCTTTAATTACGACTATGCTTTGGTGCTGAATGCCTTGAAAATTTGTGACGTCACCTAAAAAGCCTCTAGCTTCAATCCTATCAATAAGAAAAAGCACCAAAAATGTAAGTTTAGAAATAACCCTGGGGGGGCTTCTCACCTAACCCGGGCTTCTTGCCCCGACCCACTCTACATCTACTTTTATTTGTGATATATAGAAAGATTAGCTGTAATCTGCAAATATGTCAGCTGAAGCACATAAGGTTTCAGACTGTTGCGAATGATTTAAGGACATGAATAAGTTCCATTGGGAGCTTGTCACGCCACTTGGTCTGCTTGTAAAGTTCCAGGTATGATTATCATTAACTTAATTCCCTGTCAGCATGCCTCGGCGGTCCAACGTCGGCCCAGCATCAGTCCGATGTCAGTAGCATCGGACCAGCTTCGGGCCGACATTGGACCGCCGAGGCACGCTGATAGGGATTGAGATTATCATGAAAATTTGTAAGCATAACTGCGACTGTCTTATAAATGCAGATGAATTTGAAACTGTTGTTTTTCATCCCCGCTTGGGACACATCTATCATCATTAGCTTTAACTATCGTCTAGTCTGCGATATATCTCCCGTTTTGCTTACTGAGGCAAATATAAATACATCAAAGGATATTTATTCAACTTAGCTCTTGTAATGGACCCTACTGGTCAAACATAAATCGATACAACAAACTGCATTTACCTTCTCTTTTCATAATTTAGTGGTCCTGGTCTACCAACATCAGTTCCTGGCATACTTTCATTGAAGGGGACCACCAATGTTCGACAGACAACAAGCTCTTATTATAAATTCAGGGTTGATTTAATCGTACCTTCTGTATAGAAGACAGCATAATCAAAATTTATTCTAGATTTTAACAAAAAAATACACAGATGTGCACTGATACGAGGGGCGTTCAGAAAGTTTGAGGCTTTTTTTCATATGGAAACTTATTTTCAATCTGGCATTATGAATATTTTACAGGATAAAATTCAGCATATTTGGAATGGATTTCCAAACTTTTGGACATTTTTAAGTCATTCTATGGTTGCCATGGAAACTGAAAGTTCAGCTTCTTGGGGCAGGTAACACTGAAACCAAGAATGCCAAGAAATTGTGACTGTGAGAGACTTCTCTCTGTCACTTGTATTAGCAAGTTAACAATATTTGACACAAGAATTATGGTATTAGCTTCTAAATACGCTTTCAAGCGCACCAAATGTGTGTATTCTTACACTGAACCCATGTAGGAAAGCACTCCTGCATGCCAGATTTGGCAAGGGAAATTCAGGAGGCAAAGGTGGTTTCCCTGACAGTCCTGACTACATAAGGACTTGTGAAAGCATGGGTTCACTAGTATGAACAAGAGACCAAAATGGACTGCATTATCCGTCCTAGCTACAGTACAACCCAAAAAAGTTTCTGAGCTGATGCCCACACTTGCACTCCTTTATACTCCCTGGCACATCCACTACTTTGCCCCTTAGTGCTTGCCCTTGCACTCCTGAGCAAACAAACCCCTTTACCACTGCCTGTTGCAATATGCTGGTACTATCTGATTTAAAAACTACTGGTTAATTGTAATCCACATCATTTCATAACACCAGTGTACTTTTAAATGATATGTAACACAACTGTTTTTTCTTAGAGAAAATATACTATTGGCATACATGTAGTTAGTCGACAATTAAACAAAAACTCTTTTGGGGTGCTTCTTGTCTTTTTAATATATACACAAAAATAGCATTCAGTATATAGATATGAATAGGTACTTGCTGAACACCTGAAATCAAAGGAAACATCACATGCATATAAAACTTCAGCCATAAACATTCAATGCTTTGAATGTGATTTTGACATAGTAATAATTATCCCACAGAGCCGAAATTTATATCAAATTGTAGACAATTAAATTTCCAAAATATTGATGCAAGTTAGAAGTTGCTGTGCCATACATTAAGAGCGCTACAGCGTGTTACGCATTGGCGCAGAAATTTCTCAAGAAATTATGGGATGATTTAAACTAATTTGACAATAAGGAAGTTAGAGACTCATGGAACAACTGCATGTAAATAATTTCACTTATTAACAAATAGAGTAGCGCGGGGCATGCAGCCCCCCTTAACTTCGAGGAGCGATTTGACCTACTTTTTGTGGTCGATTATTTGAATGCTTATGCTGTCAGGAAGGGATCACTTAACTCTACTTATAACTAGTGAAACAAATGTCTACCAATTTTAATAAAGGAGTTACGGCTCTTTTTGTAAAAAAATTAAAATGGCCTTCTTACCCCACCCATCGGGCAAGAAGCCCCCCTATTATAATCCTATGAAAAATTTTTTTGCGAGTGCTTTCAGCTTGAAAGTTATTTCTTGGGGTTCTTCTATCATTTTTAAGGCATTCTATTCACTTTTTCTGAATTTCAGAATTTTTCTGTTCATACATTTATTTTTTAATATTTTTTGCACTTTTTCAATTTCGGCCAAAATTTTTTCTATTTCAATTAGCTATTCTATCAAGATATAAGGTAAAGTACACATTATTAAATGGTTCCTGAAGCAGCTTCGAGGCCTCAGTGAAGGAGGCCCCATGCCCCATACCATGTGGGGCCTCTCGCCCCAAACCCACATATTTTAATATGACGTCTATATTTTGAGCTAAAATGCAAAAACCATGATCCAAATCATATTCATGTGATGGTCATAAAGTGAAGCAATGTAGATATCCATTACACTTTTTAAAATTTCCAAAGTTATTTGTGACAACCACTTTCAAAGAATTAATTAAAGTTACAAAAACCATGCACCATTTTTTGTTTCTTTAATTACGACTATGGTTTGGTGCTGAATGCCTTGAAAATTTGTGACGTCACCTAAAAAGCCTCTAGCTTCAGTCCTATCAATAAGAAAAAGCACCAAAAATGTAAGTTTAAAAATAACCCTGGGGGGGCTTCTCACCTAACCCGGGCTTCTTGCCCCGACCCACTCTACTCTTTAGAATATGACAAGTTATGCATTATCCGTCCTAGCTATTCCTGTGACATGTTGCTTTACATAAGTCCTGGTTTCCCTTACTTTAGTCCATGGGGGCCATAGTTTCAGGCACTGGAGGAGAAAAGGCTTTGGATGACCGAAATTCTTTCACAGAACTTTGTTTGGAGGGCTTCAAGGAACATTTACTTCGATGGGTCAGGTGTATGAATAAATGCTTTTGGTGAGCTTGAGAGTATTTTTTGAGGCTAATATTATATTCCTTGTGTAAAATATTGTCAATCTCACTAATGCAAGTGATAGAGAGAGGTCTCTCACAGCCAAAATTCATTGGCTTTAGTGGTTTCAGTATTATCTGCCCCAGGAAGCTGAACTTCCAGTTTCCATGGCAACAACAGAATGACTTAAAAATGTCGAAATTGTCCAAAATTTTGGAAATCCATTCCAAATATGCTGAATTTTATCCTGTAAAAAATTCGTAGTTCCAGATTGAAAATAAGTATCCATATAAAAAAAAGTCTCAAACTTTCTGAACGCCCCTCGTAGACATCAATGGTCAAATGGAATCATCTTTTGAGAAGCAAGATTGTTATTTGGCACCAGTCAGTAAATAGATGCTAAAGATTTTATCACCAATTGGGTCAGTTACAAAACTATGAATGCCTCAGTACATTCTCATCTCAGCTTTCAATGATTTTGTAATGAATTGAGAAGTTTAAATAGAGGTGAATCGACATACAGATATATGTACATTGATCATGTTGATATGTATATGAAGATATATAGCAAGATTGATTGATAGATAAATAGCTGGCAAGCTACCAAGATACTTAGAAAGATATATTATACTGACACAGACGGAAACATATAGATGGATTATAAATGAAAAGGTGGAAAAATATATCTAAGGCATCTTGAAAAACAAATAAACTGATCGCTGAGAGAAGGAAAGCATCTTTTTACCAAATTTATCTGACATCAGACTGAGACATATTTTTAGTTGCTCAATAAAGAAACTGATACAAAGACTACATCAGCCAAATGATGTCCAGCTGAGATTTTTATCATGTAGGTTTACTCTCTTTTTGTGAAGACTGTAATGCAGGAATTTAAAAAGATTTTCTGCACTGTACAGAAATTACCTGTCCATTTGGATATTGAGATAGATTAACATGCTCAAGAGTTGACTTCCACTCGGCATTCTATTTACCTTCTATAAAAGTGTACACAAACAATAAGTGGTGAACTTCGTTGTATAATGAAGCTGTTACTTAGACTTTGTTCTAGAGGAGACCGCAGCTTTAATTGTCATAGCCAGAGCTGGTATTCTGTGTTCGTAGACAGGATCTCTTTGAGACTGTTTCCTTAATTTGCTTTGTTAGGATAAAGCCTGTTCTTCCTTTGTTTGAAGACAGGCCTGTTTTCTGCAACAGCTGAAAACACTGAAGTTTGAATGACACTGATCCCTGCAGGAAAACAAAGGAGATTGAAGTGCACAGTTTCCATGTGTGGCTTCTATAGAAAACATATAATGAAGACTAAAAGTCCATGCTGTTGACAAACTCTGAATCGAGATATTCATTGCTAACCATTAAACTGTTTATTTTTCAGAATATTGCTGTTATATTGAAAATATATATACAGGGATCAGCTAAAGCATACATATTTATTCACAAAGGCCTCTCAAAAACAAGTTCAAAACCCCAACTATATGCTGGGAGTGACAAAGAATTTTTTTTTTGTGCTGCTTACTGTAAACATATGTGACAGCATATTCACTGCATGTACAATATGCAGACATTTAGTCAAATTAACTATGCAAACAGCATCCATACACAATATATGTAATTATTTTACTAGTATTGCACTCTATTCTAACAATAGTCGTTACTTATTGTTGTACCATGTTTGTCAAGTACAAATCAATGATAATCCAATGTCAAGCACTTGTATCGTTGAATATCGTCCTTTGGACACTAAACAGCACAGCAAAGTTCTGCTCTGCAATCGTCAATGATTCTCTTTCATCTCAAAGCATTCCAGATCATTGCAGAACTCTTGAAGAAATCTCCAGACACCAGCTGACAAGATCTGGCCAGAAATTTCCATCATCCACTTTCTGTTCCATTATGATTTGATTAAGATATCTTGATGGAATATCTTAAACCAATTCATATTGGAGACGCTTAAGCCTTAACAGTTGCTCGCAGCCCTGTGATTATAGATCTTCGAAGTTTCCAATGGAAGCCTTTTATTTATAATTAAAGGCGCATCATAGAGGGAGGTAAAAAGGTCACCGTCGAGTACAACCCAATAAATTTTCCAATTTGACACCATCCTTTTTCCACTGCAATGTCATCTGCCTCAGTGGCAGAGTAGTTATCATGCTTTCCTTGTAATTTTGAGTTTCAGGCCAATGGTTTAATTTCACTGCATGGCAATAGTGATACAAAATTTAAGGTATGGTTCATAATGCTTAGTTCTAAACCATCCGAACAGATGCAACTGAACTAAAATGATAAAATGAGGAGGAATACAAAATGATCTTGAGGCATCTTCCTGCACCTACTATAGGATAACATGTTGCATGGATAAAAATCTTTAAGAATCTCTCTATTGGAAATATCAGGGTTACAACATGCATTGTTCCTGTTATTTATGGCAGTGCAAACATAGTAACTAGGAGACCAAATGATCTCCCAATGGACAGATTTGGTCTCCCAGTGATTAACAAATTGGTGTCACTGGGAGACCAATTTGGTGTTCTTGATTTGGAGTTATTGGGTGCATTTGAAACCAAGGCCTCTTTCTGTCTTTACAATTTAATTCTTTGTCGGTCAATATCATCTTTTTTCCTTTGAACTTTCATAAATAAAAAATTAGTCACTATCTTTTCAGTTAAAATTAGCGCATGCAACTCCAAAGTAAATTAGCAGTCATCTCAATAGTTAGAACTCCTTTTTGGAGCCTACATAAGTACATTTAATGAATCTTCACTTGATCAAAAGTATAAGTATCTCGCATAACGATGGATATTAGTTTAACGTTGATTGGTCTCCCAGTCGAAAATCTTTTAAAAAATGCTCTGATTTATGGAAAGATCATATGCTGGAATTTCATCTACCTCGTTGTGATATATGGACAGATTAGCTGTGATCTGCAATTGTGACAGCCAAAGCACATTAGGTTCCAGAATGCTGCGAATGATTTAAGGAATCAATAGGCTCTATTCAAAATAGCGAAGCTGAGAGGACAACAGACACATACTGAGATATCCATAAATTATCTACACGATTTATACCACTTGGTCTGCCTGTAAAGTTCCAACTTCATTATTTAAGATTTTCGTCTGTACAACAACCCTTCTGCTAATGTGACATATTTGCGTGATTAATTAAATTTTCTGCTGCTTCTGCTTTAATGCCTACTAATAGTTCAAAAGAATTCAAGAACTTTCCAGCAAAGGCAAGATTTTGGAGTTGGTTCTTAATATTCAAAGCCTAGTATTGAGCTTGAATATTCAGAAATTTATCGGGAAAAACCCCATCTGCTACGTTATACAGTACAACCCAAAATAAAGTAAGAACATTTTCTATTAGAAGTCCTCTGTTTACCTATTTTGCCCTCTTTTCTCCTCTCCACCCCAAATCTCCTTACAACTCCTTTTGACTCCTTACAACAACCTTAGCCCATTTTAAGTACTCCATTTTGACAGCTACCAATATAACTGCAATAGGCAGAGGTGCAAAATATCAAGTAAATCAATCACAATGGGGTAATTGAGTTTAAATTGGTGCTGTTTAAATGTGATTTTAAAGTAATTTTAAAAGGTAGTTTCAAGTAGGTAAAAGTAGGAAATGATTCAGAGGTGGTCAAAAGGTGTGAAAGGGTAAAGTAGTGGCTGATTCTTCCTTCCTGCTAGGGTAATCATACTTTATTTTGGATTGTACTGTACAATTAAGCATTATCTTGCTAATTATCTGCAGTACAGAATCATGGATCCCTTTTCTTTCCTGCGTCTGTCAAGACATTCCTAGTTGAAAGACAACACCGGCCACTGTCCCGCCAGTCCTTCAAGCTCAGCACCTAATTACCACACTAAGATGTTTTATCATGAATAAAAGAAGAATTAAGGAATTGATATGAGGTCTGCTCCTATCACCATGCGCCCAATCTATATAATTCACCTCTGTACAATCATCCGTTAGAGACAAAAATATTTTTGAGTAGCTAATAATTATTATTGCACAATGTTAGTTTGGCTGCTCATTTTATGCTAAATAAATATAGCTACGAAATCAATGGCGGAAGGAGAATGGATGTATAATATTGATGTATGGGTATCAGTATGATCTGGTTGGTTGGCATAAAGGCTTCAAATCATGAATATTTGATTGATAAGTCTTAATACTTGTAAATAGGACAGGGAGGTACTATCATTGTAGTCAACAGACATTTACACGTAAGCAAAGTGCACAATCGGCAGAAAATAAAACCTTTCTCTGACATGGTGTCATTGGTAAATTAAGTCAAGACAAGTAAAATTTACCACAAATATAAACACAAGCTTTTGGCCTTTTTTGACCTAATAGAGACAATTACGTACATGGATAGATACATGAGAGATATTTTTTGGCAGAAATGAAGTGTAGATAAACTGATATCAAGAAAAAGAAAGATAAAAGCAGGGTTGAGTGATAAAATAGCGACAGTAGGAGGGTGCAGTATGCATATTTAAAGTGATATATCCATCAATATATTTAGTCTTAGCTTTCTACCCATTGCAAAGCCAGCTTACCAAATTTCTTTCATTTCACAGCCACTCAAAAATTAATGGGCAGAGGGAAATCAGTTTAGATTTCATATTGTTGTAATGGGCAAGGATAGCCTTGTGGAGGAAGTGTTGGTTGTAACAAGATGGATTGACAGATAGAGTAATAGACGTTAGTAGAGTTATCCACAGATTGAATTAATGATTATGTACACTGTACATCATCTTTGATAAACTGATATGTGGATGGAAGAAAGCAATATTTATTGCTAGTATTACCGTTACTACCTTATGTGGATGAAATTTGAAACTGATGTTTTTCATGCTACTTTGGATGCATCCTGGTTTTTAAATAAATAATTTCTTGCTCAGTTTTGGTGAAATAAATAAATTGTTTTTTTGGCAGTCTTTCTTCGCGGGGTATTTTTTAATAAGGTGTTGCTTGATTTAGGAATGAATATTCAGGGACTTTGTGGTCTAGGAATAAATAAATACCGCCGCCATAAAACCTGAAATAAATCATTTTCTGCTGAAGAAAACTCCAAGTCCCCTTTGAAATTAAATGGTCGTCCCCTTAGCTTTTACTATCTTCCTTGAGTCAGCGATATATCTCCCATCTTGCTTACTGAGGCAAATCTAAATGCATCAAAGGATATTTATTCATCTAAACTCCTGTAATGGACCCTACTGGTCAAACATAAATCAATACAACAAACTGGATTTACATTCCTGTTTCCATAATTTAGTGGTCCTGCTCTACCAATATCAGTTCTTGGCATATTTTTATTTCATTGAAGGGGACAGCAAATGTTAGATATCTCAAGCTTGGCAAACAAGATCAGGGGCGTAGATTTTTCATTTTTGTAGGGGGGGATGATATCCTCTAAAGCAAATTTCGCGTGAAGCCCAACGAGCCGTCAAGGTCGCGGCGGGGGGACTTGGGGGGCCCGGAGCCTATATATATTTTAGGTTATCTAAGGTTAGTTCTGAGAGGTCTATATAGAATGTATTTTCTACATAACAACCATCTGGTATTATGGAAAAAACTGCTTAGTATGACTAATAATTGTCTACACCAAGTACTTATATTTTGAAATTCTAGGGGGGGATAATCATATGATCATCCCCCCAGGCTCATCCTAGGGGGGATGCATCCCCCCCATCCCCCCCAGGATCTACGCCCCTGAACAAGATGCTATTTTCACACAGGATTGCATAGAATTGTACCTTCTGCTAACCAGTCAGCATTATACACTCTTGCTCAAAAATATGGAATATACCAAAATAACCAGGATGCTCGTTTTATTTTTCAAATTTGTTTTGGATCAGTCCAGAGTTATAAAATTAACTTCAACATGCCGAGAAAAGGCTCTACAAGACCAGTATGGGCAGATGGAAAGGATTTAGTTTATTTTGAGATTTTCATAAACAACGGCTGTAAACAAACTCTCAGTTGCAAACAGTCAAAACAATTTCTATTTGAAA
Organism: Platynereis dumerilii; assembly: GCA_026936325.1. Taxonomy (NCBI): domain Eukaryota; kingdom Metazoa; phylum Annelida; class Polychaeta; order Phyllodocida; family Nereididae; genus Platynereis; species Platynereis dumerilii. The sequence goes on from JAPTHN010000005.1 coordinate 7,848,804, forward strand.
TTAAAGCTTATTTGCTAAAGAACACATAGGGTGTAAAGTTTTATATCATTAAAATATTCCTTGCTGTCATACATCATTGAATTAGAAGATGAAAAAACCTGTGCCATTGGCCCAAGCATAAATATGACCTATTTTGTCTTCACTCTGATTATTTGTCTCGGAGGTTGCACATGCTAATGACCATTGAATTGACTTATTTAAAGGTTAATTTTTCATTTGGTACCAGTTACTTTAACAAATCAACAAATTTGGATGCAATTCTAACCCTACGTAAACTTTGTATTTTGCCTTTTTTTGCGTCGTTTGTCCGCTTTCCTTCAGGTTCAAAAATTTCAGCAAATATATAAGTGAGGACTTCAAGAAACTCTTTAGGAATACACTTAATAAATATGTTCTTAAAGTGGGATTTTGACCATTGAATTCAAGTCACAATTCAGTGGTCGTTTTCCCGTTTTCCTATATTCCATATTTTTGAGCAGGAGTGTAAACAATAATTCTTTAGAAAAAAAAACACTGATGTGCCTTGAATGACATCGTAAAAGTCATCTTTTCATTAATCAAGATTGGTTATTTGGCACTAGTGAGTGATGAGATGCTAAAGATTTAATCACCAATTGGCCACTAGAGGAAGATTGGCTCAGTTAAAAAAAACTATGAATGTTTCAGTTTATTGACATCTCAGCTTTGAAAGATTTACGTAGATGCTAATTGAAAACAACAATGATTTTTAGAAGTCTAAATATGAATAAAATAGGTGAATTGACACACAGATATACTTAGAAAGATACACTATATATCTTGACAGACAGAGACTTGTACAATGCATATATATAGATTATAGATAGCAATGTATAAAAATATGTAAGTTATCTTGAAACACAACTAAACAGGTAGGTGAGATGAAAAAGTGAACATACTTCCACCAATTCATGAGACATCAGTGATTTATTTATTTTTAGTTGCCCAACAGAGAAACTGATACAACAGCTTCCATCACCCATATGATCAATGTCCAGCTGGAATTTTTCCCATTTACTTTCATTTTGTCCCAGACTTTAGAATCTTTGGCAATGCACAGAAATAAACTGTCCCTTTGAATATTGAGAACAGATTAACATGCTTAAGAGTTGACTCTCACTTGACTTATTGACATTATTTTTACTATTAACTGATTCATATGGTTAATGTAGCTGTTTAATGACTGTTTAATATGCTACCTTTTTTAAAAAATGAGGGATTCTCAGCAGGCCATACAGATGATATTTAGTCTCCCTATAGGTGTCATGTAGTTTGCATTTTATCTGCCCAGCATAGATTCTGCCTTTACTTAACAGTCACTCACACACCTGCTGAGCAAGCCTGGACTATTTCAATATTATTCACAATACAGTTAGTAATAAAAGAAATACAGCAATATTGAAATGCAACAGTGAAGACGTGTGTACCTATTTACCTGTCAATTCATAGGCGTATCGGAGGGGGGCGGTTGTCCCCCCCCCCAAAAAAGTTTGGGAAAGTGTAAGATTCAGGCAAAAAGGCTAATAAATTTGGGCAGATGATAAAATAAACACTATTGAAAATTAATGATTTCCGGCAATTTGATTTAAAATAGTGTTAAAACTAGATCTTGAAATTCGGGCAAATGTCGCTCGCCCCCCCAAAAATTGCGCGCCTCGTACTCCTATGTCTGTCACAGACACAAACAGTTAGTGGTAGCTTGTAGTACAATGAAGCTGCAACATAGTCATTGTTCAGGAGAAACCACTGCTGTTTCATTGTCATAGACAAAGCTTGTATTCTGTTGTTGCAGACAAGTTCTGTTTGAGGCTGTTTCACTAATTTGCTTTGTTAGGACAAAGCCTTCTCTTTCTGTGTTTGTAGTGAGGTCGGTTTTCTACAGCAGCCGAAAATTCTGAAGTTTGAATGGCACTAATCCCTGCTGGCAGAGCTGAAGGAGATTCTAATGCACTATTTTTCATTTGTGGCTTATATAGAAAACACAGAATGATCGAAGACTCAAAATCACACCAAAGTCCCTTCACAGTCAAGCAAAAAAAAGTTAATTTTCAGAATATGACTGGTATTTAAAGTATGCAGTGATCTGACAAAGGCCTCTCCAGAACAAAACCCCTGCCATATACAGGGGTATAAATGAATGAATGAATTGTTTGTGGCGGTTAAACACATCAAACCACATACTGTAAGCACTGCAATTACAACATGTAGACATTCAGTCCAATTAACCCTGTAACCAACATCATTATGCCATTTTAATTATTTGTCTAGTGTAATACTCTAACAATATTTGTTACTGATTTGTGCATCTTGTTTGGAAAGTACATATCTGTGATAGCCCAACTGCTGTGCAATCCTTAATGGTTTTCTTCCATCCTGAAGTATTCCAGATCATTGCAGATCCATTGAAGAAATCTCCCGACTGACAAGAGCTGGGGAGAAATTTGACTAAGATATCTTGATGGAATATCTTAAGGCCACACATCATTGATCTTTAGCTTCTCGGATTCCTCTCAAGGCCCTTTTTCTAGGGTCGGTCAGTAGGACAAAAAAATTTTTTTATAATGTCAAAAAAAAAATTTATTTTTTTTTTCTATTTTTTTTTTCCATCGGCAGGAAATCTATTGTGTCGGTGGGTCCGCGAAGCTAAGAATCAATTATGTGTGGCCTAAACCAATTCATATTGGACACTTTCTGGATCCATCATTGACACGTACCCAATTGCTGACATTATAAATTCTATGTATGCATATCTACCACAATTTAATGTTATTCCCATAAAAAAACAACCGAAATGAATTTGTGAATAAATCATTTCAGTTTTTTTGACACCAGGAACTGCTACAATGCCAGACTTGCCATTTTTGATTAAAGAAATCATTTCAGCTGAAATTGCATGGGCCATTGAAAACAGTTTTTTTTTTGACAGCTCAAATATTGCCTTAACTGCCATAAACAGATGAATTCCCTCTGGCAAGGCTCTGTTAAATCATCTTAATAACAACATTTTAGATATTGGGACTTCCCATTCCCTTTTGGCGCTTTCAGATCGATGGGCAAATATTTATCAAATTCTAGCATATTTGATTCTGTACAATGACTTGATATATCTGCAATTGCCTTTGGTCTTGTTAGAAAGCTGTTGAACTCACATCCAGGCAGTGGAATGTCGTTAAGTACAGTACAACGCAAAATCAAGTAAGAAAATTTTCTGTCTTAAGTCCCCTGTTTACCTATTTTGCCCTCCTTTCTCCTCTCCACCCCAAATCTCCTTTAAACTTCCTTTGACTCCTCACAACAACCTTAGCCCATATTGAGAACTCCATTAAGACAGCTACCAGTGTAATTGCAATTAGTAAAGGGGTACAATATTAAATAAATTAAACACAATGGGGGTGATATAGTTTAAATTTGTTGTTTAGAAGTCATTTTAATGTAATTTTAAAAGATAGTTTCAAGTAGGTTAAAGTAGGAAGTGATTCAGAGGTAGCCAAAAGGAGTGAAAGGGTAAAGTAGTGGCTGATTCTTCCTTCCTGCTGGGGTAGTCGTACTTTATTTTGGGTTGTACTGTATGCTACAGTATATTTATGGATCATCATTCCAAATGGAAATACTGATATTTGGAGCTTTTGTCCTGTATTTTTGCACTAGATTAGCTAATTAAGACAGGAGTAGGACACACCAATAAGACGAAAGGTGATTGCCACTGACGTCCAAATTAAGTCCAGGTGATCTGGTAGGAGTTGGATTAGAATTCGTGACCCAGTGATTAGCGGCTCTGCACACTTCCACTGAACTCTCCCCCCCATCATCCCACAAAGTTAATTGGCAGAAAAACATTCTACCCTGTCCTAAATTTTCAGATTATTCCTGAAATGAAATAAATATTTCTCCTGCCAAGGTCTCTTCACAAAAGATGTCTGTCAAAATTTGGGCTGCCAATATAACATATCCTTCATTTACCTATATATCCATGCAACTTTGAAGGACTGGTTTATGTTGCTTAATTCTAACTCACCACACAGTTGCACTCAAACTAAAATGATAGAGTGAGAGGGAATACAAAAAGATTTTGAGACATCTTAACATATCTTCTATCAGATTATGTTGCATTAAGAGAAAGAGGAGTTGGATTGGAATTCGTGACCCAGTGATTGGCAGCTCAGCACACTTCCACTGAACTCTCCCCCCATCCATCCTCATCCCACAAAGTTAATTGGCAGAAAAACATTCTACCCTGCCCTAAATTTTCAGATTATTCCTGAAATAAAATAAATATTTCTCCCGTCCAAGGTCATGTTCACGAAAGATGTCTGTCAGAAGCTAAAACTGGGCTGCCGGTTTAACATATCCTTCATCCACCTATATCTCCACACAACATTGAAGGACCGGTTTATTTTGCTGAATTCTAGCTATCCACATAGATGCACTCAAACTAAAAGGATAAAGTGAGAGGGATTACAATATGATTTTGAGACATCTTAACATATCTACTACAGGATTATGTTGCATTAAGAGAAATCTTGAGGAATCACTCTATTGAAAATATCAGGATTACAACATATATTGTTCTTGTTATTTGTGGAAAGATTATATGTTGACATTTCATCTACTTTATTTGTGATATATAGGAAGATTAGCTATAATCTGCAAATATTTGAGCTGAAGCTCATAAGGTTTCAGACTGTTGTGAATGATTTAAGGAAATGAAGAGGTTCCATTTAAAATAACAAGGATAACCGGGCAAGAGAAACATTCTGAGACATCCATATAATAGTCCATACAATATCTGCATGCTTACCATTTGGTCTAAGATTTTTCATCTGAAGGCAAAACAACCCTTCTGACACCCTCCCCGGCAGAGTCGCCACCTACTCACTCCAATTTATGTCCAGGACTGGGATTTGAACCCATGTCCTCTGATTCCAGTGGATTCAAATTCAACTGCTATAACCATTAGGCCACCGAGGAACCAAGTTCATAAGTAATCTGTTCTGTCAGTATTTGATTAATATATCTTGATGGAATATCTTAAACCGATTCATACTGGGACAAATAAGAGGGCTGTAGTATACATGCTTCGAGCATATATGTAGTTTATATACCCAACTGTTGGCCATTTATATCCGACATTATCGATATGTCGCCTACAAATATCTACTACAATGTAATGTGATTCATATAAACAAATTTTAATTCATGCGATCTTAAAAAATTTATGAATAAGACATTTCAGTTTTTTTGACAACAGGAACTGCCGCAACCTCAGACTTGCATTTTTGATAAAAGAAATGATTTCAACTGAAATTGCATGGGCCATTGAAAACAGTTTTTTTTGATGGCTCAAATATTGCCTTAACTGCCATAAACAGATTTTAAAATTCCATCTGGCAAGGCTCTGTTAAATCTTCTTAATGATGACATTTTATATATTGGGACTCCCTGTTCCCTTTTGGCATCTTCAGAAAACAAGGTGGGCAAATATTTATCAAATTCTAGCATGTTTGATTCTGTACAATGACTTGATATATCTGCAATTGCCTTTGGTCCCGTTAGAAAGCTGTTGACCTCACATCCAGGCAGGGGAATGTCGTTTGGTATACTACAGTATATTTATGGATCATCATTCCAAATGGACATACTGATATTTGGAGCTTTTGTCCTGTATTTGTGCACTAGATTGGCTAATTAAGACAGGAGTAGGACATAGCAATGAGACGAAAGGTGATTGCCACTGACGTCCAAAATAAGTCCAGGTGATCAGGTAGGAGTTGGATTAGAATTCGTGACCCAGTGATTGGCGGCTCTGCACACTTCAACTTAACTCTCCCCCTATCCATCCTCAACCCACAAAGTTAATTGGCAGAAAAACAGTCTACCCAGTCCTAAATTTTCAGATTATTCCTGAAATAAGATAACTATTTCTCCCTTCCAAGGTCATGTTCACGAAAGATATTTGTCAAAAGCTAAAACTGGGCTGCCAGTTTAACATATCCTTCATCTACCTACACGTATATCTCAACACAACTTTGAAGGACTGGTTTATGTTGCTTAATTCCAGCTCACCACATATATGCACCCAAACTAAAAGGATAAAGTGAGAGGGATTACAAAATGATTTTGAGACATCTTAACATATCTACTACAGGATTATGTTGCATTAAGAGAAATCTTGAGGAATCGCTCTATTGTAGATATCAGGATTACAACATATATTGTTCTTGTTATTTGTGGAGAGATTATATGTTGAAATTTCATCTACTTTATTTGTGATATATAGGAAGATTAGCTATAATCTGCAAATATTTCAGCTGAAGCACATAAGGTTTCAGACGGTTGAGAATGATTTAAGGAAATGAAGAGGTTCCATCTGAAATAACAAGGCTGACAAGGCAAGAAAGACATATTGAGACATCCATACATTATCTACATAATTATTTGATACCACATGGTCTGCTCGCAAAATTCTAGCTCGGACAGTATTGCAGTCAACAGAATTGGACTGAGATGTTCCTTGTGAGGTCATATCCCTATCCATGCCACATTATAATTTGTGACTCATAAGCAATTTGGTCATGCATTCTTTCAATGCTACCAATACAAGTCACCAACTAGTATCAAAGAGGTCAAAAGTTACTGAATAACAAATTGACAGTTCATTTCAATGCAGTGGACAGGGTCTGTTGTGAGGCCACTGATGTCTACTCGCAGCTAAATGTAAGTGCTCGTCATGCAGTGACTGTAACAGCTGATATTCAAGTTGAAGTTAGTTTTAAGATTTTTCATTTCAACGCACAACAACTCTCCTGCTAATTTGTCACATTTTTGTGATTAATTCAATTTTCCAATGCATCTGCTTTAATGACCACTTATAGTTTCAAGAGAATTCAAGAACTTTTCCAACACAGGGTAATTGGAGTTGGCTCTGAATGTTCAACCTCTAGTATTAAGCTGGAATATTCAGAGCTCGATAGTTGTTTTCGAGTTTCACATTGAAAGTTTGAATGCACAAGATTCTGATTACTGATGTTGATTGGGCTCTACATCCTTTATTTCTGCACTGCTAAAACATATATACATCTAATCTTAAAGGACAAAGGGACACAATAACTGTCTGTTTTTTAAGAAGAGAATGCATGTGATGTTTGACATTATGTAAATAACTATTGATACATGAGAGAGCACCGACTTAATGCAGAATGTGTGTTTTTAACTTACATTTCAGAGAAATTCATCCAAACGAAACATTATTCACTGCATTATAGATTGACCATTGTCTAGATAATTACCTGTTGTTCAGAATTGTGGGTCCATTTCATTCCTGTGTCTCTCAGATATACCTCAGATGAAAGACAACACCTACCAGTCCATCAAGCTCTGCACCTAATTACCACAAAAAGACGGTTTATTGTGGATGGAAGAAGCAGGAGGAATTGATATGCAGTTCACTTGTAACGCCATGTTGCCAATCAGTTTGCTTCACCAGTATCTAATCATCCATTAGAGAAAAACAGATTACAATTTATAAGATACGGAATATATACTTTCTCCAATTTCGATTTTATTATTACAGGAAGCATAGATCGTGTGTAAATTATGAAATGGCGAAGAGCACAAGAACGTACCAATGTCCTGGTCAAGCTAAAAAATATTTTAATGTTGACATTTTCAAATCACAGACAAAAAGTCAGTTAAATGGTATCTGTTAATATAACAATAACATGACCTGTGGAGGGCGTTATGGGTGGTTGACAGCCCAAGGGCTTGCTTGTCAGCCCTACGAATTCTTGTCAGCCCGAGGAACGAGGGCTGACAATCGTAGGGATGACAAGCAAGCCCGAGGGCTGTCAACCACCCATAATGCCCGACTCAGGTCATGATATTACTATTATCATTACCTCTTACTCAAATAATTCATCTGCCACCCAGACCTACAGGTCTGTGATACAAAATTCGATTTTTAAGTAGCGTCACAATTTTTTTTCTCATTAAATTATATTGTAAAAATTTTCATCCAAGTGATTAGGGTACCTTGCAATGGCCAACATTGATTTTACAGGACAATTCCGAGAATTCCTTGTTAAAAATCTGTAGACACTAGAACTGGACTAGTAAAACTTTTCAGAACTTCCCAATAACAGAGCTTTAAAATCACAATCAATTTATGCACTTTAATGTACTTTGCAGTGCTGGTGTATAATACAGTATTCAAAATCCTGTGAAAATTTCAAAGTCGTCAGGTAAATAGGGACTGAGAACAAAAGAAACAACCAACACTGAGTCAGTAAGATTTCAACAAAACTTGTGACGCTACCACTTGCAGGGGCTTGAAAATCATGACGTCACAATCTATTTATAGATTCAGATGCTCATGGTTGCTAGGCAGCATGAGTCATGATGTCATCACAGGGCTGACAATACCATTGTCGGCCCTCTAAATCATTGTCGGCCCTGAAAATCATTGTCGGCCCTGCAAATGAGGGCGTTATGGGTGGTTGTTGCATGGGTCATCTAATGATAATACCCTACTTATCTCATGACTGAGTAGATGATAATACCTGTTTTTTATTCTGTTTCTCCCTTTTTTAAATTTTTGTTTTATTCTGGGCAAGATGAAAAAAAAAGGACAAAAAAAAAGAGCGTAATCTTCTCAGAATATTGTACCATGTTATTGTGAGCAAGGAATTACCAAGTTATTCAACTTCAGCTTTTTCAGAATTCATTCTTTGAAGATTTTTTTTCACTATGATGAATCCTGTTAATTACTAAAATTTGAGATTTGAGTCCTTCTTTTAGATACCTGAACTGTGAATGATCTCTGGTTTGGCAACACAGTGGTGATAGCTTCCAGCTGGGTGGTGTAGTGGCTAAGGTTCCCACCTGCTCCGCTGAAGGTCTTTGGCTGCATGGGTTCAAACCCCAGGCGGGGAACCCGAAATTTTCAGTGGACCTTTATGAGCAAAATCCCAGCTGGATGTCGTTCGGAGGAGACGTTAAATTGGCGGCCCCTTGTATCAGTGTCTATGCTGGGCAAGTAAAAGATCCCTCACATGAGGTAAATGTGTAATATGTTGCGGACTCCCGCTGTCTCTCCCATCTCATCAATCAACCCTCGTGAGTGCCCAGAACTGGGCTTAGAGGGCTGCACTTACCATAATTATCTATATTCCATGATGCAGAGCAGGGATCAAATCCAAAAGTATTTTCAAGCTAACGGCCGTACGAAAGCATTCTTCTTTAAAGTTTGATTAACTTTATATTATAAAAGGTTTGATAAATATGAGAATAAATAGTATTTGCCTGCCATGCAGCTATCAAGCAGTACTTATCCAACGATAGCTTTTTGTAACTGATTTTCAATGTTTATCTCAGATCTACTTCTGAATCAATACAAGAAACATTTACTTTCTCCGTACACCATAATACAACTTCAAAAAGAGCATCATCTAATGCAAAAAAATATCCTAATTTGCAATCTGCCCTGCCATACGCATCTGCCAAGAGATGAATTTGCTACTGAGTGAATGAGGCCATTTCAAAACATCATATCAACCTTGGCTTTGGTTGCAGGAACCAAAACAGTAACTGTTGTAAGCTGATTTAAAAGCCAATTGGCTGCCATTGAGCAACCTGGCACAGTTACAAATCCATGAATGTTTCAGTGTGGCATCTGCACATTTAAGATCAGGGGCCTCATTACGCCATGCAATTATCCCAATAGTTCCAGGATTTCGTATCTTTAGGCAATCACAATTCTGCAATAGAATCTGAATTCATGTGTACACTCTACAAAATGTCGGGACAAAATTGGTTTTTTAGATTCAAAACGGTTTTTTGAAAAACCAAATTTCAATGCATTGGGATATTGGCTAAGTTTATTCTGCATTTTCCTATTTTTACAGCTGCTTGTTACAGCTGCTTGCAGTCTGTATTACAGGAGGAGATTTCGGTAAGCTTCTGACCATGAAGGAGATCGCACTATTTCACCTATCACTTTGAAACTTAGTATACAGTCTCAATATAATTTTATCTTGCTTCCATCACCTTTTGGTAAACTTATGTTACATTATACTTTTTATTTACGAAACTAAAATAATATTATTCGTTTTTGGCGCGAATTTCAAATGATAGGTTGCAGTGAAACCAGCACCAACAGCAGCAGTCAGACCCAGTGTTTACAAATTCAATGGAAAGAATGAAAGAAAGGATAAAGAAAGCAAGGTGTGAAGGAAGGAAGGAATGAAGGAAGGAATGAAGGAGTGAAGGAAGGCATCAAGGAAGGAATGAAGAAAGGTAAAAAGGAACAAAAAAAGGTTCCAGGAAACTGGGAAGTAAAAAAGGGAGGGAGGATATGCATGTAGATAGATAGATAGATAGATAGATAGATAGATAGATAGATAGATAGATAGATAGATAGATAGATAGATAGATAGATAGATAGATAGATAGGTAGATAGATAGATAGATACGAAGTCTATTTACAAGCAGCTGTTAAAGTGCTTACACGTTATTTTCTATATACGGTCCTGACAAAAATGTCATTGCAACCTTGAACATGACATATAGATATGCTGGAAATATGACACAGATATTTTTCATTTCTGGAACTTCTTATTACTGTCTATCAGGGTTCCTGACATCTTGAGGCACAAATTAATCTTGTTGTAGTGGTTTCTATTTGACATTTTTGAAGAACTCTGGTAATTTGAGCTTTAGGAGATTCCGTTTCACTGAGTTGAATTAACATTTCCGCTTAGCAACTCTTTGCTTCCCAAAATGATTTGACACTACTTCTTCTGCATCGTATATATATATCATCGCCTACTCGATTGATACAATTCAGTACTGCTCAATTAAAGCAAACAATTGTATTCAATGAAACAATTATTCAAAAGTCCTCAAACACAAGCAGAGTGCATACTGACCCAGCAACTGCAGCATGTTCAACATGGAACAAAAAACGCTTTATATCGTTGACCACACCTCGGACCAGTGTTGACAAAGTTTACGGTCACTTCGAGAGGGTACAGAGGTTTACACTACTGTTTATGGCTAGATAACGTGGATTAAATTTAAAGTGACATAAATGAGTAAGATCAATATCCTGTTGTCAGCATAGGCTTATGGGACGGCTGTCTTGTGGCAGGGCTGTGACTATTTTGCCCTGAAACTTTAACATGGCGCGAATGTGACCAGGGCAGTGAATCTGCCCTGATATTAATTTAGGTCAGGATTTGCCCTGATGAGCCATTTGCCCTGATGCCCCCCTGACCCCCCTGCCAAACATGCCTATGGTTGTCAGTGTTGTGTGCTAGCCTGATTTGTTAGAATAGTGGCTAATTGATATAGGTTAATTTGCCTTATAATTATGCAAATACATATCGAATTTTATGTACACAAGTTATTCAGAAGTGGCAAGTAATGATGCAATTATCTATCAGGTGTGAGATGTTTTCATTGATGAAAGTGATACATTGGGACTCATTAATGAATAATGATCAGACAGGTATATATGTTTTTGAGGGCGTGGGTTCAAATCTCACCCCGGGAACTCACTTTAGTCCGAGCCCATGGGACACTAAATGGAGGCGGGTTGTATCCAGTATTCTATGCTGGGGCAACTGAAAGACCCTGGGCATCCCTGAATTAATAGGGTATATGCCAGACTCACAGTCTTCTCATCTCATCATCATACGGCGATCGCCTGCCTCGATATAGCCCACTTAGGTGCAGCAGAGGCGTAAAACACAAACAAACAAAGGAATATATGCTATTTGGGTGTAATTATGATATACAGGCGTCTTTCACTGGCATAGAAGACATTATGATAAGTAAATAGTTTATTAATTTTTGTTTGGTCCATTTTGGCATGAGAGTAACAAAGGGAAATTATTTCTATCCACTTTTGGTTCAGAAACGAAGTTCAATTCAATTCAAAATAAAAATCAATTGATAACTTTGTTCCCTGAGGTCGAATGCACTACAATTCAGTACAAATCAGCTATTAGTAAGTGGTCCAATCAAATATGATTAATGGATTATAACTTTGATGCACAGTACAAGTAACATTATTTGAAACTTACTGAATCGATAACAAATCAAATAGCATCGAAGCATTATCAGTGTTACTTTCCATACCCGGTGCCTTTCGACCTCATTAATTGTCAAAACTGTAAAAAAGAGCAGCCAAAAATGATTTAAAATTTACATACTCGTATTTAAAGCTGAAGTTCAAAGATGCTACATGATTTCATGTGTCGTCAACCATTTCAACAACCTTAAACATAGCTGCCTAACATTAAAACAACAAGTTGTCGTTCCAGTGATATTTTCAGATTGTACAGCAATATCTCTTTTTTAAGATACACTTTACTTTCTCTGGCTCATTATGATAATATCTACCTTTGCTGAGCCCTCTATTGTGAGATGTGACCTCATTATCATGATCCAGAAATAAATTACTTCTCCAGCACACCATTTCATATCATATATCAAGCCAAGGCGGGTGTGCCGTAGAATACTTGGACAGGCCACTGGCTCTCTCATTGAGAATGAGAATGGAACAATCCACTCTAGAAACACTAAACGCTTGGCCAACATGATACTCTAAGATGCTATTCACCCCATGAATGGGGAGTACACACTGCTTCCAAGTGGTCGCAGATATAAAGCATGTTTTGCAAGAACTGTGAGATTCTGGAACACTTTTGTTCCATATTCCATCAGGTTGTTGAACGATGTTGAATGACTCGCGTTTTTGCTTTGCTATATATTTTACCTTCATATTCATTCATTACCTTGTTGTCAGTGCAGTCAAATTTTGTTGGAAATGTACTTATTCCCAGTGACCAATAAATAATATTTTATGTTATGTTATGTTATGTTATAGAAGCTTCTTGGTTATAGTACAGGCCCACTGTCATCCAGACTTGAGAGTTTGCTCAAACTTTGCAGCTGCAGTAAAACATGGAGTCTATAAGGAGAATTTCTAAAAATGTGAACAACTTTTGAATCTTCTTCTGGTAAATGAAAAATGGTGCATTCATCAGAATCTCATTTAGAGAAGTCTGTGCCTTTTCATACTTGTTTTCAGTTGCTACAGAAATAGACCTCTCAATTGGAAGAAGGGCAGCCTTTTTCCTAACTAAGCAAATTAAAGAGACAGATCTTTTGTGATTGTGGTATCTGAAGAATGGTCTTGCAAGAAAGACACCTATATCTATATGAGAAAGCTCGATACAGTGGTACCTACGTTGTAAGACTCCCTGTTGTAAGACCGACTTGCCTTATGTGACACCCTTCTTCCCACACTAAGTGGTAAAAAGTTAAAGTAAGCTCTTCTAACTTTTGTCTGAACGCACAACAACCCTCCTGCTGATGTGACACATTTGCGTGATTAATTCAATTTCCCGTTGCTTCTGCTTCAATGGCCCTTAATAGTTTCAAGAGAATTCAAGAACTTTCCAACAAAGGCAATTGAAGTTAGTTCTAAATATTCAAGGCTCTGATATTGAGTTTGATTATTCAGGGCCATCAACTTGTTGTTTAGAGTCTAAAATAGAGGGCTTTGCCAAAAGTCACGTCACCAAATTGTGTGGTCGGCTATTGATGTTGATGGGTTATTGGGTTTTACATCCTGTATTTTTGAACTGGTAAGACTTACAAATGAAATAGAAATGGGGTGAACTAGCTATTCTGTGTCTTTTTGGTAGATAATATCAGATTCTGTTAAATAGAGAATCTGCCTCAACAGTTTCATGACCAAATCGGTGTTGATGGGTGATTTGCTTTTACATCCTGTATCCTGCAGTAGTACTACAAATTGAATAGAAGATATTGCAAAATAACATGTCATTGTCTTTGTGGTGGTTACTCTCAGTCCTAAGTGACTTATTATGACCTAAAGCATTAAGACTATACCAAATGCTTGTTTTGTTGGTTTTATAAAACATGTTCTTCACAATGTAAAAATAGTTATTCAGTGAATATATTGATCCTTATATATTGGGTTCATTCATTGTCAGTAATAATTTTTAATTAATATGAACAACTTCCCCATTAAAGATTGAAAATAATATTGAGCAAGTTGAACCCAGCCATCAAAAAATAATCTTTAATTGGCGTTTCAGAAAATGATTTATTTTTTATCAACATCTTCAGAGAGCAGGAAGTTTGTTCATTATGTCTTGTTTGTGATGTGACAAATTCCAGCAAATTTCAAGCATCTCTGACAATTTTTTAACCATTATTGCAAATTCAGGCCTGTTCTTTGAGAAGCTTGCTTTGATGCTTGGCATCAGGTAAAAAATCTTCCAAGATCAACATTTTAGAGAAAACTAACCTAACGAAGAATATTGTTTAGTTCTTCTCTTACATCATCTTGATATGAGAAACTTATTTGAACAAAACTAGTTCACTGCATGATAAACTAGCCTACATATTATCTTGGCAATTACCTGACGTGCAGAATTCTTTGTCCCTTTCTTGTGTATCTCCGAGACATTCCTATGATTAAAGACAACACCAGATGCTCCCTCTGGCCCTGCACCTAATTAACACACAAATATGTTTTATCACGGATGAAAGACGAAGATGAATTGATATTGTGTCCATGCTCTATCACCATATTACCAATCAAATTGCTCATCTGTGCCAAATCACCTGTTGAAGACAAACCTGTTCGAAACAGTTGGTAATGTGCCAGAGGTGGTTATCAATAAACAGAGTTCACTGGTTTCAGCCAAGGGTCACGGCCTTTACATTGCAGAGCAGGCTTAAAAAAGTAGTATTTTCAAGCTGCTGTGCAAAATAATTCTGCATGAATTTAATATTCATTTCATGTGTTTTTATTTGATTTAATAATAAATAGCAATATCTGCTATTGTCAAGCTGCAGTATCTAGCTTATAATAAGGTCTGTAAAAGATTATCAATGTTTATTTCAAAATTAATCTACTACTGAATCTTTACATTACGTCAAGAAACATTGGTTTTCCAATATTTTGCTTTACACCATAATACAACTTTAAAAAGACCATCATCTACTGCAAAAAAAACAAATTTTGCTGTCTGCCCTGCCATGCATTTGCCAAGAGATCAATTCCCTACTGAATGGATGAGGCCATTTCAAGACATCATATCAATTTTGGCTTTGGGAGTAGAAACCAAAACACCTTTAAGCTGATTTGAAAGCTCATTGGCTGTCATTGAGTAAACTGGCACAGTTACAAATCCATGAATGTTTCAGTATGGCATCTGCTCATTTAAGATCTGGGCCGGCATTAAGCCATGCAATTATCCCAAATGCCTGAGGACTTTCTATCACTATGCACTTTCAATTCAGCAATAGAATCTGCCTTCATACAAGACATCAGGGAAAGCTTTATCCTTAGGGACCAATTCAGCAAACTGTTTTGATGCTTTTTGACAAATAAGTATTTAAGCCTAGATTTATATGCA
Organism: Platynereis dumerilii; assembly: GCA_026936325.1. NCBI lineage: Eukaryota > Metazoa > Annelida > Polychaeta > Phyllodocida > Nereididae > Platynereis > Platynereis dumerilii. The sequence goes on from JAPTHN010000005.1 coordinate 7,864,277, forward strand.
TATTGTAATATGATATCTATTGCATTTGTGTTGTCCTGCTCTTTCAGCTACTTATTAATATTCGACCAATTGAGCAGCAGACTGTCTTATCTCTATGTCTTATGACAGATGTGAGAAAAAAATTACAATACACCACAGAAAATCACTTTTAAATAATATGAACATTTTCACAGAAATCATCATTTGAATTGGTCTTCTTTTATTTGATGATTGCAAATTAGTAAACATTGCATCTTTTTTTCAAATTATCACCAGTAACGATGAAACCTAAAAAAAAAATCAAAATACTCAAGGGCTTTTTGAGTCATTCATGCAGTTGTACACAGCAATGGCAGTATTTTAGCCAGGGCAATTACCTAGCTCAATGAAAAACCATAGAGACATCAGGGCAGTTCGCTCATCCTTGTCTTTGACATTCCTATGATTAAAGACAACACTCCCTGTTCCCTCGGGCTCCACAAATTGCCAAACAAAGATGTTTTATCAAAGATGAAAGAAGATAAAGGAGATTCATGTGGTTTATTCTATTATCGGCTTGACAAAAAAACATATGCCAGACATTGTGTCTGCAACCTGTGCTCATTGCATAATCATTCACAAGGTATCAATAGACTTTGAGGAAGAGGAAATCCACAATTTTAAAAGCATTTAGGCTAGTCTATATCATAGCCCTGAATGTATAATTGTATATATTAATTTTAGACATCTCATTGTGTGTTAAGAATTTGCATATTTCCTCAAATAAAAATTGGAAATTATAGCCATGTAGATTTATATGTATGGAGCTTGACTTATACTGGCAAAAGGATTTAGATTGTGCATATATATGGGAAACAGTATTAGTCCCATGCAGTAGGGTAGTTTCTGTTGCATTAGCTATTTGCTAGGCCTGTACAGTAAAACATATTGACAACAATGTCATTGCAACCTTGAACGTGACATATATATATATAAAGATCTGATGGAAACATGACATTGGTATTTTTCATTTGCTGAGATTTCATATCATTGTCTGTCAGGGCTTCTGACATCTTGAGATGGAAATTAATCGTAGTGATTTATATTTGAGGGAATGTTGGTAATTTGAACTCCAGCAGAATTTGTTTCACTGTGACGGTATTCTGTGAAGTAATTTCACTTTGTAACTGTTTGCATCTCATAATCATTGTGTGACTCTACCTGCTCTCCATATATCATTGTCTAGTAGATCAAAGCAAACATAATTTTATAAATCTGCAATCAAGTAGGAAGTGTTAAATTAACTTATCTCATTAAAACCCAGTTTGAAAGATATCTTTCGGGCAAACTCGAACAGTATGACAATATTTCCTTACATTTGTTTCACACTTCTTTCTAATATTCTAATTTTCAATAATCTTTTCAATACCTCATCTTCAAATGAAGTTAATCCATCCATATAGAGTAAAAAAGACATTTTCCATTTATGCCGGGGGACAAAAATTTCATTTGCCATAAAGCCTGACCTCACATAGGGGAGACCGGGGTAAGTTGTGCCGCGGGGTAAGTTGTGCCGCCCACTCTAGGGGTGAAATGAAGAACTGGGTAAAGAAGGCAATGCCACCCATATATACCCACTTGGTCAACATCATTAGGTAGCAAGAAAAAAAAATTCCTAATATAATGGTATGAAAAGCTACACTCATTAATTCAATTTTGCTGCTGAAAACTTGAAATGCCGAGGACTGACATTCTTGTTTCTTAGTCATTTGGTATTTGTAATAGGCTTATGTCCCTCTCGTAGGATGGAGTTAGGAGGTATATCTAGACATTAGTTTTGTTAGATTTCATCTCGCATTGTTTGCTAATTTTTGACAACCAGTTCTATCCAGAAAGTCTATTTGGGGTAAGTTGTGCTGTTTTGATCGGGGTGAGTTTCTCCATTGGTATGACATAAGATTTGATTTTTTACTCATCTTTTTTTTTTTCATTTGACGCAAGGCCTAAACATATTGTGAAATAACTCATACTGAAAGGAATAAGTGCTAAAAGTGTCATACCACCCTCTAAACAATAAGTAATTCTAGTTTTAGTAGCATTTTAAATTTTTGCATAAAATAGGTCATAAATGTTTGATTACTTTCGTCTGACATGTCAGACATAAGTTAAAAACATAATACAAATGATCTATCTGAAGAAACAGGTGAAATAAAAGGTTTTTTTGGAATAGATTAGGCGGAACAACTTACCCCGTCATGCGGCACAACTTACCCCAGCACCGGGGCAAGTTTTGCCACTTGACCTACTTTTTTCAAACGCCTACAATGATCTTCCCAATGGTTGGACTGCCCTAAAACTTAGGTAGATTCTGGCCAACGTATTATAATTTAATGTCTGATTTTCAGATTATGATAAAGCTTTGGTTTTCCGGAAAATCAGCCCGACACAAAAAATGGCACAACTTACCCCGGTCTCCCCAACAGAGTCCATGCTGTTTTAGCAGTATTAGCCTAACATGCAACACTTATTAATGCTTTGTATTGGTGACCACAACTCGAAACTGGTGGTGGTGCCAGTCAGGTGCATACAGTACAATCCAAAATAAAGTAAGACACTTTTCTGTCAGAATTCCTCTGTTTACCTATTTTGCTCTCCTTTCTCCTCTCCACCCCAAGTCTCCTAACAACTACCTTTGACTCCACACCAGACTTATTCCATATTAAGAACATTATCAATGAAATCAAATACAATTAGAGTTATTTAGTTCAAATTGGTATTGGCATTGTGTGCATTTAATGCAATATTAAAGTTAGTTTAAGGTAGGTGAAGGCAGGAAGCCAAATTAAAGGTGTGAAAGGGTAAAGTAGTGGCTGATTCTCCCTTCCTGCTGGGGCAGTAGTTCTTTATTTTGGGTTGTACTGTACATGTTTTTCTCTCTCAATTTCACCATTCATCAGTAATAATTATATCTGAGCAAACACTTCTTTGAAATAAATCTTGAGCATCGGCAACCCAGACATCAAAATTTAATGTTTAATTGGTGCTCCGGGAAACAACATGATTTTTTTATTTATCAGCATCTTTGGACAGCAGGAAGTTTCTTCATTTGGTATTATCTGTGAAGTGACAAATCAAGCAAATTTCGAACAAATTACAAGACATCTTTGACAATACCTAAACCATTTTTTGCACATGCACTTCTTCAATTTGAGCAGCTTGAATTTGATGCTTGACATCGTGAAAAAAAATTCAAGATCAATATTTGAGAGAACACTAATGAAGAACAATAAACATAACATTAATGAAATAGTTTGGTGTACCTCTTATATTATTTCAATATGAGAAACTGATTCAAACAAAACCCAGTTCACTGCATCGTGCATTATTTTTACAATTACCAGGTGTACAGAATTATAGTCCCTTTCCTGCCTCTCTCTGTGACATTTCTATGATTAAAGACAACACCAGCTGCTCCCTGGTGCTCCACACCTAATCACCACACAAAGATGTTTTATCATGGATGAAAGGGGAAGAAAGGAATTTATATGGAGTCCGCTTATCTCACCATGTTACAAATCAATGTGCTTCTCCTGTGCCCAATTATCCATCAGAGACAAACAGATTCCAAGACAATCATAATCATCTACTCTGAATTTTTGCTTCTGCACTATTTTATGTGGCCCAAGGACATTTACTTGGCACCTAGTCAGCAGTATGTTTGGTGGTTCTAGTTTATCTCAATTTCTTTAGTGACCTACTTTTCAAATTTCATTGTCTGTGTCGCATTGAAAATATATTTAATTTGATGAAGTATTGTCATTTTTATAACCCATTGATTATCCCACCTATTAAAAATATGCTTTCATTTGTTCTAGCTCAGAACTGCATTTCTTCTTATGAATATGATGTGGTCCATGGTCTCACAACACAATGATAGACTTTTACATAAGCAAGCAGGGACCTAATGCTATGGCACTTGCCGTAAAAGATAATGATGCATTGATGTGAATGATTTGATTTAGTGTACGCAAAGAAGAAGTTTTACCTGCCTGCAGTAAAACAACCAAAAAGTCTGAGACAGCTCTCAATATAAGACTCTCAATGTCATTACTGGCTTGTATTTGCATCAAATGTTCTTCTGAAAGCATTTATATAAGTCAAGAGCCTCATGTAATGCAAAACATATCCTAATTTGTGATCTGTCGTGCCACGCAATTGCCTAGAAATCAATTCATTGCCCTGCGAATGAGGCCATTTTAAGACTACATATACAGTTTGGCTTTGGCACCAGAAACAAAAACAATTGTAAGCCGATTTAAAAGCCAATTGGCCGACGTTGAATAAACTGGCACAGTTACAAATCCATGAATGTTTCAATGAGGCATGTGCTCATTTAAGAACTGGGGCCACATTACGCCATTCAATTATCCCAAAAGCCTGAGGATTTTCCGTCTTTTTGCCCTTTCAATTCAGCAATAGAAACTGCCTTCACACAAGACATTAGTGAAAGCTATGTCCTTAGGGACCATTAGCATTCAGCAAACATTCTTGATGGGTCTTGACAAATAAGTATTTAAGCGTGGAAATATATTGTATAATATTTATGGCATTTGTGCTGTCTTGCTCTTATATATATATACAAATTCCAACGCACCATGCCTGATGACAGATGTGGGAAAAAGTGCAATATACCACAGAAAATCGCTTGAGAATATGAACATTTTTGACAAAAACAACATTTGAATTGGCCTTCTTTTATTTAATGATTGCAAACTAGCAATACATCACCAGTCACATAGCAATGGTAGTATTTTAGCCATTGTAGTCACCTAACTCAGTGAAAAACCACAGAGACATCTGGGTCCTTTTTTGTCCTTGTCTCAGACATTTCTATGATAAAAGATAACACTTGCTGCTCCCGGGGCTCTGATCCTAATTACCACACAAAGATGTTTCATCAAAGATGAAAGAAGATAAAGGGGATTCATGTGGTTTATTCTATTATCACCTTGTCAAATACATATGTCTATCACCTTTGCTCGCTGCATTATATAGCACAAGAGATCAACAGACTTTGAGGAATTGGAAATCCACTGTTAAGCATTGAAGCTTGTCCATATCATAATCCTGAATGTATATATTTATTTTTTGACATCTTATTGTGTGATACCATTTTGCACATTTCCAGAAAAAATATTGGAAATGATAGTCATGTAGATTTATACATATGAAACTTGATTCATAAAGGGAAAAATATATATAGATTGTGGGAAACAATATAAGTCACTGCAGAAAGGAAGTTTCTTTTAGCTATTTGCTTGGCCGGTATGACATAATGACATAATGTCACTACAACCTTGAACATGACATATAGAAATGCAGGAAATGAGACAAACATTTTTCCTTTCCAGAGATTTCTTATTACTGTCCATAAGGATTCCTGAAATCTTGATAGAAAATTAATCTTGGTTGTGGTTTTTATTGAGCAGAATTTATTTCGCTCTGAGGTTTTTTGATGAAGAACTATTTTTCCTTGGCAACTGATTTCTTCTCAAAACGATAATAGTTATGGTGCTGCTTTCTGTATGCTTTATCATTGTCTTATCCAGGCACATTAAAGCAGATCATCTTCGAAATGGGAGGGTTTTATCTAGAGTTGTTCTATTAGCTTATCTTGTGAATCCCAATTCAAAATATATTTATCTGGCACTCTTATTATGTTGACTCTAATTGTCCCAATTTTTACTGACTATTTGGGCCACTACTTCATCATTCACAGATGATCAAAATAAAGAAATAAAATAATTTCTCTTTTCTTTTCACCTTCTTTCCCTTTTTTTAACCTAATTTTTTGAGACAACAATCTTATTGCCCATATAATCCAACTTTGTTGTGTATACGACGAAAAACTTTAGCACTCTAACATGAACATAATGCATACTTAGTTTATATTTACAGCATTAGCACAACATGCAACATATAATGCTTTATATTGATGACCACACCTGGGACCTGAGTTGACAATGTTTATGGTCACTCAAAGAGAGTGCAGAATTTAACACAATGATATTATTGCTAATGGAAAGATGATGTAGATTAAAGGTAGTCTGTCGACTCTATGTAAAATTTAACTTGTTATTATAGATCATGAATTGATAGATTTAAAGTATGGTATACATTTCCAATCAACAGAATTGTGTGTTTTCCATTATTAAGTGAGTTTAATTGATTGTAAATTACTTAAGGAGAGCCCTGCATTGCTTGAAATGTAAACAAAGCAGGGCTTTTTCATGGCATGAAAAACTATTTGTTACATTTTTCAAGGAAAGAAACTTCTTATACTGTCAATAGAACATCAATTAGGTAAATTTTTCAACTGGAATGTGTTAGATATGACTGAAATCTATCATATAAACAGTCTATCAAAAATGCGGACTTACTACCTTTAAAGTTATATGTATACCGTGTAACCCTATGCTTGTGTCAAAACTATAATAATATACTCATTGTTCCAAAATATGCTCTGATATTATCCAGGTGCACAAGTTATTCATAAGGGGCAGGTAATGATGCAATTATTGATAAGGTGTGAGATGGATCGATTGATGCAAGTGCTAAATGGGATTCCTCAACGGACATGTATAAATAACAGATGGATATAGGTGTTATAAGCTTGCATAATGAAAATATACAGTTATATAGGTGTTATAAGCTTGCATAATGAAAATATACAGTTATATAAAGACATTTCGAGATACTCTCCAGAAAAATTATACAAAGACAAACTAATATAAGGTATTTTGGAAGGGTTTTACTCATTCTTGTATCTCATATCAACTTTCAAAACAAGGATCATGAGTAATGTTTCAAAAGAATTGCCAAGGTTACAACATTTTTTGACAAGTTTTTTTGAGATGACTGTAACAAAACTTTTGAAAAAATTATCACATCTGTGACTACCTATGATTTCTTGTGAGATCTAGCACAACATGAGTCCATAATTATTAGGCTTCTGAAACTCTGAGAGTGTATGTGCAGCTTACAGCAACTAAAGTAAGCTAACTATTACTCTACAGTATTCTACCGAGTTACTTCACTCTGGGCAGTAATATTTTAAGTAACACAATTATTTTTCTTGAATGTAAGCAGTAATCAGAGCTTTTGAGTAAAGTGGACAGTACTGTATCATGCATCATGAACCATTGAAACAACCCTTAGCTTGTTTGCTTGACAAGTTTCAATTGCAGTTACAATGAAAAAACAAACAACAATTTATTCTTGGCAAGCCGTTTCAATTATCTCATTTCTTCATGTCACTCCAACTTCCACCTTTGTGGACTCTATTGTGAGATGTGACCTCATTAACAAGATCCAGAAATAACATAGTCTTCTATAACACCTTTCTGTATCAAATATCAACTCCTGTATTGAGGCTGGGCTTCTTTTACAGTACTGGCTCATTATAGAAGTTTCATGGCATTAGTTTTGAAAAACGTGAGGACCTGTTCACTGTGAAACAAGCACTATGTGAACTGATGTGACAGATGATAGCTGATGATGCATCATACTGTACTAAACAGAGGATCAAGACAAATTAAATCTACAGAAAAATTATAATGCTCCACTTCACTTTTATGTTTCCCACTTCAAGTTTAATGTTCACTATTTAGCATTGCAATAACCTCAAAGGTTTACACAGCTGTTTCTTTAAAGCATGATTGAAGCTGGTTTTCATGAGGTAGCTGTACTCAAGACACTCGGTGCCAAGGAAGTGATTGTCTCGCTAGCTTCGAGAATTTGCGAGATTATGAATGAAATTTTCCTTGTTCTGTTTCACATGATGTCATGACGGAGTTGGGCTTTTCTTTATGACAATGCACTTGGAGAACCTTTTTTTTAATCTCTTTTCTGTATTGTTTGTAAACAAAAATACAATGAACTTTGAATTTTTAAATATAATGAGTGAACTAAACTCTGTTGTTTACTTGCCCTCTTTCACCATTTTTTCTCTATCAGCGTCATCCAGACTTAAGCGTTTGCTGCTTAGAGTAAAAACATGAAATCTATAATGAGAATTTCTAAAAGCGTGAATACCTTTTGAATCTTCTTCTGGTAAATGAAAAATGGTGCATTCATCAGATAATCTAATTTGCAGGAGTCTTGAGCCTTTTGATACTCATTTCACTGCTACAGAAATTGGCCTCTCAAGCACAAGCAGAGCAGCCTTTTTCCTAACAGCTCCTAACTAAGCAAATTAAAGAAACAGAACTTGTCTGGTTGAGTTAACAGAACAATGGTCTTGCTAGAATGACATCTATAGGTGACAGCCATTTTGAGACTACATATCCATTTTCGCTTTGGAACCAAGAACAAATACAGCTGTAAGCCGATTTGAAAGCCAATTGGCTGCCGTTGAGTAAACTGGCACAGTTACAAATCCATGAATGTTTCAGTATGGCATCTGCTCATTTAAGATCCGGGGCCGCATTACACCATGCAATTATCCAAAATGCCTGAGGATTTTCTGATTTTATGCCCGTTCAATTCTGCAATAGAATCTGCCTTCACACAAGACATTAGGGTAAGCTTTATTCTGAGGGACAAATTCAGCAAACAGTTTTGATGGGTCTTGACAAATATATATATTTAATCCCAGGTAGATTTAAATACATATTGTTATGTAACACATATAGCATTTGTGCTGTCTGGCTGTGATCAGATATTTATAAATATTCCAGTTAGTTGAGCAAGAGACTGTCTTAGTTGTCTATTATTGCCAAAAAATAACAAAATACTCAAGGGTTTTTTGAGTTCTTCACGCAGTTCTACAAAGCAATGGGAGTATTTAAGCCAGGGCTATTACCTAGCTCAATGAAAAACCACAGAGACATCTGGGCACTTCTCCCGTCCTTGTCTTTGACATTCCTATGATTAAATGCAACACTCCCTGCTCCCTTGGGCTCCACAAATTGCCGCACAAAGATGTTTTATCAAAGATGCAAGAAGATAAAGGGGATTCATACGGTTTATTCTATTATCACCTGTCAAAAACATATGTCTGTCGCCTGTCCCACTGCATAATAACCCACAAGATATCAACAGACTTTGAGGAAAAAGAAAACCACTCATAAGAATTTATGCCTTTCAATGTCGTTACCCTGAATGTATATTTTTTTTAATTGACATCTTTTTTCGTGTCATGATTTTGCACATTTCTCAAATTTAAAACTGGAAATGATAGAAACATATGGATTTACTTGCATGGAACTTAGCTTTAATCTTATTGGAAATTAGATATAGAATGTAGGAAACAGTAAAAATCACATGTAGCAGGGAAGATTTTTTTTCCATTTAGCTATTCGCCACGCTGGAATGACAAAATGACAAAATGTCACTGCAACCTTGAACATGACATTTAGATATGCTAGAAATATGACACAGACATGTTTCATTTCCTGTGATTAATTATTACCATCTGTAAGGGTTCCTGAAATCTTGAGAGAAAATTGATCTTGGTTGTGGTTTTTATTTATTTTCAGATGAATTGTAATTTGCAATCGAGCCGTATTCGTTTTACTCAGACTTTTTTTGATGAAGTAATATTTCTGCTTGATATATATTCTCTTCTCAAAATCGTCATGGTATGATGATGCTTTCTGAATTTATAACCATATCATTGTCGTAACTAGCCAATTTAAAGGAAATCTTATCTTGAAATGGGAAAGTTTCACCTGTGATAGTTCAATGTATATTTATCTGGCTCTCTCATTATGACCAATCAATTATCATTTTGAAATTTCTCTTTTCTTTTCACGTTCTCTCTCCTTTTTTAACCTAGTTTTTATTGGGACAATAATCGTCTTGCTTAAATCATCCCATTTTGTTCGTGTTTGAGCGCTTAAGTGTTTTTGTTTATACACGCCAGAGCGCACACTTGGTTTACATTTACAGCATTAGCTCAACATGCAACGTATAATGCTTTATATATGTGACCACACCTGGGACTAGTGTTGACAATGTTTATGGTCACTCAAAGAGAGTGCAGTAGTAACACAATTGTTGATAGCCAGACAATGTAGATGAAGTTATGTTTTGTTTACTGGGTACACCTACGCTTGTGTCAATACTTCCACAATAATATGCTCATTATGTTAACATATTATGTTCCGATATTATCCAGGTGCACAAGTTATTCATAAGGGGCAAGTAATGACACAATTATTAATAAGGTGTGAGATGGATCCATTGTTGCAAGTGCTAAATGGGATTCCTTAATGGACACGTATGAATAACAGATGGATATAGGTGATGTAAGCTTTCATAATGAAGATATACAGTTAAATAAAGACATTTTGAGATACTCTCCAAATTATACAAAGACGAACTAATATCAGGTATTTGGGAAGGGTTTTACTCGTTTATGTATGTCACTGTGGCTACTTTTAACTAATAAGAGATTTATATTTGCCATGAAACCAGTCATTTCAGGTTAAATATTGTGCATATTTATAGTATCCAAACCATTTATTAGTTCGAAGCTGGTCAAAGTTTCTTTCTCTTTTTTTTCATAAAAAGTTAATCGATTCAAAGCATAAACTTCATAAAGTATTTTTTCTCATCTGATAATTTGTTCCCATGTATTATATTATCTGATTACAGTTACCTATACCTTTCCCTCATATTTTTGGTTGCTTTTCACTCATTTTTCACCCATATCAACTTTCAAAACAAGGAATATGAGTAATGTTTCAAAAGGATTGCCAAGGTTACAACATTTTTTGAAAAGGTTTTTTTGAGATGACAATAACAAAACTTGTAAAAAAAAAAGTATTACGTCTGTGACTACCTATGCTTTTTCTTGAGATTTTGTACAACATGAGTCCGTAATTATTAGGTTTCTAGAACTCTGAGAGGGTGTGTGCAGCTTACGGCAACTAAAGTAAGCTAACTAATACTGGGCAGTAATGGAGACCGTCAGGTCTCTGAGCGAAGCGCAGAGACCAGAGGTCTTCAAATGGTAGGAGACAGAGCCACTGACACAGGGATATACTAGGCAAATTTTCTGCATGTGCCAAAAGAAAAAAAGTGGCACCGTTTATATGACGTCATTCAATGATGAAACAATGGTCATGACGTCACAACTGAGTTAGCCAGAGATGACGTCACAACTTTCTTGACACTATAAATAAACCAGGAGTGCTGCAGTGCATGACACCATCGCGCAGCCTGTGACACAGGTCTGCAGAGATCTGGAAACTGTGAGCAGGGGCATAGATCATGATGCATCCCCCCTCCCCTAGGATGAGCCTGAGGGGGGGGGATGATCATATATGATGCCCTCCTAGAATCTGAAATCATTACTACTTGATCTGGAGAATTATTAGCTATATATAGTTTTTGCCATAAGCCCATAATACTTGTTGGATGTTTGTAGAAAATACATCCTTCAGGTTACTTAGAATTTACCTTCAAATAATATTAACAAGAATCCGCGGATTCAAAGCCTGGCTCAAGTGGCAGTGATGACGGCAAAATATGTGGCAGTGATGACGGCAAAATATGTAACAATGCTGGTGAAATAATTAAGTCTACTTTTTTGGAAATGGCAGGGAAAGGTGGTTCTGAATTGCGGCAAGTGAAGTGCTGTTATTGTGGTTGTTCCATGAACAAAACAATATCCAAATAAGCAAGAAAAGAATGTGTACGATTTTTTTAAATCTTTAAGTCGCCCAATTTCCTCCTTTGAAAAAATTGCGTAATTGAAAAAAATTTGGAACAAAAAAATTTTTTTTTTAATCTAGAAAAACAATTTTTTTCTTTTTTTTTTAATTTAGGAAAAAAAATTTTAAAAAAATCTTGGAGCAAAAAATGTTTAAATTTTGAAAAACAGAAGTTGGCCGATTTCCTTTTTGAAAAAAAAAAATTTGTGTAATTGAAAAAAAGTTGAAATTTTTTTTTTTTTTCAAATCTTGGAAAAAAAAATGTTGGGAAAAAAAAAATTTTGAAGTAATTTCCATACATCTAGCTACCCTAACAAACCAATAAAACACAAAAACAGATATATTGAACCTGTAGTTATTGAACAGCAGAGTTGACAGACAATATTTTCAGACCATTACTCCTGAATTAGCCTGGTGAGCCAGGCTAAAAAATGTTGGCTTCTAGACCCTCATGTGGCCCTGAAATTCTCCGCTGCGCAATTTTCGGTCCATTGGGCATAGCGTAATAGTATGCTTATGCCTAAATCATAGTAACATGCTTATGCCTACAGCCCTATAAATCATCCCCCCTACTAAAATGAAAAATCTACGCCCTTGACTGTGAGATAGCCTGCCGAATGCCTTGTGGCAGCAGCAACACAGAATTAGGGGGCAACCATTAGATCTCAAATGGGAGCGCTTGTAGTTTGAAAAAAAAAATCATGCCCAGTATCAGTGAAATAAAGTTCTGAGCAGTCTTGCAATAGATAATTTTTCGTGGTAGTCCTTCAGACTCCTTCTAAACACGGCATTGTTAAGCATAGTGTTATGCAATATGGTTCCAACCAGCAGAAGGTGATAAAAATATCATAATTTTCACATGCAGATGACACATGATTATAATTATTTTGAATAATAAGCAGAGAAAATTTACTTATGTCGCATTATTCTACTAAATAAGACAGTTCAAAGAATTGTAGATTAATTTCGAAAAACACAAATTCTGTACTTGATTAAGTTTCCGTTGGCCCCTAAATGGGCTATTAAAAGTTGCTGTTGATAATATTTGTCCTTACGGTCTCGCTATGCTTCGGCATTATCATATTATTTAAAGTAACACAATTACTTTTCTTGAATGTAAGCAGTAATCAGAGTTTTTGAGTAAAGTGAACAGTACTGCATCATGCGTCATGAACCATTGAAACAACCCTTAGCTTGTTTGCTTTACAAGTTGCTATTGCAGTTACAATGAAACAACAAACAACAATTTATTCTCGGCAAGCCATTTTGAGACTGTTACATTTCTTCGTGTAACTCCAAATTCCACCTTTATGGACTCTATTGTGAGATGTGACCTCATTAACAAGATCCAGAAATAACACAGTCTTCTATAACACCTTTCTGCATCATATATCAACTCCTCTATTTGGGCTAGGCTTCTTTTGCAGTACTCGCTCATTATAGAAGTTCCATGGCATTAGTATTGAAAAACGTGAGGACCTGTTCACTGTGAAACATGCACTACGTGATATGACAGATGATAGCTGATAATATAGCATCATGTACTAAACAGAGGAACAAGAGAAATTAAGTAAACATTATAATGCTCCACTTCACGTTTGATGTTTCCCCCTTTAAGTTTAATGTTCACTATTTAGCATTGCAATAACCTCAAAGGTTTACACAGCTGTTTCTTTAAGGCATGATTGAAGCAGCTTTTCATGAGGTAGCTGTACTAAAGACACTCGGTGCCAAGGAATTGATTTTCTCGCTAGCTTCGAGAATTTGCGAGATTATGAATGAAATTTTCCATGTTCTGTTTCACATGATGTCATGATGGAGCTGGGCTTTTCTTTATGACAATGCACTTGGAGACCCTTTTTTTAATCTCTTTTTTGTATTGTTTGTAAACAAAAATACAATGAACTTTGAATTTTTAAATATGTGACCTGCTCCACCAAAATGGGTTCAAAGTCGGTCTCTTATGATATTTAGTTGTGAAAATGACTTTATTCTACTGGAAACGGGCTTTAAAATGATGGTTCACATGTTTTGATATCTCTATCCAATCCAAAGATATGGCACCTCAAACATTGATGATGCGAAACATCAAACTTGAGTAAACAGCATTTGAATTTCCCGCTTTTGCTATGAAAGAACTAGAAAAATCAAGAACAAGACCCATTTTAGATCATTTAAAATCAATTTATCGTAAATTGGTCTTAATTAGTCAAAGGAAATATCTTTTGCTAGAAAGTGGTACCAACAGCTAAAAAACATTGAAATGTGACCTTTTGAAATATTTTGCTCATTTCTGGGAAATATAAATTGCCTACTTTGAACTCATTTTGGTGGAGCAGGTCACATATAATGAGTGAACTAAACTCTGTTGTTTACTTGCCCTCTTTCACCATTTTTTCTCTATCAGCGTCATCCAGACTTAAGCGTTTGCTGCTTACAAATAAAACATGAAGCCCATAATGAGGATTTCTAAAAATGTGAACACCTTTTGAATCTTCTTCTGGTTAATGAAAAATGGTGCATTCATCAGATAATCTAATTTTCAGGAGTCTTGTGCCTTTTGATATTTATTTTACTTGCTACAGAAATTGGCCTCTCAAGCACAAGCAGAGCCGCCTTTTTCCTAACAAAGCAAATTAAAGAAACAGAACTTGTCTGGTTGAGTTAACAGAACAATGGTCTTGCTAGAATGTCATCTATAGGTGACAGCCATTTTGAGACTACATATCCATTTTCCCTTTGGAACCAAGAACAAATACAGCTGTAAGCCGATTTAAAAGCCAATTGGCTCCCATTGAGCAAACTGGCACAGTTACAAATCCATGAATGTTTCAGTATGGCATCTGCTCATTGAAGAACTGGGGCTGCATTACACCATGCAATTATCCCAAATGCCTGAGGATTTTCTGTCTTTATGCACTTTCAATTCAGCCATAGAATCTGCCTTCACAAAAGACATTGGGGAAAGCTTTATCCTTAGGGACAAATTCAGCAAACAGTTCTGATGGGTCTTGACAAATAAGTATTTAAGCCTGGAAATATATTGTATAATATTTATGGCATTTGTTCTGTCTTGCTCTTATATATTTTCATACATGTACAAATTCCAGTGCGCCATGTCTTATGACAGATGTGGGAAAAAGTGCAGTATACCGCAGAAAATCACTTGAGAATATGAACATTTTGACAAAAACAACATTTGAATTGGCCTTCTTTTATTTAATGATTGCAGTTTAGCAATACATCACCAGTCACGATGTAGGCAATTGTACATAGCAATGGCAGTATTTTAGCCAGCATAATCACCTAGCTCAATGAAAAACCACAAAGACATCTGGGCCTTCTTTTTTGTCCGTGTCTCAGACATTCCTATGACAAAAGACAACACTCGCTGCTCCCTGGGGCTCTGCACCTAATTATCACACAAAGATGTTTTATCAAAGATGAAAGGAGATAAAGGGGATTCATGGGGTTTATTCTATTATCACCTAGTCAAATACATATGTCTGTCACCTGTGCTCACTGCGTAATAACGCACAAGATATGAACAGACTTTGAGGAAAAGGAAAACCATTCGTAAGAGTTTAGGCTTTTCAATATCATAACCCTGAATGTATATCATTTTCAATTGGCATCTTTTTTTGTGTTATGATTTTGCACATTTCCTCAAATGTAAAATTGGAACTGATAGAAACATGTAGATTTACGTGCGTCAAACTTAGCTTTAATCTTTTTGGAAATAAGATATAGAATGTAGTAAACAGTATAAATCACATGCAGCAGGGAAGTTTTTTTTTCCATTTAGCTATTTGCCATGCTGGTATGACAAAATGACAAAATGTCACTGCAACCTTGAACATGACATTTAGATATGCTGGAAATATGACACAGACATGTTTCATTTCCTGTGATTTATATTACCGTCTGTAAGGATTCCTGAAATATTGACAAAAAAATTAATTCTGGTTCTGGTTTTTATTTATCGCATTTTTTCAGATGAATTGCAATTTACAATTCAGCAGAATTTATTTCACTCGGAGGTTTTTTGATGAAGTAATATTTTTGTTTGGCAACTGATTTCTTCTCAAAACGATGATAGTTATGATGCTGCTTTCTGTATGCTGTATCATTGTCTTATCCAGGCACATTAAAGCAGATCATTTTTGAAATGGGAGAGTTTTATCTAGGGTTGGTCTATTAGCTTATCTTGTGAATCCCAATTCAAAATATATTTATCTGGCGCTCTTATTATGCTTACTCAGTCATTATTTTGACTCTAATTTTCCCAATTTTTACTGACTATTGGGGCACTACTTCATCATTCAGAGATGATCAAAATAAAAAAATAAACAATTTCTCTTTTCTTTTCACCTTCTTTCCCTTTTTTTAACCTAATTGTTTGAGACAACAGTCGTATTGCCCATATAATCCAACTTTGTTCGGTATACGACGAAAAACTTAAGCACTCAAACATGAACAGAATGCACACTTAGTTTGCATTTACAGCATTAGCACAACATGCAACATATAATGCTATATATTGGTGACCACACCTGGGACCTGAGTTGACAATGTTTATGGTCACTCAAAGAGAGTGCAGAATTTAACACAATGATATTATAAATTGCTTATGGAAAGATGATGTAGATTAAATTTATATTATGTATACCGCGTACACGTATGCTTGTGTCAATACTGCAATGATATGCTCATTGTTTCAAAACATGCTCTGATATTTTCCAGGTGCACAAGTTATTCATAAGGGGCAGGTAATGATGCAATTATTGATAAGGTGTGTGATGGATCGATTGATGCAAGTGCTAAATGGGATTCCTTAATGGACACATATAAGTAACAGATGGATATAGGTGTTATAAGCTTGCATAATGAAAATATGCTGTTATATAAAGACATTTCGAGATACTCTCCAGAAAAATTATACAAAAACGAACTAATATAAGGTAGTTGGGAAGGGTTTTACTCATTCATGTGTCTCACTGTGGCTACTTTAAACTAAATAATAGAGTTAAATTTGCCTAGAAACCAGTCATTACCATTGTGCATATTTATAGTATCCAAACCATTTATTAGTTTGAAGCTGGTCAAAGTTTCTTTCTCTTTTTTTTCATAAAAAGTTCAATCGATTCAAAGCATAAACTCCATAAAGTATTTTTTCTCATCTGATAATTTGTTCCCATGTATTATGTTATCAGATTACAGTTACCTATAAATTTCCCTCATATTTTTGGTTGCTTTTCACAAATTTTTCACCAATATCAACTTTCAAAACAAGGACCATGAGTAATGTTTCAAAAGGATTGCCAAGGTTACAACATTTTTTGAACAGGTTTTTTTGAGATGACAATAACAAAACTTTTCAAAAATGTATCACGTCTGTGACTAACTATGCTTTTTCTTGAGATTTTGTACAACATGAGTCCGTAATTATTAGGTTTCTAAAACTCTGAGAGGGTGTGTGCAGCTTACGGCAACTAAAGTAAGCTAACTATTACTCTATAGTATTCTACCGAGTTCCTTCACTCTGGGCAGTAATATGTAAAGTAACACAATTACTTTTCGTGAATGTAAGCAGTAATCAGAGCTTTCGAGTAGAGTAAACAGTACTGTATCATGCGTCATGAACCATTGAAACAACCCTCAGCTTGTTTGCTTGACAAGTTACTATTGCAGTTACAATGAAAAAACAAACAACAATTTATTCTTGGCAAGCCGTTACAATTATCTAATTTCTTCATGTAACTCCAACTTCCACCTTTGTGGACTCTATTGTGAGATGTGACCTCATTAAAAAGATCCAGAAATAACATAGTCTTCTATAACACCTTTCTGTATCATATATCAACTCCTCTATTTAAGCTAGGCTTCTTTTGCAGTACTCGCTCATTATAGAAGTTCCATGGCATTAGTATTGAAAAACGTGAGGACCTGTTCACTGTGAAACATGCACTATGTGATATGACAGATGATAGCTGATAATGTAGCTTCATGTACTAAACAGAGGGTCGAGACAAATTAAATCTACAGAAAAATTATAATCTCCACTTCACTTTTATGTTTCCCACTTCAAGTTTAATGTTCACTATTTAGCATTGCAATAACTACACAGATTTACACAGCTGTTTCTTTACAGCCTAATTCAAGCAGCTTTTTCATGAGGCAGCTGTATTCAAGACACTCGGTGTCAAGGAATTGTTTGTCTCACAAGCTGAGAGAATTCTCGGGATTATGAATAAGATTCCCAACGTTCTATTTACCATTATGTCATAACATAGCCGGGCGCTTCTTCATGACAACGAAGACACATAACTAATCAGTAACCTTGCACTTGGAAACCCAGGGACGGATGCAGGGGGGGATGGGGGGGATGCATCCCCCCCACCGGACCAAAATTTATATATTTTTACATGTTAATTTTATCCCCGCTCAGTCGCGTTATGTCGCGAATTATGCGTTCCGCGATGCGACAGTCAGATAGACCCCCCCCACCGGAATTTTCTGGATCCTCCCCTGTGGAAACCCATTTTTTGTTCTTTTTCCAAATGTTTGTATTTAACATACTAAGTGAACTGAACACTGAGTGAACAGTGTTGTTTACTGGCCCCTTTTCACCATTTGTTCCGGATCAGTGTCATCCAGACTTTTCTACTGCAGTAAAAACATGAAGTCCATAATGAGAATTTCTTGAATCTTGCAAACCATTTGAATCTTTTTCTGTTGAATGGAAAATGGTGTATTCCTCAGAAAATCTTATTTGCAGTCTATGCCTTTTTATGTACTTCTTTTTAGTTGTCACAAATGGTCCTCTCAAGTACAAGAAGGGCAGCCTTTTTCCGAAGCAGACCAAGGAACTTGACTGGCTGCGGCAGCTGAATGGTGGTCTTGAGGAATGACATACCATGCATATGAGACACTTTGAAGAAAGATATCTACATGTGACAGCTCATTAGTGCATTGAGCAGTATAGTATCCATATAGCAGGGCATATATATACAGTGGTCCCTGCGTTATAAGACGTCCTGTTGTAAGACCGCCTTGCCTTATGTGACTGCCTTCCTCCTGCACCACGTAGTATTTTTAGTACATTTTGCACCCCGAAGAGAGACCGCACCCCAAGGAGAGACCGCAGAAGGGGCGGTCTTATAACGCAGGGACCACTGTAATACAATTCTTGTTAAATCAAAACCTTCCAGACGTCTATACACATGATACAAGCACAATTTGTTTGTCTGTGGAGTCTGGAGCATCAGTAGTAGAGGCAAAATTTCTTGGTTTTTATATGTTCACATAAGACATTAATATATAATTAGTGATTTCCAAAGTGACCACCAGCATTCAACAAACAGTCTTAATGGGTCTTGACAAACAAGTATTTCAGTCTAGAAATGTAATTTATGGTATCAGATTTAAAGAATTGGCATTGTCCTGCTCTATTAGATATTTACAAATAAATGTGTACATTCACTTTTAACACATCAAATATTTAGTCCATCATAGCAGACTGCCTTTGTCCTCAAGGTCTTGTGACGGATACAAGAAAAAAAATCAAAATACATACTTTAGAACATGCTGACAAAAATCAACATCTGTAAAAGGCCTTTTTTAATCTATCATCATTTGATAGACCATCTTTTATTAATAGATGGATAGATAGATTGGATAGATCGATATTGTAAGTGTTGCCCTCTAAGCCCAGTTCTGGGTGCTCACAAGGGTTGATTGATGAGATGATTTAACGATTGCAATTACTAATGCATTGCATTTGCCCTAATAATCACCTGATGAAGCCTCCTAAAAGGCCAACAAAAATCAAAATACTAAAGGGTCTTTTTGAGTCTTGGATGCAATGTACATAGCAATGGTAGTATTGTAGCATGTCAATTACATAGCTCAATGAAGAACCACAGAGACATCTGGGCCTTTTTTCTGTCCTTGTCTCAGACATTCCTATGATTAAAGACAACACCCGCTGCTCCCTGAGGCTCTGCACCTAATTACCACACAAAGATGTTTTATCAAGGATGAAAGAAGATAAAGGGGATTCGTGTTGTTTCTTCTATTATCACTCAATACCGCCATGTCAAAAACATATTATGTCTGACACCTGCGCCAGTCACCCATATGGAATCAACTGATTCGAAAGAATAATATGTAATCTGCCATGGCAGGAGAGAGCGGTAAGCATAATTTGGAAAAAACAAGACTTACAAAACTGTTGTAGGCCTAATATCCTGGCGTATATATATTCTTATTTTCATGAAGGTTTTACTAATTTTCAGTCCGGCCACAAGGGGTGCCACCAATGCCCACCATGCATCTATATGCGTGGCGACCTCTCTTGTTAAACTTATGGATGCCAAAAATCAGTTTGTCGTAAAATCCAATCAGCAATTATTTTCGCTAATTATGCATTTTAAAATTCGTAACAGCGAGAGTTCAATAAGGGGATTTTTAAGAAAGATATCTGAGTGGCTGTTGTTTGTATTTAAAAATATTTTTCGGAAATATGCGGCAGCTCCACATTTACGACAACCAATGACACGAAAATTACAGAGGGACAGATTACCATGACTTTTCAGTACGTACATGACTAATGTGGGCCGCAAAAATTGCTCTCGCTTACCGCTCTATGAAATCCACTTTAACACCTAAATATTGAGGCTTGTCTATGTCATAGCCCTGGATGCACAGGATTTTATTTGGCATATTGTGTATTGTGTGTTATGATTTTGCACATTTCCTCAAATCAAAAGTTCGAAATTATAGATACGTGTAGATTTACATGCATGGAACTTGCTTTAATCTCAATGGAAAGAAATACAGAATGGAGGAAAAATACCTCTTAGTCATGTGAAATTGGGTAGTTTCTTTTGCATTTAGCTATTTGGTGGGCCTATCCGGTATGACATAATGACAGAAATCTCATTGCAACCTAGAACATGACATATTATACAGACAATGGTGGAAATATCACATTGGTATTTTTAATTTCCTGGGATTTCTTATTACAGCCTGAAAGTGTGTGTTGACTGCTTGAGGGAAGAATTAATAGCAGTGTTGCTTTTTTTATTTTGATGGTTCATATTTTGGAGACCTGTGTTTTCTTTGAGGTTTGTTTTATGAAGTAATTTTTTTCTACTTTTTACTGTTATATTCGGTTGACAAAGTATTCCTTTTTTACTTCTCTGGGCCACTACCTCATCATTCAGAGATAATCAAGATACAGAAATGAAACCCTTTCTCTATACTTTTCACCTTCTCTCCCTTTATTTAACCTAATAAGTCCTAATTTCATTGGGACAACAATAATATTGCCAAAATCATCCCACTTTGTTGTGTACAAACCAAAACACTTAAGCAACAAACACAAACAGAATGCACATTCAGTCAACATTTACAGCATTAGTTCAACATGCAACATATAATGCCTTATAATGGTGACCACACCTGGGACTATTGTTGACAATGTTTATGGTCACTCAAAGAGAGTGCAAAAGACAACATTGCTGTTGATGGCAGGATGATGTAGGTCAAAGTTTATAATAATATTCCTTTTAAAGTTCTAATTCAAATAAACTGCTCACTAGTTATACAATGTATACACTAGTATGATGAATGTGTTGGTAATATCAAAGCGTTAATTGTAAAAATTAATGTACATTTCTGTTAATTATAAATTTCATACAGGCTGTTTAATCTTTTCTTCATTACAATTCCTCTTCTTTTTTACATTTTTGATTTTTAGCTCATTCCAAAATCGCATGTGCACTGAGGCCTAATTGAATTGAATTAAAATGAACATAACTGGATTGTTCCCATCACTGATTTGTACCATAACAGACTGCCAGCATACTATCTGATCAACCCAGCGGTTAGCATGCCTGCCCTAAGCACAGTGGATAGGGTTTCAAACCCATCTTACCAGAATGATTGCCATTCGGTGTATCTAGTTTATCCAGTCTTGAAGAATTGTTGGACATTTGCATTACAATATTTGGTGTGGGCTGAGCTACTTCATACTTTGGCATGTGCAATGATGGCCTGGTGTTTAATGACAAGTTGATTGATATCTATAGGTTGATTACCCGTATGCCACTATGAATTGTATTTATGAACCCATGTGTCCATATGCTTACCGCGACCGTCCTTTTGGGGTAATATTAAACCAAATTTCATGAACTTTATACTTTATCAAATGGCATACAACTGAAACAATGAGTTTCAGTAATATATATTTGATCATCTGACCAAATGTTTAGCTTTTTTACCTAAATCTGTGGTTCTCACCAAATGTCTGGGTGCTGCAGTTGCCCCTGTTATGCTCCCCGGACTGGTACACCTATGCATTTGTCAATAACACCATGATATGCTCACTATATCAACATATGTATTACCCAGGTGCACAATTTATTCATAAGGGGCAAGTAATGATGCAATTATTTATAAGGTGCAAGATTTTTCCATTCATGCAAGTGATAAATGGTATTCATTAATGGACACATATCAATAACCAATGGATACAGAGCTCTATTATAAGGTTGAGTAATGAGGACACACAGGCAAGAGCTTTTATACAATGTCCTACAAATGTATATATTTAGGTAGGGTTTTACTCTTTGTGCTTCTCTCTAAGGCAACTCAGAATTAAAAACCCGAGGGGTAATTTTACCAAGAAATCAATCATAACCATGTTAGATATTGTGCATATTTGCAGTATCCAAACCATTGAATAGTTCCATACTGGGTCATTGTTTCTTTCTCGTTTTTTTTTTTAAATAAAATTTCAAAAGTTTAATCCAGCCAAAAGCATTAACTCCATAAAGTAATTTCTCATCAGATAATTTGTTCCCTTCGGTAAAATGCACCACACAGACTTTTGTTAATACGCTGATCGGTACAATTAGATTATCAACTGCAGAACTCCAATGCATTTTAAATGATATGAAACTCAATGCCATCTGAATCAATAATATATCATTTTTGTCCTTCGGTCACAACTAAAAGAACTGCTTCTTTTTCTGGGGTATATTGTAATCTTTCTCACATTTGTTGTGTGATATGGAAGACTAAGGCAGTCTGCTGGCCAATTAACTGGAATACTTGTAAATATATAAGAACCAGGCAACACAAATGTTATAGGTGTCATATTATACAATATGTATCTATTTCCACCTGGGCTTAAATACATGTCTGCCAAGACCCATCAAGACTTGTTTGCAGATGCAGCTGGTCCCTAAAGATATAGCTTTCCCTAATGTCTTGTGTAGGCAGATTCTATTGCTGAATTGATAGTGCTTAAAGATACAAAATCCTCAGGCATTTGGTTTAATTGCATGGCTTAATGCCGGCCCAGACCTTAAAAGTGCAGATGCCATACTGAAGCATTCATTGACTTGAAACTGTGCCAGCCTGCTCAATGACAGCCAATTGGCTATGAAATCGGCTTACAACTGTTTTGGTTCTTGATGCCAAAGCCAAAATGGAGATGTTCTCTCAAAATTATTGCCTCATTCATAGTGCAATAAATTGATTTCTAGGCAATTGCAGAGCAGGACAGATCACAAATTGGGAAATAATTTTTGCATTAGATGAGGTTTTTCAGTACATAGAAACTACTTCATCAAGGCAAACTTAATTTCTATGAAACATAGGCAAATACTGCACTATCAGCTGGAATCTCCTACAATACTACAAACCAAGTGCTCATAAGATATCCTTGGACATACAGTACAACCCAAAATAAAGTATAATTACCCCAGCAGGAAGGAAAAATCAGCCACTACTTTACTCTTTCACACCTTTTGACTACCTCTGAATCACTTCCTACTTTTACCTACTTGAAACTACCTTTTAAAATTACATTAAAATCGCATATAACAACACTAATTTGAACTCAATCACCCCCATTGTGTGTGATTTACTTGATATTTTGCACCTCTGCTAATTGCAGTTAGATTGGTATATGTCTAAATAGAGTTCTTAATGTAGGCTTAGGTTGTTGTAAGGAGTCAAAGGGAGTTGTATGGAGATTTGGGTTGATGAGGAGAAAAGAGGGCAAAATAGTTAAACAGAGGACTTCTGACCGAAAATGTTCTTACTTTATTTTGGGTTGTACTGTAGTGCTCATGCAATGATTTGCAGTAGATAATGCCCTCCTAGTAATCTATTAGTAAATAATGGATGATTGGGCCCAGGTGAAGCACATTGATTGGTAGCATGGTGATAGAAGCTAGCGGACTACATATCAATTCCTTTCTTCTCCTTTCATCCATGATAAAACATCTTTGTGTGGTGATTAGGTGTGGAGCCCCAGGAAACATTTTGTGTTCTTTAATCACAGGAATGCCTCCGAGAGAGGCCACAAAGGGACAAAGAATTCTGTACACCATGTAATTGCCGAAATATAATGTACATTTTATAATTCAGTGAATAGGGTTGAAAGTGATCAAATCTGCTTCTCAAATTGAAATAGTGTAAGATAAACATCTGCTTTTCAGTAGGTCAGCATTTTCTCATATTTTGATTGTGCAAGTTTTTAACATTACGTCAAACATCTAATGCAGCCTTCTCAATTAACAGAAATGCATTTAGTTGAAATATTGTCAAAGATGTCTTGTAATTTCTTTGTGAGTTTGTGTCAATTTGTCACATCACCAACAATATCAAATGAAGAAACTTCCTGGTGTCCAAAGATCTTGACAAAAATAAATCAAATAATTTCCCGGAAAACAACGAAACAATTTTGATGATTGCCTTTACTTGATCTAGGTTATCTAAGAGTGGGATTACTTTAAATTGGGATTATAACTGACAATGAAATTTACCTAAATACAAGAAACTCATCCAAATATTCACAAATCACAGAAAAAAAATTTTTACATTTAAAGAAAAAAATTCATAAAACTCACAAAATTAACTTGGGCATAGTCTTAATGCAATAGGTCAAGATTCGTCTCTGAGGATAGAGAGTAACCACCATAAACACTGTGTACTCACCAGGCGACCTAATTAAGGATGTTTTTGTTTACATTTTGCTAGTTCTCATATATACCGCAAACAACAAACGTTGCCATATAGCCAGAATGCTGTGTTATAGTACAAGTAATAGAAATACAAAATTTGGAATCAATCACTTAAGTTTTCTGGCAGACTATGCAGTTTTAATAAAATTTAGTTCATTTTTTTCGGCGAATCACCAAATCTTTTTATTGCTTAACAGTTGGTGCTTGTAATTTACATCAGGATATGCAACACATAAAATATATATAGGATTCTGGCTATGTTATATTCTAATTGAATGGGTTTCTAGTTCAAAATTTGAAATTTTATGATTAACTAGGTCGCATCACATAGAGCAAACGGTACACAGTGTGAAGACAAGGAATTGTTATTATGCCCATCTTCTATTTATGTAAGTCTTAACAGTACAAAAATAAAAGACGAAAAACCCAATCACCCATCAACACCAGTAATGGACTACAAAATTTAGTGATGAAACTGTTGTGTCAGATTCACTATTTTAGACTAAAAAAAAAGTGCATCGGCCCTGAATAGTCAAGTTCAATACTAAAGCCTCGAATATTGAGAACCAACTTCGACTGTCTTTGATGGAAAGTTCTTGAATTCTCTTGAAACTATTCATGGCCATTACAGCAAATGCAACGGGGAATTGAATTAATTACAAAAATGTGCCCCATTATCGGGTTCTTCTGCATTCAGATGAAAATTAGAGGAGTTAAGTTCAACTTGATTGTCAACCGTCAGTCACTCCATAATGCACCCGTTATGACTTACTGGTATATACTGGATCTATACAGACTTACCGAAATGAGTGAGGGTCATGATATAATTTCCTTGTCCTTGTCCTATCTGGCTTGCTACAATATTTTATTTTTCAATGTACCCATACTTGCATCTGCCTTATTTTCAGTTGAGCACACGAAGTACATCAAGTCATACCTCATAATATGTTGTGACCTGCTCTGAAAAAAATAACAAAGTGAAGTTAGTAATACTTCAGCTCATCCTGCCATAAATATCAAGGCCAATATATGGTGCAGTCACGGTATTTATAATGCAGAAGATATTTTTCAAGATTTCCTTAATACGCCATAATCTCTTGGTATGAAAGTGAATATCACTCAAGATCATCCTGTCATCCTTCCCAATTTATCATTTTAATTTTATTGCAAGTTGAACTATGTGGGTGGGCTGAGACTTTTATAGAACAGTGTTTTTTG
The DNA here is from genome assembly GCA_026936325.1 of Platynereis dumerilii. Lineage (NCBI taxonomy): Eukaryota > Metazoa > Annelida > Polychaeta > Phyllodocida > Nereididae > Platynereis > Platynereis dumerilii. Next base: position 7,890,213 of record JAPTHN010000005.1, read on the forward strand.
TACAGTAGATAATTATCTGGGGCATATCCAAAAATTGCCTGAGTGAGATTGCGGGGTCATAACAAGCAGCGAATATGCTGTGCTCTGCGGCATTTCCTATCTCTCGTTTGTTCATTTTAGCCATAGCGGTGGGCTGGGAGTTGTGCTGAAATAAAGAATCTCTTGCTAATTTTTTGCGATATTAATGAAAAGCGTCTTGGGCAGTCTTGAAATGAATAATTTCTGGTTGGGGCATTTCTTAACAGGATGTCACTTGATTTGGAAAGAATATTAGGTTGTCACATCCAAAGTAAATGCTTACTGAGCCATTATTTCCTGCACCATGGTACAATGACTCCCGCCCCCTAATATACCGCTAATGGATATAACAGATTTTAAATTGATGGTTTTTGGTTCTCTTTTTCTCTGCTGAGACCAGCTCTGACTATTCACAATTTATTCTAGTTGTTTGGCATGTCCAGTAAGGTTCATTTTCATATTATGTCATTGTATTCATATAATGTGATATTAATGAAAAATCAATTGTAAGGGTTTATAGGGTGTTTCCAATATTTTCTACAGGTTTCGTTTGCAATCTAAAGCATAACAAACTTTGCAGATTTCTGAAATAAAAGTGTTAATTAAAAGAAAATTGAATATGTCTCCTGCTATGTATATACAGGTACTACACTGTGCTATCAAGCTGCAAAATCTGCTTAGACAACACACTTCAGTTCACCAAGTATAGCAAATTGAAGGTTTTTGTGTATTTTGTTTACAACAATAAGAAAGGAACCCAGTTTTTCTGGTCTTTGAGTGCTACGTTACTGATTAGTTAGTTTCGTCATTGTCATCACGAAAAGCCCAGCAGCATTATGACATCATTGTAAATAGAACGTGGGAAATCTCACTCATAATCTCATGAGTTCTCTGAGCTAGTGAGACAATCAATTCCTTGGCACTGAGTGTCTTAAATACTGCTGCCTCGTGAAAGCTTCTTGAATCAGGCTGTTGAGAAGCAGCTGTGTAAACCTGTGAGGTTATTACAATGCTAAATAGCAAACATTAAACTTGAAGTGGGAAACATTGAATATGAAGTGGAGCATCATAATGTTTACTTCATTTTTCTTGATCCTCTGTTTAGTACATGATGACACATCATCAGCTTTCATGAGTGACAAAGTGCATTTTTCACTGTGATCCGGTCCTCTTGTTTTTCATATCTATTGCCACGCACCTTCTGTAATGAGCCAGTACTGTAAAAGAGTAGAGTCAACATGATAACTGAGTCGACATAACTGGAGAGCCAGATGAATTGTTATGAATTTGGATTCACAAGACATGCTCATAAATAAAATAAAATTTGCTTTAATTTGGCAGAATATGATAATGATATGGCATACAGAAAGCAGCATCATGCCATGATGATTTTGAGAGGAAAATATTTATCAAACAGAAATACTACCTCATCAAAAAATGCCCAGTGAAACGAGTACATGTATTGCTCGATTGCAAATTACAATACATCTGAAAATAATAAAAACCACAATTAAGATTAGTTTTCTCTTAAGATTCCAGGAACCCTTACAGACAGTAATAAGAAATTTCAGGAAATGGAAGATGTCTATGTCATATTTCCAGCATATCTATGTCATGTTCTAGGTTGTAGTGACATTTTGTCATTTTGTCATACCAACCTAACAAATAGCTGAATGCAAAAGAACTACCCCATGGCACATGCCTAATACTGTGCAAAATCATAACATAATAATAATAATATAATGTTTATTGATTTAAAGTGCATTCCATCTCAACAATGATCTCAACACACTGTACATGTATAAAAATAATATAAAAACAATACAGAGTAAAATCAAGCAAAATAAGAAGAAAACAAGTGCGTTTTAAGTCTACTTTTAAATTGACTGTATGATGTTATTCTTCAGATTTCGGATGTCAGGTGGTAGCCCATTCCATAGTGCTGGGCCTTCAATAGAAAAAGCACGATTGCTTTAACACACAATAAAATGCCAAAATATATTCACATACACTTAAGTCTGTGACATAGACAAGCCTCAACACTTAACAGTGCATTTTCTGCTCTTTAGAATGTGTTGACTCCATGCGAGTGGCTGGGCACAGGTGACAGACATATGTTTTTGACATGGTGGCATTGAGTGATAATGGGAGAAACCACAGAAATCCCCTTTATCTTCTTTCATCTTTGATAAAGCATCTTTGTGTCCTAATTAGGTGTAGAGCCCCAGGGAGCAGCGAGTGTTGTCTTTAATCATAGGAATGTCTCAGAGACGGACTTCATTGAACTTGGTAATTACCATGGCTGCTGTAATACTACCATTGCTATGTACATTGCATGAAGGATTCAATAAAGGCCCTTGAGTATTTTTATTTTTATTAGCTTTTTTAGGCTTCATTATGATTGGTAATATTTGGGCTATGACACAGTATTAATTTGCAATCATTAAATAAAAAAAGGCCACCAATTCAAATGTTGATTTTTGTGAAAATATTCATATTGTTTAAAATAGATTTTCGAGGATGTAATGTAATTTTTTTCTGAAGTCTGTCATAAGACATAGAGAACAAAGACAGTCTGCTGCTCAATTGGTGGAATATTTATAAGTAGCTGATAGAGCAAGAAAAGACAAATGCTATAAGTATAATACAATACATCACTGGGCTTAAATAATTGTTTGTCAAGACCCATCAAAACTGTTTGCTGAATGCTTATGGTCCCTAAGGATAAAGCTTTCACTAATGTCTTGTGTGAAGGCAGATTCTATTGCTGAATTGAAAGTGCAGAATGACAGAAAATCCTCAGGCATTTTGGATAATTGCATGGCGTAATGCGGCCCCGGATCTTAAATGAGCAGATGCCATACTGAAACATTCATGGATTTGTAACTGTGCCAGTTTACTCAACGGCAGCCAATTGGCTTTCAAATCGGCTTTCAACTGGTTTGGTTCCTGCTACCAAAGCCGAAATTGATAAGCTGTCTTGAAATGGCCTCATTCATTAAGCAGCGAATTGATCTCGTGGCAAATGCATGGCAGGGCAAATTGCAAATTAGTTTTTGCAGTAGGACTAGATGGTGCTCTTTTTAAAGCCGTATTATGGTGCACAGCAAAATATTGGAAAGCAAATGTGTCTTGACATAATGTAAGGATTAATTAGGTGATTTGAAATAACATTGACAATCTTTTACTGACCTTTTTATAAGCTACATAGTACATACTGCAGCTTGACGAAAGCCAGATATTGCTATTTATTATTAAATCAAATAAAACCACATGAAATGGATATTAAATTCATGCAGAATTATTTTGCACAGCAGCTTGAAAATACTACATTTTTTAAACCTATTCTGCAATGTAAAGGCCATGACCATTGGCTGAAACTAGTGATCTCTGTTTATTGATAACCAACATTTTATATTACCAACTGTTTCGAACAGTTTTGTCTTCAACAGTTGATTTGGCACAGATGAGCAATTTGATTGGTAATTTGGTGATAGAGACATAGACACAATATCAATTCATCTTCTTCTTTCATCCATGATAAAACATCTTTGTGTGTTAATTAGGTGCAGGACCTGAGGGAACAGCTGGTGTTGTCTTTAATCATAGGAATGTCTCAGAGATACGAAAGAAAGGGACAAAGAATTCTGCACACCTGGTAATTGCCAAGATAATTTTGTTCAAATAAGTTTCTTATATCAAGATGATGTAAGAAAAGCACTAAACATTACAGGAATGTTATGTTTAATGCTCTTCGTTAGGTTAGTGTTCCCTAAAATGTTGATCTTGAAAGATTTTTTATCTGATGCAAAGCATAAAAGCAAGCTTCTCAAAGAACAGGCCTGCATTTGCAAATTATTATAATGGTTTGAATAGTGTCACAGATGCTTGAAATTTGCTAGAGTTTGTCACATAACAAACAAGACATGGAGGGCCCTATTGTAAATAAGTATTTATACTTAATAGGTTTTACCCTCGTGAAATAAAGTTTATCTATCTACATGTATCTAACTATCTACATTATGAAGAAACTTCATGCTGTACGAAGATGCTGATAAAAAAATTAATCATTTTCTGAAACACCAATTAAACATTGCATTTTGATGTCTGGGTTGTATTGCTCAAGGTCTTTTTCAACGGGGAGGTTGTTCAGATAGAAATAAAAATTATGACTGAAAATAAATGATACCAATGTACTATTTTACACTTTGAAGAACATGTTTCATAAGACCAACAAAATCAGCATTTGGTATGGTCTAATGCTTTATATCATAATAAGTCACTGAGGACTGAGAGTAACCACCACAAAGACAATGGAATGTTATTTTGCTATATCTTCTATTCAATTTGTCTTACCACTGCAAAATACAGGATGTTAAAGCAAATCACCCATCAACACCCCTTTGGCCATGAAACTGTTGAGGCAGATTCTCTACTTTAGACTCTTAACAAGAAGTTTTTGGGCCCTGAATATTCAAACTCAATATCAGAGCCTTGAATATTTAGAACCAACTTCAATTGCCTTTGTTGGAAAGTTCTTGAATCCTCTTGAAACTGTTAAGAGCCATTAAAGCAGAAGCAGCGGGAAATTTAATTAATCACGCAAATATGTCGCATTAGCAGAGGCATTGTTGTGTGTTCAGACAAAAATTAGATGTGTTTTCATTTGTGGTAGAAAACAGACATTTCTATGAACATAAAAAGGGTAGCCTTTTTTCTGAGTACTCACTAGCTTTAAGTTCCAGCCCATCCACATTGGTGCACCTTGCAATACAATTACAATGATAAATTGGAAGGATTACAAGATGATCTTGAGTGATATTCACTTACATACAAAGAGATTGCGGTGCATTAAGAAAATCTTGAAAAATATCTACTGCATTATAAATACTGGAATTGCACCATATATTTTTGGCCTTGATATTAATGGGTGCCAATTTTATGCTGTTATGAAATGCTAAACATTTTTAGCAGTACACTTCATTAAATTTTGGAACTGATAAAATCTGCATGGACTGTGAGCAAGACACAATTGTGTGATCGGTATTTCTTTGTTGGCCTGTTTTTTCACATTGTTATGATCTGTTAATTGCGAGCTGTTTTTGGAATTTAGTCAATTTACTCTTGTACTTAGGTGTACCTTTATGGGCACATTTCGTAAGCTTGTATTTCTTAGAATATTTAACTGTGTTTTAACAGTGCTGAAATAGTCGGCACTCAAAACTGCCGAAATACAGCTAATTTACCCTAATGCCACACTTCCTTTTCACATTGAGTTAAGGCGATGCAGAAATTTTGAACAGCGGAATACATTAACATTGTGCTGAGCCAGACTGGACCAGGAAAAGCTTGTTATCAACTGGTAATGCAATACATGAAGGTCTTAACATGCTTATACCATGGTTTCATTTTGCAATTTGGACAAAACTTTCCTCTTGGTCTGATTGCATGGCTAATTGCCCATTATGGATTGTACAGAAATCAATTTAATACTGCATGAATGAGACCATTTGAACAAAACATATCAATTTTAGTTTTGGCACCAAGGACCAAAACAGTTGTAAACTTATTTCAGAGCCAAAAGGCCATCCTCACCTCTCAGTGTAGGCTAGTGAACCTACCCTGACCACATGCACCATGTTTCAGTGAAGTAGTCAAAAAAGGATTAACAAGTCTCCGGCGTGAAAGACATAATTCACAGTTTGACATTGTTAAAAGCAACTGAATGAATGTTTGAATGTTATCACTGTTGTCATGTTTTTTGTTTTAACTATTTTCTTTGTAGAAAACCACTAACAATTATTTAAATCACGGATTTTAAACGCCGGAAATAAACTGTAAAAAGATTAGCATATTCATAAAACTCCGTCATTTTATAGTGCTTGTTGGCAGGGTAAGTGTAAACGAACCCTGCAATGAGAGGATGCAAAAGGCTCGGATCCATGAATGTTTCAGTGTGGCATCTGCACTTTTATGAAGTGCCATAGCCTCATTCGGATGTGCAACTATGCCATTGCATCTGAGGATTTTCTATCATTAGGCAATTATTATACAATTCAGCAATAGAATCATCCTTTATATGAGACCTTAGTGAAAACTACTGTAACACACTCATAGACACAAAGAGACACAAATATTAATGGGTCATGATGGAAAAAGTATTTTATTTCAATTTTTTTTGTTCACATATTATTAATGCACATGTGTGTCTTGCTAAGATATGTCCCTAAATTGTAGATCTGCTTGTTTTTAGTGTACACTCCTACTCTGCAACCATTTCTACAGTAGTTTCTGGAGGTAAATACTGAGCCTCCATGAATACACTGTCCTTAAACGCTTGAGCCTAGAATTTTTAGAACCACTGAAGTTTCCAGAAACTTTCTTAAAAGTTGAAACAATTAACAGCGTTTAAAATTGAGCGAACAAAACAAAAATAAATTGGAAGATGGAACTGCCACAAGATATTAGGCGTTGACATGCTCAACTAAGACAATTGCAGGCATTGTGCTTCTCTGCTTCAGCTGTGGTCCAGTAGCACCAAACGTATTTGCATTCACAATAACTTTAAGATACTAATAAAATTGTAAGACACTGATGAAATTACTTGTGTAGTTAGGATTCTTAGGAGGCGAGCATCTAATAATCAATTCGGCCTTGGAGTTTAACAAGGTGGGAAATGGTAACAATGGCTGTAATTATTTGTTTCACACATGCAAAGTCCCTGAATATTCATTCCGAAATCAAGCAACAGCTTGTAAAGAAAAACCCCCACCCGAAATTATTTATTTCAAGACTGCCCAGAACAAATTTATTTGTTTTTTGTTTAAGAATCACGACTTAAAAGTTGAGCAGGATTTATTTCTCTTTGCATGGCATTTTATTTAGAGAATGTTGATCATGGATGATACAAAATCACCTTTATGAGCAAAATCCCAGCTGGATGTCGTTCGGATGAGACGTTAAATTGGCGACCCCTTGAATCAGTGTCAGTGCTGGGCAAGTAAAAGATCCCTCACATGGGGTAAATGTGTAACATGTTGAGGACTCCCGCTTTCTCTTCCATCTTATCAATCAACCCTCGTGAGTGCCCAGAATTGGGCTTAGAGGGCTGCGCTTACCATATCTATCTATCTATCTATCTATTATCTTTTTTTAAAAATATTAAGCATTAGAATTGGTAGGCATGTTTCTTGCTTCAGGGCAATATCACCATCCTTCATTACAGTTATGAAATATAAATTGTTTTAAGGAAGATAACTTTGCTTTCAAATCAATTTTTTTCAAAGCGCTTCTAGAGACAATTCCATGCTGTTTTTTAACAAATTTATTGTTAATTTTGATAATCAGCACTATATCGTATTATTCTCTAATCTCTATATTAAATTTTGTGCTTGATATCTTATCATTCTCACAAAGATTAAAAATGTAAATACACCTAGCCATCTCCTTTTAAGCTCTCCTTTTTCCACCTATGTATTCCGGACGACAGTTATTGTATAGTACTCATATAATTGAACTTCTTCAAAATAAACATGAGCACTTTCAAAAGCACTCAAACATGAACGGAGTGCACGTTGAAATAACATTTACAGCATTGTCTCAACATGCTACATATAATGCTTTGTATTGGTGACCACACCTGGGACCAGTCCTTCAGAGTTCTATCACAGTTAACATATAAAGTGAATAAATATTGGCTGTTAAATCCCAATAATCCATCAATCCATCCCACCAAGGTGATTATACTGGCGAATAAGACAATAATTATTACACCATGCAGGACAGGTATATAACAATAAATCGAGTCTGTCAACTAACTTTGTATAATGGCAAACTGATACAGAACAGATAGTAACCAACCAATATGTCATTCTATTTAATGGATTTCTGTGTTGATACTGTCATAATATGCTTGTTGATGCCACCATTTATTGTATGTTCAATAATGCCTGATGATAGTTATGCATGAGTGATGATATAATGATTTAGGTGCAGGTGATACATTGGACTCATTAATGAACATGTACTGATTATTGTAATAGATGGATATATTGCTGGTATCATGTTACATAATAAAGATATAGATACAGGTGCATATGTAAGTGATGGATAAAGGAATGAGACATAGGCATTGAAAGTAACATTTTATCGCCTCTTTAGCCTTACCTGATCGTTGTTACTGCAGGTTATAAGGCGATCAGTTAAGTTGGGTGACTGGGTAGTTACTGACAAAATTCATTTTTTTAAACTGTTTTTCAAAGAGTAAATGTTACTTTGAAACAACCATGCAGGATTTTACATAGAAGTTCGGTTTTCTCCAAAACTTGCAGCCTTCATGTTTTGTTTCGAACCTTGAAGGGTTCTATAAGCTGGCATAGATAAGTAACCCAAAAATGTTCATCATTCGACTTTTAAAAAGGTTCTAATAGCTATTTAAGACAACATTTAGATAATCCAGCTGCACTGAACTCCCACAATGGAACCCCTTTCTCTCAAGTTGGGAGCATAGGGTCCTATCATAGTGCCTTTCCGCCAAATATTAGTGCCTTCCCACCAAATTTTGAACCTTTTCAATTCAATTGAACCCTAAAAATGTAGAACCTTTTTTTCTGTATGGGTTCTTCATGTATACCATAAAGAACCTTTTGCATTTAGAGTGTACAGCTGTACAGTATTTTCGAAAACCCAAATTGGAATGACTGGGAAAACAAGCCCAAAAAATCAATATGGGTTTTTGCACATACATTATGTTCAGGGGTGCACCATTGCATCACTCGATTTTTTATTTCCTTAATGTTTGCTATTTAGCATTCAAACATCTTACAGCTGTTCCTCAATAGCTTAGTTTTAGCAGCTGTTTCACAAGCTGTTCCGGCCACTCTGTGTCACGGAATTGATTGCCTTGAGCTGAGAGAATTCAAGGTATTATGCATAAAGTTTCTTCAAGTTCTATTGATAGTTCCGTGTGATGTCATAAGAGAGCTGGCTGATCCCTTGCAACAATGAAAACAACTAATCAGTAACCCAGCACCCGGCGACCCACTTTTTCAGTTATTTCATTTTCACAGCAGGTAAACAAAGGACACAAAATCTTCTTTGTCAAGAAAAAAAAAGAACAATTTTTAATACAACCTGAACTGTGTCCTTTACCACAAAAAGGGCTTTTTTACTAAGTGTATTTTTTAAAAACAGGGTGTCCAATCCCATCTATAACAGGCACACTTTTTTTTACGAACTTAAATTGTTTACCTCATTTCCATTGCATGCAGGGCTCTCCAGAGTGGCAGTTATTACTGAAGCCTTGTTGTGGTCCAAATGTGTTAGTATATCAAGTTTTTGAACATTAATTTTGTTAATAGGGTTTTTGAAAGAGATAAATGTTAATCATTGTCCATTGCATGAAAACTGTGAATTTCTGGTTCATCTGAAAAGGGCCTTTTGAAGTAGATGAATGCGTACATTTAGAAAACAAATTCAGGAAGGTTTTTACATCTCACCAATTTTCAGGATCACAGACACCATGTGAAAGAGCAGACTTAGGATGTATAAAGAAAACCATTTCTAGCTCCAGGACAGTCCAAGTACACATTCGTATGCAAGTAAACAACTTTTTAAAACACAACTTTCTTTGCTTAAAGTTTCTCTTTCAAGTAAAACTCTAGTTAAAAAATTATTCCATACCAGAACAAATATAAAATCTTTGTTACGTGAATTGTTTCCAAATATAACATAGAATACAACATGGTTCTTTTTATTCCTAGCCAACCTGTTAGACAGTGTGTATTAAGGCAAAAATATTTTGAAATATGAAACCAGTTTTGTTGAGAAATTATATATATGTTGAATTATGAATGCAATACGTTTTTCTGTAACACAATTATTTTTTCCTGAAGAACGAAAATACAAATCATAGTGCATGTGAGCAAAGAAAACGACCAGCAAATTTCAAAAATTCAAATTGCACTTTAATAAGAATAAAAAAATACGTGAAGGAAGAGCTCCCCTTTTGCAGGTGCGATGCTTCGTCTCTGTACTTCAATGGTGCTTTAATATTTCTTTTTAATGTGAATCAGATTCCAATTAAAACGCAACAGCAGTTGTAGATTCAAGACTCAAGAATTTATTTTTCCACAAAATTTCACAATTATACATTTTTGAACAATTGTAACAAGGATTTGACAGAAGCAGCTCTAGTTGAACACATGATGTATAATATAATGAATTATGTGGTACAGGATGACATACCTAAGACAGTTTCTTGTCGCTAGCGAGATGCCAACCTGGGAAGTCAATTCTGTTATAAATTGTTGTAATTTGTCACACAATACAAACTTATAAAAATGGCTTCTCACTGAATACATCCTGTCCTTAACATAGCTGTTTATAAACCAGTCTTAACAGTTACTACTATGCATGCCACAGTGCCACACACTACCCATACTCTATAGCAGAGAGATGTAAATATTTTCTTACTATAAGAAAAGTTTTTACGCCAGGAAGAGAAGCTTCAACAGAATACAATGAATCACATCTTTAAACCACCATACCATATTTGTATCAACAGTTCAAAGCCATTCTGACCTTGACTTCAATCTCAGCTCGATTGAATCTAAACTCAGCCGTGCAACAGGCATGAATAATTGGCAGAGGTCGAAATTACTCATGCCAGTAACAAGAGCGAGCTGTCAAAAGATGGCACTTTCAAGCCCCCCAGGAACATGAAGTAACAAAGTGTGAGGTATAAATAATTGAACAGGCTAAATTATGCATAAGGACGTACTTACAGTTCTGCCCAAAAGTTTACATACCCCTCTGCAAAATGACCAATTTCTCCATTTCGAAGGCAATTTTAAGAACAATATGCAAATCATACATGAAATAAAATGCACTGCATGTGGCTAAACACTTCTGAACCATTAAAAATTCAATAGCAATGATATTCAATGATATTATCACTTAATTGCATTTTATGACTGTTTCAAAAGTTTACGTACCCTCCGCTACTATCACATCTTTTCCGCTTAGGATCAGGAACAGCTTACAGGATTTTAGCACAATATGTCAAAAGTACTCAGACTACATCAGCAGTGATTTTAATCCATTCTGCATCACAGAATTTCTGCAACTCCACCTTCGTTGTTGGTCTCGCCTGTGGCATGGTCTGTCTTGGATGAACCCATAATTTATCGATAATATTCCAGCATGACGGTGTTAAACCACTTGAGAAGCTTTTCCCAACTGTCCGGAAAAAATATTTGGACAGGATGGGTAGAAGGTTTTGGATTGTTGTCCTGTTGCAGCGCCTTGTTTCATCCCGTTCCTAACTTTCACACTGAATCATGTAAGTTCTCTTCCAAAATTTACTGGAAATCAGTGATATTAAACAATTCTTCAGTCTTGACAATGTCTCTGGCACTATTCGAACTGAAACAGCTTCAAAGCACTGAAACCGCACCACCCTGGTTCAATTTGGCAATGGTCTTCTTGTCGCCATAATTCTGAATGAACTCCTGCAAACACATTCCAAGGGATTGCAAAGGATTTTAATGATATAACACCTCAGCTAAGTCTCATCCATCTAAAAACATTTCGGCAGATGGCTTGGGACTTACTACTGCTTCTGGTGTATTGCATCCATGTTTGTCTCATAATCACCCGCGCTATGTTTGGACACAAGTCAATCAGGTACGCAAGCTAAATTGTACCATTCACAGAGTGAACCAAGGCAGAAAATTTATGATACATTGTGGCTATTTCAGTGCAAATAGAACTGGAAAATTGGTCAAGACTAATAAAAGTTGTAACACCACTAATTTCCAGAAAATTTTGGAGGAGAACCGACATGGTTCAGTGTGAAAGTTAAGAATGGGATGAAACATAGCGCTGCAACAGGACAACAATCCGAAACCTTCTACCCATCCTGTCCAAATATTTTTTCCGGACAGCTGGGAAAAGCTGCTCAAGTGGTTTAACACCGTCCAGACTGGAATATTATAGATAATTTATGAGTTGATCCGAGACAGACCGTGCCCCAGCCGAGACCTACATTGAAGGTGGAGTTACAGAAGTTCTGTGATACAGAATGGATTAAAATCACTGCTGATGTAGTCTGAGTACTATGACATAAAGTGGTAAAATCCTGTAAGCTGTTCTTGATCCTAAGCGGGAAAATATGTGATAGCACAGGAGGGTATGTAAACTTCTGAAACTGTCATAAAATTCAATTAGGTGATAATATCATTGAATCTCATTTCTACTGGATTTTTAATGGTTCAGAAGTGTTTAACCACATGCAGTGCACTGTATTTCATGTATGATTTGCCTATTGTTGTTAAAATTGCCCTCAAAAAAGCGAAATTGGTCATTTTGCAGAGGGGTATGTAAACTTTTGGGCAGAACTGTAGCTTAGCCCAGGGAGGGTAGGGGCAAAGCTGATCTCAGAGATAGGTACATAAAGGGAGCTTGGTGGATTTTCATGGCTTTAAGAAATGTAGATGGACTTGGCACATGGGCATAATACTATTAAGGGAGTACTTGTATCATCAAGATGTAGATATAATATTATTGATTACATGATGGTTAGATTCAATCATCACATATTTCAATGACTGCAACAGTGAAGAACAAGTCACCATTAATATTATCATTTTTGAGGGCATTTGCGTCAGCCAATCTCTAAATTGCCAATCTCCAAATAAAAGTGTGCCAATAGGAACAATAGTTTGCCAATAGTTAGAATAATAAATTGCCCCTTTGGGCAAAGTTGTAAGATCAGCCAAAAGAAGAAATAGTTTGCCAATAGCTGAAATAGTTTGCCAATAGGAGAAATAACCATGCCCAATTGTAAAATTTGGCACGATTTAGAGATTGTCTGCAGCAGCATTGTCTGGTTTTTAATGCCAAGTTTGTGGTGTCCCTGAAACTTGAAACCTTGACCAAGGATTGGAATTGAAAAGCATTCAAGGGCTGAAGATTCATGTGGATAATCTCTCCTTAATCTTCCAACCATTGACATCCTTCAATGACCTCCATATTATTTAATGGTGCCAACGAGTTAGGCATGGGATTATCTCCATATTATTAAACTCTTATCCAAGTGACCAATTGACAGAGCGGTTTATATGCTCAATAGATAAACGTAATGCAGTCCATTGTTTCAGTATCAAATCGTCCCTTACTTCAATTATCATATAATTAAATGCACATTCCATCTCTCAAAACCGTCTTAAACCTTTCCTGGTATATACACAGATTAAGAATAATCCTTCCCCATATAACAAAGTGAAGAGATAATGATATTGCACCTTATCGTCTTTCCATAAATATCAATATGAATATGAGGGGTAATCTCAAAATTTATAAAGCTGAAATTCTTCAAGATTACCTTAAGGCTGTATAATCCGATTTTAGATAGTGACGATCCTTCTAAATAATTTTGTAATCCTTCCCTATTTATCATTTTAGTTTAATTGCGGATATGTGGGTGGGCTGGGAAAGGGAAATCGGTAATGAGTAGAAATATTATGGTGCAAGTAGTGCTTTTGCACTGACCTTATATTGTCTCCCTACAATATATACATAAATTCCCTTGAGATATGGTAGCTGCAACCCTTTAAGCCCAGTTCTGGCGACTCAGAAGAGTTGATGGATGAAATTGGAGAGAGAGTGGGAGTCCTCAACATGTTAAACATTTACCCCAAGTGAGATGTAGTAAAGAGTAATGGGATATATGCTCATGGCTGGGAGTTGAACTCATGATGTCTCAGTCTGCAGGTGACCACTTTATCCACTGAACCACTGCACTGCTCTTTGGCGAACCGCCTGTGTAGAAATACAATACAAATATACTGGTTTTTTCGCATTTCTGTCTAACGGCGGTGTATTTGAACTGACTCGCCGAAGATTTGATCAAAATAATTAACCTCTCTCACAGTGTGAGAAAACTCAGAAATTGACTGAATATCTTTCTAAACTAGATAGATAGATAGATAGATATGGTAAGTGCAGCCTTCTAAGCCCAGTTCTGGGATCTAACGAGGGTTGGTTGATTTGATGGGAGAGAGAGTGGGATTCCTTAACAATGTTTCACATTCATCCCATGTGAGGGATCTTTTACTTACCCAGCATAGACACTGATACAAGGGGCTGCCAATTTAACATCTCATCCGAACGACATCCAGCTGGGACTTTGCTCATGAAGGCACACTGGAAATTTTGGATTTCCCACCAGGGATTCGAACTCATGCAGGCAAAGCACCTTCAGCGGAGCAGGAAGACACCAAAGCCACTTGCCCACCCAGCTGCTATGATAATAATAATAATCTAACCTCCAGTATCTCTACAGGCAGTAATTAGCACAAGATGTAGATACTTGTAGGCTTAATTTGTTTGCTTCTTTTTGCAGAAGGACTGTCCCTCTGGAGAATTATCTCGTGGCAAGTTTCTTGACATCTACAAGGCTCTGTTTCCGGATGGAAAAGCCGGAGCCTTTTACGAGCACGTCTTCAGGACTTTTGATGAGGATGGCTCCGGAAAGATAGACTTCAAGGAGTTTTTACATGTAAGTGTAGCAGAGTCAATTAAACTTCTTTATAATCACAATACCACACCAGACAAATGTTGAGAGAGTTTCAGCTGCTTTTCCAATGTCAAATAATCAAATTCAATTTTTATATTGATTTTGCATTATATCTTCTACCCAATGTCTGCAATGTCTAAATGGTCTCTCTCCCTTATATGCCCAACTCCCATACCCCTGAAGGGACCTCATAACATATTACATGCAAGCAAACTGTGTCCGCAAGACTGTGACGTGATCACTGCATTACAGATAATCACTACATTACTGATGTCATCATTGCATGCAATCATTGGCATTGCATTAGCACGAGCAATTGGCCCGAAACAAGAAACTCACTAATCAGAATTCATTATAAGGTTATTTCATATATTATACCATTCGACACCTCTGTCAGCCAATCACATTACAGTATTTCAGGGGAATAATTCTCATATTCTTTGTCGTCCAGTTATCCTCTCATGTTTGACTGTTTCAAGATTCATTGCAGACATTGGGTAGAGGATATAATGTGGTGCAAAATCAATATAAAAATTGAATTTGTTTGAGTGTTTGTCTCAGGGTATAAGCCCGTAAATCACCGTGGGATCAGGAATATGTGTTTATCACACCTCGGCCTAAAGGCCTCGGGTGATAAATCTCATATTCCCTCTCCCGTGGTGAATAACCTTTACTAATACATAAATTATATATTTGTTGACAATCTGGGTTTGCATCATGTTCAGCTACAGTCACTGGCAACAATTACATTTCATTTATGGGAGAGATAGATGGGAGAGAGCATGACGTGAGAGATGTTTACTTGCCCAACACAGACCCTTTTGCAAGGGGTCCTTAATTTAACTTCTGATCTTAATGACATCCATTTGGGATTTAGCTCTTCAACGAAAACTGAAAATATTATGGGTTCAGCAACCGGGGATCAAACCCTTACACAAAGACCTTCAGCAAGCAACTTTGCAAAAATTGAAAGAATAAAAGAGTCGATCCATGATTAATTCATGGCCATTTCTAGCCCCTGCCCTGTCCTTTGACCCGAAATCTGTGCAACAATGTTGTTCAACATAATGCTCTAAATGAAATTTGATGTCAATGCAATTTCTTTCCGAATCCGAAGCTTTACTGAATTTGTTCAAAATGTAATGCCAATCTTGTTAACAAAACGTAATATTTGTCTTCATAATGTTCCTTTAACTTTTGTGAAATTGTGAAAATGGATACGAAGCAATCTCATTTGCTTAAATTGCTTTGAATTTTAATTCAGATTTAAGAAAAAAATCAGTTACATAACATATATATAAATAAGCATGTGCTTTTGGTTGGTATGCTTTTTCAAAACAATTATGAATGTGTACATGTATTGAAACAAAGGGCAAAGGATACCTATCATTATACATGGATCACATTGAATGTGGTAAACAATTAAGAGTAACCTGAGGATCAATGAATGATATGGTCCTTGTGTCTGGCATTTATGCACTGAAAGCTGATAAGAGACCAGGACTCATCCAGAGTTGAAATGAAATGAACCTGAGCTACAGTACAAATTTCTAAATGTGGCTCAACTTAGCTGTCTGTTGCTATTCATTACCAGTCTTATCCATATCTATCCATAACTATCCATTTCTATTCTTTTGTATACACTGGAATCTCTTTACCCCTTGTTTAAACAATAGTAATTGTGGATAGCTATAGCTAGCTACGGATAAGTGTAGCTTAGTTTAGCTTGAAATGGCTATGGATAGATAGCTAAGGCTAGATTTTAAATGACGAGCCACTTTTATAAATTTGTACTGTATCCTACTCCACAACAAAAGCTGATAAGAGACCAGGACCCAGCCAGAGCTGAAACTACACTCCTGCTCATAAATATGAAATACTTTTTTGGAAAAAAAAGGTCATATAAAAGTAAATTTCAGAGTGTGAATGCAAACAAGGTCCATTGTAAAGGTCAAATCATTTTCTCTAATCACTCTTTGAAAGCCTCAACACATTTTTTGAAAGAATTTCACATTTTTGGTTGAATGCACCACACCCTAAAAAACCACCTCAATTTCCATATTTCATGCTGCTGTAACTTTTCCCGAGGTTAAAGCTGCAGCATGCGTTTTACACGAGGGTATGTTCCTTCCTTTAGTGGTCATTGGAAGTAGTTACCATTGAATCAGACCATCATGCGCTCCAGTAGAAGTTGTTAAAGTTATCAATTTCAATGGAAATGTTGAAGTATTCCTTATTTATGAGCAACGGTGTAAAAGAACCTGAGATATCCTACTCCACAACAAAAGCTGATAAGAGACCAGGCCCCGGCCAGAGTTGAAACTAAATGAGCCTGAGCTATCCTACTCCACAACAAAAGCTGATAAGAGACCAAGACCCAGCCAGAGTTGAAACTAAGTGAGCCTGAGCTATCCCTACTCCACAACAAAAGCTGATAAGAGACCAGGACCCAGCCAGAGTTGAAACCAAATGAGCCTGAGCTATCCCTACTCCACAACAAAAGCTGATTAGAGACCAAGACCCAGCCAGAGTTGAAACCAAATGAGCTTGAGCTCTCACTACTCCACAACAAAAGCTGATAAGAGACCAGGACCAAGCCAGAGTTGAAACCAAATGAGCCTGAGCTATCCCTACTCCACAACAAAAGCTGATAAGAGACCAGGACCAAGCCAGAGTTGAAACTAAATGAGCCTGAGCTATCCTACTCCACAACAAAAGCTGATAAGAGACCAGGACCAAGCCAGAGTTGAAACTAAATGAGGTTGAGCTATCCTACTCCACAACAAAAGCTGATAAGAGACCAGGACCAAGCCAGAGTTGAAACTAAATGAGCCTGAGCTATCCTACTCCACAACCAAAGCTGATAAGAGACCAGGACCCAGCCAGTGTTGAAACTAAATGAGCCTGAGCTATCCTACTCAACAACAAAAGCTGATAAGAGACCAGGACCAAGCCAGAGTTGAAACTAAATGAGCCTGAGCTATCCTACTCCACAACAAAAGCTGATAAGAGACCAAGACCCAGCCAGAGTTGAAACTAAATGAGCCTGAGCTATCCTACTCCACAACAAAAGCTGATAAGAGACCAGGACCCAGCCAGAGTTGAAAGCAAATGAGCCTGAGCTATCCTTTCTCCACAACAACATTGGGAGCATCGTTTGGAAGATAAATGAAAGATGAAGGTAGCATTGCAGCTATACAAGTATGCTGTTCTCTTTCAGGACAATAAGGACAAAATTTACTCTCATTTATTTTCATTGTCTCTTTTTCAGGCTATCAGTGTGACACAGGCTGGAAAACCTGAAGAGAAATTAGAATTAGCATTTCGCCTTTATGACATTGATCGCAATGGCTGCATCGAAGAACATGAAATGTCAGAAATTATCAGGGTAAGTAAATGTTACAGAAACTATGTTTTTCATTAGTCAATTTGATGTTTTTGTATATTAGAGGAAATAGAGGAAACTTTATAAATTAATGAGAGTTTTGCATATCACAATGCAAATGATGTGTCGTGATCCAAACTATTAATTCAATGCTAGGAGTCTAATTCTGCTTTTAATCATATAAAAATATCTAGATATCATATTGATATGCCTTAAACTTTTGTTCTGTTAGATTCAATTTCCAATTGCCATAGAAATATATTTATTATGTATCATGAATAATTACAGCAGCTGTACAAACTTTGTTCCTGCGAACACACACCTGCTGTCAGATCAGCAAAGCTTCTGCCCATTTCTGTTTTATGACTTGAATGACTTATTTCATAACCATGCCCTGTTATTTTGTTCTGTTACATATATTTCAATGATTATGGTGCTTGTCAAAGCTTTGTTCTTGTAAACTTCCTTCTGCAATAACATTTAGGGAAGTTTTTGCTATTTCTGTCTGTGATTTGTATCTTTGACTCAAGAGTCTAATATCCAGCTATTTATTGCTACAAAAGCACCTCGTATGAACTCAGGAACTGCAGCAGGATCATTATCATAGGTCCGATTTCACCAAAATAGCTAAGACCAGGCTTAAGGTTAAACGTGGTCTTAAGTAAATTCTTACCAGGAGGTGCTGCCATTTTTACATTGAAATTTATCCTACAGTTTTAATTTGGAACTGCTAAGGCCAGGTCTAAGATTTAGACCTGGCTTAACAATGTTGGTGAAATCGGCCCGAGAAGTCTCAGCCAAGTCAATAGTAATCTGCCCTGTGACCGCAATCACAAAAGTTTCCCAAATTGAGATAACTTCCAAAGTTATGTCAAGGCTTCTGTTGGCTTCTACTTGTTTCCAGATGTGTAGAGTATTAGAGGAACAGTTAAACACAAATGTAAAGTAGAAGTTCTTAACATAAAGAAATCATACATCTACAATTGATCAGGCTTGTCTGGAAATAAACAATTAGATATCACTGTTTGCCATACAATTATAACACTTCGTGTTCATAGAGGTAATTGCCATTTAAGAAACATTTGCCGATTTTGCACTGTAACCCTTTTTGACAACCGAATATATATATTGTAACCAGGTTTATTTTTCAGAATATAGCCCTGTGTCATTCATAACCTAACTTGTTAACTGTAATATTATTTTCACAGGCAATCCCTAGTATAGTACTTTAAACATCTTCTCTTATTTTCTTAGAGCTTTTTATTCATATAATAGGTACTTATGTGTATCATTAATTGTTTTTCAATTTCTCATTTCTTTAGGCGATTTACTTGATGACAGACCAGGATACGAATAGCTTGGGGGAGGACCCTGATAGCCGAACGAGAGACATTTTTAAGAAAATGGATACCAACTCCGATGGGGTTTTATCAAAACAGGAGTTTATCGAGGGATGTATGAATGATGAGACACTGTTTAAATTACTCGCTTGTACTGGCACGGACACTACTGGTGAAACACTGGACAATGACACTTTGGATGTTGATGAAGTTGAAGACCCGTTGGATAGTACGATTGAATAGCCCCTGCCTTTACCTTTATGATATTGTGTATGGTACAGTACTGGGCAAAACTATTTCTACAATACAATTTATTACCAACATAAAATGACCAATGACTTCCAACTCTTTAAGTTGTTATAACATCAGTATTTCCAAGCAAACATGCACTGGGCTGTACTGCTACCTGCCAGTTGAAGTTTAAGAAGGATTTTCAATGATTCTGAAGAACAAAAATATACTTATTAAGATTATTGAAAGCTGAACCTGTTTACAGAAGTTTCATGTCAAGAAAAGCTGACCGTTTCTTCACCACTGTTGAAGTGGACCAGTTTGGGGATAGGCTTTGATGTCCCTTGTCAACCATCTTCTTTGAGGTAGAATCAAATTTGAACCTACATTCTATTTCCCTGTTAATAGAATACTTTTGCCCTGCACTGTAATTTGAATATATGTTTTGTATACCTACACATAACATGCAACATTCGCACAACCAGCTATCTTCCACTGTAATATTTCATGGAAATATTCGGCAAACGATACGTATTAAACAAAGCTAGGAAAGTGAAGGAAGCTAAGGAAGCTAAGTTCAGATGAGGAAGTCGGGATTCCCACTAATAAAATAGTTTCTCAAGTAACAATTAAAGGAAAACAAACATCTGTGAACCAAATCAATATGATTGCAGCCATGACGTTCACATTCTCAACTGTCTCACTAGAAGTTTTGAAAAGTCTGAAAGTAAGTGTATGAGCAAAGATTGATTTATAGCTGGACAATGTCATTGATAGTGCAGATGATATGTAGAACTGTGCTAAACCTTAAGAACAATGTTTAAGTTGGTCAATGGGCTCCAGTTGATGGAAATTTGAAATGGCTCTATATTTCAAGACCCTTGATCGAAATCAAAAATTATTAGATATCGCAATTTTATGTGTATGGTTTGTCGAATATTACATTATCATTCAATTCAACCCATGTTGTTTCACTAATTTTTTTAAGTAAATGTTCCATGTTGACAAGGAGACTAATCCTGTGCTGAGAGTGGCTTACATTTTCATTTTTGTTGTATGTAACAATGAATATATCCTGTCACTGTATTCATGGATGGAATATCTGGCAAAATGGGAATGTATTTTGGTTGTCATAACATAAATAATAAGTTAAGTGACAACTGGAAACTATTTGATCATTTTCTAAATCATAATCGGAACATTTTAAAAATGTTTTCCTAGTTAAGCCCATACCAACTGGGTTATTAATTTTTGAACAAATGATCTTAATTTCTGATGTAAATTTTGACTGGTGATTGAATCCATGGTTCAAAAACTGAAGTTAAGTATACAGTACAATTATGTTGTCCGAAACATGATGTTGTTCTATGCCTCCGATTATTGATTGGAAGATTATTGTTTGAAAGCCTTTGTTTGTTCTTCACGAGCCTCAAATTATTTGTTCACATTCATATTAGTATGATTCATGTTCATATATTGTCCAATTAAACTGCTATAAAATATACCATCCTGTTTGCACTTGTAGACCTGTCAGTTGCCTTTTAACAAGTTTTTTGTACATTCATCTGTTATCATTACCCATATATTGTATCACTTCTGTTGTGAAGTTTTTGACTTGCTGTCGACAGGTTTATTTTTATTTCATAATGTAACAACTCCTGCAAAAATAATTCTGACTTGTGGTTGAAATAATCCAAAATTGAAATTTGCCTTATAATGTAACTTTTCCGGATTTATGGTAAATGCTGTCGATCCAAATTTGCTAAAAAGATGATAAGCCAATTATGGTCTAGAAAAGTAAAATTTTACCTATATGTTCTCTGGGAACTGGTGTTGATGATGTCAGTCAGTAGCGTCCCTGTGGGGTCAAATATTCCCATTAAAATTATCTGTAATACGCACTCATTTTTTTCACACCATTCACATACTGTGTCAATTAACAGTCACTGATGTGATTCCATTTCCTTTTCTTTTCTTAGATATAAGGATAATGACATATCCATGTTCTAGTGAACCATAAAGTTGACTCAAAACAGATTCATGATTTATAAAATAATTTGGCTTTATTATGTACCTGATGATAAATGAATAAAACTGAAATATTGTGTAAAACATGAATCTATTTGGATTAACCCTAATGATCTGTTATATTAATACAATCAGTGAAGTTTATAGATATTCATTTATTTATTTGTGGCTGAATACCTGCATTTTCACAAATATGTGAAGTAATTATTTCCCAATATTCACAATTTCAAATTATTGTCAAATAATTCAAAGCCATACTATGTGACTGTTGGCAAAGAATGTCGTTCATTAGATAGCCGCTAAAATTGTTGTTGAAAAATAATACAAGAAAACACTTTACTTTGGTATTACAGTTTTTCTGTTTGTGTTTCTTCTATATGTTATGATATATGTTGGTAATGTAAATGGAAAAATATTTGCCACACAAACACATGAATGTAATGATAACTTACCAAAATCTGCAAAGTTTATACGTATTTTTAATGATCACCATTCTTGCTCATCAAATTGACTTTTTCTCCATGGTGACATGAATTGGACGTTAATATCCAGATCATCAAGGAATATATTAAATATAATTTTCTTTTACAATTACATTTAGTCTAAGTAATAAAAACATTTAATTTATCAGATGAAATATGATGTTATCAATAAGATATAAATTCATAAGTTGAAATATGATGTCATCAATAAGATATAAAAGTGAAAAGGACTATTTGAGTATGACATAAAATCAAAATTTTTACACCACCCATCCGCCTGTTGTAAAGAAATCAATCAATAAAAACAGTTGAATATATACACCTGTGGAAAAAAAAAGTCTTGACACTGTGTTACTGTAAGTGTGAAGTATTTCATTGTTGCTCTGATGGATCCATGCTGTGCCTCTGACGCAGTCAATAATAAGCAACAATCTAATGCCTCATCAGGCATAATGAAGCCTTAATTAAATAACATCACAGTACGACATAACTTTTGCTCATAAAGAGTGTCAGACACATGATTTGAACCCAAGACTTTGGAAGGCACATATTTTTGTTTAAAAATTATATATATACAATACTTGTTAATATCTGTGGACATTCTAACTTTAAGTTTAACTGGATCCCTTAATATGATTTACAATGTTACATCTCATTCAAATGGTATACCACACATTCAAAAAGAGTAACTGTAATTATTACTGGGATGACAAATTGTAAGATTAGCAGTGGTCAAATGATTTGTATTATGTGTCGTAACTTCTTTTATGTGTCATCATGATCTTCCCGAATTGAACTTCGTACATACATTAAGGAGAAAAATGTCGTTTTTTGCCTGTGGCAATAAGTGTCACGTTATAAACATATCCCAAGATAAATGTGTGCATGTGTAATCTCTTGAATACATTGTG
The DNA here is from genome assembly GCA_026936325.1 of Platynereis dumerilii. Taxonomy (NCBI): domain Eukaryota; kingdom Metazoa; phylum Annelida; class Polychaeta; order Phyllodocida; family Nereididae; genus Platynereis; species Platynereis dumerilii. The sequence goes on from JAPTHN010000005.1 coordinate 7,913,186, forward strand.
TTTCCATTTGTGTAGCAATTTTCACAAATTGTGCTTCCTTAATAAATGATTTGACAAAACGGTTTTCAGTTGTTTTCCCTTCAATGGTTATTACAAGATTTGACCAAATTACTTTTTTTTCACTTATAAATTTTCATTCAAGCATTATCGCAAGACAGACTGCTGGCGAAGAGTTTCAGAATTCAGCTTGCATCTTTACAGCCTGTATCCAAATGTCCCATGTATACTGATAAAGTGAATTTGATAATAAGCAGCTTACTAGCTTCTATACATTTTTTAAATGAATCTACATGAATCCTTACATATGTGATGCAGTGTATAAGATGCTGATGCTCTTCAAGATTTATTTAATGCATCAGGATAAGTAAGTGAATTTCACTCAAGACACTCTTCAAGATTTATTTAATGCATCCTGATAAGTTAGTGAATTTCACTCAATATCGATCAAGTTTGTTAGTAAATATCACCCAAGATCATATTTTTAGGTGAATGTCACTCAAGATCATAATTTGTTTGATGCTTCACTCGTGGTATTTTATCACCAAATCTAGTATTCGAGATCCATTAGTCTGGAATGCCAGACATATCTATTTTGGAAATATCTCCTGTGACTGATTTGAAAATGAAAGTGGCTTTTAATGTCACTTAATTGAAAATTCCAGAAGGAACAGTAATATTTCAGAGTAAATGTTATTTGAGAAGAAACAGCATACAGATATTATGCAAGCAAATACAGTTTGGTAAACATAACATGGCTGATGCAATACTCTCAAATTAATATTTAATGGAAAGACAGGAGATAAAGTTGTCACTTCACCTTGTATCTATATAAGACAGTCAAGTTGGCATAATACTGATGTGGGAGTTAAAAATATTTTTAGACGAATAAATGGATCCATATTGGGCCATTATTGCCTCATTATAAGGGAGACATCATTTCATAACAATTTTTAGTGATTTTGGAAATATCATAAAAGAGTATTATGCATAAACTGATTGCACGAAGTCCAGGCTGTACAAAGAAAGCCATTTCTAGTCCAGGTACATGATTGTGTGCATATGTAAACAAGTTTTTCAAAGACATACTCCATTTTTCTTGCTTTAAGTTTTCTGTTGAAGTAAAACTCATGTTAAGAAGTCACGCTTTGCAAGAACAAGGTCAAACTCGTTTCTTAACTTGAATTATGTCCAAACATAAAACATAACAAGTAGAATACAAAGTTGTTCTTTTTCCATAACCAACCTGTTGGGTAGTTTGGTTATATGCAAAAAATAGTTTGAAATATGCAACCGCTTTTGTTGAGAAGATACTTGTATGACTGTTTGTTGAATTATTATTGTGTATTGCTGCGCTTGAGTCTAGACATCTCCTAAAATCCTTACAAAAACCTGACTCACATTTCAACGGAGCTGATAAAGTAATTCTGTATCAATTTTGACAGTTCACTTAACTTAAGAAAAAATAGTCATTCAAACTTGCATTCAACAGATAGTTGGCATGTGTCTAGTTGATAATATTATATGGGCATAAAAAAACCAGAAATCTCTGCACCACTGTAAGTAAAATGGAAAGACTCAGACTCAGATAACAATTACATTTAGTAATCAGAATTTTGGTTAATATCTGTGGACATTCTCACTTTGGTTTTGCTTGCAGAGGTAAGTGCCATTCAAACTTCAGTGTTTTCAGCTGCTGTATAAAAACAGACCTATCTTCAAGCACAGGAAGCGATGGCTTTGTCCTAACAAAGCAAATTATGGAAGGCGAACTTGTCTATTTAAACAGCATGCAAATTCACTTACAAGTTCATTAAAACAAAAAAGAGACAGAAATAGTGTCTGTGTGATTACCCAGTATATTTGTGATAGTCCATGTGTAGAAATATTCTCTCATTGTATATTTAAATGAAAACCATTGTCCTATTGACATCATAAACTCTCTTAAATATTCACTTCCTGCTGGGGTAGTCATACTTTATTTTGGGTTGTACTGTATACTGCACCACTCCATTTTTATTTCCTTAATGTTCGCTATTTAGCATAAAACATCATACAGCTGTTCCTCAATAGCTTAATTTTGGCAGCTGTTTCATGAGATAGCTGTTCAATCCACTGTGTGTCAAGGAATTGATTGTCTCACGAGCTGAGAGAATTCAAGGTGTGAATAAGGTGTCCCTAAGTTCTATTGACAGTTCTGTGTTAAGTCATAAGAGAGCTGGCAGATCCCTTGTAACAATGAAAACAACTAATCAGTTACCCAGCATCGGGCGACCCACTTTTTCAGTTGTTTCATTGTCACAGCAGGTAAACAAAGGACACAAAAAATTTTCTTTGTAATGAAGAAAAAAAAAAAGAACATTCTTTTAAACAATGTGAACTGTGACCTTTCTTAGAGTATTTTACACAGGGTGTCCAATGCCATCTATAACAGACACGCTGCTTTTTACAGACTAAAATTGTTTGCATCACATCCACTGCATGCAGGGCTCTCCCGAATGGCAGCTAATACTGAAGCTTTGAACATTTGGTAATAGGGCCTTAGAACGATATGAATGATAGGATTTCAAAAATGGGAATTTTTGGTTAATCTGAGAGGGGCCTTTTGAAAAAGATGAATGTGTACATTTAGAAAACGAATGAGGAGTGTTTCTACATCTCATCAATTTACAGGATCACATATACCATGTGAATCGAGCAGACTTAGTATATATATAAAGAAAGCCATTTGTAGCTCCAGGACAGTCCAAGTACACATTCGTATGCAAGTAAACAAGTTTTTAAAACACAAATTTCTTCGCTTAAAGTTTCCCTCTTCAAGTAAAACTCTTGGTTAAAAAATTATTCCATACCAGAACAAGTACAAAACATTTGTTACATGAATTGTTTCCAAAGACAACCTGGAATACAACATGGTTCCTTTTATTCCTAACCAACCTGTTAGATAGTGTGATTTAGGCAATAAATAGTTTGAAATATGAGCCAGGAAAGATAACCCGTGTTGAGCATTGATAAAATTGGGTAATGGGGCTCTGCACCTAATTACCTCACAAAGATGTTTCATCATGGATGAAAGGAGAAGAAAGAATTGATATAGAGTCTGCTTCTATCACCATGTTCCCAATCAATGTGCTTCACCTGTGCCCAGTCAGTCATTAGCGACAAACAGATTCAACGGATTAAGCTGGCAGGATACTTGTACTTGCCACAGCCCGAGCTATCCGTCCTCATGTCATGAGATAGGTATACTGATAGGTTGGGTGAAGCAGGCTTGCTCATTTGGTCAGCATTCGGTATAGAGGTCGGCAGGTATTTTATCTGAAATAGAGCCAGTCCTAAACATTGCTATTAATAAGCCAGTCTGAAAAGTCACAACTAATTCATGCTAGACACTCACATTACTCAATAGCAGAGAAATGTAAATATTCCCGTACTATTAGAAAAGTCTGCATACCAGGATGAAAAGCTTTAAGAGGATATAATTAATCACTCATTTGTACTGCCGTACTTGTATCAACAGTTCAATGCCATTCTGAACTTGACTTCAAATCTCAGCTCGATTGAATCTAAACTCAGCCGTGCAACTGGCATGAATAATTGGTAAAGGTCGAAATACTCATGCCAGTAACAAGAGCGAGCTGTCAAAAGATGGCACTTTCAAGCCCCCGAGGAATATGAAGTAACAATATCCCTGTCAGCATGCCTCATCGGTCCAACGTCGGCCCAGCATCAGTCCGATGTCAGCAGCGACGGACCAGCTTCGGGCCGACATTGGACCGCCGAGGCATGCTGATAGGGAAACTGTGAGGTATGAATAATTGAACAGGCTAAATTATGCATTAGGACAATACTCAGTTTAGCTCCAGGGAGGGCATGGGTTAGGCTGACCTCAGAGATAGGTACATAATGGGAGCTTTGTGGATTTTGATGATTTTAATTAAGAAATGAAGAATCGAAGATGGACTTTGGTACATGGGCATAATACTATTAAGCGATTATATGTATCATTAAGATGCAGATATAATATTATTGATTACATGATGGTTAGATTCAATTATCACTGACTGCCACAGTGAAGAACAAGTCACCATTAATTGTATCATTTTTGAGGGTATTTGTGTCAGCCAATCTCTAAATTGCCAATCTCCAAATAAAAATGTGCCAATAGGGTCAATAGTTTGCCAATAGTTAGAATAGTAAATTGCCCCTTTGGGCAAAGTTGTAAGATCAGCCAAAAGGAGAAATAGTTTGCCAATAGCTGAAATAGTTTGCCAATAGGAGAAATAGCCATGCCCAATTGTAAAATTTGGCACGATTTAGAGATTGTCGGCAGCAGCATTGTCTGGTTTTTAATGCCAAGTTTGTGGTGTCCCTGAAACTTGAAACCGTGAGCAAGGATTGGAATTGAAAAGCATTCAAGGGCTGAAGATTCATGTGGATAATCTCTACTTAATCTTCCAACCATTGACATCCTTCAATGACCTCCATATTATTTAATGATGCCAACAAATTTGGCATGGGATTATCTCCGTATTATTAAACTCTTATCCAAGTGACCAACTGACTGAGCAGTTTATGTGCTCAATAGATGCAGTTCATTGTTTCAGTATCAAATTGTACCTTACTTCAATTATCATATAGTTAAGTGCACATTCCATCTTTCAAAACAGTCTTAAACCATTCCTGGTATATACGTAGACAGATTGAAAATAATCTTTCCCCATATAACAAAGTGAAGAGATAATAATATTACACCTTATCATCTTTCCATAAATATCAAGATAAATATGTGGGGTAATCTCAAAATTTGTAAAGCTGAAGTTCTTCAAGATTACCTTAAGGCTGTATAATCCGATTTTATATAGTGACGATCCTTCTAAATAATTTTGTAATCCTTCCCAATTCTCCATTTTAGTTTAATTGCAGATATCGTCTATCTCAAGGAAGACTCATTCAAATCAATTTGACTGAATTTTGAAATATATCTGAAAAATAATCTCGAGGATCTCTAGCACCAAATGGCAATAGAAATAAGCCCAATGGGTCAATTTATTACCATACACTACTCCTTCGAACTCTCGGTATTTTGGGACATTTTCCCTCTGTTTTAAAGCAATTTCCATGAAAAACGGACATCTTTCATGGCTCGTCTGACTCAGCCGAACTGCTTTGACCTAGTATTCCATGATACAATGAAAGAGGACAATCAGTCATGTCAACATACAAATTGATTTAACCTTTTATGCTTATGCATCATTAAAAAAATAGAAAGGTTAGTCTTAAGTAAAACTAGGTTCCAGTGGTTTGACTGAGTCTTCCACAACAGAATCTGAGTTGCACAATGGGAACTTTTGAGGTAAAAAACAGTTAAACCTGCTTTGACTGAGTCTTCCATTGATTTTTTCCCTCCAAAAAGTTGTTTGTTGTGCAAGCTAAAAAGGTCAAAGTGGTTTGACTGAAGCCGACTCTATGAATCTGCACAAGTCTAGTGGAAGACTCAGTCAAAGCTATGTTTTGGCTGGATCATCCTCCATTTTCTAGTGGAAGACTCAGTCAAAGCTATGTTAAATATTGCTTTGACTGAGTCTTCCACTAGATTAGTGGCAGATTCACAGACTCGGCTTCAGTCAAAGCACTTTGACCTAGTATGGAAATTAAGATAATGAAGCCAATGCCTTGCAGCTTCCTGGAATAATCAGTCAAAATAACTTTATTAAATAAATTCTACATTTTTCAAGCATCATTTATGTTGCTGCACGATCACAACACCAAGCTGAACACAATGATATAACTCTCAATACAATCAGCGACGAGAAACAGAAGTTATCTGCTGATTTGTTTAGTTTTCAGAATTTCAGGTCTGCTGAAAAGTGCAAAATTTGCTATATCTGAGTCTTCCATGAGATAGACGATATGTGGGTGGGCTGGGAAAGGGAAATCGGTAATGAGTGGAAATATAATGGTGCAAGTATTGCTTTTGCACTGGCTTTATATTTCCTCCCTACAATACATACATAAATCCCCTTGAGATATGGTAGCTGCAACTCTTTAAGCCCAGTTTTGGCGACTCAGAAGAGTTGATGGATGAAATTGGAGAGAGAGTGGGAGTCCTCAACATGTTAAACATTTACCCCAAGTCAGATGTAGTAAAGAGTAATGGGATATATTCTCATGGCTGGGAGTTGAACTCATGATGTCTCAGTCTGCAGGTCACCACTTTATCCACTGAACCACTGCACTGCTCTTTGGAGAACTGCCTGTGTAGAAATACAATACAAATACACTGGTTTTTTAGCATTTCTTTTGGCTAACTGCAGTGTATTTAAAGTGACTCGCCTAAGATTTGATTGAACTAATGAACCTCCCTCACAGTGTGAGAAAACTCAGAAATTGACTGAATATCTTTCTAATCTAGAGAGATAGATAGATAGACAGATAGATAGACGAGAGAGAGAGTGGGATTCCTTAACATGTTTCACATTTACCCCATTTGAGGGATCTTTTGCTTGCCCAGCGTAGACACTAATACAAGAGGCTGCCAATTTAACATCACATCTGAATGACATCTAGCAGAGATTTTGCTCATGAAGGTACATTGAAAATGTTGGAACCCATGCGGGCAAAGCACCTTCAGCAGAGCAGGCAGACACCTAAGCCACTTGGCCTCCCTGCTGCTATGATAATAATAATAATCTAACCTCCAGTATCTCCACAGGAAGTAATTAGCACAAGATGTAGGTACTTGTAGGCTTAATCCATTTTCTTCTTTTTGCAGAAGGACTGTCCCTCTGGAGAATTATCTCGTGGCAAGTTTCTTGACATCTACAAGGCTCTGTTTCCAGATGGAAAAGCCGGAGCCTTTTACGAGCACGTCTTCAGGACTTTTGATGAGGATGGCTCCGGAAAGATAGACTTCAAGGAGTTTTTACATGTAAGTGTCTTAGAGCCAATTAAACTTCTTCATCTTCATAATCACATTACCACACTAGATAAATGTTGAGAGAGTTTCAGCTGCTTTTTCAATGTCAAATAATCAAATTCAAATTTTATATTGATTTTGCACCTCATTGCATCCTCTACCCAATGTCTACAATGTCTAAATGCTCTCTCTCCCTCATATGCCCAACTCCCATACCCCCATGGCGATGCAACTGAAAGGTTGACTTCATAATATACTCACTGAAGGGACCCCATAATGCCTGCTTTTTGCAAGCAAACTGCATCCGCAAGACTGTGATTTTATAACTAAATTACAGATAATCACTACATTACTGAGGTTATCATTGCATGTAATCATTGCATTAGAGCGAGCAATTGGCCGGAAACAAGAAACTTGCAAATCATCATTGCATTACTCGGAATCCATTATGAGATTGTTTCATATGTAATATATAAGCTATTTATATTTGTCAACAATCTGAGTTTGCATCATGTTAAACTACAGATATGTTACTAACAATTACTACATTTCATTTATCGGAGAGATAGATGGGAGAGAGCATGAGTCCCTAACATGTCAAACATCTTTTCCACATGAGAGATGTTTACTTGCCCAACACAGACCCTTTTGCAGGGGTTCCCTAATTTAACTTCTCATTTTAATGACATCCATTTGGGATTTAGCTCTTCAACGAATACTGAAAATATTGTTGGTCATCAAGGGACCAAACCAGTGCACAAAGACCTTCAGCAGACAATGTTGCGAAAAATGAAAGTATAAAACGAAGTTTATCCATGATTACTTTCATGGCCATGCGTAGCCCCTGTGCAACAATGTTGTTCAACATAATGATCTACAATGAAATTTGATGTCAATGCAATTTGTTTCCAAATCATAAGCTTTATGTGATTTGGTCAAAATGTAATGCCAATCTGTTTAACAAAATCCGATGTTCGTCTTGTTTGTCCAACATTGTGCACAAACAATTCATGATGTTGCTTTAAATTTTGTGAAATTGTGAAAATGGATAAGAAGCAATCTCGTTTGATTAAACTGCTTTGGATTCTAATTCAGTTACACAACATATGATAAATTTAAATAAGCATGTGCTTTTCTTTGGCATGATTTTAAAAAAAATCATGAATGTATGCATGCATTGATACGCAGGGCAAAGGATACCTTTTATTGATCATGGATCACATTGAATGTTGTATAACATTAAGAGTAACCCAAGGATGGATGAATGATATGGTAATTGTGTATGCCACTGTATGGCACTTATGCACTAAAAAGCTGATAAGAGACCAGGACCCAGCCAGAGTTGAAACCAAATGAGCCTGAGCTATCCTTACTCCACAACAATATTGGGCGCACTGCTTGGAAGATAAATAAAATATGAAGGTGGCATTATAGCAATACAGGTATACTTTTCTCTTTCAGCCTAATAAGGACACAATTTACTGTCATTTATTTTCAATAAATTGTCTCTTTTTCAGGCTATCAGCGTAACACAGGCTGGAAAACCTGAAGAGAAGTTAGAATTAGCATTTTGCCTTTGTGACATTGATCGCAATGGCTGTATCGAAGAACATGAAATGTCTGAAATTATCAGGGTGAGTAAATGTTACAGAAACTGTATTTTTCCTTAGTCAATTAGTTATTTTTTATTTTAGAATTTGTCCGGAAACTTTTTTTTTTCAATGATTATGGTGCTTGTCAAAGCTTTGGTCTTGTGAACTTCAACTTCCTACTGCAATAACATTTAGGGACGTTTTTGTCATTTCTGTCTGTGACGTGTATCTTGAACTCAAGAGTCTAGTATCCAGCAATTTATTGCTACAAAAGCACCTCATATGAACTCAGGAACTGCGGCAGTCCTGAACATGAGAAGTCTCAGCCAAGTCAATAGTAATGTGCCCTGTGACCGCAATCACAAAAGTTTCCCAAATTGAGATAACTTCCGAGTTATGTCAAGGTTTCTGTTGGCTTCTGCTTATTTCCAGATGTGTAGAGTATTAGAGTAACAGTTAAACACAGATGTAAAGTAGAAGTTCTTAACATAAAGAAATTATACATCTACAATTTATCAGGCTTGTTTGGGAATAAACAATTAGATATTACTGTCCGCCATGCAATTATATAACATATCAATGCTTTCAAAAGTGATATCTGAAGGTTTCCAGTATTTCCTATTGAGGAACAGTTAAACACAGATGTAAAGTAGAAGTTTTTAACATAAAGAAATTATATATTCATCTACAATTGATCAGGCTTTTCTGGAAGTAAACAATTAGATATTACTGTCTGCCATACAATTATATAGCCTATCAATGCTTTCAAAAGTAATATCTGAAGGTTTCCAGTATTCCCTATTGAGTGTTGATTTAGGTCATTGCGATGATTGAATGATACAAGGACATAATTATCTTGAAATAGGGGGTCGTAACTTCCGATCAATATGTGGCAGTGCACTGCTTTTCCTATCTTCCCCATATTAATTCGGGCTTGAAAACTCCCATGGTAAGAACAATGGTTTCTGCCATGAATGGACCACACTTTGTATTCTTAGGGCTAATTGCCATTAAGGAAACATTTGCCGGTTTTGCACTGTAACCCTTTTTGACAACCAAATATATATATATTGTAACGAGGTTTACTTTTCAGAATATAGCCCTGTGTCATTCATAACCTAGCTTGTTAACTGTAATCATAATTGCACCAACATACCCTAGTATATTACTTTAAGCATCTTCTCTTATTTTCTAAGAGCTATTTATTCATATAGTTGTCACAAATGTGTATCATTAATTGTTTTTCAATTTCTCATTTCTTTAGGCGATTTATTTGATGACGGACCAGGATACGAATAGCTTGGGGGAGGACCCTGATAGCCGAACGAGAGACATTTTTAAGAAAATGGATACCAACTCCGATGGGGTTTTATCAAAACAGGCGTTTATCGAGGGATGTATGAATGATGAGACACTGTTTAAATTACTAGCTTGTACTGGCACGGATACTACTGGTGAAACACTGGAAAATGACACTTTGGATGTTGATGAAGTTGAAGACCCGTTGGATAGTACGATTGAATAGCCCCTGCCTTTACTTTTATGATATTGTGTATGGTACAGTACTGGGCAAACCTATTTCTACAATACAGTTTTTTACTATCATACAATGGCCACTGACTTCCAACTCTTGAAGTTTTTATAACATATTTCCAAGCAAGCATGCACTGGGTTGTACTGCTACCTGCCAGTTGAAGTTTAAGAAAGATTTTCAATGATTCTGAAAAACAAAAATCAACTTTATTAAAATTATTGAAAGCTGAGCCAGTTTACAGAAGTTTCATGTCAAGAAAAGCTGTCTGTTTCTTCACCACTGTTGAAGTGGACCAGTTTGGGGATAGGCTTTCCTTGTCAACTATCTTCTTTGAGGTAGAATCAAATTTGAAACGGTCCTTTTGAACCAGATAGTATTTCCCTGTGATTAGAATATTTTTGCCCTGCACTGTAATGTGAATATATGTTTTGTATACCTACACATAACATGCAACATTCGCACAACCAGCTATCTTCCACTGTAATATTTCTTGGAAATATTTGGCAAACGATACGTATTAAACAAAGCTAGGAAAGTGAAGGAAGCTAAGGTCAGAAGAGTACGTGTGGATGCCTACGAATAAAAGAGTTTCTAAAGTGATACTAATTAAAGGAAAACAAATATTTGTTGGGGCAAAATCAATATGATTGTTGCCATGATGTTCACAACTATCTCTCTAGAAGTTTTGAAAAGTCTGAAAGTAAGTGTACGAGCAAAGATAGATTTATAGCTGGACAATGTGATTGATAGTGCAGCCGCTATATAGAACTGTGCTAAAACTTACCAATGTCCTATATTTAGATTGGTCAACGGGCTCCAATTGAATAATCAGTTGATGGAAATTTGAAATGGTTCTATCTTTCAAGACCCTTGATCGAAATCAAAAATTATTAGATATCGCAATTTTATGTGTATGGTTTGTCGAATATTACATTATCATTTAATTCAACCCATGTTGCTTCACTCATTTTTTTAAGTAAATGTTCCATGTTGACAAGGAGACTTATCCGGTGCTGAGAGTGGCTTACATTTTCATTTTTGTTGTATGTAATAATGAATATATCCTGTCACTGTATTCATGGATGGAATATCTGGCAAAATGGGGATTTATTTAATAATAATAATAATAATAATAGTAATTTATATCGCGCCTCTTCCAGTAAACTGCTCAGAAGCGCTTGATGGTATTGATTATTTGTAGAATGTTTTAAATAAGTGGGTTTTTAGGTTTTTCTTGAAACAATTTTGGATGTCATAACATAAATAATAAGTTAAGTGACAACTAGCAACTGTTTGATCATTTTCTAAATCATAATCGGAACATTTTAAAAATGTTTTCCTAGTTAAGCCCATACCAACTGGGTTATTAATTTTTGAACAAATGGTCTTAATTTCTGATGTAAATTTTGACTGGTGATTGAATCCATGGTTCAAAAACTGAAGTTAAGTATACAGTACAATTATGTTGTCAGAAATATGATGTTGTTCTATGCCTCCAATTATTGATTGGAAGATTATTGTTTGAAAGCCTTTGTTTGTTCTTCGCGAGCCTCAAATTGTTTGTTCACATTCATATTGGTATCATTCATATTCATATATTGTCGAATTAAACTGCTATAAAATATACCATCCTGTTTGCACTTGTAGACCTGTCAGTTGCCTTTTAACAAGTTTTTGTACATTCATCTGTTATCATTACCCATATATTGTATCACTTCTGTTGTGAAGTTTTTAACTTGCTGTCGACAGGTCTATTTTTATTTCATAATGTAACAACTCCTACAAAATAATCTGACTTGTGGTTGAAGTAATCCAAAATTGAAATTTGCGTTATAGTGTAACTTTTATTTATTGTGAATGCTGTCAATCATATATTGCTCTCTGCTAAAAAATAATAAGCCAATTACAGTCTGGAAAAGTAAAATGTTTTCCAATATGTTCCCTAGGAACTGGTGTTGATGATGTCAGTCAGTAGCGTCCCTGTGGGGTCAAATATTCCCCTTAAAATTATCTGGAATACGCACTCATTTTTTCACACCATTCACATGCTGTGTCAATTAACAGTCACTGATGTGACTACTAATGTGATTCCACTTCCTTTTCTTTTCTTAGATATAAAGATAAAAACATATTCATGTTCTAGTGAACCATAAAGTTGACTCAAAACAGATTCATGATTTATAAAATAATTTGGCTTTATTATGTACCTGATGATTAATGAATAAAACTAAAATATTGTGTAAAACATGAATTTATTTGGATTAACCCTAATGATTTGTTATATCAAAATAATCAGTGAACTTTATGGATATTAATTCATTTATTTGTGGCTGAATACCTGCATTTTCACAAATATGTGAAGTAATTATTTCCCAATATTCACAATTTCAAATGGATTGTCAAATAATTCTATAATAAAACCCCATGACAGTGAAGTTCACAGCTATGAACATCATGAGTGTCAGGTCTGCTCTGAATTAACAATAGTTTGAAAACAAACAATGCAAGAAAACACTTTACTTTGGTATAACAGTTTTTCTGTTTGTGCTTCTTCTATACCGGTATATGTTATGATATATGTTGGTTATTTAAATGGAAAAATATTTGCCACACAAACACATGAATGTAATGATAACTTACCAAAATCTACACAGTTTATACGCATTTCTAATGATCACCATTCTTATTCATCAAATTGACTTTTTCTCCATGGTGACATGAATTGGACGTAAATATCCAGATCCTAAAAGAATATATTATATATAATTTTCTTTTACAATTAGGCTTACGTTTAGTCTGAGTAATAATAGCATTTAACTTATAAGATCAAATATCCTGTTGTCAGTAAGATGTAGATTTGAAAGGAGCTATTTGAGTATGACATCAAAATCAAATTTTCACCCCACACATCCACCCGTTGTAAAGAAATCAATCAATAAAAACAGTTGAATATAAACACCTGTTGAAAAAAGTCTTGACACTGTGTTACTGGAAGTGTGAAGTATTTCATTGTTGCTCTGATGGATCCATGCTCAGTCAATAATAAGCAACAATCTAATGCCTCGTCAGGCATAATGAAGCCTTAATTAAATAACATCACAGTACGACATAACTTTTGATCATAAAGAGAGTCAGATACATGATTTGAACACAAGACTTTGGAAGGCACAGAATTTTGTTTAAAAAAAAAATACTTGTTACAGATGATTTCATATTTGTAGACATTTCTCAAATAACAAAATATTTAGCAAAATTTCTGGTCTGACATCAGAAAATCCTGCCAGGTGATTGGTCAAGTTGCCCATTGCGTGTCACTTTTTTTCAGCTTGCTTCAAGCAAGTGATGTTTGCTGGAAAAATGATGTCATAATTTTGACCAATAGTATGCAGCAAAGGCCAACTTGGTATTATGGCAGTTGTTCACACATGTCAAACCGCAATCCACATGTATTTCACACTCCTGTGTACAACTGTTGATTGTTTCAATTGATATTTTAAAAATCAGTTTCAAGCTGCCCATGAATGGCTTCACATCTATTTACACTAAATTATCATGCCTTGACCAAAAGCCGCGAGCATTGTCTATGACATCAGTAAGGGACCATTCAGAATTTATGACTGGGTTGTGGGTGAGATGGGAGTTTTGCCTGAGTGGGTGCTACATGCTTCAAGTGCAACTGTACTGGTTTTTACCTTTTGTCCAGAATCTATGTGCCTTACAGGCTAAATAGAATTTATGACTTGAGGGGAATAGGAGTTTTGCCCGACGGAGCACCAATTTTTCACACATGTTTCAAGGGGGTACTTATTACTCTCAACATGCTTAAGGGGGGTATGAAATTTTAATAAAAGAAAAGGGACATAGTGCACGGGAGGATCCAGAAAATACTGGTGGAGGGGTCTATCGGGTTATCGTGGCGCGGAACGCACAATTCGCGACATAACGCGACTGCGCGCGTATAAAATTAACATGTAAAAATATATAAATTTTGGTCTTGTGGGGGGGATGCATCCCCCCATCCCCCCCCCTGCGCTCGTCCCTGGGACATACTAAAAATCCACATGGAATGTATGAGAGGTACAAATAAGCATGAAACCAAAGGGGTATTCAATTATTGATAGAAAGTTCCAACAAAATTCCCCAGAATCATAAATTCTGAATGGTCTCTCAGGACAGGATGGTAGCCCAGTGATGTGGTCAACATTCATAAGAAAATCCCAGTGGGAATCAGATCAAGGACCCTGCGATTGGTAGCCCATTGTCCTGCTGCCTGAGCTGAGCCTCTCTTCTGAGAAATTGTTACATTCACAGTTATACATGTTTATTTTCTGTATAAACAGTCATTGCATGGATCACCTGATCCTAATAGTCTGAATGCACAACATTGGACTTGCAGAATGTATGTACTGAAATATGTGAAACACAAACTGAAACTCTCACTTGAAACTGCGAATGTCAGTCCCTGTGAGGAGATCAATGCCATGGTCACCCATGTAAAACGCTATGTCACTTTTCAGGAGAGAGTGGTGTCATACCTTCTCTCGACCAATGAAAACTGCAAGAAAAATGATGTATTTTCTACCTCAAATGTCTACAAATATGAAATCATCTGTAATATCTGTGGACATTCTCACTTCAAGTTTAACTGGATCCCATAATATGATTTACAATGTAACATCTCATTCAAATGGTATACCACACATTCAAAAAGAGTAACTGTAGTTTTTACTGGGATGACAAATTGTAAGATTAGCAGTGGTCAAATGATTTGTATTATGTGTCGTAACTTCTTTTATGTGTCATCATGATCTTCCCGAATTGAACTTCGTACATACATTAAAGAGAAAAATGAGTTCCCCCGTGGCCTAATGGTCAAGACTGCTTGGCCACTGGCTTTGAGGGCGTGGGTTCAAATCTCACCCCGGGAACTCACTTTAGTCCGAGCCCATGGGACATTAAATGGAGGCGGGTTGTGTCCAGTATTCTATGCTGGGGCAACTGAAAGACCCTGGGAATCCCTGAATTAATAGGGTATGTTCCAGACTCACAGTGTTGAGTTTCTCATTGAGAAGCACTATGTTGTCCATTGTACAGAAATTGTTTAAAGTGTGAAACACATTAATGCGACACCAAGTCAGTCACAGTTGTTCTTTGTTTTTTACATTGTGTGCAAACTGTAGTAGGATATGTCACAAATGTAGTGTCACTTGAACATCAAAAGTCAATATGAAGAGTTACTAGCTGTGCAGAAATGCATTATCTTGACACCAATTTATGTTAAAAGGTATGTTGTATTTAGTTATTACTTAGTGTAGATCTATTAGCTTGTTCATTTGTACATATTTATATTTCATAAATCATTTGTTGGTAGCAGTAGAAATTTAGTGTCATTATTTGAATTTTTAGATAAGAAATTCAATGACTGACTTGGAATCTGGATCTGGGATAATTTCATTGCAGCACATTGTTGTAAGTTTCCTTTATAGCATAACCATGCTCAGTTTAATCATCCTGTGGTGTATAATGTCATATTTTTATATTGTTTTTTTTTTATATATGCACATTTGATGCTTGATGGTATAATGTGATAACTCCCTTCAGTTCTTCAATTAATTAAATGACAATTATGATAATATTACATTGATACATGTATACATATCTTTTTGTGACATTATGGTGACAATGTTTATTTTTCTTGTATACAGATTTACCGATCAACGTCTACTTGGTTGTGTGAAATAAATGCTGCATTAAACTCATCCTCTCGTTATCCCTCGCGTCCAGAATAGTAAATAACAATGTGGAAGGACAACCTTTGAAGGACATCCCATCCCAAGACATCACTGAACGATACCATCATGGCAGAAGAAAAGAAAAAGTCGAGAACTGGCCGTAAGTCTGCATTGTCACGTGAGATAAACAACGTCAATCGATTCATTGTTGAAGATAAAGTAGAAGAGGTTCGAAATCGCATTGATACGTTGAAGGCAAAGTTTGCATCATTCGAAGAGGTGCACAATGAATATATGGAACTGATTAAGGAAAATGCTGAGTTATGCGATTCAGAAGAAACTTACTTTGATGAAGCTCAGTGTAAATATGTAGATGCTCTCGCAAAAATTAAGTTTCTTGAGTTTCTCATTGAGAAGCACTATGTTGTCCATTGTACAGAAATTGTTTAAAGTGTGAAACACATTAATGCGACACCAAGTCAGTCACAGTTGTTCTTTGTTTTTTACATTGTGTGCAAACTGTAGTAGGATATGTCACAAATGTAGTGTCACTTGAACATCAAAAGTCAATATGAAGAGTTACTAGCTGTGCAGAAATGCATTATCTTGACACCAATTTATGTTAAAAGGTATGTTGTATTTAGTTATTACTTAGTGTAGATCTATTAGCTTGTTCATTTGTACATATTTATATTTCATAAATCATTTGTTGGTAGCAGTAGAAATTTAGTGTCATTATTTGAATTTTTAGATAAGAAATTCAATGACTGACTTGGAATCTGGATCTGGGATAATTTCATTGCAGCACATTGTTGTAAGTTTCCTTTATAGCATAACCATGCTCAGTTTAATCATCCTGTGGTGTATAATGTCATATTTTTATATTGTTTTTTTTTTATATATGCACATTTGATGCTTGATGGTATAATGTGATAACTCCCTTCAGTTCTTCAATTAATTAAATGACAATTATGATAATATTACATTGATACATGTATACATATCTTTTTGTGACATTATGGTGACAATGTTTATTTTTCTTGTATACAGATTTACCGATCAACGTCTACTTGGTTGTGTGAAATAAATGCTGCATTAAACTCATCCTCTCGTTATCCCTCGCGTCCAGAATAGTAAATAACAATGTGGAAGGACAACCTTTGAAGGACATCCCATCCCAAGACATCACTGAACGATACCATCATGGCAGAAGAAAAGAAAAAGTCGAGAACTGGCCGTAAGTCTGCATTGTCACGTGAGATAAACAACGTCAATCGATTCATTGTTGAAGATAAAGTAGAAGAGGTTCGAAATCGCATTGATACGTTGAAGGCAAAGTTTGCATCATTCGAAGAGGTGCACAATGAATATATGGAACTGATTAAGGAAAATGCTGAGTTATGCGATTCAGAAGAAACTTACTTTGATGAAGCTCAGTGTAAATATGTAGATGCTCTCGCAAAAATTAAGCAATGGCTTGCTTCACAAACTGCTCAGAAAGATGCAACACCATCATCTCAGTCTGGCAGTGCGGAGTATTCACATTCAGATCTTCTCGGTGCTATAAACATGCCAAAAGTTGAACTCGAAGCCTTTGATGGAAATCCGATGAATTTCCATAACTTTTTCGCAGTATTTGATGAGCATGTTGATAGGCAAAGGCAGGAGCCATCCGTCAAATTGACAAGACTTCTGCAGTATACCACTGGTCCAGCTAAAGAAGCGATACGCAACTGTGCACTCATTGGGGGTGCCCAGGGTTACAAGCAGGCTCGTGATATCTTGAAGCGCAGATTTGGGGATAACCATCTCATATTTGACACTGTTGTAAAAACTGTTCGCTTTGGCAAGGAGGCAAAATCAAATACGGAGCTTTTGCAACTTGCTGATGAAATTTCCAACTGTAAGGCAGTGCTGAGTCGCATGGAAAGGTTAGCAGAAGTTGACAATCAAATGTTCATTGTTGATGTTATGAAGCGCTTGCCATTTTATATCAGGAACAAATGGAGAGATATCGCCCTGGACTTTAAGGAAAAACATGACAAGTATCCGCCATTGGAGGATTTTGAGAAGTTTGTCCTCAAAAGGGCCAGTGGTGCGAATGATCCAGTGTACGGAAATGTTGGATCTACTCCGAAACCGAAACCGACTGTAAAATCTGGTGGTTCATCGTTTTCTACGCAAGTGCGGATGCCGTATAGTTCTTCAGGAGTGTCTTCTCGTGTGTGGCCTTGCAAGGCTTGTGGTGAAAATCATCGTCTATTCAGCTGCCAAGTCTTCAAAGACATGAGACCACATGAGCGTCTCAAATTCGTGAAAGACCACAAGTTATGCGAGAATTGCTTGCTTGGGAATCATCAGGTCGCGGACTGTCGTAAGCAAAGCACATGCAGTGTACCAGGCTGCGGACAGAAACATACGAAATATATCCATGTCGATCAAAGACCTCGTAATCATCAGACATCATCAGCTGCAGGTATCAGCAATAGTGTAAATGCAATGAATGCTAATGTACATGCAAATAGTAATTCAAATACTTGTGTAAATGTACCTGTTGTAACTGTCAAGGTTAATGATAGAATGGATGTACTAGCTTTGCTTGATTGTGCTTCGACTAACTCCTTTTGTACTCGTAGGCTGGCAAATTCTTTGGGTCTAAAAGGCAGTGCCGTGCAGTACAGCTTGAGTACGCTCAATAGATCAAATGAAAGTAGACAAACTGAAATGGTTAATTTGAATCTTGTGTCTTCAGATGGGGCTGAAGCTATGAAATTGTCATGTGTGTATGTCGTAGATGACATTCCGGTTAAAATTCCAAATGTTGACTTGAGTAAATTCCCACATTTGTGTGATGTGCCACTTGTTAGAAACGAATCAAATGTTGAAATCTTGATTGGGCAGGACCATTCAGAAGCATTAATTCCCCTTGAGAGTAGGCGAGGTCCAGCTGGAGATCCTTTTGCTGTAAAAACACTTCTGGGGTGGTCTTTAAATGGCCCAACGCCTTGCTCGGGTCCAGTCAGTAAAAATGTTGTGTCGCATTTCATTACCACCAACAGTGTAGAAGATTCTGTGCAAAAGTTATGGTCCATTGAAAATGATGGTTGGTTGGAAGAAAAATCTTGGTCTGTTGAGGATAGAAATGTGGTCCAGCTGTGGGATGAAGAAGGAAAATTTCATGATGGTCATTATGTTCTGCCTATTCCATTTAGGGAGAATAGCGCATTTCCAAGTAATCTGTCGGTTGCCGTCTCTCGTTTGAAGTCTCTCAAAGTCAGTCTTGATCGGAGGGAATTGTTTGATCAGTACAATTTAGAAATTCAGAAGTTGTCAGAATGGTTTTCCGGTCCTGAGATATTGCTCAAACACAAGTCTGATTGGGGTGATCCTGTTCCCATAGCACCTTTGCAGTCAAATGATCCTGAAGTTAAATCACAAGGTGCTGTTGGATCTTCTTCTGTTGTTTCATGTGTCACCGAGACTACTGAGTCGCATCCTGTTGATGCTCTGATTCAGCATTATTCCAGCTGGAATAGACTGAAGAGAGCAGTTGGCTGGTTGATGAAGTTTGTGGATGTGTTGAAGTCAAAGAAAGCGTCTTCCAATTATTTGTCTGTGTCAGATATTCGAGCTGCAGAACTTCTAGTCATCAAACGAGTACAGTCTCTTTCTTTTAAGAATGAGCTGCGTGATCTAAGGCAGGACAAACCAGTTGGGAAGTCAAGTGCAATTCGTGATCTGTCTCCAATCTTAGACTCTGATGGTTTGCTTTGTGTCGGTGGTCGTCTCAGACATGCTGATCTTGAAGTAGGCAATAGACATCCGGTCATAATTCCACACACTCATTCAATCGCTGAAGTAATTGTTAGAGAGATCCACAATCGAGCTCATCTCGGTGTGGAGTGGACCTTGAGTGTGCTAAGAGAGAAATTCTGGTTGACAAAGGCTAGAGTAGTCATAAAGAAGGTGAAGTTTCAATGTGTCAGTTGTCGAAAACTTTATGGTTCTCCATGTGTTCAAAGAATGGCTGATATCCCCCCTGAAAGGTTAACTGATGACATTTTGTTAACTCTGTTTGCTGAGGTTGAAAGCATAGTCAATGGTAGGCCAATTACAAAGGTCAGTGATCAATGTGATGAACCTGTGGCGTTGACTCCAAACCATTTGTTATTGATGAGGCATGGTCCAGTAGCTCCTCCTGGTGTCTTTGATCAAAGCTCCATGTACAAGAGACGTTGGAAGTATGTCCAGCACCTTGCTGAACAATTCTGGAAGAGGTGGATGAAGGAGTATGTCCCTGAGCTGACCAAAAGACGTAAATGGTTTGACAAAACCAAAAATCTGAAATGTGGAGACATTGTATTAATTGTGGATGATTTAACTCCCAGAGGATTGTGGCCATTTGCCATTGTAACTGAAGCTATTGTTGGCAGAGATAATCTGGTCAGATCTGTAAGGTTGAAGACAAGAACCAGTCAGCTGGTCAGACCTGTGACAAAAGTGGTCTTTATTGAAGGAGAGTAATTGTGTAACAGTATGACAATATCTTGATTTTTTATGCCATTTATATTGGCCTGTTGTACATATTGATTTTGAATGTTCATAAATGCATTGTGAGTGTAGATCTAAATTGTTTTGTTTCCAATTGATTGAACTGTTTATAATCATTCTTGAATTCTATAACTTCATATTAATACTTAATTGAATGTCATTCACAGGTTTGATTGTTATGTTGAAACATGTTTCAAGGTGGGAGTGTTGAGTTTCTCATTGAGAAGCACTATGTTGTCCATTGTACAGAAATTGTTTAAAGTGTGAAACACATTAATGCGACACCAAGTCAGTCACAGTTGTTCTTTGTTTTTTACATTGTGTGCAAACTGTAGTAGGATATGTCACAAATGTAGTGTCACTTGAACATCAAAAGTCAATATGAAGAGTTACTAGCTGTGCAGAAATGCATTATCTTGACACCAATTTATGTTAAAAGGTATGTTGTATTTAGTTATTACTTAGTGTAGATCTATTAGCTTGTTCATTTGTACATATTTATATTTCATAAATCATTTGTTGGTAGCAGTAGAAATTTAGTGTCATTATTTGAATTTTTAGATAAGAAATTCAATGACTGACTTGGAATCTGGATCTGGGATAATTTCATTGCAGCACATTGTTGTAAGTTTCCTTTATAGCATAACCATGCTCAGTTTAATCATCCTGTGGTGTATAATGTCATATTTTTATATTGTTTTTTTTTATATATGCACATTTGATGCTTGATGGTATAATGTGATAACTCCCTTCAGTTCTTCAATTAATTAAATGACAATTATGATAATATTACATTGATACATGTATACATATCTTTTTGTGACATTATGGTGACAATGTTTATTTTTCTTGTATACAGATTTACCGATCAACGTCTACTTGGTTGTGTGAAATAAATGCTGCATTAAACTCATCCTCTCGTTATCCCTCGCGTCCAGAATACACAGTCTTCTCATCTCATCATCATACGGCGATTGCCTGCCGCAATATAGCCCACTAAGGTGCTGCAGAGGCATAAAACACAAACAAACAACAACATAAAGAGAAAAATGTCGTTTTTTGCCTGTGGCAATAAATGTCACGTTATAAACATATCCCAAGATAAATGTGTGCATGTGTAAACTCTTGAATACATTGTGTTTCCATTTGTGTAGCAATTTTCACAAATTGTGCTTCCTTAATAAATGATTTGACAAAAAATGTTTTCAGTTGTTTTCCTTCAATGGTTATTACAAGATTTGACCAAATAACTTTTTTTCACTTATTAAATTTTCATTCAAGCATTATCGCAAGACAGACTGCTGGCGAAGAGTTTCAGAATTCAGCTTGCATCTTTACAGCCTGTATCCAAATGTCCCATGTATACTGATAAAGTGAAGTTGACAATAAGCAGCTTACTAGCTTCTATACATTTTTTAAATGAATCTACAGGAATCCTTACATACAGTGTCTAAGATGCTGATACTCTTCAAGATTTATTTAATGCATCAGGATAGGTAAGTGAATTTCACTCAAGACACTCTTCAAGATTTATTTAATGCATCATGATAAGTAAGTGAATTTCACTCAAGATACTCTTCAAGATTTATTTAATGCATCATGATAAGTTAGTGAATTTCACTCAAAATACTCTTCAAGATTTATTTAATGCATCATGATAAGTTAGTGAATTTCACTCAAGATACTCTTCAAGATTTATTTAATGCATCATGATAAGTAAGTGAATTTCACTCAAGATACTCTTCAAGATTTATTTAATGCATCATGACAAGTCAGTGAATTTCACTCAAGATCGATCACGTTTGTTAGTAAATATCACCCAAGATCATATTTTTAGGTGAAAGTCACTCAAGATCATAATTTTTTTGATGCTTCCCTCATGTTATTTTGTCACCAAATCTAGTATGCGAGATCCATTAGTCTGGAATGCCAGACATATCTATTTTGGAAATATCTCCTGTGACTGATTTGAAAACGAAAGTGGCTTTTAATGTCACTTAATTGTAAATTCCAGAAGGAAGAGTAATATTTCAGAGTAAATGATATTTGAGAAGAAACAGCAGACAGATATTATGCAAGCAAATACAGTTTGGTAAACATGACATGGCTGATGCAATACTCTCAGATTAATATTTAAGGGAAAGACAGGAGATAGAGTTGCCACTTCCCCCTGCATCTACATAAGGCAGTCAAGTTGGCATAATACTGATGTGTGAGTTAAAAATATTTTTAGACAAATAAATGGATCCATTTGGGCCATTATTGCCTCATTATAAGGGAGACATCATTTCATAACAATTTTTAGTGATTTTGGAAATATCATAAAAGAGCATTATGCATAAACTGATTGCACGAAGTCCAGGCTGTACAAAGAAAGCCATTTATAGTCCAGGTACATGATTGTGTGCATATGTAAACAAGTTTTTCAAAGACATATTCATTTTTCTTGCTTTAAGTTTTCTGTTGAAGTAAAACTCTTAATTAAAAATCATGCAATGCAAGAACAAGTGCAAATTCGTTTCTTAACTTGAATTATTTCCAAACATGAAACATAATAAGTTGAATACTAAGTTGTTCTTTTCCATAACCAACTTGTTTGGTAGTTTGGTTATACGCAAAAAATAGTTTGAAATATGCAACCGCTTTTGTTGAGAAGATACGTGTTTTACTGTATGTTGAATTATTATAGTGCATTACTGCACTTCAGTCTAGACATCTCCTAAAATCATTACAAAAACCTGAATCACATTTCAACGGAACTGATGAAGTGATTCTATATCAATTATGACAGTTCACTTAACCGAAGAAAAAATTGTCATTTGAACTAGCATTCAACAGATAGTTGGCATTTTTCTAGTTGATAATATTTTATGGGCATCAATTATGTTCTACCAAATCTCTGCACCACTGTAAGTAAAATGGAAAGACTCAGACTCAGATAACAATTACATTTAGTAATCAGAATTTTGGTTAATATCTGTGGAAATTCTCACTTTGGTTTTGCTTGCAGAGGTAAGCGCCATTCGAACTTCAGTGTTTTCAGCTGCTGTATAAAACACACCTATCTTCAAACAGGAAAATGATGGCTTTGTCCTAACAAAGCAAATTATGGAAGGAGAACTTGTCTACTTAAACAGCATGCAAATTCACTTACAAGTTCGTTAAAACAAAAAAGGCAGTGGTCTTGCAGACAATAATAGTGTCTGTGTGATTACCCAGTATATGTGTGATAGTCCATGTGTAGAAATGTTCTCTCATGGTATATTTAAATGAAAACCACTGTCCAATTGACATCATAAACTCTGTTAAATATTCCTTCCTGCTGGGGTAGTCATACTTTATTTAGCGTTGTACTGTATACTGCACCACTCCATTTTTATTTCCTTAATGTTTGCTATTTAGCTTTCAAACATCATACAGCCGTTCCTCAATAGCTTAATGTTGGCAGCTGTTCCATGAAATAGCTGTTCAAGCCACTGTGTGTCAAGGAATTGATTGTCTCACGAGCTGAGAGAATTCAAGGTGTGAATAAGGTGTCACCAAGTTCTAAATTTTACAGTTCCATGTGATGTCATAAGAGAGCTGGCCGATCCCTTGTAACAATGAAAACAACTAATCAGTAACCCAGCACCTGGCGACCCACTTTTTCAGTTGTTTCATTGTCACAGCAGGTAAACAAAGGACACAAAATTTTCATTGTTATGAAAAAAAACAAAAAACATGAACAATTCTTAATACAACGTGAACTGTGTCCTTTACGACAAAAAGGCCTTTTTCACCGAGTGTACTTTATATAGGACGTCCAACGCTATATCTATAACAGACACGCTAGTTTTTTTACGAACTGAAATTGTTTACATCATTTCTACTGCATGCAGGGCTCTCCACAATGGCTATTATTACTGAAGCTTTGTCATCGTCCAAATGTGTTAGTATATTAAGTTTTTGAACCCTTGGTAACAGGGCTTTTGAAAGAGATGAATGCTAATATTTCTAGGCTTTAGGTAGGTGATGAAGCTCTTTAGCCAGATTAGATTCATTGTGCTGCTCCAAAGTTGTTTAGCCAAATGATAGAAATGAATAGTATTATTTGCTAATGTCTTTAGCCAGATCACAATCGTTTGCATTTTGCTATTTGGCTAATGGCCAGCTAATCCCTAGCATTTAAAAAATGTTAATTTTTGGTTAATCTGAATAGGGCCTTTTGAAAAAGATGAATGCGTACATTCAGAAAATGAATGAGGAGCGTTTCTACACTGCACATCTCACCAATTTATTGGATCACAGACACCATGTAAAATGAGCAGCCTCGGATGTATAAAGAAAGAGATTTCTAGCTCCAGGATAGTCCAAGTATACGTTCGTATGCAAGTAAACAAGTTTTTACAACACATTTTTCTTTTGCTTAAAGTTTTCCTTTAAAGTAAAACTCTTTGTTGAAAACAATACATGTATTCATATCAGAACAAGTACAAAATCGTTGTAACATGCAGAGTTTCCAAAGATAACATAGAATACAACATGGTTCTTTTTATTCCCAACCAACCTATTAGAAAGTGTGAACTTGGGCAAAAATAGTTTGAAATATGCAACCAGTTTTGTAGAGAGGATATACATGTATGTTAATTTATAAATGTAACATCTTTTTCTGTTACACAACAATTTTTCCTGAAGAATGAAGATACAAGTCATGTTGCACTTCAGCAAAGATGACAATCAAAAAATTTCAAAAAAATTTAATTGGCTTCGACCAAGTTGATTTCAGAATGTAGTTTTGTTAAACTTACTCAATAGCAGAGAGACGTAAATATTTTCTTACTATTAGAAAAGTCTGAAAACTAAAATGAGAAGCTTCTTAAACTAGATACAATAAATCACTCATTTGTACTGCCATACTTGTATCAACAGTTCAACGCCATTCTGACCTTGACTTCAATCTCAGCTAGATGAATCTAAACCCAGCGGTGCAACAGGCATGATAATTGGAAGAGGTCGAAAATACTCATGCCAGTAACAAGAGCGAGCCGTCATAAGATGGAACATTCAAGCCCCCGAGGAAAATGAAGTAACAAACTGTGAGGTACGAATAATTGAAAAGCCTAAATTATGCATAAGGACATACTTAGCTTAGCCCAGGGAAGATATGGGTTAAGCTGACCTCAGGTACATAAAGGGAGCTTTTTGAATTTTAATGGTTTTAAGAAATGAAGATGAACTTGTATCATTAAGATGTAAATAAAACAATATGGATCACATGATGGTTAGATTCAATCATCACTCATTTCAATGACTGCCATAGTGAAGAACAAGTCACCATTATTATAATTTTTTAGGGCTTTGACTTTGACAACAAGTTTGTGGTGCCCCTAAAACTTGAAACCCTGACTAAGAATTGGAATAGAAATGCATTCAAGGGCTTAAGATTCACGTGGGTAATCTTTCCTTAATCTCCCAACCATTGGCATCCTTCAATGACCTCCATATTATTTAAAGGTGCCAACAAATTAGGCATGGGATTATCTCTATAAATTATTCAACTCCTATCCAACTGACGGGCTGACTGAGTGGTTAAGGTGCTCAATAGATATACAGTCTATTGTTTCAGTATCAAATTGTACCATACTTCAATTACAATATAGTTAAGTGCATTCCATCTTTTGAAATAGTCTTAAACCATTCTTAGTCAAGCTGGTATATATACAGATTAAGAGTAATCCTTCCCTATATAACAAAATGAAGAGATAATATTACGCCTTATCATTTTTCCATAAATATCCAGAACAATATGTGGTGTAATCTCAAAATTTAGAATGCAGAAATTCTCGGAGATCTTGTTAAGGCTGCATAAGTGAAGATCCATCTAGATAAATTTGTAATCCTTCTCAATTTATCATTTTAGTTTAATTACAGCTATGTGGGTGGGCTGGGAATGGATAATGAGTGGAAATATAATTGTGTATATGGTGTTTTTGCACAGCCTTCATATTTCTTCCATACAATAAATGCATAACTTCCCTTGAAAGATAGATGAAATTGGAGAGAGAGTGGGAGTCCTCAACAAGTACAAAATTACCCCATGATTGGCTAGGTAAACAGTAATGGGATATATGCTCATGGCTGGGAGTTGAACCTGTGATATCACAGTTTGCAGGTGACCACCTTATCCACTGAACCACTACACTGCTCTTAATAGAACCTCCCAGGAAATACAATATTAATAATTCAATATACTTTTTTTTTTAAATATTCAATGTTCAACTGCAGATTCATACGTGGCTCACCTACAAGTCTGTCACAAGGAGATTTGATCTATCTAGTTTACTTGTCACTAAGTCTAAGAAATGGTCTGAATATCTTTCTAATCTAACCACAGAGACCTCCTATACCTCGATAAGCAGTAATTGGGTCAAGATCTGGATACTTGTAGGCTTAATCCGTTTTTTTCTTTTTACAAACTCTGCAGTGCTACTAAGTTAGTCTTGTAATGGAATCTCCGCGTAGCGATAGGTGCCAGTCAACATCAGAAATTGCAGCTGCTGTGATAATTACAAAAGGAGAATAAAGAAAAAAAGCCATTCTATACTGTAAATGGAAAGCAGAACATTAGTGATTAGAATCTCCTTAAGCTTGCTCGGAGGCATCAGTGCCATTCAAACTTCAGTGTTCTCAGCTGCTGCTGAAAACAGACCTCTCACCAAACACAGGAAGAGAAGGCTTTGTCCTAACAAAGCAAATTAGGGAAACAACATCAAACAGAACCTGTCTACGAAAAGAGAATTCAGGCTGTGGATACGACAATTAAATCAAAGGTTTCGCTAGAACAATATCTATGTGACAGCTTCATTATGTTATGAAGTCAACCACTGATTGTTTGTGTAAACTGTTAATGACAGATAGGCAGGTGCATCATGTATTGCTTTCTTCACGGTTGTATAGAATTCTACAAGCCAGAAATGGAAAATTGTGCATTACAATCTACTTGGCTTTGCTTGCAGAAATCAGTGCCATTCAAACTTGTGTTTTCAGCTGCTGCAGAAAGCAGACCTCTCAGGAAAAAAAACACAGGAAGAGAAGGCTTGGTTCTAATGTAGCAAATTGGGGAACTTGTCCGAGAAAAGAGAATGAAACTTCAATTACTAAGCTTTCTTTGACCACAAAGGTGGTGGACTTGACGAAAATAACAATATGATAGCGTATAAATTATGTGATAGTACATAATATCATGTGAAAATGCTCACACACCTATATATTTTAACAACACTTTGCCCATTTGACAGTATTAAGTTTATTTGGTTGTACCCTTCATAAGTTCTGGACTCTAAATAGCCCACACTGGTGCTGATGGAGCTTAAAACACCAATTCACCCACTCACCCTTTTACGCATCCTCTTTTTTACATTATACCATTCGACACCTCTGTCAGCCATTCACATGCCAGTATTACAGGGGAATAATTCCTATATTCTTTGTTGCCCAGTTATCCTCTCATGTTTGAGTGTTTGTCTCACAGTATAAGCCAGTTATTCACCATGGGACCAGGAATACGTGTTTATCACACCTCGTACTAAAGCCCTCGGGTGATAAATCACATATTCCCTCTCCCGTGGTGAATAACCTATACAAATATTTACCTGTGTCAGTGATAGTTTTATACTGCCTCAGTTCATCAGGCAACATAAAAACTACCGAGAAACTTGAGCCAATTGCCTTCTCCTCATCAAATTTAACACTCTGTGATTGAAGATGCTCTAGAAGCTCACTCCTAATTATCTCACAAGGATGTTTTATCATGGATGAAAGAAGAAGGTACTTGAAAAGGGACCTCTTTAATTGCCTTGTTGCCTCACCTGGGCCCAATCACCCATGCAAAATAGATTGCAAACAGAGAAACGCTGAGCTTAGACGTAGCTCAGAATATACTCAGTTTCTCATTGTAAGAGGGCAGTCATTTTAAGTGAAGGGAAGGGCTTGGAGTTTTCTGCAATTGGAGTTTATTTATTTGATGGAAATGCAGGAGAAATTATCTATTTCGAATATGCGGTGATGTTAAGTATTCCATGCTAAATCACAGAAACGAATTCAACAAATCCAGCCAAAAGAAATCATTTATTTCAATACTACAAGGAAAGAATTTGTTTATTTCACTAAAAACTGGGAACAAGATTTATCTTTAAACAATTCTGATGGCACAGTGAAGCACCATATTACAGTACAAATTTCTAAAAGTGGCTTGTCATCTAAAATCTAGCTTTAGCTATACTGAACTAAACTAAGCTATACTTATCCATAGCTATCTACAATTACTGTTGTTTAAACAAGGGGTAAATAGCTTTCAGTGTACACAAAAGAATACAAATGGATAGCTATGGATAGATATGGATAAGACTATAGTAATGAATAGCCATAGACAGCTAAGTTGAGCCACATTTAGAAATTTGTACTGTATCTTGTCTCTCTCTCTATCTCTCTGAGACATTCCTATGATTAAAGACAACAAAAGCTGCTCCCTGGGGCTCCACACCTAATTACCACACAAAGATGTTTTATCGTGGATGAAAGGAGAAGAAAGGAATTAATATGGAGTCCGCTTATCTCACCATGTTGCCAATCAATGTGCTTCACCTGTGCCCAGTCAGCCATTAGTAACAAACATATTCAGAGGATTAAGTATGTAAGATACTTGTAATTGCTACAGCCTGAGCTAATCAGGGCCCATGTCATGAGAAACGTATACTGATAGGCTCTTAAAATAGGTAGGGTATTGTACTATAGTACCCTCCCTATCAGCGGTCCAACGCCGGCCCGAAGTTTGTCCGATGCTACTGACATCGGACTGACGCTGGGCTGATGTTGGACCGCCGAGGCATGCTGACAGGGACCTTGCTCATAATGTCAGCATTCGGTATCAAGGTTGGCAGATATTCATCTGTTTCAGGTTGGTTCCTGGGCCCCCTTGACGGTAACCCAGGCATTGAGGTACTCTAGATTTTGACCAATGCCTGGGAGATTTAAGTCAAGACAATTCTTAAGCCCTCGATTGCATTTCAATCCCTTTTTGTGTTCAAGGTTTCAAGTTCACAATTCCTATTCTGTTCTGATCTACAGTATAATCAGGGCAGGATACTTTCTGGTTGAGCTGTTACGACATTGAATGACCATGTACCAACAAACCAAACCAATTTTCATTTCCTTTAACAATCAAATTCCACAAAGCCCCTTAATGTACCTATACAGTATCTCTGAGGTCAGCTAAAACCATATCCTCCTTTGGGCTGAGTGTGAAATATCCTTGGGCATATACATTGTAATTGAACCTTTCAATTATTTATACCTCACAGTTTGTCACTTCATGTTCCTCAGGGGCTAGAAAGCGCTTCTTTTTTGACATCTCGCTCTTGTAACTGGATAGAGTAATTTCGACCTCTAACAATTATTCATGCAGGTTGCATGGCCTGGTTTAGATTCAATCGAGCTGAGATTGAAGTCAAGTTCAGAATGGCGATGAACTGTTAATACAAGTATGGTGGTTTAAAAGAGTGATGATTTGTATTCTCTTAAAGCTTCTCAAGCTGGCGTACAGTCTTTCCTAATTGTAATAAAATATTTACTTCTTTCTGCTATTGAGTAATGTACGTGTATAGAATGAATAATGAATAGTTGTGACTATTTAAAATTGTTTATAAATAGCTATGTTTAGGACTGGATCTATTTCAAAGAGCAACAATTTTTATGAGTCTGTATTGTATGAAAGGCTTCAATTGCAGTCTCAAGGCTTAACTATTGAATCCACAATTTCCACAACTGCTGTTTCATTTTAATTGGAGTCAGATTCACATGGTAGGTCAAAAGCAATATTAGAGCAAAATGGAGGTCGGGAGACAAAACATTACTGAGGTAAATGAGGAGTTCTCCTTTCACATAGTATTATTTTATGAGGAACGCCTTCAAAATCGGTGTTTTTGTTGATGACCAATTTTGCAAAGATGAAACTAAAATATCTAGATAATCAACAGAATCATAGAACAGAGGGAGAATATATCTCAACCATTCTCTCTCTCCCAAAAACATTCTGACATGAAAAATTAAGTCTTTGTGTCCTAGTACAATTAAATAGTCCACATTACAGGTTTCATAACGTCTCAAACCGTTTTTACAGAAAGATATTGAAGCTAGCCTCCTTACGGACTAGGACTAATCTTTTCACATATCACTAAATGAAAAGATAATGTATCACCTTATCATCTTTCTGAAAAGATCAAGAAGACTATATGGTGTTATCCCAAAATTTAACAGGCAGAAATTCTTCAAGATTTCCTTAATGCTTCATAATCCTATGATAGATTAGTAAATATATCCTTCTAAATAATTTTGTAATCCTTTTCAGCCGATCGTTTTAGTTTAATTGCAACTGTGTGGGTGGGCTGAAAAAAATAAATCAGTAGATACATAATGTTGTATGTTGTGTAATGCTTTTGCACTTGCTTCTTATCTCTTGTTCACAATATACATAAGTTCGATGTGTAGATATATATGATATAAGTGCAGCCCTGTAAGTCAAGGTCTTGGCACTCATGAGAGTAGACGACTGATGAGATGGGAGGGAGATTGGGAGTTCTCTCACATGAGGGATCTTTCACTTGCCCAACACAGACACTGATACAAGTTTCCACCGATTAAATGTTTTGTCCTAATGGCATGAAGCTAGGATTTAACTCATGAAAGTCGATTGAAAATATTTCACCACCCATAAATTACAGTATTGTATACATTGAAGAATTTTAAAATATTAACATACCTCGAGAAGTAATATTTTCAATAAAGGTTTCTAGTTTGGATTTTACTATTCTAAAAACATATCATGGTCTCCTAATACCTTAGAGTAATAGGGGAAGCTGATAAGTAATGTCAAAAGATGTGTTTTCCGTTTTTATGTGCATATTATCTGTAGAATTAAATACAACCGAGAGCGTTGAAATTCCAGTATTTCACATGTCTTCTATAACAAGGTTTTAGCAGGAGCTTGCTCGAATGAAATAAATCAAATCATGGCAGTTTAGGCGATATCCGAGCTGTCTAAAAAACTGTTTTGCTTAAACTGATTTCAATGGTCCATTCAGTTTCAAAAAATTTAATGATTTCTATAACCAGAAATGGAAAGTCTGGCATTGAATTTATCATCTTGTCAAAGTGATGCATTTATTTTCACATATTTGTTAAAGGTAGATATTAGGGCGGTCCAAAAACACTTTCTTCTAAATTTCTCTGATTTGAATCTTGCATTATGATCTTATACCGATAGAAGGTATTGAGTAAAAATTTCAGCAAAATCAATTTATATCTAGAGGTGGCAAAAAGCCGTTGAAGTTTAACATGTGTTTGCCCTGCAGCAGACCTCAAAATCATTGGTGTTTGCAAATCTTGTAGTAATGGCCAATCATTTTGATCAAATAACCTTTTTTCTAGTATGTTAGGGATGCCCAATCTATTCCTGATATTCTTTCTGACTTAAAAAGTTTTATGGAAGGTCGAGGAGATATTATATAGGTCAATTTTCAAGCATTTTTTCATAAAAACAGGCAAATATTTCACTTACTATGAATAATGAATCTAAAATAACCCCAAGATATTACTTTGCCATGCCAACTTTATCATATACTAAAAACACCGCAAAAAAATATTTGCTTCGGAGAAAGATCTGGGAAATTTACAATTTCTTCAGTTCCGTGAATGGGGAATTACATGATAAACTTCAGGGGCTTTGTGCCACCTCTAAATATTAACCAATTTGGCTGAAATTTTGTGTGTGTTTGTTTTACCTATGTGGTAATCAATTTCTGCTTTCAAATTGGGGGTTTTTGGAGATTTGATTTTTCCCATTGGAATGTGGACCACCCTAGTAGATATAGATAGATCTATATGGAAAGTGCAGCCCTCTAAGCCCAGTTCTTTGCAGCTAACAAGTGTTGATTGGTGATTGATAGATAGATAGATAGATAGATAGATAGATAGATAGATAGATAGATAGATAGATAGATAGATAGATAGATAGATAGATAGATAGATAGACAGATAGATATATAGATAGATAGATAGATAGATAGATAGATACATACATACATACATACATACATACATACATACATACATACATACATACATACATACATACATACATACATAGATGTGGTAAGTGCAGCCCTCTAAGCCCAGTTCTGGCCACTCAAGAGGGTTGACTGAAGAGATTGGAGGGAGAGCGGGAGTCTCAGCATGTTACACATTTGCCCCATGTCAGAAACATATAACACATTTGCCCCATGTCAGAAATCTTTTACTTGCCAAACACTGACACTGATATAGTGCGCTGCCGATTTAACATCTCATGCGAGCAATAGCGAACGACATTAAGATGGAATTTTACATAAGAATGGGTGCCAAAAACCAGGGTTCAAACCCATGCAGGCAAAGACCTTCGCTTTCCTTCAGTGGAGCAGGCAGGTTAACCACTCTGCCATCCATCTGCCTAGTTGGATAGGAGCAAACTCTGCCAACCAGCGGCCTAATGAGATAGGAGTACACTAGCATCCTCAGCGTGTCACACATCTACCCCATCTGAGGTTGCAGGAGTCCTCAACATGTTACACATTTACCAGGCACCCATTAACCAGGGGAGGATCCAGAAAATTCTGATGGGGGGGTCTACCGGGCTGTCGCATCGCGGAACGCATAATTCGCAACATAACGAGACTGCGCGCAGATCAAATTAACTGGTAAAAATATATAAATTTTGGTCCGGTTGGGGGGGGGGATGCATCCCCCCCCCTGCGTCCGTCCCTGCCATTAACTGGACTTCATCTCTCCGTAGAGGACCGCTTTGAGCCAAACCACACTATAAATATACAGCATATTTTTGCAGTGAATAGACAAGTGACTGACTGAGCCAGCCTGTCAAAAAGAGATTCGATCTAACCAATTTACCTATCTCAGAGTCTGAGAAATGGACTGAAGATCTTTCTAATCCAACAGCTGAGACCTCCTATACCTTGATAAGCTGTAATTGGCTCCAGATCTGGATACTTGTAGGCTTAACTCGTTATTTTCTTTTTACAGAAGGACTGTCCCTCCGGAGAATTATCTCGTGGCAAGTTTCTTGACATGTACAAGGCTCTGTTTCCGGATGCTGGATTAGGGTGGGCTGAAAAAAACTTTTTTTGGAAATTCAATATGCCAGTGGTATAGAAAGTTGGCTATGGCCAAAAAATGAAAATTGGTGCAAAAAAAAATTTGTGGGACGCGACTTGTGCCGGGCCACTCCGGCTTTTATGAAAATGCATATTTTCAGCCATTTTGCATGCTTTTTTAGACCATTTTTTGGCCTGAGTCAGCTTCCTTGGTTTCAGAAGGCTCAATGGCATACTTAAATCTTCTTTGAAGGCCATTTTGGATATGAAACACCATAAACAGGTTGCTTATATTTAAGATATAGCCATTTCTGGGTACATGTTGGGAATCAGGATTTGGTTTTTTTTTGCTAAAAATTGCCCGAAAAAATTGAAAATATCGGAATTGACCCAACAAAAAATGATTCCAAGGGAATTGCAATTACCCCGAGTCCTCCCTAACACCCTAAAAAACACTTTCAGCGCACTACCTGCATGAATTTGTGGTTTCAGGGACCGGTATAGGGGCAATTCCGTAAAGTCAGATTTACAGATTTTGACGCTTTAACAGCTTTTGTAGCCCTACAATTACACCTCAGTTATTTCATCGTTAAATAGACATGAGGCCAGGTATTAGGGGTATCAGACAAGCCATCAACCAAAGCTCCAAGTGCAATAGGAGCTGAGCTACAAGGTGAAATGTCATCTTGTCTCCAAGTTGTCGGATGTACTCGCGCGCCGTATGTTCGACATGATGACATTTTGCCTTGTAGCTTAGCTCCTATTGCACTTGGAGCTTTGGTTGATGGCTTGCCTGATACCCCTAATACCTGGTCTCATCCCTATTTAACAATGAAATAAATGGGGTGTAATTGTAGGGCTACACAAGCTGTTAAAGTGTCAAATCTGTAAATCTGACTTTACGGAATTGCCCCTATACCTGTCCCTGAAACCACAAATTCATGCAGGTAGTGCGCTGAAAGTGTTTTTTAGGGTGTTAGGGACGACTTGGAGTAATTACAATTCCCTTGGAATCATTTTTTGTTGGGTCAATTCCGATATTTTCAATTTTTTCGGGCAATTTTTAACAAAAAAAGCCAAATCCTGATACCCAACATGTACCCAGAAATGGCTATATCTTAAATATAAGCAACCTGTTTACGGTGTTTCATATCCAAAATGGCCTTCAAAGAAGATTTAAGTATGCCATTGAGCCTTCTGAAACCAAGGAAGCTGACTCAGGCCAAAAAATGGTCTAAAAAAGCATGCAAAATGGCTGAAAATATGCATTTTCATAAAAGCCGGAGTGGCCCGGCACAAGTCGCGTCCCACAAAATTTTTTTTGCACCAATTTTCATTTTTTGGCCATAGCCAACTTTCTATACCACTGGCATATTGAATTTCCAAAAAAAGTTTTTTTCAGCCCACCCTAATGCTGGATATAGGGACATCTGCAACCTCTTCCACAGTTTTTGCAGCCTCGCAGGAGTCGCAGGTGGATCTGATCGCCACATACTTATGATCTTGCCCCAGAGACTTATGATCTTGCACCGCCAATTTATGATCTTGTCCCGCCGTTCTATGCCTCCAATCCCTTTTTAATCATCATTCTAACATTCAAACTAAACCTCAGCTGACATGGCCTGACTGTTGTGCACAGTAAACGTCTCCCCCAGGCAGCTCTCTCACCCAAAGTATCCACCTATCCTTCTTTTTCTATCCTCTCCCTCTGATGAGGGCAATCAACCTCCTGACTACTCCCTTATTCATCCTTTCGACTACACCTCTGCCCCAAATCCAGGATTGCATGAATCTGTCATGACAAGTCATCAAAAAAGCTTACAAATTCTTTTCTCCTCCTTTCCATTTTCAAACTACATCAGTCATACTTTGTAAACCTCTAAACCGCTATCAACGGCATATTATTGTACCACATTCACATCCTTACATGCAAGTTGATTTTTAACATATTTCCTACGAAAATAAACTAAGTTATCTACCTGCCCTCTGCTGGAAATGAGAACATTCACCTTTGCCATGACAAGTCACACATTTCAATCTGTGTGACAGGTCATGAAACAGTCACATTTTTCCAGTTTCCTACAGTTCTATTACAAAGGATCCAATTCACACTTCTGCTATAATTGTTCTAATTGTAGAAAACAAACGTTCCTATCAACTATAACCCATTCTTGACCTGCTTATCCCATATAACACTCATGTTACCATCATGTTGCACAATGAACTTTTCATACACCTGTCATTTTCACAATTAACCATTTAACAAAATCGTTCCCCCTTTTCAGCACAGCTCCTTACCATGCATATTCAATTACATTTCGTTAACCCCTAATCATCTACCATACGGCTATCTTCTACTCTTATTGGATAATTACCTTTTTACACATGCTGCCATTTGCGTAATGTATGTTGATAATGGGTTTTTCTAGTTAATTATATAATTGTTTCGTACGGCCGAAATCATCTTACAGTTGACATCATCTACTCCGTGAACAGTCTTCAACCACTAGGGACGCCACTGTACATTGATCGTGACGTCATAGGTACGCACAAGCAGATTCTTTGTTTACGTCACAACAGCAAATGGCTGGACTTCAGAAATCTTCGTAAAAATGCGTCTAAAATCGCCGAAAATCGGCAAAAAAACGTTGCGAAACTTCGCGAAAATGTGACTGGATGTTATAAACAGCCATCAGGAGCATACATGTGAGTGAAGGAATTTTTCTTCTGGGAGGCCTGGTTGCTGTGGAATTGGCAAAAACGAGTGTTCGCGAGTGATTTGATGACACCTGTAAGCTGCTCCGTCGGTGAAAAAAGTCCTATGGTTCTCGCAGTTAGAATGGGCCATTCATCTTGTTCTTTCAGCTCTCAATTTCAGACTCCAACACACTATAATATTCAAACTCAATACCAGAGCCTCGAATATTCAGAACCAATTTCAACTGCCTTCATTGGAAAAGTTCTTGAATTCTCATGAAACTATTAATGGCCAGTAAAATGGATGCATTGGAAATTTGAAATAATCACGCAAATGTGTCACATTAGGAGCAGGGTTGATCGATATGCATTCAGATGAACAAACTTCAACTTGAATCAACTGTCAATACAAGTAAGAGCTAGTGCGATACAAGCTGACGAAGTGGTATCAAAATTCAAGTGTGCAGAAAATGCGTCACTGTCTCAGTATGCTTTCTCTTCTCCTTTCAACTGTAATATTTCGAATGGAGCCTATAATATATCATTAAATCATTCCTCACAGTCTTAAACCATATGTGCTTTAGCTACTGTATTTGCAGATTACAGCTAATCTCATAATACATCACAAATGAAGCAGATGACATTTCAGCATAGGCCTATAGTCTATTCATGAATAATTAATATCAAGAAAAATGAATATAGCATTAAGGTGTAACTCGAATACCTACAATGGAGAGATTCTTCAAGATTGTTCTTTATATATAATCCTATCATGAAGATAGATATATATGTGAAGATGCTTCAAGATCTTTTTGTAATCCTTCTCACTTCATCATTTTAGTGTAATTACTTCTATGAAGCTCTATGCGGATGGTTGGCGTGGAGTTATTATGAGATGAATGATATGTTAGATTGGGTGCAGGGTTTGATTATTGACAACCATCTTTCATGAAGATATACTAGAGTGGAGCTTTTACACTCTTAACACAAAAGGTTCTTTATGGTATATATAAAGAACCCACAGCTGAAAAAGGTTCTACATCTTTAAGGGGTTCAACTGAATTGAAAATGTTCAATACTTGGAGGGAAGACCCCATGATAGGATCCTATGCTCACACCTTGAGAGAAAGGGGTTCCATTGTTGGAGTTCGGTGCAGCTTGATTATCTAAGTGCTTTTTTTGTTTGCTGTTGGAACCTTTTTAAAAGTTGAATAATGAACCTTCTAGGGTTCCTTATCTGTACCAGCTTATAGAACCCTTAAAGGTTCCATATAAAATCTTTTTGTTTAGGGTGTGTGTGGTTTCCATCTCCTTATTGCTTATAAAACAATATCTTCCAAAAGAGTTATAATGTGATTTGAATACATACTGACTACAAATAACCAGAATTGTTAGAATTGTTATTTGGGTACGTTTAGTGTTATGCAAACGCTGACAGAGTGTAATTTTGTAATCTGAAATGTCAGCGTATGCCCGAGAGTTCCAAAATTTCTTACACCAATGTACCAACATACCAAGCCCATTTTCATTTCCTTTAACCACCAAATTCCACAAAGACCCTTTATGTACCTGCAGTATCTCTGAGGTCAGCTTAACCGGTATCCTCCCTGAGGCTAAGCTAAGTATGTCCTGATGGATGATTTAAACGGATAAATTATTTATACCTCACAGTTCATCACAGTTCATCACTTCATGTTCCTCGGGTGCTAGAAAGCGCTATTTTTTGACAGCTCGCTCTTGTTACTGGCATGAGTAATTTCGACCTCTACCAATTATTCATGCAGGTTGCATGGCTGGGTTTAGATTCAATCGAGCTGAGATTGAAGTCCAGTTCAGAATGGCGTTGAACTGTTAATACAAGTATGGTGGTTTAAAAGAGTGATGATTTGTATTCTCTTAAAGCTTCTCAGGCTGGTATAAAGTCTTTCCTAATTGTAATAAAATATTTACTTCTCTCTGCTATTGAGTAATGTTAGTTTGTGGCATGAATACTGAATAGTTGGAACTATTTAGAATTGTTTATAAATAGCTATGTTTAGGACTGGATCTATTTCAAAGAGCAACCATTTTTATAAATTTGTATTTTATGAAAGGCTACAATTGCAGTCTCAAGGTTTAACTATTGAATCCACAATTTCCACAAGTGCTGTTTAATTTCAATTGGAGTCAGCTTCACATTTTAGGTCAAAAGCAATATTAGAGCAAAATGGAGGTCTGGAGACAAAACATTACTGAGGTAAATGAGGAGTTCTCCTTTCACATAGTATTATTTATGACGAACGACTTCAAAATCGGTGTTTTTGTTGATGACCAATTTTGCAAAGATGAAACTAAAATATCTAGATAATCAACAGAATCATAGAACAGAGGGAGAATATATCTCAACCATTCTCTCTCTCCCAAAAACATTCTGACATGAAAAATTAAGTCTTTGTGTCCTAGTACAATTAAATAGTCCACATTACAGGTTCATAAAGTCTCAAACCGTTTTTACAGAAGGATGTTGAAGCTAGCCTCCTTACAGATAAGGACTAATCCTTTCACATATCACAAAATGAAAAGATAATATATCACCTTATCATCTTTCTGAAAAGATCAAGAAGACTATATGGTGTTATCCCAAAATTTAACAGGCAGAAATTCTTCAAGATTTCCTTAATGCTTCATAATCCTATGATAGATTAGTGAATATCCTTCTAAATAATTTTGTAATCCTTCTCAGTCTATCATTTTAGTTTAATCGCAACTGTGTGGGTGGGCTGAAAGAAGTAAATCAGTAGATACATAATGTTGTATGTTGTATAATGCTTTTGCACTGGCTTCATTTGTCTTGCTTACAATATGCATAAGTTCGGTGTGTAGATAGATATGACATAAGTGCAGCCCTGTAAGTCAAGGTCTTGGTACTCATGAGAGTAGACTGATGAGATGGGGGGGAGATTGGGAGTCTTTTCACACAAGGGATCTTTCACTTGCCCAACAAAGACACAGATAAAAGTTTCCAACGATTAAATGTTTTGTCCTAATGGCATGAAGCCAGGATTTCACTCATGAAAGTCAATTGACAATATTTCACCAGTCACCACCCATAAATTACAGTATTGTATACATTAAAGAATTTTAAAATGTTAACATACCTTGAGAAGTAATCTTTTCAATAAAGGTTTCTTGTTTGGATTTTAATATTCTAAAAACATGTCATGGTCTCCTAATACCTTTGAGAAATAGGGGAAGCTGATAAATAATGTCAAAAGATGTGTTTTCCGTTTTTATGTGCATATTATCTGTAGAATTAAATACAACTGACAGCGTTGAACTTCCAATATTTAACATGTCTTCTATAACAAGGTTCAGCAGGAGCTTGCTCAAATGAAATGAATCAAATCATGGCAGTTTAGGCGATATCTGAGCTGTCAAAAAACTGTTTTGCTTAAACAGATTTCAGCGGTCCGTTCAATTTCAGATGAAATGATTTCTATAACCAGAGATGCACTCTAAAAAATGTCGGGACAAAATTGGTTTTTTAGATTCGAAATGGTTTTTTGAAAAACCAAATTTCAATGCAAAACCAACATGGATTTTTAAAAAAATCCATGTTGGTTTTTTGCATTGAAATTTGGTTTTTCAAAAAAACCATTTTGAATCTAAAAAACCGATTTTGTCTGAAATTTTTTAGAGTGTGGCAAGTCTGGCATTGAATTTATCATCTTGTCAAAGTGATGCATTTATTTTCACATATTTGTTAAAGGTAGATATTAGGGCGGTCCAAAAACACTTTCTTCTAAATTTCTCTGATTTGAATCTTGCATTATGATCTTATACCGATAGAAGGTATTGAGTAAAAATTTCAGCAAAATCAATTTATATCTAGAGGTGGCAAAAAGCCGTTGAAGTTTAACATGTGTTTGCCCTGCAGCAGACCTCAAAATCATTGGTGTTTGCAAATCTTGTAGTAATGGCCAATCATTTTGATCAAATAACCTTTTTTCTAGTATGTTAGGGATGCCCAATCTATTCCTGATATTCTTTCTGACTTAAAAAGTTTTATGGAAGGTCGAGGAGATATTATATAGGTCAATTTTCAAGCATTTTTTCATAAAAACAGGCAAATATTTCACTTACTATGAATAATGAATCTAAAATAACCCCAAGATATTACTTTGCCATGCCAACTTTATCATATACTAAAAACACCGCAAAAAAATATTTGCTTCGGAGAAAGATCTGGGAAATTTACAATTTCTTCAGTTCCGTGAATGGGGAATTACATGATAAACTTCAGGGGCTTTGTGCCACCTCTAAATATTAACCAATTTGGCTGAAATTTTGTGTGTGTTTGTTTTACCTATGTGGTAATCAATTTCTGCTTTCAAATTGGGGGTTTTTGGAGATTTGATTTTTCCCATTGGAATGTGGACCACCCTAGTAGATATAGATAGATCTATATGGAAAGTGCAGCCCTCTAAGCCCAGTTCTTTGCAGCTAACAAGTGTTGATTGGTGATTGATAGATAGATAGATAGATAGATAGATAGATAGATAGATAGATAGATAGATAGATAGATAGATAGATAGATAGATAGATAGACAGATAGATATATAGATAGATAGATAGATAGATAGATACATACATACATACATACATACATACATACATACATACATACATACATACATACATACATACATACATACATACATAGATGTGGTAAGTGCAGCCCTCTAAGCCCAGTTCTGGCCACTCAAGAGGGTTGACTGAAGAGATTGGAGGGAGAGCGGGAGTCTCAGCATGTTACACATTTGCCCCATGTCAGAAACATATAACACATTTGCCCCATGTCAGAAATCTTTTACTTGCCAAACACTGACACTGATATAGTGCGCTGCCGATTTAACATCTCATGCGAGCAATAGCGAACGACATTAAGATGGAATTTTACATAAGAATGGGTGCCAAAAACCAGGGTTCAAACCCATGCAGGCAAAGACCTTCGCTGTCCTTCAGCGGAGCAGGCAGGTTAACCACTCTGCCATCCATCTGCCTAATTGGATAGGAGCAAACTTTGCCACCCAGCCTCCTAATGAGATAGGAGTACACTAGCAGCCTCAGCGTGTCACACATCTACCCTATCTGAGGTTGCAGGAGTCCTCAACATGTTACACATTTACCGGGCACCCATTAACTGGATTTCACCTCACTATAAATATACAGAATATTTTTGCAGTGAGAAGAATAGTGACTCACTGAGCCAGTATGTCACAAAGAGATTCGATCTAACCAATTTACCTATCTCAGAGTCTGAGAAATG
The DNA here is from genome assembly GCA_026936325.1 of Platynereis dumerilii. Taxonomy (NCBI): domain Eukaryota; kingdom Metazoa; phylum Annelida; class Polychaeta; order Phyllodocida; family Nereididae; genus Platynereis; species Platynereis dumerilii. The sequence goes on from JAPTHN010000005.1 coordinate 7,954,694, forward strand.
GACTGAAGATCTTTCTAATCTAACAGCCGAGACCTCCTATACCTCGATAAGCAGTAATTGCCTGAAGATCCAGACACTTGTAGGCTTAATTCGTTTTCTTCTTTTAGCAGAAGGACTGTCCCTCTGGAGAGTTATCTCGCGGCAAGTTTATTGACATCTACAAGGCTCTGTGTCCGGATGGAAAAGCCAGAGCATTCTAAGACCAGTCTTCAGGACTTTTGATGAGGATGGCTCGAAAAAATATAGACTTCAAGAAGTTTTTACATGTCTGAACTTGTTCAAAATCAAATTATGTTTCTTCATTATCACATTATGGATAAATGATATCATTGTGTCAACAACAAGTACTTAATATTCAATTATCTTGAACATTTTATCTGTCTGTGCACTTTGCACTGTGAAGGGGAAGTCAAAGATTCCACGCATGGGTTGAATTGAATAGGCGGTATTGTGGAAAGGAATCTGCATCTACAAGACTGTGACGTGATTATTAGATTACAGATAATCACTACATTACTGACATAATCATCGCATGTAATCATTACACTTGTACGAGTAATTGGCCGGAAACAAGAAACTTGTAAATCATCATTGCATTACTAGGAATCCATTATAAGGTTGTTTCATACAGCGTATATATATAGTGTCAATATATTAAGTTAGAGCTAGGGCATAACAAGCTGACCAAGTGGTATCGAAATTCAAATGTGCAGAAAATGTGTCAATTTCTCAGTATGTTTTCTGTTCTCCAATCACCTATACTATTTCGAATGGAGCCTATTTATTTTATTAAATCATTCCTCACAGTCTTAAACCGTATGTGCTTTAGCTGCCATATTTGCAGATATAGCCAATCTTTCTATATATCACAAATGAAGTGGTTTACTGTTCAGCAGATAATCTGTTCATGAATAATTTATATCAAGAAAAATAAATATAGCATTAAGGTGTAATTCGAATATCTACAATGGAGAGATCCTTCAAGATTGTTCTTTATATATAATCCTATCATGAAGATAGATATATATGTGAAGATGCTTCAAGATCATTTTGTATTTCTTTTCACTTCATCATTTTAGTATAATTACTTCTGGGATGAGGATTAGGGGTGTGGAGTGCGGAGTTATGGGCAGATGAATGATACAACTGTTAAATCGGCTGCCGGGTTTAATTATCGACAACCATCTTTCACGAAGATATACTGGAGTGGAGCTTTTCCACTCTTAACACAAAAGGTTCTTTATAGTCCAGGAGCTTATGGGTAAATAAGGGGTGGATTGTGCAGGTTTGTCTACAAGCATGAAATTTGGCACAAATGTTGCTGAGGGTATACAGATTCAAATTTTTGAGGGCGCCGGAGCGGGCACTCGTCTTGGTTGCCATAGCAACAAATTCAAAATGGCCGCCGCTCGATATCTAATTTTGAGTATAACTCAGTAACAAAAGGTCATAGAAATGCAAATAGTAGCTCTAAATATATGTTTTTGATGCCAGGGATCCTGATTCTGTCATTATTTTTAATGTCAAACACATATTTTGGTCTATAGAGCCAAAATTACCTGTATATTGGGGTTATAGAGCCTATTTTATCGAAACTTTCAACATATTTTCAATTTCCTGATAAAAGTTCACTCAAACAAGAACCAAATTATCAATTATATACATATAATATGTACATAGATACCAAAGTAGCCAAATGAATGTTGCAGACAAGGGTATTGTTAATGCAGCTGCATCTATGCACTCCTTTTCTTTTGCGCACGCAGTTCCCGCCACTAAATCTTTCAAATATCACAGCACTACATGATGCTAGCCAATAAGTTGTGAAGTATACCAAAAGAAACCTGTTGCTGTCTTTGTGAGTTGGCCTGTATGATATCTATGATGAACTTATCCACTTGTCTTCTGTCTGCCATCCCCATGCTTTGAAATCCTGAATTTTTTAAAGATACAATGGCGATTGATTCAAACAAAGACTTTTTTTCAGTTACAACGGTAATGCAACCTTTATTTGTGCTCAGCAATACATGTAATTGCTTCTTGGGTATATATCTGAGAGATACTATCACACTACCAAGATATTTGTTTCATATGTGCAGTGACATTGTACAGACTGTCTTGTTTGATTAACTTCAGTCACATCTCACAAGTCTTGAAATTGATTTGACTTGGTTTCTTGCATGCTACAGCAGCCTGTTCTATTGCGACGGAAGGGAGCAGGCTAAAACATTTCAGTTGAGACGTTGTATTTCATGTCCGTGTATGCATACATGAATTTTTGAGGCAGCCCAGCACAGTTCTGCGGAGTTCTGCTGAGCGTGGACCTAAAAAGCAACTGCACTACTCATGGCAGCCACAGTGCAGTACCCATGGGTAGGGGACAAGAGAACGTTGCTCAAGGTTCCCTGCCATAGCACCTTCACTTTTGGTGATTGCTGTATGCATGATGAGTGATGAGAAGACTAGGAGTCTTGCTATAAAACCAGTGGTGTCCAGGGTCATTGAGTAGCCCCAGAATAGAACACTCCATCTAATATGTCATGGGCTTGGAATAAATTGACTTCAAGGGTTGGGGTTCGAACCTAAGCTCTTGAAACCTGTGCATGCACTATCAAGCACTCTAAACCTTTCGAACACAGGGAACTCATTAAATTGTTAATATGGTATGTCAAAACAATACAGAATTGTGATGGATCATTCTTCAGAAAGACCATGGTATTAGTAACTGGAGGAAAATTCTCCTAATCTGACCGCCCCCACAGGTCTCGGGCCTCCTCGTGGCGGTGGGTGGTAACACTAAGGTGAAGACCTCTATCCTTAGTGGCCAACATGAGACAGTGCGCATGCACGGTGTGTCCCCTACCTTACAGGGGAATATCAATGAATATGTCATTTACCATGATTCCAAACCGGATCGTACGTCAACCGGGTTACCAAGGTGCGCGTCCCTCAGCGGGAAACCAGGCTGAGATCGAAAAATTTGTGACTGGACTACCGAGATTCCCACGGATAAGTACATCCTCGGATGACTTGAATGACCCTGACCGCCCCTCACACATGTCAAAAGATGAAAATTGCCTTGTGATAAACGGACTTGAGAAATCGCTAGTGGACCTATCAGCAATCGCTGTGTACGAAATTGTTGCAGACATTTGTGACAACACCGTAGCAGAGAAAATACAGCGTCAATTCAATGGAACATTTCTCATTCACCCAAAGAATGACACACAAAAAGAGAAACTGACACTTGTCAAAGAAATAGCGCATACACAAGTCTCCATTGAGCCTTTCCAAAAACCAGGCAAAGGCATTCTCTTCTCGAAAGAGAGCAAGACATGCTCAGACTCTCAACTGTCGAAGTGGTTCCACAAACATGGCATTACCCAATTCAAACGTTTGTCCCAACGAAATGGCTATGAATCCATAAAACTGACATTCAAAAACAACAATGTACCCAAGAAAGTACCTGTAGCTTTTGAAAAGTGCAGAGTTTGCCCACTCTTTCCCCGACCAAAACGCTGTTTCAATTGCCAATTGTATGGACATATCAGCACAACATGTAGACGGTTCACAATTTGTGCCAATTGTGGTGATCGAGATCACACTCACACGAGAGACAAACCATGCTTCAGGCCCCCGCATTGTGTCAATTGCCGAGGGGACCACCCTGCGTTTAGCCACAACTGTGAAGTCTTCAAGAGAGAAAAAGAAATTGTACAATTTCAGATTGACACAGGATGTTCGTTTCCTGAAGCCAAGCGCATAGTTCAACAGGACATGGACAAAACTGACCAAGACGCAGATTACCCAAGACCAGTTTTATATTCGTCACCACGGAGAAGGATTCAACTTTTTGAGAACCTTTTCAAGGATATGTTTGGGACAATGCCTTCACCAGACCGACCAAAGACGGGAGAAACTGTGAAATATCCTGACTCTGACTTATGCATACCACCCAGTAAAAAGATTAAACAAAGTCAACCATCCTCTCCTTGTGCTCCACGGACAAAACTGTCACTCCAACAACCAAAGAAGAAAGAAACGGCTTCTGAGTACAAGAAACCATCCAAAATAACAAATCGAGACAGCTCAACAGACCAACCATTTCCTTGCACAGACAAGAGAAACATGACAATTAAGCAACAAAAAAACACCTGTCACATCTCACAGACTTAACAAATCAAGAACCTTGACACAAACCAAGTATGTCTCTAAATAGCCCACTCAGGTGCTGATGAGACGTAAAAAACCAACTCACTCACTCACTCCTAATCTGACCAACAGGCAATACCAAAGGAAAATCATGTCTCACCCAAATGAAGCATGAAGTACAATACCAAGTGACCAAACATTAAGCTTGGCCGAGCTCGGCACAAGTTTAATTTGCTGGGATGTCACATATGTTTCAAGAGAATTCAAGTACACGAGAGACTGCCTGACTCATGCAGAAGAAGCAGTCTTTTAACACAGGGACTGTTGTAGGCCTACCACTGTTTCACCGTCCGAAGTTCACACACTGGTAGAGTGGCAGGCTAGCTGTTTTATTACATGCTACATGTAGATTGTAGAAGATAACTTAGTTAAGGGAAAAGGGCTTTTGTGCCTAAAACTTGTAAAAGTGATAGCTGGTGGGAGTTGAAAGATCCAAGAAGATTTTTTTTGACAAGACAATCTTGAAATTAGGGCTGCCTAGCAGTGTGTTACCAAGATCTGAATAAAAGAAAAACTTTTGACTTCTATATATATCAAACTAGTGTCTTACTGAGCCTGGCCAGAGGAATGGCATTGGTGGGGTAAATGTGAAACATGTTGAGGAGTCCCGCTCTCTCTCGCATCTCATCAATCAACCCTCGTGAGCCCAGAATGGGGGTTAGAGGGCTGCACTTACCATATCTGTCTAGCATTGTCCTTCTTCCATGCTTATCTACAGTGTGAGAATTTCCTTTTCTTTGGTATTGGAATAGCAGCATTCTTGGTCACCTTACATGTAGGAGAATTACTGATACCTTGGTCCTTTTGAAAACTAATCCTCCACAAGTGAATGTTGTCTTGACATTTCATGCAAATAATTACAAGATTTGCGGGATTTGGGTTGGCAAAAGTCAATGAAACATGAGTCTGTTCAAAAGTAGAAACGAAAATCTCTTGGTAGTATCCCTTGAATACAGACTGTACCTGTCAGTCCCTTTCTCTGAATAACAAACCTCCACCGTCGGTCTGTTTTGGGTAAGCAAATAGACCAATGTATCAGAGGAAGAATACTATGCAATTGTCCATGAACCATTAGATCAGAGAGTGATACACCATACAAATGACAAACTTAATGACATGTAAAAAGCATTTAAGAATTTAAGAATAAAAATTAAAATAAAGGAAAATAAAGGAAAGGGTCATTAATTTGTCACACCTGTTTACAATTAAGCACTAAGATGCAATGAACATGGTCTGTTTGTCTTTCAACCATTCAATTATTACGCTGATGAATATAGTCCCCAATCTCACCCTTTGAAACTGAACACATCAGTTTCCGACAGTTTCCGACAGGCAACTTGACAAAGTCACATTATTTCACTTATTCATTTGGCTTTCTATTTTTCCCTCCCCCCTCATAGGACTGCAATTCATGCTGAAATGTATCAGACTGCTTGCCATGTATCAGACTGCTCACTACGCTTGTACAATAGTTTTCTTTTTCTCCTGCCCATTGGCCTTCCATCTGTTAGGAGCATTCCAAGTTTGAGTTATGATGTGGTACTTTTGGGACGAGGCAGTCTGATCTCAGACTGCCTCAGATATATACCCAAGAATCATTCATGCTTGAGCACAGATAAAGGTTGTAACCGTAAACAAGTCTTTCTTCAAATCAATTGCCATTGTATCTTTAGGAAATTCAAGATTTCAATGGAAGGGGATGGAAAACAGGAGAGGGTAAGTACATAATAGATGTAATACTGGCCAATACTTGAAACAGCAACAGGTTTCTTTTGGCATACCATATAAATTATCGGCATGCAACATGTAGGGCTATGGATATGAAAGATTTCTTGTAGAGGACTGCATGCGCAAAAGAACCTGTAGGTGTGCATAAGGCAGCTGCATTGACAATACCCATTTCTGCAACATTTGTTTGGTTACTTTGGTATCATCGTACAGATGATATGTTGATGTATTTCTATTATATAAAGCTGGTGTTTATATTTGTTGTCAAAACTTGATGAATTGCTACTAGGAACAATTTGCAATAGTTTAAGCTGAAGATTTGTGGTGAATTTCGATAAAACAAGCTCTATAACCCCAATATACAGGCAATTTTGACTCTATAGACCAAAATATGTGTTTGACATGAAAAATAATGGCAGAATTAGAATCCCTGGCATCAAAAACATATATTTAGAGCTATTATTTGCAATCCTATGACCTTTTGTTATTGAGTTATAATCAAATTTAGATATCGAGCGGCGGCCATTTTGAATTTGTTGCTATGGCAACCAAGACGAGCGCCCGCTCCGGCGCCCTCAAAAATTTGAATCTATATACCCTCAGCAACATTTGTGCCAAATTTCATGCTTGTAGACAAATATGCACAATTATCCCCATAAGCTCCTGGACTATTATGGTATATATAAAGAACCCACAGCTGAAAAAGGTTCTACATTTTTAAGGGGTTCAACTGAATTGAAAATGTTCAATACTTGGAGGGAAGACCCCATGATAGGATCCTATGCTCACACCTTGAGAGAAAGGGGTTGGAGATCGGTGCAGAATTAGAATTGTTATTTGGGTACATTTAGTGTTATGCAAACGCTGACAGAGTGTAATTTTGTAATCTGAAATGTCAGCGTATGCCCAGGAGTTCCAAAATTTCTCAGAGCCTTGCCAAAAGGGATTTTAAAATGCATTTTGATAGTTAAGGCAATATTAGATCCGTCTGAAAAATTCATTATTTATAATCTTGAATTTAAAAAAAAGTTTTGTTCAAATAGATTTCATTGTTCCATGCAACTCCAACTGAAACAATTATATGATAAGGCAAGCAAGACCAGTCATTGCATATTTTCTACATCAGCAAAATTCTGAAAAGCATGTTTTTAATTCTTATCTGCGGATGTATATAATTATGGTTATTCAAGTGTGTGGGTTGCATGGCGATTTTGAGTCTTCGTTATATATATTTAAAAGCCGCAAATAGAAAATGGTGTGTTACAATCTCCTTGGTTTGCCTGAGGGATCAGTGCCATTCAAACTTCAGTGTTTTCAGATGCTGTAGAAAACAGACCTCACTACAAACACAGTAAGAGAAGGCTTTGTCTTAACAAAGCAAATTAGGGAAGCTGAACTTCTCTTTGGAAACGAAACATAAACACTGGCTGTCACAATTAAAGCAGTGGTTTTACTTGAACAATGTCAATGTGACAGCCTCATGATTCTGCCAGTCCACCGTTACTGGTTCTGGTATCCTGTTTATGACAGATATACAGATTCTACTTTCTTTGCTAAATTGTTTCTTTTTTCTTTTATTAGCAAATTGAAGATAGAATGTGGTGCAGTGATGTAGTCGAGGCCAGGACATCCGAGGCCAAGACTGAGACCGAGGCATATACTCTGAGGCCAAGGCGAGGCCGAGGCCACCAAAATATGTCCTCGAGGCCGGCCTCGAGGACGAGGCCGGTCCCGAGGCCACCATCACTCAACCAAAGACACCCGAGACCGAGGCAAGGCCAAGGATTTGGCATCTGAGACCGAGCCAAGGCCGAGGCCATTAAAATAAGGCCCCGAGGCCGGCCTCGAGGACGAGGCCGGCCTCGAGGACGAGGCTGGCCTCGAGACCTCCGACACTGATGTGGTGTATTGAAAAAGTTTTGGTGTTTTTGACTGCAATTAATTACAGCAAAAATGTTTTATTGGGCCCTTTTGAACAAAATGGTTTTCATTCGGATGAGACCCTCATATAAATGACTATGCTGAGAAAATAAGAAGCAGGCAATAGATCATACGACGCATACCAAACAAATTTGACATTTTGAGCATAGATGGGCTTTATACAAAAATAAAATCTGTTTTATCTGGCACACCAGCCTTTGCTGGTCCCTGAGGATAATGTTGTACCTTATGCCTTGTGCAGAACAATAATTCATTACCTAATTTTGATTGCATAAAGATACACAATCTCCAGGCATTTGAGATAATTGCTTGGTGAAACGAAGCTGCAGATTTTCAAAATGTGCAGAAGCCATACTGAAACTTTCATGAATTTGTTTTTTCAATGGTGGTGAATTGGCTCTTATATCAGCTTATGACTGATTTGGTTCTTGGTGCCAATGCCAAAATTGATAGTTTCTCTTGAAATGGCCTCATTTATACATCATAAATTGATTTCTAGACAAGCATATATCAGGAAACATCACAAATTGACAAACTTCTTCAATTGCATCACAGTGCATGCCAAGTACATAATGATTCAGAAGTACACTGTATATTTGGAACAAAATCAAATCATACAGTGTATATTCATAAATAGTTCATGTAAATGGATTTTCAAAAGTGGAATTATTTTGGTGTGACAGATGTCATTAGCCTGAAAGATATAACAGCATTTGTTCTCTGATCTCTAGTGCAAAAAGCCGTACGTCAGTGTGTGGGAGAAGCCGAATACCTCTGTACATGCATAGCACATCCACTAATACAATGGGCCCAAGTTTAACATCTCACTCGAATAACAATGACATCAAGCTAGGATTTTGCTCAAGATTGACGGTCCACTCCAAATAATATTTGGATTGACCGTCAGGCTTTCGAACCCATGCCGGCAAAAACCTTCATTCCCCTTCAGCAGAACAGGCCTGGACCACAACATCTCAGTAACCCAGCTGATTAGGCCTAAAGTATATTAATATATCCTTAATCCGCATACTACACTGTATTCCACAGATGCAATAATCTGAAGTAAATGATCAGCTTCTCAGAATCAGTTTGTCGCTAATGGCTGATTGCGCACAGGTGAAGCACATTGATTGGTAACATGGTGAGATAAGCGGACTCCATATCAATTCCTTTCTTCTCCTTTCATCCATGATAAAACATCTTTGTGTGGTAATTAGGTGTGGAGCCCCAGGGAGCAGCTGGTGTTGTCTTTAATCATAGGAATGTCTCGGAGAGAAAGAGAGAGACAAGAAAAGGCCCTGATGTCTCTGTGGTGCTTCATTGAGCCAGGTAATTGGGCAATGCTCAGAGGATTTGAAAAAGGCAAAGATGCATTATTGTTGACCTAATTTTTGAAAAGAGATTTAATGCACTGTTGGTGACCTATGTGGTTTTTGTTGACATGTCAATGTTGCTTATTAATAAGTTGGACGTGGTTAATGGTAATCATTGCAAGTTTTCGAATATAATTTAAAAATAACAGGAATAAGTAATTTGATTGAAGGATTACCATATAAAGAAGATTAAAATGAGTTTCGTCAACTACATGAAACGTAAAAAAAAAATTGTTGTCCGTTCAATAGCTGAAAAACGTTTGAGTGTGAATGGTTGAACATCTTTCTGGTAAAAGGTTTGCATTGTATTGTCCAATAGAAATTTAATATTTTCTTTATCGAGTTATGTGATAGCGCAGATGTTGTGTTATTTGTTAGAATTGGCTTAAGAACCTCCCTGGTATCTAGTGATTCTGACAAGACATTCCGGTCCTGGCATTCCAGAAAATTAATTTGAAAAATAAATTGAATTGAGTCTCCTTTTAATAAATAATTACTTTAATTAGACATCAGTTATTTAATGAGTGTATTGTGTTTTACACCTCTGCAGCACCTTAGTGATCTTTTGCAAATAATTAAATGTGAAGCCAGCAGCTCTGTTTTGTATATACTCAGTTTCATCGTAACTGACATCTGCCTCGAATTGAAAGTTGTATTGTGCATTTAGTGACTTTATGCAACTGATACTGCACCCCAAAGTACCATAACAGAATGCACTACATGGACAACTGTCCTTGACAATCAGGTAATAACAAAATACCATAATTAGAACGTAAAGCATTTCACCATGACAATGTTTTTCGCGTGGGCGCTTGGGCCTAGGTGAGGCAACAAGGCAAAGCAGTCCTTTATCAAGTTCTTTCTACTTCTTTCATCCATGATAAAACATCTTTGTGAGAGAATTAGGTGTGAAGCCCAGAGGAGCAACTTCAAGTGTTAGACAAACAGACGACAACTAGTTATAAAGATTTCTCTGTCTTTATGATGGTGCAAGATAAACCAGGGGTGTATAAAACTATGAATGCTTTAGGCAAATAGGGATACATGAATAACATTTACTGGCTAAAATACAATTGTGCCAAAGGCTAGTGGTTTCCTACAAATTATGAAAATTATGATCTATCACTGATTGCTTGGGCTTTAAATGAACTGGATAGAAAAAAGTATTCATACCAACATGAGAACTGCAAAGCTTTTAACGAATACAATGCGTTTAAACCAACAGTTCAATGCTGTTCTGAACTTGATTTCAATCTCAGCTCAACTGACTCTAAACCTGTGCAAGGGGCATAAATAATTGGTAAAGGTCAAAATCACTGAAGTCAGTAACAAGAGCGAGCCGTTAAAAAATGGCGCTTTCTAGCCCCCAAGGAACATGAAGTGACAAACTGTGAGGTATAAATAATTGAACAGGCTAAATTATGCATAAGGACATACTTAGCTTAGCCCCAGGCAGAGTGCAGGTTAAGCTGACTTCAGAAATACTGTAGGTACATAAAGGGAGCCATGAGGATTTTGATGGTTTTAGGTAATGAATATGGGCTTGGTACATGGATATACAATGTTCCAACAGCTCAACCAGAAAGTACCCCCTCCCCCCATTAAGGATGGAAAACAGAAAGGCAAATTGTGATACGTCCGTAAAATTTGAAACCTTGACCAAAGGAAGGGATTGAAATGTAACTAAGGGCTTAAGATCATTGCAGATAATCTTTTTAAAATCTTCCAACCATGGCCTCCTCCAATGACCTCTCCATTGTTTAAAAGGGTCACAGATTAACCATGTAATTATCTCTCTAAGCTCTTTGCCAGTCTACTGAGAGGTAAAAGTTCTCAATAGACAATTATAGTTAGAGATGCAGGCCCTTGTCTCAGCGAAAAATTGTATCTCACTTCATTTGTTAGAAGGAAATTTAACCCACATCTGCAATCACAATAGTGTGCATTACGTTTTTAATAGCCGTTTTAAGTCATTCGTGCTTAAGCAAGAATCTTCAGATTAAGAGTAATCCCTTCACATATAACAGAGTGAAGAGATGATATATGTCACTTATCATATTTCCATAACGAACACTATATGTTGTAATATTAATCTTTATAAAGCAGAAATTCTTCAAGATTGCCGTAATGCCACATAATCCTACCCTAGATAAGTGCGTGCGCGCAAAAACCGTCGGACAATCGGCTTTTGCCGACTATTTTTACGAATGTCCGACCTGTCTCATGTTCATGTCAGACAAAAAAGCCGACACTGATATCTGTGGGTAGTACAAGGGCTCTGTTGGACAATCAGCAAGTCTTTCAATTGCAGCGAAAATACCAGTTTGGAGCTGTTTCAACTTTCAAGTGAGCCAAATCGCAGGTAATTAAATTGCAATTCTGCCAGTGTTCACCCCTCAATTGACCTAATTGCAATTTTGGACAAGGTACAGGATATCTGACCAAGTGAAAGAGCTAATTATAATCAACAACACTATAGAAGAATTGGACATTCAAAGCTGTTAAAAAATTTTATAACACACAACATGCCCAACAAAAAAAATAATAATAAGTTGGTATTCATAAGAAACTTTTATATACAGCTGTAGTCAATAGACAGTATCATACTTTTTATGACAAAGAGAACATCTAACATCTTAGCCACCATAGCATATAGCCAGCAGTTGTCACCAAAAATTAAATTGTGCATATTGTTGCATTGGCTGGCATCTCAGTTGCATCTGCCATGAAAAAGTTAATTTAATTTACCCAGAGTGATCAATTTAATTGAGAAAGTTATGTTTTGAGATTAAAAATACATGAATCTAACATGTGTAGCAAATAAAATGGGAATGAATCAATTGGGAAAATGAAATTTTGATCCAAAGTAAAGGCCTACTTCTGGGAAATTCTTATTAAGCCAAACTCATGCGGCTTTCTGCATGGACATTGAATTGTATCAGGCGGTCGCAAGTTAGGCGGACGACTTATTAATGACTGCCAAAAGAAAAGAAATTTTTGTCTGATGAGAATGAAAATTGTCTGACCAGAACTCTCTTTCCGTCAGACAAAATGTCTGACCAAAGTCAATTTGCTTTCGCATGCACTTGGTGAAGATCCTTCTAAATCATTTTGTAATCCTTCTCAATTTATCCTTTTAGTTTAATTGCAGCCATGTGGGTATCTCTTGCTTATAATACACACTGTAAAACAACAGTACATACCGTATAAACAATGGTTTTCTGCAGTAAAGTGGCACGTTTATATATTGATTACGGCAGCTGCCGTTAAAGTAATGCAGCAGGTTTTATAGTGCATTAGTTGCATGAATAGATAGATGTTGTTGGTACATCGCTTTAAGCCCATGCAGTTTTGAGGATTGATATCTGATATCGAAGATAAATTGGGATTCCTCAACATGATCGATTTTAACAACATAATGTTTATGAGGGATCTTATACATTGTATGCCGAACCAGGGGCGTAGCCAAGGGGGGTGATGTAGGGGTCAGAACCCCCCCCCCTTTGGCCCAAGTCACATTTACCAGAGTGCAGACTTTTAAAATTAAGTCCTCACAAGTGCCAAAAGTGAACTTGATGGAAAAATACAATTCTAAAATTATATTTTTCATTACAAAAGTTTGTTCCAGGGCTTTTCCTCGAAGTCAGACCCATATTTACAGGGCAATGTGAGCGGATTTTACAAAAATTTGAAATATTTCTTTGACTCGTTCTTTTTAGATCTAACCTATTTGACATATATCCCATCTGTTGCAATTTTAGTGTATTTTTCCAGACGGGCCCTGTATAGCAACTCTAGTGGATCAAGAATATAAATCAGAGGAATGTCTACCGGTCAGCTTTGATGTAAATATATGGAAAATTAAGACTTGCGGGCCTGAAAATTGTTCTTCTTACCAAAAGACCAACCATAACAGGTAGCATGTTTGCCAAATGGAGAATGTTGGTCATTTTAAACCCAGAAGCAGAAGTCTATGATAAAGTTTTAAAATCAATAAATTTAAATTCCAGAAAATCAATCCCTTGCATATTATACATGTTTTTAAAATAGGGGCTAATGAATAATGGACATAAATTTATGTTATTCGTATAGGAATCTCCAGTGCTGTCTCTGATTATGCTAACAACCCAAGGAAGAGAGTTAATATTCACACACTCCCTTGCAACTTCACAAATATTCTGATCCAATCCAAAAAAAAACTTTATTGGACACTTTTCAAAATATAAAAAAAAACCCAGCCTTTTTAGCTTTTTATACCAGACCTTCCATGAAAGAATAATATTCTTGTAATTGCTCATAATCCATATCCAGCAACATAAAACCCGCTGGCTTTTGGGGGCCAGCCTTTTTAGCTTTTTATACCAGACCTTCCATGAAAGAATAATATTCTTGTAATTGCTCATAATCCATATCCAGCAACATAAAATCCGCTGGCTTTTTAGTGCAAGAGCATATGTAATCTGGCTCACTTCGCTTGTAAATTTTTGGCACCATGTATCAAATCGAAGCTTAGGATGTGTAGATTCAGAACAAATATGGTGCCATTTTTTTCTCGGCATTCTAAGGGGTAAAATCCAAGATGGCGTCCAAGATGGCCGCCGACGATGTTTTTCTTCATATCTCAGCTTGCATTCATGGTACATTAAAAATTAAGAAGTTGATAATGATGTTTTTGGGGTCAAGGAATCCAATAAAGACCACCCAAGCTCCTATCTTGGTTCAAAAACTGAATATCATGCCAAATGTTATCAAAATTGATATAAATTTATGAATGTTCGACTCATCTCACCAGCCGTGTCTATTTCTTGCAATGATAGTCACTTACAGTACAAATGTGATAGTCACTTACAAGATAAATGTTGAACAATAAGGTTTTTAAAGAAAAGACTATATTTATAAGATCAAATCTGAATATCACATATTAAGAACATGGTATAAATCACGTTCTTGGTGTCTTATATAAAGCAAAAAAACTACTGGTCCGATATTGCGAGTTAGGAAAATTTCAGCACAGCTACCCAATGAAATTTATGCATGTACTACTGATCATATTCTATAAGAGGAAGTGAAGCCCCTTTCATGTGAATAAATTGCTTCTATCTGTCACTGGTCTTGATATGGGCTATTGTGTGACACTTGATTACACAAAGGATCAGTTTTTTGGCATCACACTGCATGGAAAAATTTATCCAAAACTTTAAATACTCATAGATAAGGGTACTAGAACCCTGTTTTTGAGGCAGACAATAAGTACATCACTCTGATTCTGCAATACAGAGAGAGAAAAATCTTTTATTTGTGAATGGGCTGATAGCTTTCGCTTAGCCCCCAGCCCTCTTGGGCTTACAATCACTCTTAAATGTAATACATGTCAACAACTAAAATTACAGAAGGTACAAAGACGAAATGTTTAAAAGTTACTAAACTTTTGTATTCTGCATGTTCGCATTATTTTGCAGTACTTGAGTTTTATGGGGATATCTTAAAACGTTTTCTCTACAAGTGCATTTGAATAAAGCATGGTTTGCTTTGCAAAAACTACATTTCAAGTTTGTAAATCCTTCATATCTATGTTTAAATATGATGGTAGTACATGTATCTAGCATAGCTAGCTTACAGAAATTTACAACCTAAGAGTTTTGTAGTCTGCAATCATCCATTTTTTGTCCCAATTGACCAAAAGTTCCAAATTTTACCAACTTGAGACACCCCCAGTCTTGCCTCCTCTCTCTGTGCATTCTACCCTTCTGTATTCTCCTTTTCTACACTCTTCCTAACTGCGACTTTCATCCCCAGTTCCCCATACTTGTAGCTCTCATTTACATCAAATTCTCTTGCCTCCTCCTAGTGAACTCATCGAGAAAAGCTCTCCTGAGAGACTCCTCTATCTGCCTCTTCTTTCACTTATGCCTCCTCCCACTTCTATGTTTTCCCTCCCATATCTGATTCTCCTTTTGTACCTCATCTCAAGCTTGCCTCCACCCAATTATAGGTATAATCTCTTCTCTGCTATCTCTGCCTTCTCCCTTTACCTCTTTCCAAGGTTATGCCTGCTTCTACTTTCCTCCCTGTTATTTTTGACTCCCGATCCCTTTCAGGGTTTCCTGCCCTTTCCCTCTGCTCTTTCCTGCACCCTCTTTCTCCATGGCCTAATATTTTGTGCTTGTTTGCACTAGCCTACTACTGGCTCTTTGGGCATGGGTTTAACTCCAACCCCGAAACTCAATTTAGTTTGTGGGACATAAAATTGAGACAGGGTGTTTCAGTGTACACTGAGGCAACTGATAGACACTGGGCATCCCTGAATTAATACAGTATGTACAAGATTCCCAGCCTTCTCATTTCTTCATCATACGGGGGTAATGAAAATATATGTACAGCTCCCTCCACAAGAAGGAGGAAGAGCTTCTTGGCTGAAAGGGGTAGGCTATACCAGCACAACAAAAATTAGTCAACTCCTTTATACCCTCTGCCTGCAACTTCTCCTCTGTCCATTTTTGCCTCCTGCCTTGCTTTTGCCCCCCCCCCCCAACATCCAAGCTTTCCCCCCTCATGCTTTCCCTCCTAATGCTTCTCCCATTCTGCCTCCATTACCTCTGACTATCCCTGTTTAACTCCTCCCTGATAGCTCTTTCCTCCTCCCTGATAAGTTTTCCCTCCTCCATCTACCTCTTGCCAAATGTATGCCTCCTTGCCTCTGCCCTATTGTCTTTGACTCTCCATTTCGGAGCTTTCTGCTTTCACCCAGTTGCCAGATCTTTCCTCCACCTTGATAGGTATTCCCTCTTCCCTCCTTATGCCGGCTCCTCTGTTTGTCTACTTCCTAAATCCCCCCTCCTAGTCTGCATTCTCCCTCTTATCTCTGACTATCTCTTTCTGCCATCAATGTTTTTAACTCTTCCCTAATAAAAGGTATTTTCTCCCCCACACTGCCTCTTTTCATTTTCTCACTCTGCTTCTTCTACCTTATCTCTGACTCTCCCTTTCTACCACTTTTCTAGCTCCTCTCTGCACTCCTTGACAGCTATTGTCTCCTCCCTCTGCCTCCTCCCACTCTGCCTTCTCCTTCTCAACTCTGCTTTGAACACCCATTCAACCTCATCCCGACAGCCCAGCCCTCCTTTCTACTTTCTCCTCGCACTTCCTTCTATCTAATATATGCCTATTTGCACTCTGCCTCCATCGTCATTTTATCTGACTGTCCCTTTCTGGCTCCTGTCTGTGGTTAACCAACAACCAGCTCTTACCCAGTACGCTGTAGGTCTCCACACCTCCCAAGCTTAATTATGCATTCGTCCATTCTCTCTCCTCTACTATCAGTGTATCACTCTTGCCTCCTCCCTCTCTTGTCCCCTAACCACCTTAATCCCTGTCTCATCACTTAAGGTGGCTCGATACTCGTGAACTTTCCAAGATAGGATTCCTTAAAAACAGTTTAAAATGATCCAAAATATAGTTTATAGCAAGGATATGCAAACAAAAGTGGTCACTACCAGCCTTTTAAAAAAAATATTTGGGGTTATGTACCAGAAAGTCAGTCCACGCAAACCTGAAAAACTAAATTTTTTTCTTATTTTTCTTACTGTGAAGTTTGTTCTGCCATTCAGTGGTCATGCATCCCATATTATGCAATGAAGCATGAAATTAAAGAAGACACTTTCATGGAAAAGGTTATTACAAAATCAAAGAAATATATTTAGTTTAAAGGACTTTCCAAGGGGCTCATAATATAAGTTTCGATTTTGACAATTTTAACTTTTGTTATAAACCATGGCGATAAAAAAAATTGACGAGATAGGATTTTTCATTTCTTTGTCATTTATTTCCAAAAATAGTTTGGAACAATATGATGATATAGACAAGCCTTCCTACCACACTTGAAATTGATATAAACATTTATTTATATCTCAAAGTCTTTTTGAGAAATTAGACCTGCTTGCCGAAAATCGCCTGTAAAAATTTTCTCTTTTGAGTATCGACTTGAATCTCCGGTTGTATATAGTACTCTTTATTGCGCATCTAATGCTCCAAACGAGATGTCTCTAACCCCAATAGAAGTGGCGCAAATTGCAAACGAAGCGGCCGACGCAGAAATTCTCTAAAATTAAAAAAAGAGCTTGCAGCACTGTCAGCAGAGTGGTGACGTCACGATAGATAGGGCCTGCCTGGCTGCGCGGAAATATGTGCAGGTGACTTGATTTCATGGGTAGCGAGCCACCTTAATGCATCATACATGGGTGCCTCTTGTCTCTGAATCCCTGACCTTCATTCCCCTCTCCTATTCTCATACCTTGATCATTCATCCCTGACATAAATTTAGTCATGCAACTCCCACCATTTAAAGAACATTCTGATGAAATTTTGCTGCTCTCATTCTTTGACTGCATTAAATTAACATATTATTTTTCCCTACACTTATAGCAGATAGCTAGGATATTCCGGCTCCAGTATAGTATACCCGGCTTGGTGAGTATATAGCAAGTGAGTGACCTCCCCACCTGAATAAGCTTAAGGATTGGCTGGCTTATTCAGTCATTGGAAGTCACTGACAATCTCTGAATGTTGGATACTACACTTGACCAGACATGCTTTAACTAAGAAATGATAAAAGGGAGTTGTTCAGCTCTTCTTGTGAGCAGCTTTGAAATAATGTACATCATGGTGTAAGCTGGAAAAAATTTCGAGAGAGCTACATGACTCGTGGCGGCCCTGGAAGTGTTGGTGTAAAATAAGCAGGTACTCTGGGCTCATTTCTTGCACTGAAACAGGCAGATGAGAAACAGAAAGACACCAGAAAGAATGATGCAATTTCTAATGGACACCATATCTCATAGATTTGATTGAACAGAGCTGTAACGAATGGCCAAGTAGTGATTAAGACAAATTCTGCTACATTATTTGGTCAAATTCGTAGCATCATAAACATGTCCTTGTAGCAATTACACAGTTGCTTGCAATTATTCAAAACCTTTTGTATCTTCTCAGTATATATGTTGGCAGATGGCCTATCTGTGTAAACAGGTTATAGCACAATATTTCATATAGCCTATCACAAATTGTGTTTCACAATGCAAGAAAGGAATACGGCAAATGAGATAAGTCGAACATTCTTAAATTTATGTCAATTTTGATAACATTTGGCATGATATTCAGTTTTTGAACTAAGATAGGAGCTTGGGGTGGTCTTTATTGGATTCCTTGACCCCAAAAACATCATTATCAACTTTTTAATTTTTAATATACCATAAATACAAGCTGAGATATGAAGAAAAACATCATCGGCAGCCATCTTGGACGCCATCTTGGATTTTACCCCTTAGAATGCCGAGAAAAAAATGGCACCATATTTGTTCTGAATCTACACATCCTAAGCTTCAATTTGATATATGGTGCCAAAAATTTACAAGCGAAGTGAGCCAAATCTAAATATGCAACATATGCTCCCGCACTATTTGGGGGCCTAAGGCGGCCCCCAAACCTCCGCCGAATAGGCTTCGGCCCTACGGGACTCGCCAAGGCCATCTGGACCAAACCCCCCCTTACTTGGTTTCTGGCTACGCCCCTGTGCCGAACACAGAAACAATGTACTAATACAAGCTGCCATCAGTTATATGTCTTGTCAGAATGACATCATTTCCTTCTTTTTGGTGGAGTGAACTTATACTGTTATACAGGTTCACCACATTTGGATAATGGAGCATGGTATATTAAACTGAATTTTCAGAAATATACCTTGAGCTGAGGAATTGCAATATTTAACATGTCTGCAACAGCATGGGCTAGCAGAGGCTTGCTCAAATGGAATAAATCCATTTATGGCAGTTTAGGCGATACCTGAGATGTCTAAAAAAACTGTTTTACTTAAACAAATTTTAATGGCCCTTGCAATTTCAGATGAAAAGGTTTATATATTCAGAAATGGCAAGTTTGGCATTGAAACAGAATCTACCATCTTGTCAATATGCCTTTGATGTTGAATTTATTTTCACAGATTTGTTTCGGATACAGATACTTGCAATGCATATATGGAAAGTGCAGACTTACAATGTAATAAGGCCCAGTTCTGGGTGCTCGTGAGGGTTGATTGTTGAGATAGGAGGGAGCAGGAGTCCTCAACATGAACATTACACATAAATTTACCTACTTGCCCAGCACAGACATGGAACGGCGTGGGGCTGTCTATTTAACATCTTATCCGAATGAGATGAAGCAAAATAAAGAGGGTTTGATTGAGATTGGTATAGTTTAATGATGCTAAAATTAATTATTTTGCAAAGATATGACATCCGGTGCACCATATGCATCTACCATGAAAAGTTGAACTAACACTTATGTTCTAGGGCTCGAGACACTCTACAAGAAATGTATAAATATATTACCATAAAGTATAATGTCACAATTGTCACATGCACTTTACTGTATTTCACTCCACAGTCACTCAGGCAAATTACAGAAATTAGAGCTCAAACACTGTCAGACAGCACATACCGCTCCAATGTTCTATGTTGGGGCAAGTGAAAGACCCTGGACATCTCTGAATGAATAGAGTATGTGCCAGACTCCCAGCCTTATAATCTCTCATCCAACATACGGCGATCACCACACCAAATAGAACCTTATACGCAGTGCAGCTCCCTAATGCTAATAAATCAATTAACACTAGGTAGAGCTACCTGGCGACCCAGGGTATCCCAGCACGCACAGAAGAAGAAGAAGAAGAAGCGCGACTGATGACATCACAATGTATGTCAGGAGTGACATCAGAATGAGCATGTCAGCACAATAACCAAAAATTGGTATAGCAGGCATATATATACAACATAATCAATGGGTTATGACCACTGCTTTTCCTTTGGTATAGTAAATGTTACGAGATATTCCTAAGAAACTATATAAGGAGATCACACACAAAGCTGCAAGCTACTGTTAAGGCTTCAGTGGTTCCAATATGAATTGGTTTCAGATATTCCATCAAGATATCTTAATCAAATCATATAGAACCGAAAGTAGATGATGGAAAATGCAGGCCAGATCTTGTCAGCTGGTGTCTGGAGATTTCTTGCCAGTTCTGCAATGATCTGTTCGGACGATTCTGTCCAGAACACTTTAAGATGGAAGGGGACTGTCAATAATTTTTGGAGATCTGGTACAGGAGCTGTGTAAAAGAGATATAAGACAGACAGACAAGCCAGTCTGGTTATGCAATCTTGGCCATATAGCTGATGGATGATTGGTGCTTTACGGCCTGTATTTATGCACTTAATAGGCTAATTAGGACAGGAGGAGGGCACAGCATGAGGTGAAGGATGACTAAAACAGCCATCCAACATAGGCCCAGGTGACCCAGCAAGAGCTGGATTCGAACCCTGGACAGAGCGATTGGTAGTCCAGTGCTCTAACACTAGACCAACCCTCCCCCCCCCCGGCCGTATAGCAGAACAGTAAGCTAATTCAACCTCATATACCTCCTTGTATCCCCTACAGATTCAGAGTGTACCATTCAACCAGAAAATTCAAATATCATAGATATTAAGCTTGACTTATTCACCAATTCTCCTGGGGTATCTAATGCCCTTATCAGCACTACACCATTCCATTCTATGCAGGACCTAAATAGATGTACATGTATGTTGTTTATGTGTTCTCTTCCACAGCTTTACATTTAGCTAAATTTTCTTATAGAATGAAGCAAAACACTGTCGTTTAGAGTTTACTTACCTTCACACTGTAGGGGAAAGTGGGATTTTAGTTCAGTTGATTAGCGCTCTGGCCTACCAATGGCTGAGTCTGATGTATGATTTCACTCTGACCGACTTGCTTTGACCTGCAGTGTATGCGGAACAGCAGTTTTATTCATATTTCACCTTGCTGCCGTCTCCTCCTCTGTTCTCCAGCATTAATTTGCCTACCAAGCGCTTAAATACAGGACGTAAAGCCCAATCATCTATCTATCCTCTACACTGAAAAACCATCTGCTAAAAATTCCTGCGATGACTGTCATCTATACAAAAACAATGCAATTTTACAATAGAATACTGTTGTTCTTCTGTTAGTTTTTTCTGGTCTGGGGCTTCAAATCTGGGATTTAGCATTTATGCACAAGGTAAACTAATTAGGACATGGGAACACAGCAATGAGGTAAAGGATGATTGAAACTGCTGACCAACATAAGTCCAGATGACCCAGCCAGAGCAGGTCTCGAACCCGGTATCCTCCAACTGGCAGCCCAGTGCAGTACAACTGAGCTAACCCTCTCCGTTCCATAAAATGACACAGCTGATATTACAGTGCAAATTTCTCCAATCTCCCTCCGGCACATTTATTTATAAATATTTTTGTATATATCCATTTAAGTATTGATAAAGATGTCAGCATAAACAAATCCCATCTTACAGTACATTGTGAAATCAGAAACAGGCTTATGAAGCTCAGATTGGGATTGTATTAAGAGGACTACATCCACTTGATGCTTCATTCTATTATTTATCACGTAGAAAACCAGCAGACATAATTTGCAACTATAAACAAGACTTCTTGTGCGAAATAAAATGGAAATATTGGATCTTTCGCTTACACATGTAGTTTGTCTCAATGGATAGCGATACTATTAATATGGCACATTTTCAACTCCCAGAGCCACATGTACTCACTGTCTCCAATGCTTTACAATGGCCATTATTGCCAATAGATAGCTATTTAAGCATTTACACCTGGGTGGAAGCAAAGAGTTATGGAGGGTTTGCTAGGTTCCTAAGGAACTTACTTTATTCACTTTCAAGAGAGTACAGTCAGTATACCTCCCTGTAGAGGACCAGTACAACTAAACCACTATATAAATACTGTAATTTTTTGCATAGATATATACTGTCTGGCAGCACTAACCCACCCAACCAGTCTGTCACAAGGAGATTTGATCTAACCAATTTAGTCTTATCTTAGAGTCTGAGAATATCTTTCTAATCTTACCACAGAGACCTCCTATATTTCTATAAGCAGTAAATTGACACAGGACCTAGGAACTTGTAGACTAAATTTGGTTGCTTCTTTTTGCTTAATTAATTTTCTTCTTCTTGCAGAGTTTGTCGACATCTACAAGTCTGTTTTCGGATGGAAAAGCCGGAGCCTTCTACGAGCATGTCTTCAAGACTTTTAAAAGAGACAGCTCTGGAAAGACAGACTCAAAGAGTGTATTTTTACATGGTGTTATGTTCATACATAAAAATACAAAAAAAATGTTATATAAATAAGTTTGGTTTTGTAGCATTAATAATTCATTGTTCTTTAGCTTAATTATTGTGTAATAAAATGTATTTATAATCATTAAATTTTACAGACCCTCTCCTCATGGTGGCTGGGTCATTGTTAATCATGTAATATTTGTGCTTTGGGTCATGGTGACCGCTTGCCACATGTTCACAGCTTCAGTTGATTCCATGTTCATGCATGCCACTCATGTTAGTATGCCTCAGTGAATTTCCTTGGCCTGATTAATAGCCAATTAGAGTGAGTTTCTGGTAAACTTCCTGGAGGCTGTTGGCTTCAAATCTTGGTCACTCCAGCAAGATGCATTGAAATGGCAACATGTCAAGATTTTAATTTATAATTTCAAAAATGTGAAAGGCCATTTAGCCAAGTTAGTCAAAACTGGTTTTTTTGTGGTTTCAAAATGTGAGGTAGTCAGATTGGTCATGTCAAATGTCAAGTCACTTATGTCAATCCCCATATGTTTCTTGTAAGTATTATGTCAATTAATTATGTCAAATCATGTCAAATTTATGTCACTCAAATTTATTTATTTATTTAGTCATTTATGACAAATTTATGTTTTTAGACATTTAGGTCAAACTCTTTTTGTACATATATTCTCGTTATTTAATGGTCTTTTTGTTTTATTTGTCTTTTAGATTTACCGCAAGCCATGCTTGAGTGTTGAATAAATATTTTGGGAATTTCACCACTTCGTCAGCTCTTCTTGTTTCGTTGGCAAACTCAACAGTAAATAAGAAACATTTGGGGACTTCAATCCAAGATGGCTGACGAAGCTAAAATGACCAGAAAGAAGAAGAAGAATGATCTCATCCGTCAAATGAATACTGCAAGACAACATGTTGCAGAAGGTAACCGGGAAGCAGTTGTGACACATATTGAAAATTTGAAAGCTCATTTCAAGAACTTTGAGTCCGCTCATGATGCTTATTCTGCCTTGCTTAATGAGGAAAAAGACATTGATGAAAATGCTGAAGATTTTCTGAAAGTTCAAAATGACTATATTTCAACACTAAATGATGTGAATACTTGGTTGGAGCCTAAGAGCCAAATTATAGACAATCGTGACGATAACCATGAACGAGCTGAGCGAATTAGGTACATGAACTTGCCTAAAATCGAAATTGAAGCTTTTGATGGTGATCCCTTAAAATATCACACGTTTTTTGCCGTTTTTGATGAGAACGTGCACTCTGTTGTCTCAGAAGGAAGGATTCGTCTAACTCGTTTGTTTCAGTATACATGTGGGAGAGCAAAAGATGCAATTCGTGCTTGTTCATTAATTGGTGGCGCTGAGGGCTACAAAAAAGCACGAGATATTTTGAGTAAGAGATTCGGTAACGATCACTTGATTTCGGAAAAAGTGATTGAAAGTCTTCGAGCCAAAAGGTCGATAACAACAGCTGATGAACTTCTACAGTTTGCCGATGAGTTGAGTACTGCTTTCGCTACATTGAACAAGATGGAAAAGTTGCATGAAGTTTCTTCTCAATCGTTTATCGTTGACATGAAAAATCTGCTTGAGTCTTCTCTCCAAGAGAAATGGACACAGAAAGCGATGAAAATCAAAGTCTCAAAGATTCTTATCCCACATTTGAAAATTTTGTGGAATTTATATTATTATGTGCTGAGAATGCCAATGATCTCGTGTATGGTGATAAGAAATATCCCCAGGATACAGCTTGTGACAAAAGCTCTTCATCCTTCTCCACAGTGGCAGAGTCGTGTGATGAACTTCAAGGAAAATTGTGCATACTGTGTGATAAAAGTCATCGTCTGTTCTATTGTGACACATTTAAACGTATGAAGCCCAGTCAAAGACTTGAAATTGTAAAGGCCAACAGACTTTGTGAAAATTGTCTTCTAGATAATCATGTTGTTGCTCAGTGTAGAAAAGAATCTGTGTGTTCTGTCCCTGGTTGTGGCTTAAAGCACACCAAGTTCATACATGTTAATATTACTGGAGCTGAGAATGTTGAAAATGAGGTTCAGTCAAATGTTAGCGGTGCTACAGTAGCTCGTAAAAATGTGTATCTACCTGTAGTTGAGGTCGTGGCAGATGACGTTTGTAACACCCATGCATTGTTGGATACAGGTTCAACACAAACATTTTGTACTAGGAAATTAGTTAGAGAATTAGGCGTCAAAAGTAGACCTGTAAATTATTTGCTCAGTACACTTGACAATGTCAATCAAAATGTTCAGTCTGAAGTTGTCAGTTTCACTTTGAAATCCACTTGTGGCAAAAGTTTGAGGTTGTCAAATGTATATGTCGTTGATAGCATACCTGCAAGGGTTCCAAATGTTAAAGTGGACAGTTTGCCTCATCTGCAAGGTCTGAAAGTTGTCACTGGAAATGTTAATGTTGAGATTTTGATTGGACAAGATCACGTTGAAGCTCTCATCCCTGTTCAAGTCAAGTGTGGACAAAAAGGACAACCATGTGCCATGAAAACCTTGTTTGGATGGTGTCTTATCGGTCCTGCTCCTCCAATTGATCCTTCAACCGGAAGAGTTGTGAATCATCTCATACTCACTGATACTACCGATGAAGAAATCAGTGATGTTTTTCGTCTTTCTACTGCTGATCCTGAAGCCGTGTCAGAGTCACGAGATATCAGTGCAACTATTCAACTTGATGATGAATTTCGTGACAACAATCGTATTGTGATGAAGAAATTGCGTTTTGATGTTCAACCTTGTATTCAAAACGTGACAACTGATCTTTCATCTCGTTTCGACAGTTCAACTTGTAGTCAAATTTGGAACAAACTGATGATTATGTTGTTGTGCATTTACGGATTGCTCCATGTGATGGCTCAGAAATTCTACAAATTTGGAGATTTGGAACATTTGACAGATTGCTCAAAGTTTGATCACTTTCTCCGTGTGACCAGGACTGTGATTCAAAATTATGTTTTTCTACATTCGACATTTATCAAATGCCTGCAAATTTCTGTGATGTCAGCTTTATGTTTATATTTTTACATTGATGTATTGAACTGCTTAGAGAATGGTTGATTTTAATCATTACATAATTGTCATTTTTGATTGTTAAGGTCGACAAGTTACTATAAACTCAGGTTTTATTATTTGGTTTAGAAGTCACCTGTGGGACTTCAAGGTGGGGGAGTGTTATGTTCACACATAAAAATACAAAAAAAAAAGTTATATAAATAAGATTAGTTTTGTAGCATTAACAATTCATTGTTCTTTAGCTTAATTATTGTGTCATAAAATGTATTTATAATCATTAAATTTTACAGACCCTCTCCTCATGGTGGCTGGGTCATTGTTAATCATGTAATATTTGTGCTTTGGGTCATGGTGACCGCTTGCCACATGTTCACAGCTTCAGTTGATTCCATGTTCATGCATGTCACTCATGTTAGTATCCTCAGTGAATCTCATTGGCCTGATTAATAGCCAATTAGAGTGAGTTTCTGATAAACTTCCTGGAGGCTGTTGGCTTCAAATCTTGGTCACTCCAGCAAGATGCATTGAAATGGCAACATGTCAAGATTTTAATTTATAATTTCAAAAATGTCAAAGGTCATTTAGCCAAGTTAGTCAAAACTGGTTTTTTGTGGTTTCAAAATGTGAGGTAGTCAGATTGGTCATGTCAAATGTCAAGTCACTTATGTCAATCCCCATATGTTTCTTGTAAGTATTATGTCAATTAATTATGTCAAATCATGTCAAATTTATGTCACTAAAATTTATTTATTTATTTAGTCATTTATGACAAATTTATGTTTTTAGACATTTAGGTCAAACTCTTTTTGTACATATATTCTGGTTATTTAATGGTCTTTTTGTTTTATTTGTCTTTTAGATTTACCGCAAGCCATGCTTGAGTGTTGAATAAATATTTTGGGAATTTCACCACTTCGTCAACTCTTCTTGTTTCAACACATGGAAAGCCAATTATTTTTCTTCATTATCTCATAAAAAATTGATGTTATCATGCAGTCAATGCTTTGTCAATTTTTAAACCTTTTATCGGCCAGTGCTCTGTGTCTTTGCTGGGGAAGTAAAAGATGGCTGTGTTGGGGAAACGCTATTCATCGGACATATATGGGTTTGGGAGGTGGCCTATTCAGGTGAGCAATACATTCTTCTTGAATTTTTCTGACCATCAGAAGTGCAAAATTATACAGTTATCAGATTCATAGGTGTTGCTATATACTCTCTAGAATATCTTTCTACCTTTCCGTGTCGTGAAGTTACACTATTCATTAAATGCAGGTCACACTCACTAAGTGATGTGTTGATGCCCGTCTGTCGCAAGAAGACTGCATCTGTGACGTTATCATTTCATTACAGATAATTACTACAGTGCTGACGTTATCATCGCATGTAATCATTGCATTAGTACGCTTAATTGCCCAGAAACAAGAACCTTGCAAATCATCATTGCATTACTCCGAATCCATTATGAAGTTATCTATACTTGCTGACAATATGAATTTGCATCATGCTAATCTGGAGATATCTTACTAACAATAATAATTCTAAGCAGCCCTCTTAGCGCAGCCCTGAATGCTCACGAGGGTTGATTGATAAGATGGGAGAGTAAGAGTCCTGAACATGTTACACATTTACCCTCAGTGAGTGATTTTTTATTTGCCCAAAAATACATACATTTTGCTCTCAAAGGAACACAGAAAATATTCTTGGGTTCACCAACTGCATGGGTATCAAACCAATGCCAAAGACCATCAGCAGACAATATTGCGAAAAAAGGAAGTATAAAAAGAAGTTGATAAAGGATTACTTTCATGGCCATGTGTAGCCCCTGTCCTCAACCACAAAATCGGTGCAACAATGTCGTTACACATAATGCTCCATAATCACATTTATTTACAATGCAATTATTTTCCAGATCCTAAGCCTTATGGGATTTGTTTAAATTGTAAGCACAATCTTGTTTACACAATTTATTTAGTGTTTGTCTTGTTTGTCAATCATTGTTCATCAACAATTCATAGTTTTATTGGAAATTCATTTGAATTGTGAAATTAGATGAAGCAATCTTGTTTTCTTAAATTTCTTTCGATTTTGATTCAGATTTGTTCAAAATCGGTGAGATATATTTAGATCAGCACATGCTTGTCAGGTTGGTATCATTCTTCAAAATATATTAACACACTCAATTGATAATACAGGGCATGCGATATTTATTATTTTACAAGCCAGAAATGAAATAAAATGAGCAAGAGCTAACATTCCTCCACAATAGCAGAATAAAAATAGTAAATAATAAAATAGTAAATAGTTTATAAATCAACTCGGGTACAAATTGTTTAATCTGGAGTATAACAAAATTAATATTTTTCAAATTTGTTGGGAAGAGAAATGAAATATCAAGGTGTAATCATTATGATGTCTCTTTTTTATCAAGACTTGTTAAAAACCTCCATGACTGTGCGATGATGACACATATATCTAGCTTTTATAAGGCAACAAATGATTTTTTATGGTGAGTCTTTACACTATTTTACTGTAATTATAACAAAACTGCAGTGAGGTCTACTTACTTTTAAGAACATTGATGCATAAATCTTCCAGCCATTAGGCTTACGTACAAATGTCCAGGGTGCAGCTAAGCCATTTTGAAATTCGAAACTGAAATGTTTTGGAAAATTCCCAAAGGACTGAAGGAGTGAGATATGGCATTTTACCCGATTTCTGTGAGGCTGTATTGCAATTTGCTATTCCACTTTCTCTGTATCACATAAAAATAACCAGATTTATTTTATTAATGATATGTGCATATGCCCTTTAATTTTGTTAGTTTGATCTAATCAACTTTCCTGTTGCCCAAGAAAAATATTTCTTACAGTTTGTCCTCCCACATGCGAACTGGTGTTTGGTAAGTAAGTAAGTAAGTCAGTAAGTAAGTAAGTAAGTAAGTAAGTAAGTAAGTCAGTAAGTAAGTATAATTTTATAAAAATTCGGAGGTGATAATATTAAACAATAACATAACCACCAGGGTTTTTAACCGACAATGATAAAACAATTAAATTACCACTAAAAACCAAAGAAAAATTATACATCAGAATGCAGCTATAAACAGGACCCAAAACAGGAGTCCTACAGTCATTACTTTTGTGACCTCTTGAGACGTCTGTTGATGGAATATATTAGGCCAATCTAGACAGTCCAAAAATCATTAATTTCTGTATTTTCCAGGTGTGGTCAAATGTCATTAGAGGTTCACTTCAGAGCAATAACAGACGTCTGGAACACTAATAATTGTTGCTTTAACAGACAGTCTATGTTATGCCATATTAGAACCTTTACAGACGTCTCCAAATAATGCAAACCTGTGACATCCAGACAAATCACTGAATATAATTATAAACAGACTTCTCCAGACCACAGAAAATTGTTAATTAGTATCTAGATTGCTGTCTGTATCACTGGTTTATCTGTTGCCTACAGACAGTCTGGATATCCAATAAAATGATCCCTTACAGACGTCTCAGTGGACCCTAAACAGAACGCCTGCAGACGGTCTAGATATCCAATAAAATTAGCCCTTACAGACGTCTCAGAGGACCCTAAACTGGTCATTTATAGACCCTCTAGACGTCTGTAGCGGTTACAAAATAGGTCCTGTTTATATATGTCAGAATGCTCAAATCACGAAACATGCCAAGCTACTCTAACATACATGCAAAATACAAGAATTACAACCAGGTACATGTATACACAAAATGCATAAGAAAGGCAAAGGCCCTATACTGGAACAACACCTTTCGAGACAGAGAGAAAGATATTAAAAAGACTTGGGAAAACATAAACATACTCGTTAATAGAAAGACCAGTAAGCCTGAATATCCCAATGTATTTAAAGATGCCAACTCTACCTTTGAAACCGAGGCTGAAATTGCAGATGGCTTTAATAAGTATTTCACAAATTTAGGTCCCTCTCTTGCTCTGGAAAGACAGACTCAAAGAGTGTATTTTTACATGGTGTTATGTTCATACATAAAAATACAAAAAAAATGTTATATAAATAAGTTTGGTTTTGTAGCATTAATAATTCATTGTTCTTTAGCTTAATTATTGTGTAATAAAATGTATTTATAATCATTAAATTTTACAGACCCTCTCCTCATGGTGGCTGGGTCATTGTTAATCATGTAATATTTGTGCTTTGGGTCATGGTGACCGCTTGCCACATGTTCACAGCTTCAGTTGATTCCATGTTCATGCATGCCACTCATGTTAGTATGCCTCAGTGAATTTCCTTGGCCTGATTAATAGCCAATTAGAGTGAGTTTCTGGTAAACTTCCTGGAGGCTGTTGGCTTCAAATCTTGGTCACTCCAGCAAGATGCATTGAAATGGCAACATGTCAAGATTTTAATTTATAATTTCAAAAATGTCAAAGGTCATTTAGCCAAGTTAGTCAAAAGTGGTTTTTTGTGGTTTCAAAATGTGAGGTAGTCAGATTGGTCATGTCAAATGTCAAGTCACTTATGTCAATCCCCATATGTTTCTTGTAAGTATTATGTCAATTAATTATGTCAAATCATGTCAAATTTATGTCACTAAAATTTATTTATTTATTTAGTCATTTATGACAAATTTATGTTTTTAGACATTTAGGTCAAACTCTTTTTGTACATATATTCTCGTTATTTAATGGTCTTTTTGTTTTATTTGTCTTTTAGATTTACCGCAAGCCATGCTTGAGTGTTGAATAAATATTTTGGGAATTTCACCACTTCGTCAGCTCTTCTTGTTTCGTTGGCAAACTCAATAGTAAATAAGAATCATTTGGGGACTTCAATCCAAGATGGATGACGAAGCTAAAATGACCAGAAAGAAGCAGAAGAATGATCTCATCCGTCAAACGAATACTGCAAGACAACATGTTGCAGAAGGTAACCGGGAAGCAGTTGTGACACATATTGAAAATTTGAAAGCTCATTTCAAGAACTTTGAGTCCGCTCATGATGCTTATTCTGCCTTGCTTAATGAGGAAAAAGACATTGATGAAAATGCTGAAGATTTTCTGAAAGTTCAAAATGACTATATTTCAACACTAAATGATGTGAATACTTGGTTGGAGCCTAAGAGCCAAATTATAGACAATCGTGACGATAACCATGAACGAGCTGAGCTAATTAGGTACATGAACTTGCCTAAAATCGAAATTGAAGCTTTTGATGGTGATCCCTTAAAATATCACACGTTTTTTGCCGTTTTTGATGAGAACGTGCACTCTGTTGTCTCAGAAGGAAGGATTCGTCTAACTCGTTTGTTTCAGTATACATGTGGGAGAGCAAAAGATGCAATTCGTGCTTGTTCATTAATTGGTGGTGCTGAGGGCTACAAAAAAGCACGAGATATTTTGAGTAAGAGATTCGGTAACGATCACTTGATTTCGGAAAAAGTGATTGAAAGTCTTCGAGCCAAAAGGTCGATAACAACAGCTGATGAACTTCTACAGTTTGCCGATGAGTTGAGTACTGCTTTCGCTACATTGAACAAGATGGAAAAGTTGCATGAAGTTTCTTCTCAATCGTTTATCGTTGACATGAAAAATCTGCTTGAGTCTTCTCTCCAAGAGAAATGGACACAGAAAGCGATGAAAATCAAAGTCTCAAAGATTCTTATCCCACATTTGAAAATTTTGTGGAATTTATATTATTATGTGCTGAGAATGCCAATGATCCCGTGTATGGTGATAAGAAATATCCCCAGGATACAGCTTGTGACAAAAGCTCTTCATCCTTCTCCACCGTGGCAGAGTCGTGTGATGAACTTCAAGGAAAATTGTGCATACTGTGTGATAAAAGTCATCGTCTGTTCTATTGTGACACATTTAAACGTATGAAGCCCAGTCAAAGACTTGAAATTGTAAAGGCCAACAGACTTTGTGAAAATTGTCTTCTAGATAATCATGTTGTTGCTCAGTGTAGAAAAGAATCTGTGTGTTCTGTCCCTGGTTGTGGCTTAAAGCACACCAAGTTCATACATGTTAATATTACTGGAGCTGAGAATGTTGAAAATGAGGTTCAGTCAAATGTTAGCGGTGCTACAGTAGCTCGTAAAAATGTGTATCTACCTGTAGTTGAGGTCGTGGCAGATGACGTTTGTAACACCCATGCATTGTTGGATACAGGTTCAACACAAACATTTTGTACTAGGAAATTAGTTAGAGAATCAGGCGTCAAAAGTAGACCTGTAAATTATTTGCTCAGTACACTTGACAATGTCAATCAAAATGTTCAGTCTGAAGTTGTCAGTTTCACTTTGAAATCCACTTGTGGCAAAAGTTTGAGGTTGTCAAATGTATATGTCGTTGATAGCATACCTGCAAGGGTTCCAAATGTTAAAGTGGACAGTTTGCCTCATCTGCAAGGTCTGAAAGTTGTCACTGGAAATGTTAATGTTGAGATTTTGATTGGACAAGATCACGTTGAAGCTCTCATCCCTGTTAAAGTCAAGTGTGGACAAAAAGGACAACCATGTGCCATGAAAACCTTGTTTGGATGGTGTCTTATCGGTCCTGCTCCTCCAATTGATCCTTCAACCGGAAGAGTTGTGAATCATCTCATACTCACTGATACTACCGATGAAGAAATCAGTGATGTTTTTCGTCTTTCTACTGCTGATCCTGAAGCCGTGTCAGAGTCACGAGATATCAGTGCAACTATTCAACTTGATGATGAATTTCGTGACAACAATCGTATTGTGATGAAGAAATTGCGTTTTGATGTTCAACCTTGTATTCAAAACGTGACAACTGATCTTTCATCTCGTTTCGACAGTTCAACTTGTAGTCAAATTTGGAACAAACTGATGATTATGTTGTTGTGCATTTACGGATTGCTCCATGTGATGGCTCAGAAATTCTACAAATTTGGAGATTTGGAACATTTGACAGATTGCTCAAAGTTTGATCACTTTCTCCGTGTGACCAGGACTGTGATTCAAAATTATGTTTTTCTACATTCGACATTTATCAAATGCCTGCAAATTTCTGTGATGTCAGCTTTATGTTTATATTTTTACATTGATGTATTGAACTGCTTAGAGAATGGTTGATTTTAATCATTACATAATTGTCATTTTTGATTGTTAAGGTCGACAAGTTACTATAAACTCAGGTTTTATTATTTGGTTTAGAAGTCACCTGTGGGACTTCAAGGTGGGGGAGTGTTATGTTCACACATAAAAATACAAAAAAAAAAGTTATATAAATAAGATTAGTTTTGTAGCATTAATAATTCATTGTTCTTTAGCTTAATTATTGTGTAATAAAATGTATTTATAATCATTAAATTTTACAGACCCTCTCCTCATGGTGGCTGGGTCATTGTTAATCATGTAATATTTGTGCTTTGGGTCATGGTGACCGCTTGCCACATGTTCACAGCTTCAGTTGATTCCATGTTCATGCATGTCACTCATGTTAGTATCCTCAGTGAATCTCATTGGCCTGATTAATAGCCAATTAGAGTGAGTTTCTGATAAACTTCCTGGAGGCTGTTGGCTTCAAATCTTGGTCACTCCAGCAAGATGCATTGAAATGGCAACATGTCAAGATTTTAATTTATAATTTCAAAAATGTCAAAGGTCATTTAGCCAAGTTAGTCAAAACTGGTTTTTTGTGGTTTCAAAATGTGAGGTAGTCAGATTGGTCATGTCAAATGTCAAGTCACTTATGTCAATCCCCATATGTTTCTTATAAGTATTATGTCAATTAATTATGTCAAATCATGTCAAATTTATGTCACTCACATTTATTTATTTATTTAGTGATTTATGACAAATTTATGTTTTTAGACATTTAGGTCAAACTCTTTTTGTACATATATTCTGGTTATTTAATAGTCTTTTTGTTTTATTTGTCTTTTAGATTTACCGCAAGCCATGCTTGAGTGTTGAATAAATATTTTGGGAATTTCACCACTTCGTCAGCTCTTCTTGTTTCGTTGGCAAACTCAACACATGGAAAGCCAATTATTTTTCTTCATTATCTCATAAAAAATTGATGTTATCATGCAGTCAATGCTTTGTCAATTTTTAAACCTTTTATCGGCCAGTGCTCTGTGTCTTTGCTGGGGAAGTAAAAGATGGCTGTGTTGGGGAAACGCTATTCATCGGACATATATGGGTTTGGGAGGTGGCCTTTTCAGGTGAGCAATACATTCTTCTTGAATTTTTCTGACCATCAGAAGTGCAAAATTATACAGCTATCAGATTCATAGGTGTTTCTATATACTCTCTAGAATATCTTTCTACCTTTCCGTGTCGTGAAGTTACACTATTCATTAAATGCTCAAAGGTAGACTGCAGGTCACACTCACTAAGTGATGTGTTGATGCCCGTCTGTCGCAAGAAGACTGCATCTGTGACGTTATCATTTCATTACAGATAATTACTACAGTGCTGACGTTATCATCGCATGTAATCATTGCATTAGTACGCTTAATTGCCCAGAAACGAAAAACTTGCAAATCGTCATTGCATTACTCCGAATCCATTATGAAGTTATCTATACTTGCTGACAATATGCATTTGCATCACGCTAATCTGGAGATATCTTAGGCCACACATAATTGACTATTAGCTTCGCGGGCCCGCCGACACAATAGATTTACTGCCAATGGAAAAAAAAATTGAAAAAAAAAAAAATTTTTTTTTTGACTTAATAATTTTTTTTTTTCACCTTTTTTTTTTTTTTTGTCCTACCGACCGACCCTAGAAAAAGGGCCTTGAGAGGAATCCGAGAAGCTAAAGATCAATTATGTGTGGCCTTACTAACAATAATAATTCTAAGCAGCCCTCTTAGCGCAGTCCTGAATGCTCACGAGGGTTGATTGATGAGACGGGAGGGTAAGAGCAGGAGTCCTGAACACGTTACACATTTGCCCCATGTGAGTGATTTTTTATTTGCCCAAAAAGACACACATTTTGCTCTCAAAGGAAGACAGAAAATATTTTTGGGTTCACCAACTGCATGGGTATCAAACAGTGGCGGATCCAGACAGGGTCATCTAGGAGGGGCCGAGCGTGCTTCGGCATTCGCAGGCCCGCGTTGTCGTTTATATTCTTCAAAATACTATTAATAATCTCAGGGGTCTAGGGGGGGGGCCCGGGCCCCCTAGGCCCCCGCTGTATCCACCACTGTCAAACCCATGCCAAAGACCATCAGCAGACAATATTGCGAAATATGGTAGTATAAAAATAAATTGATCTGGGACTACTTTCATGGCCATGTGTAGCTCCTGTCCTTAACCACATAAATGACAAAATCAGTGCAAAAATGTCGTTAAACATAATGCTCCATAATCACATTTATTTACAATGCAATTCATTTCCAGATCCTAAGCCTTATGCGATTTGTTTAAATTGTAAGCACAATCTTGTTTACACAATTTATTTAGTGTTTGTCTTGTTTGTCAAACATTGTTCATCAACAATTCATGGTTTTATTTGGAAATTCATTTGAATTGTGAAATTGGATAAAGTAATCTTGTTTGCTTAAATTGCCTTCGATTTTAATTCAGATTTTTTCAAAATCTTTAAGATATATTTAGATCAGCACATGCTTGTCAGGTTGGTATCATTCTTCTTAATATATTAACACACTCAATTGATAATACAGGGCATGCGATATTTATTATTTTACAAGCCAGAAATGAAATAAAATGAGCAAGAGCTAACATTCCTCCACAGTAGCAGAATAAAAATAGTAAATAATAAAATAGTAAATAGTTTATAAATCAACTCGAATACAAATTGTTTAATCTGGAGTATAACAAAATTAATATTTTTCAAATTTGCTGGGAAGAGAAATGAAATATCAAGGTGTAATCATTATGAGGTCTCTTTTTTATCAAGACTTGTTAAAAACCTCCATGACTGTGCGAAGATGACACATATATCCAGCTTTTATAAGGCAACAAATGATTTTTTATGGTGAGACTTTACACTATTTTACTGTAATTATAACAAAACTGCAGTGAGGTCTACTTACTTTTAAGAACATTGATGCATAAATCTTCCAGCCATTAGGCTTACGTACAAATGTCCAGGGTGCAGCTAAGCCATTTTGAAATTCGAAACTGAAATGTTTTGGAAAATTCCCAAAGGACTGAATATGGCATTTTACCCAATTTCTGTGAGGCTACTACTAGATAGGGCACTTTAGAGTCCCTTTGACCTACTTATTTAATGTCCTAATTAACCTAATTAATTACCCATTAACCTAATTAATTAATGACCTAATTACCCATTAACCTAATTAATTAATGACCTAATTACCCCATTAATCTAATTAATTACCCATTAATACAATTAATTACCCATAAATCTAATTAATTAATGACTTATTGACCTCATTAACATAGATATTTTTTACCTATATTAGACTCTAGGTCTATTCGATCTATATTAGACCTATTAGACCCTATACCTATTTGACCCAGATTTCTTGGCAGATGACCTATCTGACCTCCTAGAGGAGTCGGCCAATCAGAGTCATTTACACAGAATCCATAGATTTTTCTCAAATTCATAAATTTCATAAGTTCCTCAGTAACCCAGATTCTACAGAATTCGTGGCCAGAATCCACAACATTTCATCAGATTTATTAAAAGTTTCTGCTCAAAAATTTAGTTTTGCTTTCAGTTATTTTACAATATTCTGAAAATCATGTTACAGAGTAGAGTACCCTCTTTTGGGGGCTACACATAACATTGTCAGAAATTACCAAAGTATGAATATTCCTAAAATCATGTCACACAGTAAATGTCCTCTTTAGGGGGACTACACAAGATGTGGTCAGAAGTAAGTATTCCCAAAATCATGTTACTTTATTTGAGTTTTTGAGTAACCATTATAAAATTCTGAAAATTATGCTGTAGCAACATCAGCTCAACTACAGCTGTTTAGTTAATGACAGTTTACTTGGTCTCTTATATAGTGATCAGATCACATGATCAACATTCCACCTGTCACCCAAGTGATCTGTAGGGTAATAAAAATCCAAAAATAGCATCATGATGGGCACCATCAAAGCCATTTAAGTAAACCAATCACATAAATTATCAGCAAGTCACCATTCACCAGGTCTCAGAGCTCAGAGGTAAAATAGGAATGTGTAGTATCCCATCACAGCTGGAGGCCATATATCTTAAGCCATAAAAAATACCAATACAGGCAATGGAATGAGTCATCAACTGGTATGTCTTAAAATAGGACTACAGAAATGAGTCAACACCAGCCATATCACAGCTGTTGGTCTGACATTCTAAGATGAGTCATCACTGGACTTGTCACAGATCAAGTACAGTGCAAGTCTGCTGGTAAGTATTGACCGCCTGTAATTGTACATACTGCTTATTATTGAAAATATAGTTTCTAACCTAAAATCTAAGTGCTAAATGCAGGAAAACCATAATGGTCTGATTAGGCCAAGTTTTGCTTTATTTAAACTGAAACTTAAACTTGATCAAATGGCAGTATTTAGACCTCATTTACATCATTTGTTTCACATATCAGAGCCTGAAACAGTGTTTTGCATCGAAATGCAATATTTAGTTGCCACCTGTCAAAATTTGACAACAAATGCGTCCAATCAACAAAGTGGATTTGCGCTAATTTCGAACAGCATAGCCCTTTCATACACCAAAACAAGATAGATATGTATCACATGACAACCCTAGAATCCAAATTCAACCATAATATTGCTTAAAATCGACTATATTGTCGATTAAACATGTCAAAACAATGCATTTGCGGTCTCAAATACCCACGTGATCGCCATGTTCCCGCTGTTCGATGGTGATTTTCTCGCCGAATCGGACGTTGATTGACTTGCCACCGTTCGTGGGCACTCTTCAGATATCTCAAATCAATCCACACCATCATTACAGTCTTTTTTGCCCGTTTTCCATCGTTTGTAACGTCCGAAAAGTCACTCGCCGAAGTTGAGAAAAGTTGTTGACATCCATACCGGTCTGCAGCCTCTGACCGAAATCGCTCAATAAACTCTTGGAAAGCTCTTAAGATGTATATAAAAGCCACAAAATGTCCGATTTATTATTATATATGGATTTAGTAATGTATGTATACCGTTATTACGGATTTTAAAGTTTTTTAAGCTTTGTTTTAGAGGTTACGCGCGTGACGTCATAAGGCGGGGAAGGACAGTGCGCTGCCGCAAACCTTCGACGCCCGAAAAATTCTTCTTCTTCTTCTATATGATCAACCGCAAGTGATGTATTGTGGGTTTATGTTGATATTGAAGCATCTTGGAAACTTGTGAAACCAGAATGAACATTGGCGGCAGCAAACCCTCAACCTTTCCTATACTTTGGTGTATGTTAACTGGAGCATTTTGCCAACACAGCAATGTAGAATATGTACAGATTTTCCTAATGCATGTAAATGAATAATCAAGGGAACATTCTAGCCTTTCCTACACTTTTCTCCCTTTCCTAAATGGCTGAAACCTAAAGTAGGCCATAACTCAGCTCCTAGATGAGCTAGGATGATAAATAAAGCATCAAAATAGGGGTTTTCAACTAATTCAAATATTGACAATCAAAATTTTCAGATCCCAATTTATACTTTAAATTGTGCAAACCAGAAATTGACCATAACTCGGTCCCTAAATCAGCAGGAATTATGAATAAAACATCAAAATAGGGGTTTCAGGGGCAATGGTTCCAGAAACTGACAAATCGAACTAATCACTCTACTCCTGTTATGGCAAGGGTGCAAGTTGACTGCCAGGCTGGGTGCAGTGCAGTAGGGTGCTATAGAGTGCAGTGCAGAGTGCAGTGAAAAGTGCAGGGTGCAAAGTGCAGAGTGCAGTGCAGGGTGCAAGTGGGTGCAGAGTGCAAAGTGCAGAGTGCAGTGCAAAGTGCAGTGCAAAGTGCAGTGCAAAGTGCAGTGCAAAGTGCAGTGCAAAATGCAGGGCAGGGTGCAGTAGGGTGCAGTGCAAAGTGCAGGGTGCAGTGCAAAGTGCAGTACAAAGTGCAGAGTGCAAAGTGCAAAGTGCAGTGCAAAGTGCAGTGCAAAGTGCAGTGCAAAGTGCAGTGCAAAGTGCAGGGTGCAAAGTGCAGGGTGCAAAGTGCAGTGCAAAGTGCAGTGCAAAGTGCAGTGCAAAATGCAGGGCAGGGTGCAGTAGGGTGCAGTGCAAAGTGCAGGGTGCAGTGCAAAGTGCAGTACAAAGTGCAGAGTGCAAAGTGCAAAGTGCAGTGCAAAGTGCAGTGCAAAGTGCAGTGCAAAGTGCAGTGCAAAGTGCAGTGCAAAGTGCAGTGCAAAGTGCAGTGCAAAGTGCAGGGTGCAAAGTGCAGTGCAAAGTGCAGTGCAAAGTGCAGGGCAAAATGCAGGGCAGGGTGCAGTAGGGTGCAGTGGAAAGTGCAGGGTGCAGTGCAGAGTGCAAAGTGCAGTGCAAAGTGCAGAGTGCAAAGTGCAGGGTGCAGTGCAAAGTGCAGTACAAAGTGCAGAGTGCAAAGTGCAGTGCAAAGTGCAGTGCAAAGTGCAGGGTGCAGGGCAGGGTGCAATAGGGTGCAGTGCAAAGTGCAGGGTGCAGTACAAAGTGCAGTACAAAGTGCAGTACAAAGTGCAGAGTGCAAAGTGCAAAGTGCAAAGTGCAGGGTGCAGGGCAAAGTGCAGTACAAAGTGCAGAGTACAAAGTGCAGTGCAGAGTGCAGTGCAAAGTGCAGTGGAGAGTGCAGTTGGGTGCATGCACGTGTAGTTTTGGTGCAGTTTAGTACAGTTAGGGTGCCGATGAGTCCATTGTGGGTCAGGTAGGTGCTACCTTCGCAGTTTGGGTAGGTCCATTATTGTGCAGGGGGGTCAGGTAGGTGCTGCACAGTATATAAAGGAGGCGGATATCTCCTCAAGGTTAGTTGCTGCTTTGAGTTCAATCAGTGTACATTGGTCATGGATGAGAATGTCTGTACAACTTGCGGTCTTTCTTTTACAAGAAATTCTAGTCTGAAACGTCATATGATGACCCAGCATAACAAACATCAAGATGGGTGTGCAGTTGGAGATTTTGAAAAAAACTTTGAAACAGTACATCAAGATGGGAGCGAAATTGACAGATTTGTTTTGAGACATCCCTTCACTATGCTGCTCAATGGACCAACTGCCTGTGGCAAAACAACGCTTGTGAAGAATATTTTGCAATACAACAAATTTATGGTTAGTCCATCCCCTCAAAGAATAGTGTGGTTGTATAAAAGATGGCAGCCAATGTACGATATTATTCAGGCTACAGTAAAACCAAAGGTGGAGTTTATTAAGGGAATTCCTCATGGCATAGATCATCCTAGCTTCTTTGATCCAAACATTGCAAATTTTCTAATAATCGATGATTTGATGACGTCATGCGGAGATGATCCTCGTATGACAGAGATCTTCTATGAGGGTTCACATCATCGATCTCTGAGTGTGGTATTGCTTTGTCAAAACCTGTACTACAGCAAGAGTCCAACACAAAGACGGAATTGTCACTACGTTGTATTGTTCAAGAATCCGAATGACCTACAATCTGTCATGACATTTGCCAGACAAGTAAATCCCAGAAAAGTAAAGGAATTCTTACAGCATTATGACAGTGCAACATCCAGACCATTTGGCCATTTATTGCTCGATTTCAAGCAGACAACGGATGAAAATGACCGCTTCCAGCCAAATGTCTTGGATATCAAAAAAGACAAGGCTGCAAATTCTACAGAAGGCTCTTCGGCAGACTGTTCTTTTCATTCTGACAATAAAATCAGTCATTCCAACACGATTTCATGTATTGACTGCCAAACTGCTATAGACAACATTGATGACCTGCAAGAGCATTTAAAGCCATGCGTGAGGAACCAGCAGGAAGGAGTGGGACGAGGACTTAAAAGACCAAGGGAATACTACCAGACTAGCCAATTTCATCCCAGTAAGAAGATGAAGACTGAGTTCCAATGTTTTGCTCCAATAAGACTGGAAGTGTGCAGAAATTGGGTTCAATATTTGGAAGAAGAACAGAAACAATACATCGAAGAAGGACGGAGCAAAAAGGAAGCCAGAGAAAAGACAATTGCGGATAACCTGAAAGAACTGACAAGAGATCTCCGGAAAACCTATGCAAATTTCATTAAAAACTGGATGGACCTGAGTGAGAACAGTCATATCCACCAAA
This sequence comes from Platynereis dumerilii, assembly GCA_026936325.1. Lineage (NCBI taxonomy): Eukaryota > Metazoa > Annelida > Polychaeta > Phyllodocida > Nereididae > Platynereis > Platynereis dumerilii. The sequence goes on from JAPTHN010000005.1 coordinate 7,995,389, forward strand.
AAATCATGGAGAAAGTGGAAGAGCTCCATGACATTGAAAACCTTGACTGGATTGATGCGGCCAGGATGGCTATAAAACAGTACAAGCCAGTATTCAATAGAGTTGTCACAGAAAATCCAGAGGAAGATTCAGAGGATGATTCTGAGGATGACCTAGAGGAAGATCCAGAGGAGGCCAAGTCTGATGAAGAAGAGAATGCGAGTAAACTATATATTGGATAACACTGAAGATAATCCTTCATTTGGGACCAACCACCTGAACACATCATGTCTTCTTTGAATTATAAGGCAGTTCTGGAACACTTCAAAGCACAAGCTGAGGGGAAGCCTAAGACAGTTGTGAAGAGCGGAAAGAGTAATCTCATCTTAATCGATACCAAGACCAAGGGAAAGAAGGAAGATATGCCAAAGATGGAAGTTGTTATACCAGCAGAAGCTGCAGTAAGAAGAGCACAGTCCAGACTGGAACAGTCCAGACTGGAAGAAGATATGGAAACACAGGCGGAAAGCAACATAGGAAGAAAAAGACCATCTTTTGGAAGACCCCCCGGCATTCCGGCCTCAACTGAGCTAAAAAAATGGATCAAATTTTAATATTGTAACAGTTGTTGAGACTGATTTGTATTAGTAATATGTGAAATAAAGTTTTAAATTGAATAATGAGTTTGTTTTTTGTGTGTGTTGTTTCATGTTTTACATCCTGTTGTGCAATACAGCTACTTTTACATCTGGGTATTTTCCAGTGAGTCATAGCCCTGTTGTGCAATACAGCTATTTTTAAATCTTGGGATTTTCCAGTGACTCATAGCCCTGGTGTGCAATACAGCTATTTTTACATTGGGGGATTTCCCGTCATTCACTTTAGGCCACACCCCCTTTGGCTTTAAGTTGATGTTAATTTTAGAAAAGAACAATTGATACCAGGTGTTCAGGCCATTAATCATTGTTGGACATGTGACAGATGATCATGTGTACCAGGTGTTCAGGCCATTAATCATAGTTATGGGCAGCAGGTGTTCAGGCCATTAATCATGGCTTTTGGTAACAGCTGTGTCAGGTCATTAATCTGTCAAAGTGATGCTATTTATAGAACATTTATGGCAGGTGCCCCCCTTGGGTAATTAGGTCATTAATTAATCAGGTTAATGGGTAATTAATTAGGTTAATTAGGACATTAAATAAGTAGGTCAAAGGGACTCTAAAGTGCCCTATCTAGTAGTGAGGCTGTATTGCAATTTGCTATTTCACTTTCTTTGTATCACATAAAAATAACCAGATTTTTTGTTATTAATGATATGTGCATATGCCCTTTAATCTTGTTAGTTTGATCTAATCAACTTTCCTGTTGCCCAAGAAAAATATTTCTTACAGTTTGTCCTCCCACATGCGAACTGGTGTTTGGTAAGTAAGTAAGTAAGTAAGTAAGCAAGTAAGTTTAATTTTATAAAAGTTCGGAGGTGATAATATAAAACAATAACATAGCCACCAGGGCTTTTAGCCGACAATGATAAAAAAATTAAATGATGGTTATGTACAGACGAAAGATGACATTTTGCTTATCAAATTTGATTGTAAACTTATTGTACTTACAGGTTATCTTCCAGGCATATAATGCAGGATCCACATTGACAATCCGTAAGGTTTAAATTCTTACGAACAATTTGCTTGAATAATTTGAAAGATTCACTATGTTTCACATGACAAGGGATATCATTCAATAAAACAACGCCCTGATAAGCTATTGATCAAAGTCCATATGTGATGGGATTGAACTTAGGCGGCACTAATTTAAAATCACTACGAAAGGAATATTGGGCACTTTATCTTTCATACAAATCTTTAGGTCTTACAGTAGAAATACACCTCCTCCTCGGCAGATCAGCTGAATTGTAATCTGTTTATCACATTTTTGTGATGTTTTAGTGCTGTTTTTGTCAGCTTTTTGACAACAGCCGCCGATTCCAGAACCAGGACAGACTGTAGGTACCAGAATCATGGTAGTCGTCCAAAAGTTGTTCCCATGAACTCCAGAAATATATTTCTTACCAACCACAAGTATGGTAGTCGACCAAAAGTTGTTCCCATGAACTCCAGAAATATATTTCTTACCAACCAGAATTATGGTAGTTGCCAAAACTTTCTTCATGCGAACTCACTTCTGCAATAAGATTAGGGAAGCTTTTGCCATTTCTGTCTGTGACTTGTATCTTGAACTCTGTCTTGAGTCTAATATCTAGCAATTTATTGCTATGAAAGCACCTCCAATAAACTTGGGAACTGCAGGAGGAACGTGAGAAGTCTCAGCCAAGTCAATATAGTCCGGCAGTAAAATGCCATTTTTGGGCCTAACCCAAAAGTTCCGGTTAAAGTTTTTTTCTCTCTTGATCCTGTATCTATATGGTCCAAGGAACATTTTCAGGGGGGGTGTGATACTCTCACCCTTGAGCATTCCGAGAAATCCAAGATGGCGTCCAAAATGGCCGCCGGACCCGAAATTGGTCATAAATTGGCTCCTAATTCAGCTAGGATGATAAATAAAACATCAAAATAGGGGTTTTGAGGGTCAAGGATTCCAGAAAGAGATAAATCAAACTCATAAGATCGCAATTTATAGCTTAAATGGCCTAAATTATGCATTTAAACTGTAAAATTGGCGTTGAAAATCAAGATTAGGCATATGTGACTGCTCCACCGAAATGTGCTTAAAGAATAAGCAAAGTATCTATTACTGTGGCTTCCCCTGAATCTACTTGAAAGGTGCTTTCAAATGATGGGTCATATGTGGGTATATGTCAATTGCATCCAAAGTAATGACATGTCAAAAACCGTGAACAATGTGAATAACGAAGCTGCAGAATTTGAGAAAGTGGCCTTTACATTTCAAGCCAAACAATGTCAAACGAACAAAGGTTGGTTAATTGTTTTCTGAAGTATATGGATTTAAATGCACTAAGATAATGCCTCTTACAATAGTAAAAATATCCTTAAAGTATGACTTTTGAGATATATGAGCAATGCACATTTCTCTTATCTAGACCAATCTCCGACTTCTTGAGAACTTCAGTCACTTTTGCTTCTTTTAGTGGACCAGCCAATGTACATGATTCTGTACTGTTAGAGGCTTTATTGTTAATAGAAGGTATCTATGCCAGTTAGATAGATAATAGGTTTGACAAAAGGATTAGGGTTGATACCATTTATGGATTTGAATTTTAAGGTTAATTTGTGGTCGTTAAGGTCAAAGCCAATTGACTCAATCACATGAAACTAACTCTGCCCTCACAAAAGTTGCAAAAGACAACAATTAAAGTAGGTCAGAGGGGCCCCTCTGTATCCATGCATTTCAAGTTTTTTGATATCCTTTAGAATAATTAAATGTCATTTGAACAAAAAAAAAATTTAACAGGACTGTCAATGTCAAAATCCATTTTGGTTGGTTGGGAATGAATTGTCCAGTGATTGGGATTGAGAATATCAAGGAGGATTTTGTGTTTTTCACAGGATATTTTCGACACTGACAGCAAGATGCATTTAACATTTGGAGGGTTGACATCAAGGGCTATCCATCTCATCCATTTTGGTTGGTTGAGATTAAATTACCAACTGATTAAGATGGGGTGAATTGAAAATACATGTGAGGATTTTCTGTTTCCGAGGAGATTTTTGACACTTACATCAACATTTATTCAGCCTTTGGAGGGTTGACAGTTTTACTAGCAAGGAAACCAAGGTGCCAAATGACAGCCGACATCAAAGGCTATCCATCCACATCAATTAAGGTTGGTTAGAAATTTGTTATCCAGTGATTAGGACAGGCAGAATTGAAAATGCATGGGATGATTTTGTGTTTCCGAGGAGATTTTTGCCACTGACAGAAAAATTTATTAAGCTTTTGGAGGGTTGACAGTTGTAGTAACAAGGAAAACAAAGTACCAAATGACAGCTGACATCAAGGGCTATCCATCCACATCCATTTTGGTTGGTTAGAAAGTTGTTATCCAGTGATTAGGACAGGCAGAATTGAAAATGCGTGGGATGATTTTGTGTTTGCGGGGAGATTTTTGACACTGACAGAAACACTTATTAAGCTTTTGGAGGGTTGACAGTTGTAGTAACAAGGAAACCAAGGTGCCAACTGAAAGCTGACATCAAGGGCTATTCATCCTCATCCATTTTGGTTAGTTAGGAAGGATTTATCTAGTGATTAAGATAGGTGGACTTGAAAATATGTGGGAGGATTTTGTGTTTCCGAAGAGATTTTTGACACTGACAGCAACATTTATTTACCTTTTGGAGGGTTGACAATTGTATTAACAAGGAACCCAAGAGGTCAAATGACCGCTGACATCAAGGGCTATCCATCTACATTCATTTTGGTTGGTTGGGATTAAGTTTCCAAGTGATTAGGATGGGGGGGATTGATAATACATGGGAGGATTTTCTGTTTCCGGGGAGATTTTTGACACTGACAGCAACACTTATTAAGCTTTTGGAGGGTTGACAGTTGTAGTAACAAGGAAACCAAGGTGCCAACTGAAAGCTGACATCAATGGCTTTACATCCTCATCCATTTTGATTAGTTAGGAAGGATTTATCTAATGTTTAGGATAGGTGAAATTGAAAGTACATTGAAGGATTTTGTGTTTCCGAGGAGATTTTCTATAATGGCTGCAACATTTATTTACCTTTTTCAAAGGTTGAAAGTTGGAGGAACAAGGAAACCAAGGTGCCAAATGACAGCTTACAACAAGGGCTATCCATCCACATCCTTTTTGGTTGGTTCAGATTGAGTTACAAAGTATCTAGGATCTGGGGAATTGAAAATACATGGGAGGATTTTCTGTTTTCGAGGAGATTTTTGGCACTGACAGCAACATTTATTTAGCCTTTGGAGAATTGACAGTTGTACTAACAATAAAACTAAAGTGCCAAATTAAAGCTGACATCAAGGGCTATCCATCCACCTCCATTTTTGTTGATTAGAAATAATTATCCAGTGTTTAGGACAGGAAGAATTGAAAATGCTTGGGAGGATTTTGTGTTTCCGAGGTGATTTTTGACCCTGGCAGCAACATTTATTTAGCTTTTGGAGGGTTGACAATTGCAGTAACGAGGGTACCAAGGTGCCAACAGAAAGCTGGCATCAAGGGCTATCCATCCTCATCCATTTTGGTTTGTCAGGAAAGATTTATCTAGTGATTAGGATAGTGGAATTGAAAATACATTGGAGGATTTTGTGTTTCGGAGGAGAATTTCGATAATGACTGCAACATTTATTGAGCTTTTTGGTAGGTTGACAGTTGGAGTAACAAGTAAATCAAGGTTTATTGAAAGCTGACATCAAGGGCTATCCTTCCACATCCATTTTGGTTAATTAGTAATGAGTTATCTAATGAATAGGAGACATCCCTAATTGAAAATACATGGGAGGATTTTGTGTTTCCTATGAGATTTTTGACACTGATAGCAACCTTTATTTAGCTTTTTGAAGGTTGACAGTTATATTAGCAGTAAATATCTTCAGTGAGTTAAGCAGCTCGACTCCATCGCCATTGTGTATGTGTAAATGAATAAAGAAGTTCTTTATATGGCGAATTGAATATTTATTTCCGAATATTTCGGCCGTAAAGCCTTCATCAGCGGGTACAAGTATGAAAGTATAAACAAAAAACAACACCGTTACCAAGTGACGTCATCAACAAAACAAACGTGACGTCATCGTCATTTAACCTAGTGACGTCATCCTCCAAGTACAAAAATACAAAATTAGTGACGTCATCGTCAAGCCGCCTAAATAATGACCCTACCTCTTATAATAGTAAAAGTTAATGACGTTATAAAAGGTTCATACAACAATTTGACATAAAATAAATAACAGATAATAAATGACATCCACAATAATACTAAGGTATCCTCACGACAAACACATAGAATACAATAAAATTCAGTCAGAAGAGTTAATTTAAATTCTGCATTCAGACCCATTATTTGAAAGCACCTTTCAAGTAGATTCAGGGGAAGCCACAGTAATAGATACTTTGCTTATTCTTTAAGCACATTTTGGTGGAGCAGGTCACATATGCCTAATCTTGATTTTCAACGCCAATTTTACAGTTTAAATGCATAATTTAGGCCATTTAAGCTAGAAATTGCGATCTTATGAGTTTGATTTATCTCTTTCTGGAATCCTTGACCCTCAAAACCCCTATTTTGATGTTTTATTTATCATCCTAGCTGAATTAGGAGCCAATTTATGACCAATTTCGGGTCCGGCGGCCATTTTGGACGCCATCTTGGATTTCTCGGAATGCTCAAGGGTGAGAGTTTCACACCCCCCCTGAAAATGTTCCTTGGACCATATAGATACAGGATCAAGAGAGAAAAAAACTTTAACCGGAACTTTTGGGTACCACCCCGCCACTGCCGGACTAATAGTAATCTGCCCTGTGATCGCAATCACAAAAGTTTCCCAAATTGAGATAACTTCCAAAGTTGTGTCGAGGTTTCTGCAAGTATCCCAGATGTCAAAGCTTTGGAGAAAGAGTTAAAGATTGCCCAGAGGAAGCAGTTTTCAACATATATCTACAATTGAGAAGGCTCCTCTGGTTGCATATTGCTGAATTTGACGTTATTGATTTTTATAAGAGCATTTAGAACCCCAAAAGGCACATTTAGGATATTTGACGCATATAATGTTAGATTTTCATGCACATAGGTGTGCCCTTTCGAATTCTAGTCCGGAAATTAAAAAATTTATTTTTTTTAAATTTTTAATATTTTACAAAAACTACACCGATTGCTTATGTGAACATAATACTATAATAATGCATAGTAATAAATTTGTGCGGGTTGTCCGTTCCAGTGAAGCAAGTCTTGAAATTCTCCACAAATAAGAGCGATTGTAGTGAAATGAATAAGGGGACGACCATTTAAAATTCAGGGGAGGGGGCTTGGAGCTTTTCTCAGCGGGAAATTATTTATTTCACAAAAACGGCGGGAGTATTTATTTATTTCAAGCGTGCAAAGTCCCAGAATATTCATTCAAGCAAGTTGTCTTGTTAAGAAAAAGTCCACAAAATATTACACCGTTGCTCATAAATATGGAATACTTCAACATTCTCCATTGATAATGTCAACTTTTGCACTTCTGCTGGAGCACATGATGGTCTGATTCAATGGTAACTACTTCCAATGACCGCTAAAGAGAAGAACATGCTGTAGTTTAAAACGCATGCTGCAGCGTTAACCCCAGGAAAAGTTACAGCAGCATGAAATATGGAAATTCAGGGGGTTTTTTAGGGTGAGGTGCATTAAACCAAAAATTAATAATTCTTGCAACAATTGTAGTTAAGGCTTTCAAAGAGTGATTAGAAAAGACGTCTTGACCTTTACAGTGGACCTTGCTTTCATTCACACTCTGATATTTACATTCATTTGACTTTTTTTTTCAAAAAATGTATTAATGCACATTAACAAATTTTTCATCAATGTGGGCAGCAATTTAACATCCAAACTACCCACCATTCCAGATATTTATAGTGCTTTCTCTGACTACTGCAAAACGTTTTATAGAAATCTTGGGGTCACGCCAGGACTGTTCACTCTAAAAGAAGTTAACAGCACTTTCATACTTAAAGAACTTCTTAGCTTTAAACCAAACAAAAGCACTGGCCTAGATGACATTAGCCCAAGATTCCTACGAGACGGTGCACATGTATTATGCGATGTTGTATGTCATCTGGTAAATCTTTCCATCAGAAATAAGTGTGTACCTAAATGTACTAAATCTGCTAAAGTTATACCTCTCCACAAAAAAGGCAGCAGACTTGATGTGGTTAATTACCGCCCTGTAAGCATTCTAACCTCACTCTCTAAGATCATGGAGAGAGCAGTTTATATACAAGTGGTTAACCACTGTAAAGTTAACAAAATCATTTATCCCCTACAGTCAGGTTTTCAGAAGAACTACTCTACTGACACCTGCTTAATCCACTTACAAGACCACATCAGATCTGAGATTAGTCGAGGTAAATTTGTGGGTATGATGCTGTTAGACGTCCAAAAGGCGTTTGACAGTGTCAACCATGAAATGTTAAGTGAAAAAATTCGACTAGCCGGAATTGACAGTGAATGGTTCGAATCTTATCTGGAGGGACGTAAGCAGTGTGTGTCTGTTAATGAATACAAATCGGACGAAAGAACAATTACTTGCGGTGTGCCCCAAGGCAGCCTTCTGGGCCCTTGGTGCTATCTAGTTTATAGTAATGACCTTCCGGCATGTGTTTCATGTAAAGTAATCCTCTATGCTGACGATACCATTCTTATTGTTAGCCACAAAGACATCAATACAGTTTCCAACACGTTAAGCCAAGAAGAAAGCACATGTTTCCAATGGCTTTGTAATAATAGACTCTCCATGCACATGGGCAAAACTGAAGTAATTGTCTTTTCCTCAAAAAGAAAACGCTGTCAAACCAAAGAGTTCTCAATCAAACTTGGTGCACATACCATTGAAGCTCAGGACTCAGTGAAATATCTAGGTCTTAAAATTGACAGTAACCTGTCATGTGAATCTATAGTCTCAAACATCTTATCTAAATGTTCGGCGAGGCTCAAGTTCTGTTATCGTCATCAAAACTGTCTTGATTTCAAGTCTTGAAAAACAATCATAACAGCACTAGTCCAGTGCTACTTCGATTATGCTGTATCATCATGGTTCTGGAGTCTCACAAAAGGTAGACTGAAAAAACTCCAGGTAGCTCAAAACAAACTAGTAAGGTTCATCCTTAACTTTGGTCCGAGAAGCCACATTGGCCAAAATGAGCTTAACCAAATTCACATGCTTAACACCAGAGACCGAGCATGTCAATTAATGTTGGGCCATATGTTCAACATCTATCATAAAACGGCCCCTGAATACTTATGTGATAAATTTGGTAGAATTGAACACCATCACCGTACAAGAAGAGCTGCCCTGAGTTTTTTCCTGCCAAGACCGCTCAGCATTGACCAATCTAATTTTTCATATCAGGGGGCTAAGTTGTGGAACGAGATCCCCAATCAGATCAAACTGTGTAACAGTAAGGATGCTTTCAAGCTCCAAATCAAAAAATGGTTAAAAAGAAGATCTGAAACAAGTGAGACCAATCCATTCATTATTATATAAATTCTACATGTTGTTTATTTTGTTAATTTTATTTATTTATTTATATATGTATGTCAATTAATCAATATTTATTCTTCATTCTAGTCATGCATCCCATTTGTTCATCGACTCCATCCTGCATTTTTTTTCACTTCACTCCAGGACCGCACTGGAAACAAGTCCTCGGACTTTTCTGTGTCATCCTTGAAGTTCACCCATTGTTACATTTTCATTTCATCGATTTAATATTGTAACTCTGTTTGAATTTCAAAATAAATCAATCAATCAATCAAAAATTCAATATTTATGAGCAGGAGTGTATTTATTTCAAGACTGTCCAAAATTATTTTATTTCAACAAAACTGAGTAAGAAATTATTTATGTAACTCCAAGCGCTCCCCTCGGATATTACAGGGTCACCTCATAGGCGACATACTTGGTTTTTAAAATCAAACAACTGTAAGAGGCAATCATATCTAGACTCGTTCATGCGTTCTTAGAGGCCCCGAAAAATATTACAGGTAAATCTGACGATTTAAGAAATAACAACTCGTTCTTTATTGAGAAAACTGAAACAATTGTTAATAACATACATCGCAATTTGACTATATGTATAATTATAATGAGAAAATTGAGGATCGTGTTGGCACAATTTCACAATTTTAAAAGTTCAGAATTGGCCAAAAATAATTGAGTGGCTAATAAGGGTTTAATTAGGGTTTTATAAAATATCACTTGGATATTTACAAAACCAGTAATGATTAAAATGGTTTTATTGCAAACCAAATGAATGCTTAAAACGCCGTGTGTCCAGGTTCATTGATCTTAAACATTGTTCACAGCTTCACATTTAAGGATATTAACACTTACTCTGGCAAGTTTGTGTTTGACATTGTTACAGCTTGTTCAAGGCTAATCACAAGGTAATTTTGTTAGACTTAAGACACAATTCTATACCTTTTGTGAGAGTCAGCACAGGCAGAAACAGTGTGAATCTTGGACTTTGCTTGGGCAGTCGACTGACTCCTCTCTTTAATAACATATAACAAGGTATGACAGCTTGGAGATCCAGCAGACGACCTTCTGTGTAATCAGTGGTAAAATTGCGTGAAATGACACTTTTCACAAAGAAGACACCCTGATGTCGATTTCAATACTTACTTTGCTACATTTTCTAGATTTTAAAAATACCTGGTAGTGTTGACAGTTGCTTTAAACCACAAAATTAAGCTTAAAATCAATCTAAATTCCGAGTTCCACACTGAACTGGCACGGAAGTTAAGTGCAGTAGCAGCCACACCAACAATAATAAAAGCATGTCAAGTATTAAATGTGCACCTTAAATAGTAATTTTCCCACAAAACTTGCAGAACAAAAAGTTAATTGTAGTGTAAAACTTTCACTTTAAATTGATAAGTGTAGAAATGTAGAGAAGATATTTTAAAATCGAAGTGAGGGCATTCATGCATGTCAATATAAATAGGAAATCTTCAGGTATTGGGTAAATTTCAGTTCAGACGGACCAAGGAACAGCTGAAAAGTCAGAAACTTCATTATGTAAGCTTAAAATGACTGTGATAAACTGCAAGGGCTTAGAAATCTCAGCATGCATTTATATCACCCTAGCTGTGAACTGACACAATGGAATGAAGATAAGTTATTTAAAATGAAAATATAACTGTTCATATCAGTTTAATAGAATGTACAAGGTTTATCTTTATTTGAATCAATCAACCATTCACCTGAAGTCTGATTGGTCATTCTTTCAAGGGAATAAATGTACAGTGATTGCCAAGCTCCACAATTGATATGTTCAGACCGCAACATTCGTATTTATTTGTGAGCAATGCTGTTAAAATAACAACCTATCTATATATCTGTCTATATACCCATATCTATCTTTATATCTATCTTTATATCTATCTTTTTTCCCTTTTTATCCATCTTTGTATCCATCTTTTTATCAATCTTTATCTATCTTTTTATCCATCTTTCTGTCTATCTTTCTTTCTATCGTTCTTTCTGTCTACCCCAGGGTCATTTATTTATCTGTATCATAGTTATCTATACACAAAGTACATAGTATTATTATTTAGCCATCCAGCTATATCTATCTTGTTTAGTGCAATTTCAGCTACCATTACGATATGCAATCTGGACAAGACAAATATGGAACAAATCAACCTCTATCAAAGAGATACCCATTTATGTCAACCTTTTTTTTTAAGTGTGCTGATTGGCTGGTTCTCAAATTTAGGAGGGTCTCAAAATTTAAGAACCAGCCAATCAGCACACTTAAAAAAACACAGGTAGACAGTGGATCACAGAATTAATCATGTGAAATATTTCAATATTTTCTACAGTTTCTGTTGTTCTCAATTTGTTTTGTCAGCTTCAAAACTGAGCTATATTGTGAATGAAATGGAAACGGTTGTATTTCTCAGATTGTTCATTCTTCTGGATGAGGAGGGGAGGGGCTTGACCTCCAATGGTCCCAGCCTTAATGCAAATTGTGAGATTTATTACATATCAAGATTAATTTCAGCCATCTGTATTAAAATTTACATAAAGCAGCAACTTATTATCTTTCTGTATGGATTATCAAGTGACAGTACCACAACTTGCTTTGTGCAAACTTGGTCCGCTCTCACTATCTTTGGACTGGATTTTACAGTTACCTCTGTCGTCTGCTACAGTGACAACGTACCAGTTCGATGTGGAATGGTTCAAGCATTGCCAGGCAAGCTGTCATACCTTTTCTAATAGTAGTAGGCGTCAGAGAGGTGGCAGTTGAATGCATGCAACACATGAAACAAATTGTTTATGCCTGTGGAGTCAGCTAGATGATGCAGTGACCAGGTCTGACTGATTTGTTCATTGAACATGTTGAATGAAGAGGCAAGCACATCCTGGTTTATCATAAGTTCCAAGGTAGGAATTTTATGATTATTTTTCTTTTAGTTTATGAGCTGCATGAGAATATTCGCTTGCATTTATTAGACAAAAAAGTCAATCTATTTTATGTATATATTATAGGTCTTTGTTCAGAGAGCGTGCACATTTTAAAAAACCTGTTACTTGCTGGTGATCAGTTATCTAAAGGAAGTAAGGATTACATGGTTTTTGATCATCATCCAGAAATCACAATGGAAACAGTTTTTATAATTGACATTTAAAACTACAAGTAAATCTCTGAGGTTACAGTTTGTGATATGTGCTGTACATGATATTGTTTAATCATATATTTCATTGGCCAATACTTCATATTTATAGTCTTTCATACAAGACTCAAGATTTTTAGGCAAAAGGTATTCACTATTCACCTTTGAGTATGGATAACTTAAATGGGACATTCCATGTAATTTGATGCATAATATTACTCTTATCTAACCACCTAAAAAAAAGATAGGGTATGTGACAGCAAGGCTTCAGCAATATAAATGTTTATTATTATAGGCTATTTTCCAAGGTTGCTTATGACACATAGTAAGAGTTTCATTCCTTTCCCTGCAGGGAAACATCAGCTGATGTCACAGAAATTGTCTTGACATCTGTCTGATGTCAGGTTATTTTAAGACATAGTAACAATTGTATCCCCTTATTTCAAGAAATTGCGCTATTAAATTATTTCTGTTTCAGCTTTTACGTGAAATTAAGATCATCCAACCAGTGGAACTGGATGAGCTTATCACCGGAACAGCTGTGGATAGGACTCAAGAATCATCCCTAAATTGGTGATGCCCTTGTGGCAGACGAGTGAAAAGGTGTGTCTCTGTCTCTGTGCACTGTTTTATGCTATCTTTCTCTTAATCCTTAAATGAAGGGCATTGCATGTCACAAATTCTTTGTTAAGCTTTTTTACGTACAAAGTAGTTAGCAAAGTAGGGCATATCATCATGAGCAAATGACAAGTAAAATTTTGGGCTCCTAGTGCCTCCTTCAAATATGGTGCTCTAAGCTGCAGCTTTTTTCAGCCTATTTACTTATCCAGCCTGTTTGTGACAATTTTAAGTTTTGCCCCTTTTCCCCCATAAGAGACCTAACCAAAAGGTGGACAATAGAAACTGGGACAATCTTGCACTCACTCGGATTCTTGAGAACTGGCTTTCCACTAGGGGGAGTATGAAACTGGGATTCATACTGCCGCGCAGCGCCCCCTGTAAAGGGGGCACTGCTAGAAACCGCCGCCATTAGCAGCCATTTTATATGTATTTATATATACTAGCACAATACCCGTTCAATGTGGGTGGGGTGGGGGATATGAAATATAAATTTTGAGCATAAAACCCAGCCTAAAACCTTGTAGTGGGTGAGAAAAGGTTGCATGCAAGTTTTTGTGGATGGGCTACTTATACTTTGGCTGGGAAAGACGGAGGGGTCCATGAATTAATAGTAGGATTCATACGCCGACCGAATTACGGAAGTCGTGACGTCATTGCTGGGACTCCCTTCCTGCTGGCAGAGAATTGGGGATACCCTCAGCAACATGGCCATGCACAAGGATTGAAGTGGTAAGGGTGCTTTGCCTAATTTGACACTTTAAGTCATTGTTTCATGAATGTGTGAATTGTTATTGTGTTGTTCAGTTCAATTAGTGTGTTGGCTCAATTGATATCTATAACAGCTCTGATAAGATCATACAGCAATTAGCCTTTGTTTACATTCATTCATCATGACTTCAACTGTAAACTTGTTAATGGCAATTAATGTAAGGCCTGTAATTTATGACCATTACTGAATTGGTTGCTTTATGATAAATATATGTGATACTGAAGTTGCAATTATATACATTGATACCCATTTCTGAAAACAACTTGTATGTTATTTAATTTATGAATTACACTCATTTTTGACTTCATAATTGAGCAATTAACTTTTAATAATATTACAATTTTCCAGTGCCTGTGGTCTTCGGATAGAGCTCTGATGAAAAGACCCTGAATGCTTGAAATACCCGGATTGGCATGGTAAATAAATATAATTGAAATGGCACACATTCAGCAGAGATGTGTATGCCTATTTCTATCCTAAATATACTGACCAGTGAATATTATTGTAATATTACATATATATATATATAAACTTTTATTAGACAACTAAATATCATACAGATACATGTGTCATACAGAAAAAATAAATAAATAAATATAAATAATGTAGTCAAAGATAGAAGATATATACAAAAGAGGAATAGTAACTACATCTACGAATAAAAGCAGAAAAAAAGGTATTACATTGTCATCCACTATTATGATATTCTAAGAATTTTGATAGTTTTATATTTTATCGAATATTATGGTCATTTTAATAATAAATACTTTAATATTATTTTGGTTATCCAAGAATAATTATAGACAAGTTCAAATTAAAATTTATAAGAGACAGTTCAGATAATTACATAAAAACGGTAACACATTAAAGAAATTCAAGTTCGTGATAACGGTATCGAGTAACATATATATACAATTGGGAAAACATGGAATTTTTATAGCACAGATAAAATATATACAAACTTTAAAATCTATAATTCTACATATTAATTTGCACCTTGAGGAAAATCACATTGATGGGTAGCACTAGCTATGCACCTTAGGGAAAATCACATTCATATTAGCACCAGTTGTGCACCAATCAATAGAGCCAACACAGACAATTGACAGCACGCAGTTGACACAAACAAATATATACAAACAATTTTTCGTAATCATCAGAGATAGATAAAAAACATGGCATATATTTGCAAACAGTTTTTCAGAAAATAGATAAAATCATAGCACAAAATGGAGTACATATATATATACAAGGCAGAAACAGTACCAATAATTTGCCAACCGTTACCAAGATTAACGAAGGTCATACAAAAAAAAAAAAAAAAAAAAAAAAAAAAGAAAGGTATCTCAAGTATTCTCATCACTCAATGAAGAACTCAAGTAATGACCAAGTGCTACATTTATATCCAGTATTTTGCTTGTCACTATCTGGAGGAATTGCTGATTTTGACTAGATACTAAAAACCCAGGGATAAAGTCTGATACATTATCTATCAGTTTTTGACGGTATTGTTGCCACTTCGGGCATGCCATCAAGAAGTGCTCTTCGTCTTCTACTACGTTCATGTCACAATTATTGCACTTACCGTCGTCAGCCTCGACGTAAGGTCTTTTGTGTCTTCCTAATTCTATCTGTAGATTATGTGAGCTAAGCCTAAAGCGGGCTATACAACGATAAAGATTCTTTGGCAAGCCTAATAACAGATAAGGTTCAATACGTATTTCTGTTTTAAAGTATTTATATGTCCTCAGCTTAGGATTGTTAACAGAGTCTGCAATATTGCTCAATAGTTTATTCTGAGAATGTTTATAAATTTCATTTGGAATAACACTGAGATCATTAATGTTAAAAATATCATACTTTTCCAAAGAGACACATAGTCTTCTGTACCAACAATCTTTATGTGAATTATATATTTGCTTCTGTAAATTTAGACACTTAACTAAAATAGCAGGGCAATCAGGAGAGTGTAGCCTTTGCAGATATTTTATTGCAGAGACATGTTGCCGAACCACCAGCGGGAACCTACCACTGTCAGCGTAAATGCCTATGCTTGGGGTTTGCCTTCGAACACCCAATAAATTTTTTAAGAATTGAATTTGTATTTTCTCTATGGCATCAATTTTCTTTGTATTGAACCATAATTCATTGTTGTACTCCAAAATTGGGAGGACATGTGTGTCAAACATTTTGAGACTAAGTTGCGGAGTTAAATGACCTACTGTCTTTTTAATGTTATCATAAAGTAAGTGGACTGCCCTCTGTGCTTGAGTGGCAATATGACAGTGCATTGAAGAATGGATATTTCTCGACGAAGTTAGAACATGGCCTAGATATTTAAAGGAATCAACAACTTCCAATTTCTCTTTGTCTAAGACAAATTTATGTGTGGTTTTATGTGTGGTTTACATATCACAGTTATTAAACATAATTATCCTGATTACCCACTGAGATGTTAAAATTGGTAATTGCAGATTGTGCAAACATAATGTAAGTAAATTATGCTATTTTTTGCAGTCTCACTCAAATCCTGGATGTGGCAAAACTTTCCGATGACAACGAGCTATATGATTGAGAAACATCCCTTCTTACTCTTTTGCCCGTGAATTACTGTTATGACTGAAAAGGATGAAATAGAAGCTAGTAGACCAAAATAAAATCAAACAACTATGTCTGTTGCATCTCCATGTTAGCCACTTTCAAAGAAAACAACTGAACTAGCCTTTGCTCAGTCCTAATGTCTTAACTTAATGAATCAAATCACTTCAAACTCTATTGCATTGAACCATAATGTATGATGGCATATAATTATATGTGTAATTAAGATAAGAATCTGCTGTAAAAAAGTTCTAAGGAATATTCGTTCACTTTAGCTTATGTGCTACTTTAATTCCCTGTATGCATTGTGCAATTATTCAATGCGTATCAATGAAAAATTGATGTTTTATATGCACTGTCTGTGTTGCAAATTCCTTCAGGTCTACTGGGTCCGCCATAATAAAACATTGGCTTACAGGCAATTTCATTAGTACGAGATTCTAAGACACTTTACACACTAAATACATAGCATTTTTGTTTCATCTGATTGGTTTAGAAACAACAGACACAAGTGATGTGCAGTATCAATGATCTAAAGTATAAGAGGTGCCAAAGTGCTTCTGACAAAAAATGTATCTTTTGTATGTAATGCAACATAAAAATGTTGTACCTATTTTTTCAATGCTCCATGAAATAAATATTGAAAAAACAAATGTTTGAACTTGTTATCTTTCGCAGTCACCAATTTCTGGGATCTATGATTTCTTAATTGCATACTGGTTGCATAAGCAGGGTGTTTATCAATGCGGGAAAAGTATGGATTTGGTTTAAAAATCCAATTACAAAAGTGTTTTATATAAATAAATCACAATCGACCGCCTTCACACAGTGTTGTTTCTTCTTGGTTTTGTTTATTTAACAAAATACCATGACAGCTAATGACAGTCCCTCCCCCTTCAGTGCCCCTTACATGCCGGCTTCCCCAATTCTAAAAATAAATTAAATAGATCCATGATAGAGGGCACTGTGAAACCAGGTCAAAGCAGTCCCGTCAGGTATCCCATGATTCCAGAATAGCAGAGTGACTGGGATTTTGAGTAGCTAAGCATGACCACTAGAGGGCTCCAATGAGTGAAGTGATGACTTGCTGGATGTTACTGCCCCTGGTGGAAATATCTTGTCGCGTTATTTTTTCGTGGACACTCCTGGAATTGTCATTCGTCGTCCTCTTAATTGAAGGAATATCCTTTATAGGAATACAATGACTATGTCTATAAAATATTTTTAAAGAGGATAAAAAATGCCACCATTTTTAGTAGTTCCTTTATAGAGAGCCCAGTGCACATTAGGTCAGTGCTGCGCCATGCACATGGTCTGATGTCAACAATTCCAGTAAAATATGTTGCCCATAATCATTAGGTAGACACAATTACATTCTGGATCAACAAATGAATTAATCAGCTAATCACTTAAGTGAATCAGTGGTGTTTCTCGGAGGTCTTGAGCCGATAGCACCAACAAAAGATACACTGTTTTTTGTTTTTTTTGCACCTCCTATACTAATCATATTTTTTACCCTAAGTCATAATCTGGGGGGGGGGGAATTAGTCCAATATTAGGGGGCACTGCTCCCCCTCATCTCTCCTCAGTTATACCACTGTAGTGAATCTATAACTGAAGCCAATAGAAATGTCATAGTGGTCCTCTTTACTGAAATCATCAATTGAATTAGTTTACTTGATGTCACATGACTTACTAGTATTGAGGATACAGAAAATAAACAAACTTGTTTTTTGAGGATTCAATTAAATAAACATTTTATTCAGTTCAGACAAATGTATTAATGCTTCATTATATTGAACATTCATCATCACCATTGTGCAACACCAGATAAGAAGGAACATTTAATAAATAGAATTGTAGGTTTCACAACAAAGCAAACAGTTTCATAAAAACCTTTTCATATTTCGCCTATAACAAAGTTATATCCGCATGGAGTATTTACAGTAAAAAAACTATTCTCGATAAAGTTTATCAAACAATTAATCATAAGTCATCCGATATATCACCAATTTTCTATTAAATAAATACATAGATTCAATAACTTGATATTATTCATCGATTTAATTTCCGATAGTTCTTCACAAACAGTTGTAATATGACGCAAATACAGTCACTATTTACAAATATATACAAAAACAAACTTCTGTACAGGATAGCTTGAAGTTGAACGCATACAACTTCATGAGTAGAAATACATGATCATTTGATATTATTATTTGGATATTGACACCCATATAGTTATCGTTATTGTAATGGACATGATTATTATATATACACAAATAGATCAATATTCCATAATTCAATATACATCATTCTATTAATTTTATCTGTGTTCGACTGACAATTTGCAGTCATTGAAAAGTAAAGTTTGTGTAAAATTCTCTTATCATTGTTGAATGTTATATATTGCGATTAGCAGAATTATAATTTATATGTAAACCATATATATCTGTATCTAACAAATCAAAAACTCAGTGCACTGATATGTTCTTGTACTGATTAAGCTAACATAGGGAAAAGATCAGCCGAAGATTGATAGTTCAGAAAAGGTGCGCTGTGAGACACCAAAAGCAGTCCTCAATCATTTGTAACTTACAGCCAATTAAAACATACTATACTAGTTCCATGTAAATGTGAGGGGGTTCGGGTACAGGAACTAAGTAATCATCACATGGTTGAGCTGCAGCAGCCCCACGATCACGTCGTGCTCCTGAGGCCAAGGGTCGGTGGCTCATGGGGATTGCACTCACGTCTTCATAATATACTGAAAGAAAAGTTTACACAGTACCACTGGGGGTAAATCCATGAAATTTAAATGTATATGATTCTATCCAAATTATTTACTTGAGACAATAGCTTCAATGCAAAATGTATGCAGTGATGCATACATGTCAGTTTCTGTAACTTGATAATAAAATACCCTCTTCGGGCAGAATCATTGCCACTGAAATTGGGGTAAAAATGCCCTGGGGGGAGGGGTACAAAAAATCAGCATGGCACCCACCTAAGGGGGGGAGATACTAAAAATTTGGGGGTATTAATTTTTGACGGGGTATTAATTTTTGACGGGAAGTACCAATGGGAAGTTCTGATGAGAAGTTCTAACAAAACTTCCACACCAGTCCTAAATTCTGAATATGGTCTCCTCGCCATATTCTGGATATCATGAATCAACAGTTTGCTGCCGCCATGAACAAATAAATGTTTATAAGGATTGCAATTGCATTTGATTTATTTGCTGGCCTTGTCACTGGCAATCACATTAATCAGATGCAAAGTATTACATTCCATATTTGCTAATAAATACAATTACTAACATCGATGATTTTGCATTTTAGCATTTGTATACATGTTCTTACCATCAGCACTCTGCTGGCCATTGGTCCCACTTTTTTTGCAACTGGCGCATTTTCCGCTGAAAAGATTCGAAAATTTACGTCATTTAAGATTCATATGAGGGCAACCCTTTTTTTATATATCTGAGGCTAACACGAACGTAAACATCAGGCGACGCTTGCAGTCAAATTGAGGGAGATGTACTTTAACATGAAGAGGATAAAAGTTAACAGAAATCCCAATGCATTCAAAGCAGTATCTTGAGTGACCATTGAATATCTAGGGGGCTTTTCCTCGATGGGATATTATTTACTTCAATGGTAGCAGTAATTGTTTATTTGAAGCTCGCAAAGCCCCCTGAACATTCATTCCTAAACCAAGCAACATCCACCAGAAATTTGAATTATTTATTTCGAGACTGCTCAAAAACAATCTATTTATTTCCCCAAAATGGAGTAAGAAATTATTTATTTATAAATAACTCCAAACCTTGATATTAAATGGTCAACCCCTGATTGCAGCTGATGACAGCATGCCATATGCAAAGAATGCCAATCTTCTTAATTTCAAAAATTTCAATGTAACACTGGCAAGATGTCAAAATAATGTTATTTTACATTTTACTCACTTCTTAATGCAGAAACATGCAGAGACTGTAATGATGACAACCAACATAATTGGTACAGCAATCAGTGATATGTCTGGAAAGACACATGAAATAAAGGTTAACCAAATCAAGCTACATGGTGGGCATTGGTGGCCCTGTAAATAGTGGTCTTTCACGGAAGGTTCCTAGAAAAGGAACTAAGAGGCAGATGCATTCCTATTGGAGCTTTGGCTTCCATCCTCTCCTCTGATTGTGTTCCAAGATGAAGTATTTTAGAGCATTTTAAAGTCACTTAGAGGTTCTATAATTTTGTTATTTTCTCAGATAACATTTTCAAAGTTGTGTTCTGGATTTTGAATGTATACGTCTCCCATGTGTAGAAAGCAAATTATCAATCATTGAATTACATAGAAGTTATTTGGGGCCCATGTTTATGCCACTCAGTGAAAACAGTCTGTTATCATCATACGACCGCATTTTCAAAAACCTGATGAAAGATTATTGATTATTTATTGTCTTGTTTCTCAGAACTGTTGATATGAAATTATTGTAAACTAAGCCTTCCTTTACAAACAGAATTAAAAATCTGTAAATAGGGCAAATTTTGGGTCCCCATCCTGTGGTTGACAAATGACGACATTTCAGATTCTTGTACAGGCCTTAATATTGTTAATATCATAAATTCATAATCATAAGATGATATGTGACAGATGTAGAAACAATGCTTACATTTGTAAAAGTTCTGTGAATGGTTTGCACTGGGCTCAGTAGGCTTCACTGTCCTTGCATTTGCAGCTGTAACATCATCGGCAAGACTACTAGACACAGCGGTGCTTGTAGCGATGGTGGTCCGTGCATTTGGGACTTTAGTACTTGACGCAGTGACAGCATCGGCAACACTGTGAGACATAGCGAAGGTTGTAGCGGTGGTAGTCCGTGCATTTGCAACTTAAGTACTTGATGCAGTGACAGCATCGGCAACACTGCGAGACATAGCGGTGGTTGTAGCGATGGTAGTCTCTGCAAGAGAAATGAAAAAATAATTACATATTCAATTTAGAATGGAGCTTATCTGTCATATTTGAATTATAGATAATTGGTAAACAAGTTGATCAGAAAATTTTCAATTGTCTTCATGATGACCTCCATTATTGCATTTTTCATTGATTCTTTCAATTCAGAATCAGTGTATTTGTCAGTTTCATTGCTTTTTGTTGCAGTTGCACCTGTAAAATGATTCTCTGTGACTGGTAAATTCATGGATACATGTTAATGATGTCTGCTTGGACTTTCCTGAAGTTATGTCTTCATAAGACAGCAAAGATAAGTGCCTGTGGTGAGTTTGAGAAACAGGAGGTATGCGGCAGCAAACCATAATAATAATAAATAATAATAATAATAATAAATACCTTATTTAATCATGTGAAACATGAGACTTGGCATGTACAATCTTGGTCAAAGATATTCAATCAAGGCATCATTTAAACATTCACAATCGCACAGAGATTCACACAGCATTTATACAAAAGAAAGTTGTGATAATTATTAATTAATTTTGTAGAAGATTTACTCTTAAATCATTTAGTAATCTTACGCTCGATGGAACAAATGAGCTTGAGTATCTGTATGTTCTACACTTGATGCAACTGTATCTCCTGCCAGATGGCAGCATGCTATACAATGATTTTAATGGATGTTCTACATCGTTTATAATGACTTTACAGCGTTGGAGAGTTGCTTTGTTATAGATTCATCTAGAGACATGACATTGTAATTCCTAACCTAACACATGAGCATTTAGCTTATGTTTGGTCAGCTGCTTTACCTGCAGGTTTTGCAAAATGATCAATCTAAATCTGTTTGATATTTATGTGTTTGACTAGTAAAAAAAAAGTAAAATCATTTCACACTCACCTTGAAGGAGAGTTCCTGCTAGTACTATTACGCCGTCAGTGTTTGTTCCTATGTCAGTGAGTTTTATCAGATCTTTACCTGTTGCGTCGACTGAATGGATGTCTAGGCGCCAAATACTGTGGCTTTAAAGAGAAAAGCAAATATGAATTGTAGTAGTAGAAGCGGCCGCACATGCAATCGCAATTATTAATTGGAGTAGTAGAAGTAGGCACAAATGAAATAGCAATTATTAATTAGAGTAGTAGAAGTAGGCTCACGTGAAATAGCAATTATTAATTGGAGTAGTAGAAGTAGTCACACATGAAATAGCAATTATTTAATTGGAGTAGTAGAAGCGGCCGCACATGCAATAGCAATTATTATTTGGAATAGTAGAAGTAGGCACAAATGAAATAGCAATTATTAATTGGAGTAGTAGAAGTAGGCACACATGAAATAGCAATTATTCATTGGAGTAGTAGAAGTAGGCACACATGAAATAGCAGTAATTAATTGGAGCAGTAGAAGTACTTGTAATAGCAGTAATTAATTGGAGTAGTAGAAGTACTCGTGATAGCAGTTATTAATTGGAATAGTTAGAAGTACTTGAAATAGCAGTGATTTATATTAAATTGGAAAACAGTGTAATGAATCAAAGAATATAGTGATGCCTTAGTATGAACAGCAATAGACACCTGAATGAGCAAAATCATATACAAAATTAAGCATTTCAATAAAGTTTTTTTTTAAACACATGTAAAGCACAGGGATAGAAACTAGATATTATTGAATTTCTGATTACACACATTTACAAGCAAAAGCCATCAATTTATTTCTAATGATATTAGAATGAGATGAGCGAGGTTGTGTTTCACCTTCCTTCAGCGCCAGTGTGGGCTATTTAGAGGCAATAGAAAAAGATGAATTTCGAGGTTTGTCCCCTACATTATTAGACAATCATGTAAATAATTATGTTATCGAGATGCAAGGTCCCCTACATTAGAGAGGTTTTGCTACTTGTTACATATAGTCCGTGGGCCAGATATCGAAACCCTCCCCCCCCCATGGGAATTTGGACACCCATATATTTTGAAAGATATATATCTTAAGTTACAAAATTTGCTTGTTGGTCAATCTTAGACCTCAACGATAACCAGCAGGAGCTATATGAGTGCGGGAAGGTTGAAAATAAATTTTCACCAAACCCAGTGCCGCTATTTTCAGAAAATATACTGTTATTCATAAACTAATCCATGTATAGATGCTTAAATGGTACCATTTTGAAGGTATTTAATTCCTCTATCTATTTAGTGCAAAAATTGATTGATTAAGATATCTATTTTGGTCAACAGAATGGAAAACATGCGGCCATAACTCGAAATTAAAAAGAAAATTTCATTTTATTTCACAAAAGTTCCCCGTGCGGGTCACTAGGTGGCAGAAGCATCCTGAAGTTTCTTTCACATCATTCTGTATATTCATAGCTTTAAAATGATGTATAACACAACCATGTAACTGCAACAATAGCTTACCTGCAGTCAATTATTCATTATTGCATTTATGTACGATTAAGTCAAATTTTCCGATATAGAGGATGAACGACATAGATTCTGCTGTGAATATATCTTCCAGGATTCTGTGTATCTTTATGAAAACAATTGTAGATCTTTTTAACAGTCTATTTTCTGTTAACTATGTTTTCAGGGGTTTTAAAATAGGTATTTTCATGTTTTTAACTTGGTTATGGCAGGCATATTGCAGATTGGCAACCAAACATATTTTCTTACAAACATGTCCGGGTGACCTACATCGATGGTTTTCAGGATAAACATAATTTTTCCTGAAAGAAGAACTTAATCACAACTGGTTTTCCTTTTCTGAAAGGAAGATAGTGCATTTACCCCTTGTTTATTCAAAATGGCAGCCTCACTCCCAGAAAAAATACATTTTTTCTGAATATCGGGTGCCAAATTTCATTATTTTTAACAAGAAATGCTTCATGCCACAAAATTGGCAAAAACTGCCTCAATAGTCATTTATATAACAAAATGTAGATATCATTGAAACCACAAATTAGTAGGGTACATGATGCTATGTTGATTTACAAAAGAGGAGGGACTGAAATTTGACAGGAGGCCATTTTGCCCCAACATTTTACTTAAAACAAAAGAAGATTTCTACACACATACAATCACTGTAATCAAAGGTAAATTCTATACAAAAGTCATGAATTCAGCCATGGTTAATAAAAGAAGAAATAGGTTATTCATTAAAATATTTCTCATTTATAACAGGAATGCTCATAACAAGAGAGGCCCTTTTTCTTCCCTTACCCAGTTTTTCTTTTGTCAAAAATTATTTTTGCACAGAAATGGTAACAAAGATTTTAAATTAATTTTTTATTATTTTATGTACAAACCATTATTATTTTAAAGATAATATTGAGTATTATATGGTCATTTTTAATATATTTATCAGGCTACCTGGCACATATAGTTTCATTTTGGACCAAGGGTCCGGACTTTCTAGCCACACTTAGTAAAATTTGGACTATCGCAGATTTTTGGTAAAATTCAACAACTCCTAAACCATGAACTGGGTTAGAAGTGGTTTATAAAAATGATTAGGCATCTTGAATTTTGTATGGTAATTTTGTATATTTACCAGGCTATCTGGCACATATAGTTTCATTTTGGACCAAGGTTCTGGACACTCTAGTCAAGCTTTGTAAAATTTGGACTATCGCTGAATTTTGCTAAAATTCAACAACTTCCAAACAATGAAAAAGCTTAAAAGTGGTCATAAAAATGGCTAGGCATATTGAATTTTATATGGTAATTTGTTTAGCTTATTTACCAGGCTATCCAGCACATTTAGTTTAATTTTGGACCAAGATTCTGGACACCCCAGCCACACTTTGTAAAATTTGGACTATCGCAGATTTTACCTAAAATTCAACAACTCCTAAACTATGAACTGGCTTAAAAGTGTTTATAAAAATGACTAGGCATATTGAATTTTATATGGTAATTTAATATATTTACCAGGCTATCTGGTACATATAGTTTCATTTTGGACAAAGGGTCTCGACACTCTAGTCAAGCTTCGTAAAATTTGGACTATGGCAGATTTTTGCTAAAATTCAACATCTCCTAAACTGAGAACTGGGTTAGAAGTGGTTATGAAAATGACTAGGCGTATTTAATTTTATATGGCAATTTAGTATATTTCCCAGGCTATCTTGCACATGTAGTTTCATTTTGGACCAAGGTTCTGGACACTCTAGTCCAGCTTTGTAAAATTTGGGACTATCGCAGATTTTTGCTAAAATTCAACAACTCCTAAACTATGACCTGGCTTAAAAGTGGTTATGAAAATGACTAGGCATATTGAATTTTATATGGCAATTTAATATATTTCCAAGGCTATCTGGCACATATAGTTTCATTTTGGACAAAGGGTCTGGCCACTCTAGTCAAGCTTTGTAAAATTTGGGACTATCGCAGATTTTTGCTAAAATTCAACAACTCCTAAACTATGACCTGGCTTAAAAGTGGTTATGAAAATGACTAGGCATATTGAATTTTATATGGCAATTTAATATATTTCCAAGGCTATCTGGCACATATAGTTTCATTTTGGACAAAGGGTCTGGACACTCTAGTCAAGCTTTGTAAAATTTGGACTATCGCAGAATTTTGCTGAAATTCGACAACTTCCAAAATATGAACTGGCTTAAAAGTGGTCATAAAAATGGCTAGGCATGTTTAATTTTATATGGTAATTTAGCTGATTAACCAGGCTATCTGGCACATAAAGTTTGATTTTGGACCAAGGTTCTGGACACTCCATCCACACTTTGTAAAATTTGGGCGATCGCAGATTTTTGCTAAAATTCAACAGCTCCTCAACTATGAACTGACTTAAAAGTGGATATAAAAATGACTAGGTATATTTAATTTTATATGGTAATTTAGTATATTTACCATGCTTTCTGGCACATATAGTTTCATTTTGGACCAAGGTTCTGGACACACTAGTCAAGCTTCGTAAAATTTGAACTATCGCAGATTTTTGTTAAATTTCAACAACTACCTAACTATGAGCTGGCTTAAAAGTGGTCATTAAAATGGCGAATCATATTGAATTCTATATGGTAATTTAGCTTATTTGCCAGGCTATCTGGCACATATAGTTTCATTTTGGACCAAGGTTCTGGACACTCTCGTCAAGCTTCGTAAAATTTGGACAATCATAGATTTTTGCTAAATTTCAACAACTTCCAAACTATGAACTGGCTTAAAAGTGGTCATAAAAATGGCTAATTATATTGAATTTTATATGGTAATTTAGCTTATTTGCCAGGCTTTGTGGCACATATAAGTTCATTTTGGACCAAGGGTCTAGACACTCAAGCCACACTTCGTAAAATTTGGACTTGCACAGATTTTTGCTAAAATGCAACAACTCCTTAACTATGAACTGGCTTAAAAGTGGTCCTAAAAATGGCTAGGCAATAGGTATATTGAAATTTATATGGCAATTTAGTATATTTACCAGGCTATCTGGCACATATAGTTCTATTTTGGACCAAGGGTCTGGGCACACCAGCCACACTTTGTAAAATAAGGACTATCACAGATTTTTGCCAGATTTCAACAACTTCCTAACTATGAGCTGGCTTAAAAATGGTCATAAAAATGGCCAGGCATATTGAATTCTATATGGTAATTTAGCTTATTTGCCAGGCTATCTGGCACAGATAGTTTCATTTTGGAAGGTTCTGGACACTCTAGTCAAGCTTCGTAAAGTTTGGACAATCGTAGATTTTTGCTAAATTTCAACAACTTCCAAACTATGAACTGGCTATGGCTTGGGTGTCCAGACCCTCGGTCCAAAATGAAACAATACCCTTTCCATGTCCTTTATTTTTTAAAAAATACTAAGTAATATATAATAATAGTTTAGTGTATTAAAATAGATAGTATAACACCAAAGATCCTTGGTATTATTATATCGATGATTGAGGCAAAATAAATGGCCGCCATTTTGAAAAACGGGGTTAAACTGCACTTAACTTCCCAGGAGACTATCAAAACCTGTCTTAATGAATTCCTGACCCATGAAAACATATATTTAGACCCAAAAATCATTGCTCTAGCCCAATTAGATCCAGAGATACGGGTGAAACGGTTAATTGGCGGCCATCTTGGAATTATCCATCATGGCCGCCAGTCGTTGAGGTTATATAATGACCAACAAGCAAAAATGTGTTCTCTCGAATATAAGCTTTCCGATGGTATGTGTCTTCAAAATTCCCAAGGGGGGGGGGGAGGGGAGGTTATGGTGGCCCGCGGACTAATATGCCGTATAGTCGCATACATGTACAGGAGGTGCTACAACCTACACCTTTACAGAACCCGGAAATGTGTAGAAAAGCCTCTTTATTATTAGACTTGTAAAAACATGTAATTGAATACTGCAGTGTTATTGTTAATTTCATCTTTTAATTAAAATATGACAAATAAGGTATCTTTATCTGTCCGCCACACAGATATACATGTTCTTTAGGGTGGTCCACATTTCAATGGGCAAAATCAAATCTCCTAAAACCCCCAATTTGAAAGTGGAAATTGATGACCACATAAGTAAAACAAACACATGCAAAATTTCAGCCAAATCGGTTAATATTTAGAGGTGGCACAAAGCCCTCGAAGTTTATAATGTACACTCTTGCTCATAAATATGGGCAATCGCATGTTGAACTTCAATGGCTTTGTGCCACCTCTCAATATTAATTTATTTTCCTGAGATTTTTACACAATTACTTCTATCCATATAAGATCAGAATGCAAGATTCAAATCAGAGAAATTCAGAAGAAAGTGTTTTTGGACCACCCTAATGTTCATCTATAAATTACCAGCTATAACGATAATAATAATATCTAAATGCCAAAGCATGAAGATGGGACTGCCTGAACGCAAAAATAAATTTTTAAGACTCTAAATGGTAATTACCTAATTATTTCTCGAAATTCATTTTATTCTGGTTTGTTCAATAAAAAGTTTGGAGAAAAAAATTGGGACAAAGAGAAATAGGGTGGAAAGGTAATATTCTAAAAGAAAATGTAAATATTCTAAAAGAAAATTTAAAAAAAGAAATTTTGAGGGAAAATGTAACTTTTTATCTAACATTTTTGGGAATTTATTTTGGAAATTTTTTTTTTTTTTCGAACACGTTCGGTGAGAAAAAAGTGCATGTTTGCCAAAAGGGTCAAGACACCTCGCTCCGAGACACTCCGCTCCGCCCGGTGAGCCGGTGGCTCTGTCCCGTCTATTATTATACATTAATGATTAGTAAATAATGATAAGGGTTACCTTGGTCTCTCTGATCTCACGTACAAAAATTGGTGATCGACCGCAATGGAACTGAATGTGTACTGATCATCACGAAAGTAAGTCTGGAGCCCACGTCCATCTACACCGATTGATTGAATGCAAAGGAAACCACAAACATACAGTCGATTGTCTGAAAGAGAACCAGAGCATTGTTAGAGATGACTTCTGAAAGGCTTCATTTTTTTATAGATCTTATTAAATGTTACAGTTCTATTTTTTGAAATTATTGTATCAAACTGATGGTTAAAAGTCAACTACGTCGTTAGAAGCTCTTCAAGCAGCAATAAAACGAAGAAAAAAAACCAATGAGAATCACCTTCAACCCAAATAGTCCAAAAAGAAAAGGATAGCCCAAGACAGTAGTACTGTTAGTAACGCAAATTATTAAGGCCACTGATGTTTCAGCTTCATCTTCTACATATCTTAAAATAGTCAGAGCATTCAGCAAAAAGTTCAGTATCTTTGACATTCTTAGCTGCAATCACACAATAAAACACCAGAAAAATATTCCTGCACGGTGATCAGAAAATTTTCCCTTCAACGGAAGACAGTATGCAGCACGATTAAAATTTGTACAACTTGATGATGTGTTCCTTCTTCCTTTTTGCCTTTACAGTCATAATTTTAGTTATTTATTAGCTATCTTTAAAATTAAAACCCGAAATGTCAGACAAATGTCACAACAAGAACAATTAGCCAACATGGGATTAGGTGTCCTTATTTCAACAGACATACATGGTGTTTGTTGTCATTATGTGGTGTAAATGTTTAACATCCACATGCATTCACAAACACTGACATCAATATAATATTTATCTGAACATGCCGGTGCAGAGTATAACTATATGCCAGTTGCCATCATTTTATCCCATGAAATGCTCCCTGGATCTTGCACATTTATAAAGGTACTGGGATAGCAAAGCTGAGCAAAAACTGTTCAAAGTCACTCCCATTTTTACAATACACAACATGATGAATGAGAATAAATTAGAGCACTTACCGTCTGGACTCAGCGTCAAGCCTTTAGGATTGTAGCTAACTTTTAGAAACTGTCGCCGGTCAGTTCCATTTATTCTGACTGTTTCTATTTTCCAATGATTCCATTCAACCCAATAGATCCATCTAAATGGAAAGCAAAATTATTATCATGGTGCCATTCATACTTCTGAAGGCTTATTACAATATTATTACAATAATATGTAAATGGCACAGCCATGAAATTCGTGCAGCACTTAAAAAGTTTTTGTAGGACTGATGGTTTTACCATAACTTTCATTAAATTTATTTAATATTCAATGTATATGAGGCAGTTATGTTACTGTTTCAAAGAAATTGAAAGACAGATATTTTAAAAAATAGAGAGAAATTTACCTATACTAGAAACTATTAGAAAGATAAAATAGATCAAAAATAGAATATATAGATAGATGGATAGATAGAAAGATAGATAGATAGATAGATAGATAGATAGATAGATAGATAGATAGATAGATAGATAGACAGATAGACAGATAGATAGATAGACAGATAGATAGATAGACAGATAGATAGACACTATTCACATATTTATATAGCTTCTTTTTTAAGTCGCTGTCTGCCATTGGAATTGGCCATACCATAATAGACATAGAATATTCTTGTATTCATATTTCAATTTTGTATTGTCACACAGGCATTTATCACTTTTTGTATTGATAGCTGAGAGTTAGAATAACCTGTTGACTGTTATTTATAAAATCGATTGGAATCAGTAAAAACATGGAGCAGTCAGAAAAACAAAACAACCTTCCCTCTTGAATCTGCAGTGTATATTTTAGCCAAGGTTGAAAAGCTGCATAGGGTGCTGTAAAATTATTTTATATATAGATTGATATTTAGAGCATGAATAATGATCTATACATAACTCCGTATGAGAGCATCCGGCAAGGTAATTTAGTGTTTAACTATGTATAACTAGAGACACAAACACACAGTTATCGCCGAGCAGGAGAGCCAAAATATACGCTTTTACAAGACTTGCAATGGATCAGCTCATCTTCATATCTGCCCAATTGAGTATTTTCTGTACTTCTTCTACTTATTATTATTATTATTATTAATGTTACTTATATAGCGCTACAAATTGCAGATATGCATTCAAGTGCGCTTTACAAATTAGGTATTAAATGTACTAGAAAATAGAAAAGTCTTCAATTGTCTTTTGAAAGAAATATAATTGTTAATGCTTCGAATGTCTGTTGGCAAGTTGTTCCACTGCCTTGGACCATATACGCTGAACGCTCTTCGAGCGAAAGTAGCACGTTTCGTGAATGGTTCCACCAGGATGACAGCAGAATTATTGGCTGATCGAGTGTGCCTTCTGAATGTCTTAATTTGGATTAGGCGTGATAAATACTCAGGAGCTGTATTATTGTACAGGACTGTGTCATCTAAAAACTTATTTAGTGCAGTAATTATTTTGGCTTGTTCAATGTTAAAACATGGTGTGCTGAGAATAGGATTGCTGCTGTTCTTTATCCATTCCAGTGTGTATCTTTTATTGGTTGATAATTAACAGCAGAACATTTGCCAGAGATTGGCATGAGTAATATAATTTGACTCTTCAGCAATCAGGAATTGTAAAGTAAACGTTTCATACTCCCTTTTTTTAGCCAAATCTTTAAGAAATTTGCCTATCTGTCCAATATATCAGGTATTCACCATATAAGCTAGACCTATGGTGTACATATCTTTCAATTGCAATAACGTAGCAAGTGTTTTTCTCTCCGGGAGGGGCAAAAGATCCTGAATTTCTCCAAAAAGTGATCAACAATGTGGGAACTGACAAAAGGATTTTCAATTCGTGACACCACTTCACTGATATTCCCGAAATTCAAGCACACCAAAGACTTAAACTGTTGAAATATCTGTTTGCTGTTGGGTGACAGATTACTTTCTAAAAGTGATTTCAGTTTTTTGGAGGTAAACATTAAACAATGGGCGAACCAAGACCGATCATCCAAACGTCTAACATCCATTTCATGAAATTAATGCAAACATCACTTGTCTCTTTACTCACTAGCTACATCACTGTTTCAATGGTATTTATTAGGGGATGACAATTGTGACCTGCTCCACCAAAATGAGTTCTAAGTGGGCAATCCCTATTTTTCAGAAATCAGCAAAATGTGTCAAAAGGTCACATTTTGATGTTTTTTAGCTGTTGATACCACGTTTTAGCAAAAGCCGCTTTCTTTGATTATATAAGACCATTTTAACCAAAAACAAATTTTAAATTATCTAAATTGGGTGTATTTCTCGATTTACTTAGTTCTTTTATTCAAATGCCATTTTCTCAAAGTTCAATGTTCCGTATCATCAATGTTTGACGTTCCATATCTTTGGATTGGATGGAGATATCAAGACTTATGAAACATAATTTTAAAGCCCAATTCCAGTAGAAAGAAGTTATTTTCACAATTGAATATGATAGGAGGCCAACTTTGAACCCATTTTGGTGGAGCAGGTCACAATTAAATATCCGGGGGGGGGGGGGAAGGTTTGGAGTTTTCCACAGCGGGAAATTATTTTATTTTACTGAAGCCGTGGCAGTAACTGTTTATTTCAAGAGCACGAAGTCCCTAAATATTCTTTCCAAAATCAAAAAAATAAGCAACACCTTATTGAGAAATACTCGAAGCAGAAATTAAATGTTTCAAGACCGCCCAAAAATAATTTATTTACTTCAACCAAATATTGATCAAGAAATTATTTATTTACGAAAAATTGCAAGCCCCACTGGATATTTTAAAAATGGTCGCCCCCTTATAGTTCTAACATTCCCCTGAGTGATTTTATTTAACTCTTCCTTAATCAAGTATTTTGAAGTAAACGTTTCATACCTAGCTTCTTTGTCAATCACGATGCCGTATACGCCACTCATGTTACCATGCAACAGGGTGCTGCTTGAGCCTTTTTCAAAGTTGACAATGTTAAGTGCTCCATAGTTCGTAGTGTATAGACGATTGAGTGCAGGGTCTACTGCAATATCATATGCGTAATAATAGGCTGTAAAATGAAGAAAAATGTATCGTTGCAATTGAAGAATAACAAGTACTGACATTCAGTTGTTTGCATCAATGAACTCACAACAGGCCCTATCCATCTCAGTGAAGTTAACTGTCAATTTGTCACTCAGTAACTTGTGACTTCAGTGGTTGAGTGCTGTGACTCATTGGCTTATTTGTTCTGATGGATTGAAAATATCTATATATAGGATATGACCTCTCAAATTGCGTATGAGTCACAGATAATAACATGGCAAGGATAGGGATAGGACCTCACAAGGAACATGCCAGTGCAATTCTCTAAGCACTTGTAATTCATCAGCTGTAATATCATTCAATGTTACATCTGTATATTGTGTGAACATTACTCCAATATCATTATCATTTAAATGTAAAACTAACAGAATACAGAAAGTATCCTTATCGATCACCATCTTAGAAATATGAAACACAGGGACATCAGATAGTTTCCTGTGCAAAAACTGCAAAAAATCACACTTCTTAACATTCTTAAGCATGCATCCAATATTTACACCCATAAGCTGTTGAGATGATATTAAATATGACTTAATTGGAGAAAGTAAGTCAGTGTAAGTAAGATTATATTTTCATTGATAATTGTTAAATTTTTGTGAAATTACGACTTTTTAAGAAAAGGTCTGGTATGGTGCAGCTGAGACGTGCTATGGCGTTAAAATTGTTTTGTTCTTCAAAGAAAATGATTTCAACATAACTTTTTGAAGAGAAGCTATAATTTGATGATAAAATATTTGTGATGATATTTTCTTTCATTTCTGACAAACTTGACTAGTGCTTCAATTCCTATCATGTTTTATTGATTTATACCAATGAATAAATTTTAGAAAACATGTTTAGCACCCCAAAAAGTCACTCTTAATAAAATTTGAGTTTTATTTTATGTAAAATATTGAGTTTTTAATAAAATGTAATAAATCACTGTAAATAGACAAAAATGCACTTATCTGCTAATTTTACAAGTGATGAATAAACTTGGACGAAATCCACAGCAAATTATGCCAATTTCAACAATTCAAACCCAAAATCCATGAAAATGAGCTGGATTGAAAATTAGTAGGGATTTTTGGGCCAGCTCTGTAACTCTGCCTTTCAAAATATCACATCTCAGCAACTCTTTTGGTTTCTTAAAACTGTTTGAATCAATTAGGTTTGTAAAATCTTTATTTTGCTGCCTTTATTAGATGTTATATCACATAAAGATAAAGATAAAAGATAAAGATAAAGAAAACTTTATTTAAAGTCGGAATAGCAATTACAAACAAAAAACACAAGCAGAAATCTGCTTTTTACCGACATGTAATATATACAGTATATACAAGCATAAGATATTTAAAAACATTAAAAATTGGGTAAAAGCATATAAATGTTAAAACTTGAAAATTATCGAGAGGCATAAAAGAAACATCTAATACATGATCCACATCTGCAGGTATATTTATAATTACGAAGAGCAGTTTTTA
The DNA here is from genome assembly GCA_026936325.1 of Platynereis dumerilii. Classification (NCBI taxonomy): domain Eukaryota; kingdom Metazoa; phylum Annelida; class Polychaeta; order Phyllodocida; family Nereididae; genus Platynereis; species Platynereis dumerilii. Next base: position 8,029,465 of record JAPTHN010000005.1, read on the forward strand.
AGCACCCAAGTTTATCACAGTCTTTTATGGCTTTTGGCATTCTGTTCCAACATATAGCACCATTTACTCTCAGAGAATTAAAACCAAACTTTACTGTTTCATAGTTTGGAACCACTAACACGTTTGTATCTCTCAAGTTGTGATTTAATCTCTTTCTAACAAACATATTTTCCTCAAGAGGTGGCGACAATCCATGTAAAATTTTATACATCAGTTCAATCAAAACATCCTCTCTCTCTTCAAATAACATTTTACGATTTGACCTTTTTAGCAACTCATGATACGGACTCACAAAATCATTATACACTGTCCGAATTGCTCTTTCATACATCTTTTCTAACTTCTTATCATTTTGCATTCCACAGTAATGAAAGACAACAGTACAGTAGGCAAAATTAGATTTGACAAAAGAGTTAAAAACAGACCATTTTGTTTGAAGACATAGCATAGTAGAGAGCCTAGACATGGCATTGACCTGTCTTGCAACTTTTTTGCAAAGATTTCTAATATGGGGAGTAAAAGTTAGACTTCTGTCTAAGGTTATTCCAAGGAGTTTAACTTCATCCTCTGATTTTATTACAGTATTGCGAAGTCGCATTGTGACTTCTTCATGCTGGTTTCTACCAGTGAGAATGATCAAATTGAATTTATCCGGATTTGCTTTCATAAAATTTTGGTCAAACCAAGTCAGGGCTCTCTCTGATGCTAGTTCAAGATTTGACACAAGTGTTTCTATATTAGAGTGATGACATGATAGACTATTGTCATCAGCATAATTAAAAACAGCGCAATAATCATTTAGATGGGTCAAAAGATCATTTAGAAATAGGTTGAACAGAAGCGGTCCAAGCAAGGAACCCTGGGGAATTCCCCTCTTCAATTTAAGCCAAGAACTACATGACATGTCAATCTTGACACGTTGTAAACGGTCTGACAGATAGCTTTTTACAAACAGACATGCATTCTCATGTAAACCATACGCACTTAGTTTTGCTAGTAACAAACCATGCGGAAGACAATCAAATGCCTTAGATAAGTCCATCAATAGGCAAGCTACATATTCTTTACAGTCTAAAAACTTTTTCCATTCTTCAATACACTTTATAATTACATTGTTACATGAAAACCTTTTCCTGTAGGCAGACAACATATTTGACAGTATATCATTGAAATAGTGTATCAATTGGTCACAAACACAACTTTCAAATACTTTGGACATGCTGGTTAACACACTGACTGGTCGAAAATTGTTTTTCTTCAGAATGTCTTTACTTTTGTGAACTGGCGTAACTTCTGCATATTTCAGCTCATTTGGAAAATGGTTCATGGTAAAACACATATTGATCAATGGTGTCAGAGAGTTACTGATCATGTTGGATCCCAATTTTAGAAGTTTGGCAGGAATGCCATCATAGCCTGTGGCTTTGTTTGTTTTAAGACTGTTTAGAGTCTTTTTCACTTGCTCAGCTGTTACTTCTTGGAAACAGAAAACTTGTGAGGTGTTAACAGTTTGACGTATTGTAGTGACACTGATATGCTCTTTGTAGAGGTCATTCACCTCTTGCAGACTCAACTCATGGATATCAGCTGTTTCTTGGAGATCGTCAGCTACATTAACAAAGTATTCATTAAAAGTCTCAGCCACAGATTTCGGATCAGTAAGGAGCACATCATTATCAAGTAGAGATAAGGTCTTGTCTTGAGGTTGACCATTTTTGAAAAAAGGTCGTATAACTTTCCAGAATTCTTTTCCAGAATAGTTTATATCCTTGTTACATTTTTTGTTGAAATACTCTTTCACTGACTGCTTCTTTAACTTTGTAACAAGGTTTCGTTGAGCTTTGTACTTCAGCCAAGCACGGTCAGATTTTTCCTTGTCGAACTTGCGTTTCAGCATTGCCTTGACATTGACAGCACGGCGCAGCACACCATTCATAAAAGGAGCTTGTTCTCCACGGACTGTCTTCTGCTTGAGGGGTGCATGCTCATTAACAATAGAAGCAAGTAGATGATTATGATACCAGATTGCGTCATCTGGATCATCGAAAATACTGGCAACTTGAAAGGGTGCAGTGCTCAGATCTTGTTTGTATGAGGCTTCACTGAAGTGTTTATAAGATCTATAAATTATTTTCCTGATCTTTCTTTCAGGGACATGGTACCTCATAGAGACTCCTACTAAATTGTGGAAGTCACTTATAGCAGTGTTTATATTAATTGTAGGTCCTAAAATCCGAGGTTTATTTGATAAAATCACATCCAAAATAGTGGGTTTGGTAACACTCTTAAAACATGTTGGCTCCTTCACCACATTAACATAATCATATAGGCACATAATGTCAATAAGCTGGTGGTTTGCATTTGTAAAATCCACATTGAAATCACCCATTAAGATCACATCACAGGACTCCGACAAACATCTTTGAGACACAGTGTCAATGACCTCTACTAGATTTCGTACATGAATAGAGGGCGGTCTGTAGAGAGTCACCACACATATCTTATTGCTTTTAAGCCTGAGTTCAACAATAATAATCTCAATTCCATTTAATGAAGGTACAAGATCCGATCTGATACGGTGTGGAATGGAAGATGACACATAACAGGCTAAGCCACCTCCATTACCGTTTCGATCCTCTCGATAAACTTTATAATTTGGTACATCGAATTGCGAGATAGGAAATGATTCATCCAACTTGGTTTCGGCCAGAGCAAGAAAGTCAGTACATCCATTATTTAGGATTTCACATATTTCTGGAAATTTTGAGCGTAATCCATTTATATTTAAGTGACTCATAACAAAACGCTTCCCAGCTTTCTGTTTGAAATTCACCATTTCAGGTAAGACAGTGATGTTATTGCTCTGACAATTTGTAGTTTCATCTGGGCATTCCTGGCTGGTCTCCTAGTGTTTTGTCATCTCAGCACAAAACTTCTGCTTGTGGCCCAGCTGCATGCACTGTCGACATTCCACAGGTTTTCTGAAGCCACAGGTTGCTGCACTGTGGTTGTATTCACAGCAGTAGTCGCATCTGGATCTTCTATTGTTGTCCTTCTGCTGCCCTCTTTGGTCCTTGTAGCCCTGGTCCTTCCGTTGTCTGGAAGACTGGATACCCCAGCCCGAAGTCCTTCCTTTGGCAACCCTCCAGAAAGGATGGTCGAGATCCACATCATCCATCACTTCTCTGGATTCCGCATTATGCTGTATGGAGGTGTGAGGGGACTTCCCATCTCCTGGTCGCACAGCCTTTACAGTAGTCTTGCCTCTCTGTTTCCAGCTCTTGGTAGCATCCTTTTTGTGTTCATGCCTTATTTGGACTTTAAGATTCTTCAACAGTCTGTTGGTGCCCTGTCTGGAGAGATGAACGCCATCAGCAGGAAGCAGATAGCCATCATTTATCGAGCCATCTGTCAATTTAAAGGATGCATCGTTGTCTACATAGGAGGCACCAGTTTCATTTGCAACAGTTGTGAGAACAGCATTTAAAGTCTCTATCCGACCCTGGTGCTCCTTGTCATCACATCTTGGGGGTACACTGGATATGATGATGTCATCAGACTTTTGCACCATTTGTTGCATGTTGACTACCATTTCCTTGTACGACTTTTTCATGCTCTCCATGTCAGCATCATTGGAGGTGCAGTTATTGGTGCCAACGCATACAAAAAGCTTGTTTAAAGGTGTCTCATAGCTGCCTCCCTCTTCTGTTACATGTCTTGCAATGTCTTCTACCTTTGCTCCAGGAATGACCCTGACCTTCGTCCGTACCAGTTTATCCTCGTCCACATCTCTGACAAGAGAATCACCAATGACAAGGGAGTGGCCATTTCTGTATGCTTCCTTGGTTTTACTCTCAAGATCGGACTCAAGCTTCGTAACTCGACTTTGCAGCTGTGTTATGGTGCTTTTCAGAGAATTGCATTCTGTCTCTCTCAGGTCAACATCTTTGTGAGCACGATCCAGTGAGGCCTTCAAAACGTCTTTATCAGAAACCAGGGATTCAATTAGTCTTGTGTTTGACTCCAGATTTCTGTTTATTTTAGCCAGGACATGATATATATTACAGCAATGTGGGCAGGGCCAAACCACAAGTTGAGCATCTTTTCTCAGTCCCACACATTCGTTGTGGAACCAAGTGCAACATATGCTGCATTGAATCATGTCCAGCTTCTTTCCAGCTTTTTTGTCTTTTCTTTCAAATTTGCAGTCCTGCTCACAGTAACCACTGTCTGCTCCACTGGCATTGTTGGTGGCATTGCTTATAAGTTTTTATCAGGTTCCAAAAGTGCATATTTATCACAATTTTGACACTCCCATAGCATTTCTACAACTTAGTACAAGATAAAAATAATTTTGCAGCATGGTAGTACCCAGTCCTACAATATTTTTATGACATTGTATCACTGATCTCGTTTTTGGGTTATAACTGGGGTTATTACTGGGGCCGAAAATGACACTAAAATAACTCTGAAACTGAAAGTGCGTTAGTACTTGTTGAATATAGTCAATGCAAATGTACCTAAGTTTATTATTTTTTTCCGTAATTGGCCATAACTATATATACTTGACGTTTTGTGAAATTTTTGTGTCTGTATCTTTTATAGTTTTTGTGGTACATGCAAAGTTTTGACCAGCTTTCGAAAATGTAAATTCTGCAGGACAATGTTTAAGGTGCTGCAGCTTCTTGCCATCTGCAGGTAGAATTATGAAAATTCCTCTGAAACATTATTTGAGTGTATACTAAAACCGTGCAAAAATTCAAGTCCTTGCAACAAGTAGAAGTTGTTGTTTTTTGAAGATAAAAATTATTTCCTGGCTTGTCCCGATTCACCCAAGTGTTCCTATTCATCCCATATTACGGTACTGTTTTTGCCTGCAGATCAACATCAGTTTTGGTGATTTGACAATAACCAACATAATCAATGGTGTATACTAGCCATTGATGTACAAAAATATGACTGCCTTTTATAACATGTCAACTCTTAAAATTTGAATTTTCTTCCACTATAATTACTGCGAGATGAAAACAAATTGGTCTAAGATATATATATTTTAATTATCACTTTTAAAATATCTTGTTGAAATAAAACAGAAGAATAAACAATGTTCAGTCAACAACTTCTTAGTATATCACATATTTATAAGATGGCACACTAATACTTTTGTAATGTTGGGGCAATTCCAGCCATAATTGATGAGGAAAAACTGGCCCCTTTGATTCTGGTGTAACAAGAAAAGTACCCTTAAAAAAGGGTACTGTATCGATCTTACCATGAACCTGAGGGTATGTGGCATGTAATAAAAGGTTTTAATATCTCAAAGTAGGCATTTCTATGAAATGAATACCCTTAGAAAAATTCCAAAGCCCCTCCCCTTTTTTCATGAAAATATTACATGGCCAAGGATGTGTAAAAAAACAACCTCTGTTGTGTAAAATCACCTGTTTGGCTATTAGTTTGTTATTTGCTACATGCACAGTGTACACGTTTTTCAGTACTATTTAATAGTGTGTAATTTCAGGCCTGAAAAATACCCCCCCCCCCCACAAAAAAAAATCATGAGTCTGCCACTGGTTTGCTTTGGCCACTGGAACTTTGCAGCATTGCCGCGTAATGCGCCGAAACGCTTTTTGCGAAGTTAATATTGCATATAGAGCAAAATTAATAAGTGCTTTGAATTCGGAGGAGTTTACTTGATAGATGTAGGTTTTTAAATTTTGAAAATCGGACGTTTATTAAGGATTTTAGACCAATTTTTGCATTGAGTCCTATCTTGAAATTGTACACAATCTTTGATGACGTTTCACACGGAAAAAATATTGCCAGTTCATTTTCCTCACCTTGATGAATCGATGTACTGTTAAGAATAATTACATGTAAGTTTTTTTATTTATAGGTTAAGACATCGATACAAAAAGCATATTTACAAAAAATATGCTTTCTAAGTACGTCTATTGTGTATTCAAATTTCAAGTGTCATGCAGTTGATGGTATGTCTTATCTAAACGAGTTGCCTTTGGGAAATTTGTGTGGATAAATGGTGTGCTGAATATTGAAAAAAATATAAACATTTTTTAAATTTGCCAAACAAAAGTGATCAAACAATCCTTACACATGGATTAAACATATCATTTAGGGCCAGTGCTTACTGTCTGTCACTTTGATACAGAAAAAGAGTGGACTGTCGCACTGTGAAAATGGCACTTCATGCATCATCATGCTGATGACTTGTCATGATCATACCCAATACTTTCAATGTTAATTTGATTTAAGAAGACTAATCCCGCTAGTTAGTGACAGCCAAACGAAAGGATTATGCTTCTGATTTTCACTCTAAAATCAGTTATGACAAATCAAACGGCCTTCTCTTGATCATGACTAATAAAACAGCCTCTAAGTTTCCCATGTTGAAAGTAGAGGAGATGACACTTCATCGCCTATCATGAATCACAAAGTGCATTTTTCATGGTGAACTGGTCCTCATTTTTTCTATATCAAATTGACAGACTACAATAGAAGAATAAAATTCCTCAAAAACGAAAATTTTCCTATAACCTGTCACCAGCTTCAAGGGGGCCGGATTTGTCCCACACCTCTTAGGCATATCCGGCCCGTGAGATGGAACATTGATGTAGTGATGAGGTAAAGAGGTGTCAAATCTAGGCCTATACGTTTCCTGGTAAGTTTAGAAGTATAAATTCTATCATTCCATGGACTGAAATGTATGGTTTTCATTAATATGAGTATTTGAGAAAGGAATATAATTGTGTGAAAAGCAGCTGGATTTCTGCCCACCTTACCCTATGCTGATACTGAACTTTTTCAGCATCTTTCAGGACAACATAGTTATAATCTAATCGAGTTTTGATCATCTAGCTATGTAAACTGACTATTCCTATACATCTAAGATGTATAAATGATTAAGTTGATGTTACACCGCTGATGATTTTTTCATTAGACAACTTGAAAAACCTGTCAAAAGTGCTTGTAAAACTTAAATGACAGTACAAGAATGAGCAAAAATAAATTCAGGTCTGAGTTGTGTCTTAAGGAATGATTATTGTGTCTATGTGCTTGAATTATTTTTGTAAAAAAGAGTTTGTAAAAGGAATAACATTGCAAACTACATATTTACCTGATAAGGTGATGGAGCTGGTGCGGTCAGGACATTGCCTTCCAATGCCTCTTCTTCCATATTTTAAATTGCTCCAATACAAACACCCTCGCACATCATCATATGCAATTGCGTATGGCTCAACACAGTGTGTCTCGCTGATATTGAGTGCCTCCGCGACACCCCCAGATGTAGGCACTCGGTGAATTTCATTGCGATCACGAACGGTATAGTAAATATAGTATACCGTGTTGTTGCCTGGAAGTAGAAAGAATGTTTAATTTATACTTTGGAAATAATATTTTGATCAAAGAAGTGGTTTTTCTGGTCCATGTAATGTATGATATGATAAGGAGGAAAATAGCTTGTTGGCAAAGTGTGTAATTAATATATGTTTAAACCAAAATATTACTAACTATAGTTTGGTATGACCATGGCAATCACACACAAAGCAAATAAACTACCTAAGTCAGAAATAAAAGTGACAGAAAGTGCACATGCATCATATATAAAAATTCAACTTCCCTTTGTAAAATAATACACTCACCAGCAACAGAAATGAAACAATTGATTTTGGCTAATAATATTGCAAATACATTTTCGGACACTAAAAATAGAGGTGGTAATTCAAAAAGATCCAAACAGACACTAAAAGCCGAGAAATTAGTGTAGCAGTTACTATTTTGGATTTCACAGGAGAGTTAGAAAATTAGCATTTTGCAGATTTGAAGATATACTAGTTAAAATCAGTGACGTGTAGACCCTCAGAATTGAGAAATTTTTAATAAAGTTGCAGCAATGTCACTATATTGCCTGGGAATTGTCAGTTGTTGTTTTTGTTTTGTTTTTTTCAAAGCAAAATTTGAAGTATCTGTACAGCACCTTGTTATAATATGGTGAAGGCATTCTTGAAAATCACTGTAACATCACAAGCAATTTTACGATATAAAACCAAAATGCATGAAATGGAGAGATGTTTACTGAGTTAAAACATGGCCAATTTACCATGTAAGAATCAATGAAACTACACTTGAAGGACATCTGCAGATTGGAGAATTTGCAAAGGCTTATGTGCATAAGAGCAATTCTCGTTTAATGAAAACAATTTACAGGTCATTTCGGAAAAAATGGTAAAAATGGTCGAGTAAAGGAAAAGGATGTAATCATTGGTATACCACCATTGCTAACATGATTTGCAGAAGATGGAAACGGGTTCTTACAGAAAAGCTGTTGGTGGCCATCAATGACCTCACAACATGTCCTATCAAATACATTGAAATTAAGTGTCAATTTTATGATTCAGTGTCTTGTGACCTTATTGATGAGTGGCATGACACATCAAATGGCTTCCCTGCTAGCATTGCAAGTATAGGCTATGACCTCATAAAATGCTTATAAATGACTCAAAGAATACCATGGCATGGATGGGGCTATGACCTCACTAGAAAAATTCCAGTGCTTTTATGTAAACTCTGGTTTTTCATCTGCTGTAAGCAAGTTCATAATTTTTTATATAAGATTCTAAAAAACCTTTCCAGATGGTGATTTTTAATTTCTCACACACATTAAATTCTTTCTAGTGTTATAGGCCTTGACAAATTTATGTGGAATCCAATTTTTTTCCCATCTGCTGAAGGGTGATGTCAGGTTGAACTCAGTGTCAGAGTTGGCTTCCCTATTCTCTGGCACCGCACTATGTAAAACAGCTACAAGCTGTGATGTCATTTTATACTGGTTCAGATTCACAAGCTTCTAACTTGATGGACATCCTTCTAAATTGTGCATCTTAGTTTCAACGCAATGTAAGAGTGAAATGTTCTCAGGGATAGCCCATGCAAGTGTGACATCATAGTCTGTCGGTCAATGGGTTGTCAGAACAACTAAACATCACATAATCCACTATTAATCCAGGTGTTCACAAAAATTATGAAAGCCTATTGCATGTTTACAACAAGATCCATCAAAGTTTAAAGTTGTAAATTAGCAAGTTTGTAGATTGGTAACAAAAGTCTGCTGAGATTATAACAGGGTCATAGAATATAATGTAATGCTTCCTTCAATACACCTATGTTAAAATTGTGATGCAGAGTTGTTCTGACAGCCCATTGGCTGACAGGCTATGATGTTGCAGTTGCAGGGGCTATCACTAACAAAATGTTCACACTGACATTGTGTTTAAAGTATAAGATGCACAATTTAGATGGATGTCCATCAGGTTAGAAGTAGGGGAATCTGAACCAGTATCAAATGACATCAAGGCTTGTAGTTATTTTATAATATGTATTGCAATGCCAAAGAATGGGGAAGCAAGCTCTAGAGTCCTACCTGACATCACATCTCAACAGCTTGAAAAGAACTTAGATTCCACCTATACCCTGTCAGCTAGGGTGGCCGGAAAAAGACCAATTTCTGAAATTCATATCGCATACCCCTTCATTTTATGCGAAATGGTAAAATAAGCACCCTGTCAAAATTTTAGAAAGATCCTTCGAGTCTAAGAGGTCCCCCAAAGCCACTCGGTTTCAGGCCAAAATTTACAAATAATTCATTTTTGCGTAATTGCGGTTTTTAATATCTCGCTTATTATTTGACATACAATGATAATATTTATACCATCGATCTAAAGAGAAAATTAGCTTCAATTTGAGTACCAGGAAGCTATATCTATGATAACTTTGAAGCTGGCAGGATTTTGAGAAAACTCAAAATTTCATGTTGTCAAGCCAAATCGCTGAAATCATTAGTTTATACTGTCAAATTTAGCTGAATTAAAATTCCTACTAAGAATAAAGTACATAAGGAACAATTTCCTGTTGAAATTTAGAATATTGACAGGTTTTCATGGTGTGATAGCCTTGCTGCGGAGACACACAAATCTACACTGTATATATGGCAATTAAATATAAATTTTTTACATATTGCCATTTTCAGACGCCACCAAATTTCAATGAAATTTGTAATTTATGATCCTGAAAACCAATTCCACACTCAGGATCATACTTTTTAGTCTTAGAGCCATACTGATATTTAATCTTCACATCTTAAAATTTCACAACAGCAATTAAAAAACATTTGGTGCACAGTCGTTTGTGGCAGAAAATAATAAAGTTGGCATTCACTTTAAAGTTCTGTTTCTCACAAATCCAGCCGAACTATTAATAATTCTATGCACCCTAAGGATTATTGTCCAGATGCTGCATCTATTCTTCAAATTTATACTCACCATCTTTGTAAATATGGGCCATTATGGTCTTACTGGCAATATGAGGAACAAGAAATTCTTTAAAAAAAGAATTGTAGGGACCTGAGGTTTCTTCAAACACATATTTTATTTTCCAAATGTTCAAATAATGTTTTATGTATGTGTAGTTGCATCTATACCTCCAATGTACCACTGTGAATGTGTGATATGACAAACCTAATACATGTTACATTATGATTAGGCATGCGGCATGCCTAATTACAGGTGTTATTAACATAGACAGCAAACCAAGCAATGAGAAGCCCTTTTAAATTCTTTGTCATGAACATGAAATTTCTTTTCCATTACAACAAACTAATTGTGGCTTGCATAATATTTGGATTATGACACTTTTAGACTGGCCAGTTTGTGAGAAGTTGAATATCTAATGTTCTCATACAGTGTTTTCTTTTATCACTTGTCTTATGTTGTCTCAAATGTTTATACACTTAGGCTATATAACTTTTTGAAGGAAATCTCTATGGGATAATATTATGCTCCAGGTGTGCTTTGGATATGGTCCCCAATGTATTATGCTCCAGTTGTGCTTTGGATATGGTCCCCAATCACTCAACCATGACAGCTCCCAAGGTCATGCAGTGAAGGAGCTACTGAGCATAAAGAGGGGCAAATATATACTTGATTTGTAAATTGTAGTCACAGTTACCTTTGCTGTAGCATGAGTATCCTCCTTATATTGGAGGTAAATTTGGAGGGTACTCCTGCTATAGGGAAAGTATATCTACAAGGCCAACTTCCTAGTGGCCCCCTCCAGAAACTCAAGAAGCTCCACCAATGCAGTACACATAAATTGATGACAAGTAGCACTTGGCTGATTATTTTTGCCCCTTTAGTTAGGGACCTCCACTGTCAAATCTTTCCTCATTTGGAGCTTATAACACAGATCTGAGATGGTCCCTACAAAAAACATGTTATGCGGTCCCTGCCCCTCCAAGTAAGCTTGGTGCAGTAATGCCGGATTTAAAGCCCTATCACCAAACACTCGACAGACAATGCACCCTGAGGATTATTGTCTGCCCCTCATTTTTCAAAACATCGCATGCTATCATTGTATTATTCCCTTGTGCCATACTGGAAGCACTATAACATTTTTCTTAAAAATTCGAAAATCTAAGATTGCCTTACAGCTTTGAAGTTTTTTTTAGATGTGCCTTATTTTAGTCATTCATGGTTATGCATTATATTTTGAATTTTTAATATCATAGAAGTATGCTTATTTGAAAGTAGGATTCAATTTTGCAAAATTTGAAAATTTAGATGAATTATTTCAGCGGTTAAGCTTGACAACATGAAATTTTGAGTTTTCTGAAATCCTGCAAGCTCAAATGTCATTGTAAGTATAGCTTCCTGGTACTCAAATTGAAGCTAATTTTCTCCTGAGATCAATGGTATAAATATTATCATTGTATGTCGAATAATAAACGAGATATTTATAACTGCGATTTCGCAAAAGGACATTTTTCGAAAATATTGGGCAGAAACTGAATGGCTTTGGGGGACCACTTAGACTTGAAGGATCTTTCTTAAATTTTAACAGCGTGTTTATTTTACCATTTCGCAGAAAATGAAGGGGTATGTGATATGAATTTAAGAAAATTTTTATTTTTCGGCCACCCTACTGTCAGCATGCCACCGTGGTCCAATGTCGGCCTAGCGTCAGTCCGATGTCGGCTTCGGGCCGACCATGGACCGCCGAGGCACGCTGATAGGGTAATCATGACAATAACAGTAAAACTAGATTCCACATAAATTTGACAATCCACATCAATTTGACAATCCACATCAATTTGACAATCCACATCAATTTAACAAGGACAGTGCATTCTGAAGAAAATTTCATTATGTGGGAATAGTTGAAATGCTAGCACCACCTGTTGGAAATTTTCAGAATGACACTTTTTATCCTGAATGAAAAGTCGCCTATTTAAAAATCAACCAGGAACTTTATTAACTAGAAAGTCTGTTCAGCCCATGTTTGGCCTCAGCGCAGCTCAATTATTTAGAACAATCCAACAAACTGCTGTAGTGGGTGATTGCTTCTGGAAACAAATTAAATGCGTGTGTAATCGATGGAATGCATCGAAGAACACTTTAAAATACTGTCATCTGAAGGTTGTCGAGAAATGTTCTTGGCCATAATCATATGCATTTTACACAGACTTATATGATTATCAACACTGATGCATTGCTGTATTTTGTAAAAGAATGAGCTGCACAGGGTGCATACACTGAGCTTCTGTTTCTATGGCAACTGAAAACTAACTTAAACATTTCTGTACTCCCCTCATATACATATACATCATCCCTCAAAAATCATTTTAAAATGTAAATATTAAAAACGTTATTACACTGTAGATCTTTTAAAACTTCAGCAACCTTATCCGTAGACACCCTCCAAAAGTTTGAATACACCAGAAAAACGGAGGTTTCTTTTAAGAACAGTTCATTTTAAACACTAATTCTTCTTTGTACTTAGTTCAAATAATGTCAGAATTCAAATTAAGGTTAAGTTGTCATTGTTTCTGTATTTCTGGTCAGTTTGGTACAAATTTAAATATCATTATTGATATCCCATATTATGCTATTCTACATGTACGAAATGTTGTAGCAACACAGTAATTGTTGTCTTCCAGTTTTTTAGATTTGATTCCTTTTTAAACATTGTGTGGCATGATTTTAACAGTAGTTTCAGACCAGAAAATAGCTGATTCAAAACTAGACAAAATAGTTATTTGGACCATTTTTTTTTGGGGTCAAAACAATGCTGAAATGGCTCCAGTGAAGTCCTTCTCGGAAAGAGAAAGTTCATGATGATACTGCATTGTGACCCGAAAATATCCAAAAATTTTATTTTTGAGTGGTCCAAGTCAGATTTTTAAACCTTTTTGTGGTCCGCAACAATTGCTAAAATAATATTACAACTGTGGAAATATATATAAACAAGAATCCATGGATTCAAAACCGGCCTTTGGCAATTGTATATTCAGGATTGAAATCATGAAGAGGGTGATTTATATGTTATTACATGGATTGTTTTTTATTGAGCAGTGATTGCCAGACTGATAGTGTTAGATGCATGCCATTAAACTTTGAGGGGAACCCCTTAGCAAATACCTATACCAAATTTCAGAACTGTAAGTGAAATACTAAAGTCACAGTGGTCAATTTAAAACATGGTGGCCATTTTGGCAGCCATCTTGGATTTTTCCAAAAATTTCTGAGTGGAATCGCTAAGTGAATCCCTATACCAAATTTCATAAATCTAAGTGAAATAATAAAGTCACAGTGGGCAATTTAAAATATGGCGGCCATTTTGGTAGCCATCTTGGATTTTTCTAAAAAATTTTGAGGGGAACCCCTAAGTGAATCCCTATACCAAATTTCATAAATCTAAGTGAAGTTCTAAGGTCACAATGGGCAATTTAATATATGGTGGCCATTTTGGCAGCCATCTAGGATTTTTCCAAAAAATGTTGAGGGGAACCCCCAAGTGAATCCCTGTACCAAATTTCATAAATCTAAGTGAAATACTAAGGTCACAGTGGGCAATTCAAAATATGGCGGCCATTTTGGCAGCCATCTTGGATTTTTCCAAAAATTTCTGAGGGGGACCCCTAAAGTGAATCCCCATACCAAATTTCATAGATCTAAGTGAAATAGTAAAGTCACAGTGGGCAATTCAAAATATGGCGGCCATTTTGGCAGCCATCTTGGATTTTTCCAAAAATTTCTGAGGGAGACCCCAAAGTGAATCCCTGTACCAAATTTCATAAATCCAAGTGAAATACTTAAGTCGCAATGGGCAATTCAAAATGTTGACAAGAAAAGTGGACAAGTTGACAAGTTGACACATGGACAAGTGGACAAGTGGACAAGAATCCCATTTCACCTTAAGCCCTCCTCTATTAACCGGCCATAGGCCGGTTAAAAATTGAATTACGTAAAACAGGAAGATAATTGTGTTGTAACGACTAATTCTAGAATTATGATATGTGAAGTTATTTAAATTTGTTCCAAACTGCCTAATGTAAAGCAAAGAAACGGACACCTCAGTCTTAATGTGAGTTCATATATTCACTTGTTCTAGTATATTCAAAGTTTTGGAGGGTATACCCTACCCTCCAAAAGTTTGAATACATCTGAAAAAGTGAAGTTTCTTTTTAGAATACTTAATTTTAAACTCATATTTTATTTTGTTGAGCTTTATGAAATTTAATAGTTTTTTTTTACATATTTCCACAGGTGTTACATGATTTTATCACTAGTTTTAGACCGGAAAAAAGGTTGTTTGAAAATCAGGCAAAAATACCAATTTTTTGGTCAAAACAGTGCTGAAACAGCGCCAAAAAAATAGTTTTCACTCGAGAAAAAGCAGTCTGTGGTGGTATTTTATAAGTGACCTAAAATATTCTAAATTTATTTTTTAGTGATCTAGTCTTATTCTTAAACAGTCATTTTGTGGTCTGAAACCGCTTTTCAGGTCATTCCGAAACTGTGGAAACGTGTATTATTGAATTTCATAAGGCTGGCAGATATTTCTGCAGCAACTTCTCATAGAGTAGAAAAATATTGGATATCAACAATGATGCTTATATTTCGGCCAAACTGACCCATAATGGAGTGATCATGACAAAGACCCCGTATATCATTAATGTGAGTTCTAATATTGCTTGATGTATATGTGTTGACTAAAAATTATGTCCAAGGTGCAATATTTTTAAAAGAAACCTCACTTTTTATGGTATAATCAAACTTTTGAAGGGTGCACATGCTTTTACAGATTTCAGCTACATACAGACGCTTTCATAATTGTGACATTTAGCCTGAATGTGTTTTTTTTTAGGACATGAAGAGTGATATGAAAAAATCTTGATATCCATTAATTTCACTTGAAGAGACAGTCTATGATAATACTTCATGGTGACCCGAAAATATCCTAAATTGTATTTTTGAGTGGTGACAGCCTAATTCTGTTGTGAGTTCTGATATTGTTTGATGGTGGTACGAAATAAAAATTGCATTCAAACTGATGCATCTTTTGAAAGAAATCTCACTGCTCCTGCTGTACTCAAACTTCTGGAGGGCAGTGTAGACAAAGTAAATTATCCACCCTTTAATTTCATGTTAGTTTGGCATTCCTTCTTGCTCTGGGAGCACACTCTTAATTGCTGAAGAAATTGTTGCCAGTTGTTCTACAGTTCAGCCTGTAAGTAAGTGAAATGGGTGATGTTATGCCATTTGGTCAATGCTAAACATCCTCAACCAAACAGCTTGTGGAAGTATGAATTCTCATCTAATGAGAAAGAAAAATATTGGGTCATAAAGGCCAACAATGGTGGCCAATTTTCTTTGCCATATTGAGAGTCAGGTAAGGGTAAAAATCTTTGATAAGTAAGTGAAACATAACCCCAATGTTATTTCAATGGGAAGGATGATTCACTTATTGATCTAAGACTTTGACCCATACCTAACTCCAAGCATGGCAAAGGAAATTGGCAGCCATTGTTGTCAATTTCATGCTACCACAAAAGTTTGGTTGATGATGCTTAGCATTGAACCAATGTCAAAACGTCACCTGCTTCACTGACTTACAGGTGGTACTGCATATCATGCCTAAAGAAACAGCAGAAAGTGACTTACTTTCTACTGTTGCAGCGCCGCAGCAGACCAAAAGCAAGATGAGGAAAAGAACCTCCATGGCTTGACGCTGCACCAAGAACACTGCAACCGAGGTGACCGACACTTGTTGCGACACTGGATTGGCGACCCTGCAACCGCGACGAGCGACGGGCGAGGTGTGATCATCCAGGATATCAAAATTTGTTAAATAAAAGTGGATGAGGAAGTCAGGAACAGGCCATATTGCAAATTATTCCAGATTGGGGGACTTCCCAGATTTTGGGCTGCTGAACGTCAGTGCTCAATTTGGTTGATGCAGGGGAGGGGGGAGGGGGGAGGGGGGGGGGGGGGTCCGGTAGAATATTGTTTCCGGTTATGTGTGTAGTAAGATGTGGCAATTTTCCAAGCAGAGTTCCCAGTACTTGGCTTAGAGGCTTCGCTTATACCATATCTATCTATCTATCTATCTATCTATCTATCTATCTATCTATCTATCTTTCTATCCATCCATCCATCCATCCATCTATATATCTATATATCTATATATCTATACATCTATCTAAATCTATCTAAATCTATCTAAATCTATCTATCTATCTATAAATCTATCTATAAATCTATCTATAAATCTATCTATCTATCTATCTGAAGGCAAATTGCACTTAGGGAAATGGAGTCTGGTATACAAGCCCACCAAACATTTGGTGAACACTGGGTGAAGAGGCAAAGAAGACAACTGCAGATTATCAACTGGGCCTATACCTACATACTATGAAACGCAATTGTTACAAAGATATCCCAACAAGCACTTCATATTGAAAAAACATTGAATCAATGTTATGAAAACGTTTAGAAATGAAAACTAACACTTTCAAATGGTTCTTTTTTTAATGTTTAGTGCTTGCTGGGCTATCCCTCCTATAAGCGGTATGAAGTCTGGATTGTGAAATTCAGAAAAATATTGTTAAGCCAATGGGACCCTCAGTATAGTCCAACGTCCATTTTAAAACTATAGGATGGTATATTTGCAACTAGCTTCAGTATGTTGAGGGTTGTTTCATTTCCCGTTCTATATCCCTGGCAATAATTCAATACTTTTACAAGATATATTGAGTCTGCCCCTGCAAATTTGACCCTGGTCGCATTTCATGACTTTTGGCAACAAATCAACCTTTATTTAATCAGGGCGGATCCATGGGGGGGGGGGGGTCCAGGGGGTCTGGACCACCCCTTTCAAGCTAACATATTCAATCCTGACATGGAGATCCCCCAGCCGAATTGCCTTCGGCACTTCAGGTCTCGCCGTTGGACCTCCCCTTTCAAACTTCCTGGATCCGTCCCTGATTTTTAATTTCGTCACTCCAGTATTAGAACTGTAAAATGGGAAATTTTATCAAATTTTCAAAACCTCATTATGTGGCTTTGGGGATCTTGAGCATCACAGAAGTTGACCAAATGCTAAGCAAATTACAGCATCTTGTCCGCCAGGCATGTTTTTCAGGTGTTGATGCCTTGATTAGATCGTTCTGGAAAACACTATTTAACCCACGTTGTCGACAAGGCAGGGATTGCCATTTTGACAGCAACACTATTTGAAATCACGAATCTCTATCCTCTGAAATACAGCCGAAAATCATCATCACAGTACTAGACAGTTCCAAATGATGCTTAGACATCTTCCGCCGCTCGTTTGAATGGCAGGCCCCATTGGGCGTCTGTAATTGGCGGAACGGAACGGAATTGACGGAATGGAATATCTGTATTCCGCGGAACTGTAAAAAGCGGAATTGTAAAATGCGGAACTGTAAAAAACGGAACTGTAAAATGCGGAACTTTATAAAATCTGCATTCCGCGGAATTGTAAAAAGCGGAACGGCCGGGATTTAATTGCCTAATTGGTTATTTGGGCTTGTATGATATGCCAATCTCTCAGGCCTGAACATTGCAATTGTGTTTCAGTTTGGTGATGCAGGTATTAGGCTATACTAATTACTTTTCAACCATGCTAAATTGCAATTCTGGAGTTCCTTGACACTTCCAACCCTAATTGCCATTTCCATCCCTAATTGCCATTTCCATGGAGTTTGTTTTTCATTAGCTAATTATTAAAATTATTTTTACTTGTGCAGATTCTTCTTTTCTTTGAATAAAGATATTATGTTATTGTTCTCTATTTACCTATTGGAATGTACCCATGGCTGGTTACAATTAACAAGTCATAGGGCTCAACAAATGTTAGACCATACTTGATAGTAAGTATGGATCCATTGAAAGTAAGCCTGCATGATTTAATATTTCAGTATTTCTTTTAAAATCATTTTGCTAATATGCCTAAACCCCTACTGTCAAGGATGGTAAATCCGTCCACTCTCTGGAATATAGGCATTTAAATAATTTCAATGCAATTGTGCAAGTCATAAATGCGGGAGAAATTCGTTTTCTTCAGATTTTGTCTATTTTATGACTTTGATAGCAGTTTTATTCACAATTCAGGTGATTAAACAATATGGGATAAAAAAAAACCGATGAATTCTGTGACCTTATCACAAAACTTTTGTGCATTTCAGCCAGTTGGTCATCCTATTCTTTTTGGCCTACTTCCATCTACAAACAAATGTATTTCAGGTAAAAAGTCATTGATCGGAATGTGAAATTTTATTGAATTTGTTAAATTACTTAATTGTGACACCTTGAAAGGCAATCCAATGCAAACGAAAGTGGACAGAATTATACCATCATCATTTTAAGACTGGCTTGCTTTGGTGTCTGTACATCCGTCCACCAGCATTAATTGTCATTCAGAGCACTTTTGTTGTGACTTTCAATACTTACAGATTGCATAAAACTGATAAGAGAAATTAGTCAGGAGCACTTACTCACTGGAAAGGCCTCCAGAATGACATATTGATATAATCTGGGGTGTACGATTGGATCAAATGAGCCTTAAAGAGCCAACTTGACAGAATATTTACTTTGAACGTCTGAACAATTTTAAAAAAATTTTCACTCACAATTCATACCCCTTTACACTTAGATAAAAAGTCTCCTGGAAGATTGGACACAGTGGTCAAAACTGCCTTCTGTATCATCACAGCTAGATCACTTTTTACCGGGAAGAAAAGGACAGAAAATAGATTTGTATACTGATGATGTGCCATGAACATAATAATAATAAATAATAAATTTTATTTTGCCTCCAAAAGAGACATCATGTAAACAATATATCAATTAATTTAAAATCCAATCAAATGTAAAATCAAGATAAAAGCAGTAAATAGTTAAAAGGTGACAGCAACAGTTTTATGAGCTCCTTATTTCGTTTGTTATAATTCATTAAAAGCGACTTAATACTATCAGCCAGTCCGTTCTCTGGAAACTTCTTCTGCAGGTTCACTAAGTTCTTAAGGTACCGTAGTCTTTCTTCAGGGCACACTTAAACAATGAAATAGAGTTGTTGGCACAGACAGTCTGACATCTAGTGACTAGATTGTTACACTTTGCTATATTTTTTGGATAGTTTAGCATGTATAAGTACATTGACTTTAATCTAGAAGAACCTTTAAGTATGGACGAAAACATTTTCAGACTGTTCATATTGATTCACCAGGCACAATTTTTCATTTTCATTGCTTCCATTAGCATTAGGACTGTTGAGCGAATGATCATGCCATAATTTCAAGTTTTCAACACTAATCTAACAGTCAACAAATGTCCTTTTCACCAAAAATCCACAGCCCCCCCCCCAAAATCATCAGGTCAGCCCCTTAGAATGACCTGTTGAAATAAGTCCTATAGACATGTAACCAAACTGCATATCCTCAAAAACCATGCACGGGAATTAAGGCAGCTTGACCAGCATCCAAATGAAGGTTTTTGATACACTTTCTGTGTCTATCTAATTATATAGGCACACTCCTTTTTCATCTAATCAACTGTGGTATTAGTCCTATTAAAGTTTTATGTGTTAAACCTATGAGACAAATATTATCGCCAATTGTTGTAGTAGGTAAGTATTAAAAGAATGTTAGGTCCAATGACTAACTTGCCCTATTCTCATTGATCATGGTCTTCTTCGATCCAATCCTTTTGCATTATACAACAGTATAGGCCTATCAGCAGCCAATACACCATTGTCCGTATTTTTAAATGAGAGTTGTGAGTAGGCTACTCAGATACTCAAGCCCAGTTTGGAAAGGTTGTTTCTTTTCATATACCATATTGAAATCCAATAACAGATATTTTATCAAGTTATAACTGCTAATTTATCAGTAATATACTTACTGTGGCTGTGTGATGCTTTGCTTTTAATTAGTTAATCTATAGATTCTTTGATCTTTTTGACAGGTTGGTGGTCTGTCAATAAAATTCAAGTAATTAGAATTTATTTCTAGCCAGTTAATGTGGGTGGGGGGGGGGGGGTTACCGGTAGGTCCATGAAGCTTATAATGTCTTGCTTATTGAAAAACTTCATGAAAACAGGCAGGTGACATGCGTGAACTGAGAAGTTGAAAATAGAAACTGAACATTGACAATTTGGTTAAAATGACAAGCTGCCACATGCATGTAAGTAAATCAGCTGGCTTCTTGAGTTCTTGTATTTTGTTCTCATAGCATGAAAACTCAGACTGAGACAAAACATTCAAGCATTAAAAGAATTGTATGTAACATGCCTACATTAAAAGAAAGAAACATTTTTTTCAGAAGTTATTAAAACTGAATTCCAAAGCAAATCCCAGTTCTAACCTCTGAACACAGGTTATTTGCTCTTTAATTATGTTCAACAAGATTATCATAACCTGACACTTCAATACCAATCAGTGAAGTGCTGGCACTTCAAAACCAATTGGGCACTGGCACTTCAATGCCACTTAGACACTGATACGATAGGAAGGGTACCTTGCTATCCAATGCCAATTAAAAACCCTACTGGCTGTCATTCCCAAGCCAAGCATATGATTGCACAGGGATTATGTGGGCCCTACTGGGAACCAGAAATCTTCAGGAACAATAAGAAAATGCACACACTTTGTTAAACTACTTGCGACACTTTCAAATGACATACAAACAATGGAAATAATAGTAGACTAAATTCCTGGTATAAATCGAAATGTTGTCCCCTGGGCCTTGCTAATAATAAAATGCTTGACAGGTAATGTTTGGCCATAACAGAGAGTGTGTTCATGTAGGCCTATCCAGAATACATTTTTTGTGACAAGACCACTATGTTAGTTCGGCAGTTATGGGCAATTGAGTTGGAATGACTAATATCTAATAATAATACTTTGTGGCCAATATGAATGTGTTGAGACTAGTTGAGAGAGAAGGAAGGTGTGAAACTGAATTGCACTTGAAAAGTTAAAAGGCAATTCAGACAGGGGCTTACAATATGGTGCCCACTTGGACAGCAATTAAGCAATTAAGAAAGTTGATTGAATGAAGTAATGTAAGATGCTGTTGACATCATCAATTGAGAGTTGGTTAATTGTATACAACAAAGATCCCGGCCGTTCCGCATTTTACAGTTCCGTTTTTTACAGTTCCGCATTTTACAGTTCCGTTTTTTACAGTTCCGCGGATTACAGATTCCGTTCCGTTCCGCATTTTACAGATTCCATTCCGTTCCGCCAAATACAGACGCCCGGCCCCATTTAAGCATGTAACTCCCGGAACTCCCGGACGTCCCGCAACTCCCGTTGACTCCCACTAACTCCTGCTAACTCCCGCTAACTCCCACTAAGTCCTGCTAACTCCCGTAACTCCCACTAACTCCCGCTAACTCCCGTAACTCCCACTAACTCCCACTAACTCCTGCTAACTCACGTAACTCCTATAACTCCCACTAACTCCTGCTAACTCCCGTAACTCCCGTAACTCCCACTAACTCCCGCTAACTCCTATAACTCCCACTAACTCTTGCTAACTCCCCTAACTCCTGGTAACTCCCACTATCTCCCGCAACTCCTGGTAACTCCTCTCAACTCCCGTAACTCCCTGAAGTCCCAAATGGAGGCTCCGTTTGGGAGTTACATGCTTAAATGGGGCCTAATGGCTATCTTCCATGTGTTTACCTGAAATGAATGTTCAAAACTTTATTTCCAAATTGTCTCTTGCATGTCTTGGCCATGTTGGCCCTGCTTGAAAACTTGTGCACATTCTGCGCGAAAAGTGTGATGTCATCAATTTGCGCTTAGTTTTGCGCCACCTGGATGTTTTGTCAATAACTGCACAGCAGCAAACCCCTAAGTTGCTTTCAGTTCAGTTGGAGTTCAATGAATTTCATTTAATCCATGGACAACTCAAGATTTCAAGAGCTATGTTACCAGGTAGTACTGTATAGTAAATAAAAAATATAAAAGGCTTGGGATAGTTAGTCACCCAGCTCTGGTCCATGAGTTGAGTGTTTGCTGGATGACTTGAAATGAATAACTTTTTTTTTATGGCTTATTTTATTAATATAAATAATAAAATAAGCCATTAATTACGAAGTTCTTCATGTCAAGTCAACGAGATAACGCTCATTAATTTTGAAAATATTTAAATGTGTGGATGGATGATTCGGGCTTTACGTCCTGTATTTCTGACAAATTAGGACGACACAGCAATGAAGTAAAAAAAAAAAGGATAAAATATACCAGGCCTATACTACGAGTAAGATAAGGAAAAATACTTGTACCAATAAACTAAGGGGCGACCATTCAATATCTACTGGGGGGGGGGGGGGGGTTGTAGTCTCTTTTTAATAAATGATTTCTTACCCAGTTTTGCTGAAATGAATAAATCCAATTTTACTCTTCCAATCTTTATTTTTTGGGTTATGACATGTTTGTGCTCATATATATATATTTGGAAAAATATTACGGCGCCATTTCGGCCCATGCTGCATCTAGTTTATAATAGCTGGCTGATTATGCTAATTGCAATTCTGGGGATTCTTAAGCTTTGTTTCTCCCTCAGTTTCCTTAATTGCCATTGAGGGACATCAACTTATCAAGTCAGGATGTGTGAAGTTGGACCTGGCAGGTGTCTAGTTTGGTTGCACTTTACAAAACTATTGTCATTACTCAAATTGATACTATTTTGATTTGATAATCTTGGAGGTAGGCCAACTATAGCCTAGGGTTGTCACAGGAAACAACGTTTTTCCGATCCGATAATCGAGAAAAACTTTTCCGATGCATCAAATGTATCGATACTTTTCCACATAACCGAGAAACGGCAAAAATCCAGATTTATTGTTGAGTTTTTCATAAAAAATCACAAGAATTCTGAATTTTCGCCACCCATGTCGTCCATATTGAATCACGCTGTCTCGTTCGCAAGATTTCAGACGAGAACAGAGCAGTGATGGCGCCATTTTGATGTAAACAAGGTGAATTCTACTGGATTTCTTGAAATATTTCTCAATAAATACGACAAATGTGGCGGATATAATGTGTCGATACTTGTGGTATTGTATCGATACAGTATTGATACGGGCGACTTTTCCGATGCATCTATTCTGGCCGTATCGATGACAGTCCTACTATAGCCAGCCCTTGATCATGTTGATATTAGAGGAATTGAAACCAATATACTCAAAGTTTCCATGATGTATTTGTTTGATGATTATAAATGTTATATGTATGCATAGGCCTATATATATGTGGTTTGAAAGTGTCATGGTCCATTACAATTAACAATCCTTTGAAAATTGATGTTTTTTTTAAACAATTATGAAACAGCTTCTGATTTTTGAGGTAATGTTTGCATTACTGGGGTTTGATCATTTTTTTATAAATTTACTTTTTCTCCAACCTGAAACTAAAAATAAAAAACAAGAACCTGTCGGTTGCTAAATAGGTAAATGCTTAACTTCAAATTTGCTAGTTATATGTGTGTTGATTAGCTAGATGGTGTCTGAATAATCTGTAATTACATATAATATATAGGCCTATATAAAATGGCCTAAATTTTTGTTGAGGATCAGTCTACTGGTGCAGATGCATGTGCCAAATAAACACATTGACAGGTTTGACCTATATGATGTTATTATATCTTATTGGGAAGTATTGGGGTACTGTAAGTTAATAATTTGTAAGCATTCTCCAGAACCTCGATCTGTTCTCATGATTTCCAGGTGTCATTTCAGATGAAATAGTTTACTTGGTTCGGTAATTTCTTTCTCTTCACCGATACCCCATGCCCATTTTACCAAGTGTCTTATCAATACATGCCAAGCATGTGTAGATATCAATTGTCATAAATACAACGACTTACATGTATGGCACTCCATTTTGCAATCCGTGGATTCTTGTTATTTCTATGATCTGTTTTTTTTCCCTCAAGATTATTTACAAATTACCGCAATATTACCAGATCCAAATGCAGTGTTTCTGCATCAATCAAAAGTTATGACAAGTTGGACACTTTTGAAAACCACCTCCTAATTAGCAGCCCAGCAGGCTGCAGCACAATTGACCCAATCTATTTCCTGTCTGTGGTTCTACTAAAGGCAGGGGGATACTGCCTTCTGTGACCTGATTGGTTGAGATTGAGACTGCAATCAAAATGAGGTTAGCGATTCAGAAAAGTGCTGTGAAGTAACAGAGTAGGTGCCTAAGGTCATAAGGGGGGAGGGTTGGTCTAGCAGTAGCATGCTGGGCTGCCAATCGATTGGTCCAGGGTTCGAATCCAGCTCTTGCTGGGTCACCTGGGCCTATGTTGGATGGCTGTTTCAATCATCCTTCACCTCATTACTATGTCCTCCTCCTGTCTTAATTAGCCTACCAAGTGCAAAAATACAGGACGTAAAGCCCCAATCATCCATCCATCCTAAGGTCATAAATGACAGTGGAGAGCAGATTGGCTTGACCTGAAAGTGCATTTATTACAAAAAATTAAAGTGATTAATTATCATGAGAGAAATTATAACAATTGCGAGGGAACGTTAATAAATTTTGTTTCCATATCCTCTCACAGGCATTGTAAAAAGGACTTTTTTGATATAAAATAAATTATAAGGAAGTCAGAAAAAGATAAAATCACTTGATTTCTATCAATTTGGAATAATTTTATATATGGGGAATTTTAATGATGTGCCTGGAACTCGTATGAAACTTTCATCCAGGATACAGGGATGAGAAAGTTAGGCGACGCTAAATGGCTGAACACGATTCTGGTAGGAATTTAATCAAGTTATTCCTTTATTGCATTTAAAATTTTAAAGATAATTACAAAACAGGAATTTTAGTAATTATATCAGTATTAACTATCTACCATCAGGATGATTTTAAATCAAATGAAATATTGAATGTAGTTACATAGATAATTAGCCAGCTCAATAATAAGGGGAAGTTGGCTTGTTTTTTGAATTGTAAAAGAGAAATATGTTAAGCTACTTATCAGGTCCATTTTCAAGCTTCTGGTTACCAGTGGTCAGGAGACCTTGCGTACACACATATTGACAATACATTTATTGTCACCGTAACAACTACAGCCTGTACTCATTTCTGGAACAGGCGGTCCTTGTCAAATATCTGAGAAAAACAGCAGCAAAACTTCACACACACACAAAAATGTGACAGAAAATTTGCAAATTAGTTCATCTACCAGTGAGTTTGTGTACTTCTGCTGTGTGACCTGTAGGTGAGGAGCAATCAAGCCAAACACCAGTTTGCGTGTTGTGAGACAAACTGTGGAGGGTCCCCCACACAAACTGCCAGCAGTGTTCAATCAACAGTGCAGCTCTCCTCTCCTCCTTTAATCCCCCCTGTTGCATGCCCCCTGTCGCACCGCACCCTATTCTGCTATGCCCCCTGTTGCCCCCTCTTCCCTGTTGCTCCCTCTGGGGATGACCAGGGCTAAATCAAACTCAAGTACATGTACATGAGGTTTGTTGCCCAGTATGTTACCGATGAGATCCACAAAGAAGAAGATTTTAGGAAGGCAAATCAGGAATTGTATAGAAGAAATCAGGAATTGTACAAGAAATCTGGAATTGTAAACAAGAAATCAGGAAATGTAAACAAGAAATCTGGAATTGTAAACAAGAAATCAGGAATTGTAAACAAGAAATCTGGAACTGTAAACAAGAAATCAGGAATTGCAAACACGCAATCAAGAATTTTAAACAAGAAATCAGGAATTGTAAACAGGCAATCAAGAATTGTAAACAAGAAATCAGATATTTTAAACAAAAATTAGGAATTCCAAACAAGAAATCTGGAATTGGAACAAGAAATCTGGAATTGTAAAGAAGAAATCGGGAATTGTAAACTAGCAATCAGCAATTGCAAAGAAGAAAACGGGAATTGTAAACGAGAAATCTGGAATCGTAGACAAGGAATCAGGAATTGCATACAAGAAATCAGGAATTGTAAAAAGGAAATCAGGAATTGTAAACAAGAAATCAGGAATTCCAATAAACAAGCAATCAAGAATTGTAAACAAGAAATCACATATTTTAAACAAAAATTAGGAATTCCAAACAAGAAATCTGGAATTGTAAAGAAGAAATGAGGAATTGTAAACAAGAAATCTGGAATTGTAAACAAGAAATCAGGAATTGTAAACAAGAAATCTGGAATTGTAAACAAGAAATCAGGAATTGCAAACACGCAATCAAGAATTGTAAACAAGAAATCACATATTGTAAACAAAAATTAGGAATTCCAAACAAGAAATCTGGAATTGTAAAGAAGAAATGAGGAATTGTAAACAAGAAATCTGGAATTGTAAACAAGAAATCAGGAATTGTAAACAAGAAATCTGGAATTGTAAACAAGAAATCAGGAATTGCAAACACGCAATCAAGAATTTTAAACAAGAAATCAGGAATTGTAAACAGGCAATCAAGAATTGTAAACAAGAAATCAGATATTTTAAGCAAAAATTAGGAATTCCAAACAAGAAATCTGGAATTGTAAAGAAGAAATGAGGAATTGTAAACAAGAAATCTGGAATTGTAAACAAGAAATCTGGAATTGTAGACAAGAAAACAGTAATTGTAAACGAGAAATCAGGAATTGTAAACAAGAAATCAGCAATTGCAAACAAGAAAATGAGAATTGTTAACAAGAAAATGAGAATTGTAAACAAGAAATCTGGAATTGTAAACAAGAAGACGGCAATTGTAAACAAGAAATCTGGAACTGTAGACAAGAAATCAGCAATTGTAAACAAGAAGATGAGAATTGTAAACAAGAAATCTGGAATTGTAAACAAGAAATCAGCAATTGCAAACAAGAAAATGAGAATTGTAAACAAGAAATCTGGAATTGTAAACACGAAAACAGCAACTGCAAACAAGAAAATGAGAATTGTAAACAAGAAATCAGGAATTGTGTACGAGCAGGTAAAATGACAAAATCGCTTTGATGCAAGGAATGACGCATGTGACAAGACAAACGTGATGAGGTAAAAAGGAGAACCTACAATTCATTCAAATCCACTACATCATCGAAAAGCATAGATTCTGATAATCAAAGCACCCCTATGCATGACAAAAGATGTGACAGGATTAATTGGATAAAAACTTTAGCACAAAATACACCGAGTGCCAAGTTATGGCACTGATGTTTTCGTCATATCTCTGAAAGTATTTGCAATATTTTCATATTTGTACCTGTACAAGCGTGTTTCAGGGTAAAATATTCTTGTGAATGATTTTTTTTAAAACCCATGTTGGTTTTTGGCATTGAAATTTGGTTTTTCAAAAAACCATTTTGAATCTATAAAACCAATTTTGTCTGAAATATTTTAGAGTGTAGCTCATCCTCCCACCTCTGCATGTGAAGGGAACTGCGCATTCGTTTTGATGACCGCCATTTGATGATGAGATGAGAAGACTGGGAGTCTGGCACACGCCCTCTTGATTCAGGGATGTACAGGATCTTTCGGTGTCTTTCAGTTGCCCCAGAATAGAACACTTGATACAACCCTACTCCATTTAATAATTTTAATGTGGACCTGTAGGCTCAGACTAAAGCGAGTTCCCGGGGTGATGTAAAGACCCAGCATACATGATTCCTGGGCTGCAACACAGGCAATGTTCACATACTTTGCCCTTATTCTGTTATATTATACTAAGGTGTATTGCTCAAGCTCCCCCTATGGGAAAATGACAGTCGTCGTGTGCGGTCATATTTGCGGAAGTTGCCATAAATAGTATTCTTGGGATATCCCATGGCCACCAGGCCTGCTTTGTGGTGGCTGGGAAACAGGCTATAGTATGCTCACCAAAGGGCAGACTGAGGTTCCAATTTAATCAAGAGATGGCTCTGTGGTCGCCTAAATTCTGATTGTTGTCAAAGGGAATTCGCTTGTGATGTACGCTGATATGGGTGCACACATAGGTAAGATTGGACAAAAAAGGTTTAATGCGAGTCTAAATGAAAGTGTAGTGGGTGAAAATCATCTCTAAGTGTAGCTGAGAGACTATTATCTCACAGAACCAACAAGAATGTTGTGAAAGGCTGCTCCTTGAGCAATTTTAATCAATTTTCTATTTTTGCACTCCACCAGACGGCACTTGAGCCATACATCTTCCTCTCTATCTCTAGAACTGCTAAGCCATTGTGATCATTCAGCCTGTGGCTGCAAGTAAAAAATGAAATTAAGGTAGTGTGTTTCCTTTGACTCTAGTCTTCTCTTGGTTGCCATTTTGAGTGAGTGTTCAGCTTTGGCCTAGGATAAGCCGTGCAGTGGCGTATTTAGGAGAGGAGGGGGCATTGGGCCATGACCCCCCCCCTGAAAAGCCGCAAATCCTCCTGTGTTAACCCCATGTTATGGCTCCCCCCTCAGGCCATCTGAAGCCATGATTCACAGTGCTCTCTCTCTTGTAAACAGGTGTGTTTTTGGCCGGGTGGGAGGTGGGGGAGTTCTATGGCCCGAAACCCCCATGCATAAATAAGCATAATTTTGAGATAAATCCCGCCCTGTGATAACGGATTGAGAGACACTGTTTAAAAAACGTAAGGCCGCCGCTCATTTGAGTCTGCAGACAAGGTTTGGGTCTATTTCAGTACAGACCTATGCCCCATATTTTACAGAATTGTGTATTTTATTATTGTGAACCTCACAAGCAGGGAACTGCATTGGAGCTCCTTTGCTATACTAACTTCTGTGAACTTCTCAGGTGAGTTGACAATACTTTTTTTTTTGTGCTTTGTGTATAATGTTGTTCTGTGGAGCTCTGTGGGAATCCGAAAGCTCTTATTTCATTTAATGTCTGTCCATCTGTCCTTCGGTTTTTATCATAAAGGACGATATCGGAGGCATATTGTATGGGATACAAATTGCCTCCAATTTTATTTTGCTCTACAGCACACACCACATAGAAATATAAGGCAGGAGTTTCAAGCTGTCTGCAAGTGGACTGCTGTTTCATTGCCACTGCTTTTTCCAGCCTTGGCAGATCAGAACATGTGCTGTCATGTGTTGCCACCTAGTGGCAAGTGTGCAATTCCGCGAGCTCTGCGAGCGGTCCACATAAACTGATTGTTAGGAACTCACAAAATTTTGTCTGGAAGAAATCAGGGCTGTTTCTGAGTATGCTGATGGCCTTGTCTACTTCCTTAGCCTATCTGATTGCTGAGTCTTAGACTCTTACTGGTTTACCTCAATGTTGAATAGAAACTTTTTGAACGTGCCATGAAATTGGAACTATTTCATTGGAGATGCAATGCTCCAGCATACAAAAGTTCTAACTTTTGTACCAGATGGCAGCAGCATGCAGTTCTCATTTTCCCCCGACTGAGTTTCAAGCCTAACTGAGTTTCATTTGCTTGGCCACTTTGCAGCATGTCTATCACCAGATGGCTCCCTGTCAGTATCTAAATTTAGCAATCAAGTATTGCCATGAATTGGAATTGAAGCCTGGACCTAAAAATTACAAGGATATTGTCGAACCACTCAGCCACCGAAACATGGCTTTGCATGGGAAAAAAATCTTCACACAAATGTGCACCATAACATTGTGTGATCTTTAATCGAGATTTAAGAGCAGGGCAGGAATTAGAAGCATACATGTGATGTAACATGCTTATGCACATTTGAGAACAGCAGAAGAAGATGGAATATTCTCCTCAGGCCTAAATCTATTAAATATGTTAATTTCTGATGATTCTTAATAATGCTAGAAACCTGGCAATTGCTATGATTAAATTCTTAATTGAAGAGCATAGATGAAACCAATGAACTGAAATCAATTGTCTCAACTTGGTGTATTCCATGCACACCTGTATTTCACACCTCAGAGGTCACATTGTAAACCCTTCTATTACACTGATGCAACAACAGCCCTCCAATTTTTTAGAAATACTTGAATGAAATATAATTAATATTGTAACGATTTTACAGAATAGAAAAAAAAACCTGTGAAAAATATTATTGATCAGATCAATATCTATTGACACATTTCTTAAAATTTGGAAAAATAGGCTGCTTCAAGCTTACCAGATATTTACA
Source organism: Platynereis dumerilii (assembly GCA_026936325.1). NCBI lineage: Eukaryota > Metazoa > Annelida > Polychaeta > Phyllodocida > Nereididae > Platynereis > Platynereis dumerilii. The sequence continues at coordinate 8,059,905 of JAPTHN010000005.1, forward strand.
GCAATCTGACATGAAATACGTAAAAGATAATAAAAATTACCCCCAAATAATAAACAATTTCATTAAATCTGTAGCTGAAATAATGTTTCTTCAATAAAGATTTTCTTTCAATTAAATAATTATAATGAATTTCAATTTATTCATTTTGTCAATTCCTGCATGCTAATCATTATCAGATAGAAAATATCATATTATCATTTTGATGCAATTTAAGCACTATTGTTGTGATTAATATGCATGTTGGAGTACAGAGTTAAGTCGAAACACAACACTGAGAAAACAGCCCATGCATGGAGTGTTAGTTCAGTTGTGTATTGGTAGAGGGGGCTCTGGTGTGGTGATAGGGGTTTGGATAGTAATTTATAGCTACAGATTCGGATGGCTAGTTATGGATATCTAAGGCTCTAGGGAGACTAATTACTAGTTACAGATAGCTAAGTTGAGCCACATTTAGAAGTTTGTACTGTACATTTCCTGTCTTGATCTATTGGCAGTCTTTTAACAAAGTGGCCAATCAGGGACTTGCATCATGACAAGTAAAATGTTGATGTCAGTTGCAGGCCAGCATAGAAATCCCACAGAACACTGTCCTGCTGCTGAAATCAGTATTTTGTTTGCAAATGATTCCAGAAGGTGGCGCACAAGGCTAGATCAAGTAAATCACTTTCAGACATTTTTCTGCGTGCACACATGGGTCAAAATCTTTGATAAGTAAGTCAGCTGCCCCCCAAGTGAAATTGCATTGGCCTTGGTTTCACTTACTTGTTTTAAACATAGGCTGCGCAGCAGCAAACCTTCAGCGAAAGACATCTGTAAAGTCATAAAAGCGATGTTGACAAAATTGGTATAATGCAATCGTGGCCAAATCTTGGCCTGAAATTATCTATATACCCGCTGCCCTACCATCTGCCCGCCTGCCTGCCAGGGTATGTAAAACCATGGAAAGGCTGAACTAGACAAATTTACGCATATTATGTTGCAGTTTCATACATGTACAGGCCAGCATGAGCATGTACAGGCCAGCATGAGCTGTGGGTCGAAAACCAATAAGTAAATATTGATTTATATTTTTCAAATTTTTTCTAAATATCTAAAAAGTGTTAAAACTACCTATCAATGAGACCAGTGAAAGATCTTTATAGGCAATATGTGGATGAATTTTTGTCAAGGTACATCCAAGAGAGGCTAAGTTTTGGACCAGAAACCAAAAAATTATAATTTGCAATATATTTTGTCAATATTTCAAAAAGTATAGAATGACCATGACTCACACCATCAAAAGGCACAACAGCATCAAAAAGTATGGATCAGACCATCAAAAGGCACAACCAGACCATATGGGCTATATGTGTACCAAATTTCATCTATGTACATGCAATAGGGCCCGAGTTCTGGCCCGGAAACTATCTATCCGCCCGCCGCCCGGAGGCCCGACCGCCCGACCGCCCGGACGCCCGCCCGGCGGACGGACAACATTTTACCAAAGTGATAACAATACCTTCTTCGAACTTCGTTCGCTGAAGGTAAAAAGACTTTGTCCCCATATCAGGGGCATCTCATGACAGAGTGTTACTATAATGCCCATATCAGAGCAAGCTTCTGGTTGCACATCTTTTGTTACACTTGGACTAATTTGTCAACTGATTTGTTTAGTGTAACTGGGAGAAAATATGTTATGCTGCCAGCTGGGTTCCCAGCCAGCTCAAGCGTCATTCAGCACCCATCCAGCTGATTTGAGTAATTTTTTCCCAGCCAGCTGCCTGAACCACTTTCCCAATACCTGAGTGCAGATTTCATAGGTTGAACCTGCCAAGGTTGACTCCTAGCTGACGACTTTGCCAGCTGGGAGAAGCTGACAGTCTGCCAGACAGCAGGGCACCTGCTTCATAACAGATATTTGGTATAACGGATCATGGGGTGCCCCTGCCATAATTATATATGTAAGTCTGAGACTGAGTGCAACAAAATAAATTGATAGCAATTTGTATTTTCCCACTCATCAGATGAGAATTCATGCTTCCACAAGCAGTTTGGTCAATTACGTGGAGCATTGACCTAACGGCAAAACATCACCCGTATCATTTACTTGCGGGTGGCTGAAGGTCTTTGTGTGCATGGGTTTGAACCCTGGGTGGGTAACCCAACATTTTCGATGGACCTTCATGAGCAAAATCCCACCTGGACGTCATTCAGATGGCACCTTAAACTGACAGCCCTATGTATCAGTATCTGTGATGAGCATTAGGCAAGTGAAAGATGCCTCGCATGAGGGGAATGTGAAGCATGTGGAGAACTCCCGCTCTCTATACCATCTGATTAATCAAGCCTCATGAGCTCCAAGAACTAGGCTTAGAGGGCTGCACTAACCATACCTATCTATCTGTCTATCCATCTATCTATTGATCTATCTATTTATCCATCTACTTATCTATCTACTTATCGATCTGCTTATCTACCATCCTTTGTTGCTGTGTTTACATTTTCTGAACTATATTTATATGACAATCTCTGTACTGTGACTTCTATATATTATTATTATTTTTGTTTCAGGTTGTCTTCAATCTGGATAATAGTTTGCCTATCCTCGCATTGTTTGATTGATATAATATTTGTAATATTATATTTATAATGGAGAACCAAAACCCATATTATGGAAACTGACACATCTACGGTTTATGATACTTTATCTAGTTTTAATAATTATAATAATCATAATAATACATTATCTAAATATCCATCCTTCATTTTTACCCAAGCTTATAGAAATGTAGTAAGGTCTACATTTGTAATGTATCCTTTGATTGGAATATTCGTTGGATTATCGAACATTATTGTTATATCCGCTGTCATAAAATTTAAACATTTACGTTCATCAATTAATGTATTAATTGTTAGCCTTGCAATTGCTGATTTGTTAAATTGCCCTGCTTTAGCAGTGCTGCAATTAAATCTTCAAGGTAAAATTACTGCCTCAAATGTGACATACTTAAAGTTTATATTGGGTACGGCGTCTATGCTTCATGTCTTTTCACTGTTCATGTCTGTAATAAACTTCTTTCTGATGGCGGTCGAGAGATTTCTTGCTGTCATTTTTCCGTTGAGATTCAAAACTATCGTCACTGCTAAGAAGACCGTTATTGCAGCTGTCCTGGCGTGGCTGTATGGGGTTGGCGTCATGGCTATTCCTTTGGCGTATTATACTTGGAAGACCCTGCAATCTTCATCATCTGGCTCGCTGTATCTGATCGACATTTTACCCAAGCCCTTGTTCATCTTTCTGGTCCAGTTCCACGTTTATTTCTGCCTGGCTGCGGGCTTCTTTATTTACATCGCTATATTCGTTGTTATGAAGAGGCGAGCAGCCATGTTTAATTCTCGCACATCTGATACCGCGACCACGATGACCCAAAGTACAAAGAAAATCACAGAAATGACGTTTATAACTTTAGGGGTCTTCCTGATTGTTTGGTTGCCCTACACGATTGCTGCTGATATGTTAGATGAAATTTTAACAGGAAGCCTTGCTGGTACAATCGGAGCCTTCGTCCTACTCTATTTGTTATTTTCGGGTTCGTTCATCAATGTTTTCATATACGCCTGGAGATACAAAGGATTTCGTTTGGCGTTTTCTAAAATGCTGTGTTGTTGCAAAGTTCAAAACAGTTCCCAACCCAGATCATCTCAAGGGGCACCTCCGACACAGCAAGATTGGACTTCTGGTACTGGCCAACCTACAGTGTACTGTGTGAAAGATTAACATTTTATTAATGAATTTCTTTATTCACATCAACTTTAATTAAAGAATTATTGTGCCACTGCAATAAAGTGGATTTTATTTTATAATGTTCAAACAAACTTCTTCTTTTTTGTGGATTCTGTAGTTACTCCTTGAGTTAAACCTATTTAAAGGACTGAAAGACATTCTAACCAATTGATGTCAATGGACTAAAAATGGTTTCAATAAAGAATACTGAAAAAATTCCATTGTCTTTGCATTCTATGACCTTCAGAATACTGTATTGAAAATTGTTTTTCAGTTAGTACACGTATTTATTTTGCAGATAGTCTTGCCTGTATCTACTACTTCATTTATGTTGATACTGTAAAGACTGCATGTTATAGCACCAGTGGGATCAGATCCCACATTACCCCTGTTCTTTCCACTTTTTCTAAAACAAGGGAACAAGTTGAAGATTGCTGACGCGCAGATGCCCACCATCCAACATGGTCTCACATTCTCCTCACATCACAGAATCCTGAGTAAACCCAGTTGTGTACAGAATTCTAAGCTGTATGAATAATTGTGTCTGCAATGGCAAATGCAACATGTAAACATTATTAACAAGTAAATTAGCACTCTGTAGAGTGCAAAGGCCCACCTTGAGAAAAAAAATGGGGAATAGTTTTATATATTAGCAGGCTTTTAAGGGACATTATAGGATTGTTTATGTAAAACTGTTGTATAGTGTTATATTATATGTTATACATTTGATAAAGGATTGCTACTAAAACAGATCTGTGTACAATTGTACATGTGTATACCTTCCTCCCAATTTTTCATCAATTTTTATAAATATCAACAATAGTGGAAAATCAATAAATCAATCAATCAATCAATCAATACCCCTCAGACTGCCTAGCAGGACTGAGCCAAACTCAGTTGGGTCCTTAATTGCACATGTTATCCTCCAGCCTCCAGTCTGCTGTGGTGTCTTTTCCAAATGTGAATAATCTATAATTGATTGATTTTGATTGATTGATGGATTTATTTATTCAAAAGAACAACATGTGAACAATACAAAAACAATGGGAGTTTAAGTAAAAATTACAACGTAACTCCCACTAACTAGCAGAATTAAACATTTTCAAATTAGTTATAAAATTCTTGATTGACACTGAATTAATAGTTCTTTCATCTAAATTATTCCATTTATTTACAATTCGATTGCTCCAAAAATATTTTCTTTTATCAGTACGGCTATAAAACACATACAGCTGTTTATTATGACCTCTACTTCTATGTACACATTTATAAACTTCTTCCTTATCATTTATAATGAGATTTGTATGACAATTAATAACTTTGTAAAACAATATTAAATCAGAATTTTTTCTTCGAATGTCCAATGAATCTAAATTTAAAAAATGTAATCATTCTTTATACGAAACATTTTCATAGTTCAATATACGTAGGGTGAAATACCTTTGCACACGTTCTACTTTGTCTTTATTACATTGTAATATTGGTGACCAAGCCTGACTAGAATATTCTAAAAGCGGTCTGACATAACATATATACATTTTGAGATAAAACTTGTAATTGTGATTCTTAAAAATTGAAAAAAGTTTATGAGTAACAAAATACGCTTTCCTAGTAATGTTGATACAATGGAGCGTAAATTTCAAATTTGACTGGATAGTAACTCCAATATCATTAATGTACATTGTTGACAGTTTCAATAATTTCATTATTCAATAAAAAATTAAAGTTCACTTTGCTAATACCAATAGTCAATACTTTCATTTTGTCTGGATTTAAATCTGCCAAATGTCAGCCCATTTAGCAACATTATCTAAATATTCTTGTGATAACATGCAATCATTTACATTCTGAATAGACTCATACAGTTTTGTATCATCAGCATACTAATAGTACTATTTTTGACAACATTAGGCAAATCAGACGAGTAACACAAAAATAAAACAGGACCTAACACAGTCCCTTGAGGGACTCCTGATTTAACATCAGTTGCATGTGAGATTGCATCATTAATTTTTAATTGTTGAAGTCTTCCAGTTAAAAAGTTCTTTAGCCATTGCAAAGCACAACCTGATATCCCATATATTTCTAATTTGTACACGAGCTTATTATGGCATACTTTGTCAAAACATTTAGAATAGTCTAAATATATGACATTAGTAGACAATTTCATATCAAAGTTACTTGACCAATCACTCAAGCATTCCAAAAGATTAGTAACTGTTGATTTTTTAGGCAGAAGTCCATGTTGAGATTTTGGTATGATACCATTTCTTAACAAGTAGTCCAACAATTGAGATCTAATAATACGTTCTAAGATTTTACATACAACAGAAGTCAAACTAACAGGTCTATATTGTGATGTACATTGTGCATCACCCTTCTTGTACAATGGAACAATAAGGGCCGTTTTCCCATCACTGGGTAAAATACCATCACGTAAGGATTGATTATACATTCTGGAAAGGGGATCAACAGTATGTGCAATAATTTTCTTTAAATACACTGTGATACCATCAGGACCTGGGGATGAATTACTTCTTAATTTTCTAACAACTTTTATAATGTCATCAGGTGTACAATTGAATCTACTGAGCGAATCGTTACAGTTGGAATGGAAGTCAGGAAGAGTGTTATCATCTTCAACAAAAACACTGGAGAAATAATCAACAAATTCAGAAGCTTTCTCATGATCTGTTACAGCTATAGAACCATCAGTTTTCTTAATGCATGGGATACTTGATTTAACAGAAGACTGGCTCTTTACATATCCATAAAATTTACTAGAATTATTGTTAGTTGAGAACAATGACTTTTCATAATTACATTTCTCTTTCAAAAATTCAGTTCTAAATTTA